>JAUMJK010000342.1:0-654638 GCA_033558105.1 Coccyzus lansbergi | reverse complement strand
AGTTAGAAGCCCCGCCCACAAGCCCAGCCCAGCCGATCGGTACCGCCCTCTCTTTCCTCACGCCCTCCGCTCTGCTGACAGCCCGGCCCCGCCCGGCCCCGCCTACCGCCGAGCGGACTTCGCGACGCTAGCGTAAGTCTCGCGAGAACTACGTTCTCTCCCCCCTCCCCCAGGGGGCCCCGCCCCGCCTCTCTCCGCCAATCAGCGCCGCGTTCTTCTCCCGCGCGACCTCCCCACCCTGCAGACAGCTGGGAACCGTCCGCCTCTGCCCACCCTCACCGCCCCCTCCTTGGCGTCTCGCGAGAGCGGCGGGAATCTCGCGAGATTCCAGCTCCGCCCCCTTCCCGCCCCGCCCGCCGCCGCCCGCAGGCGCCGCTGCCGCCCCCGCCGCGGCCGGGTCCGTGTTTCTCTGGCTGCGCGGTGGGAAGGGAAAGGAAGCGAAGAGAGAGGAGAAGAGGAAGAGTGGGGGGGGCTACCGGCCCTGCGCACTGAGCGATGTTTGTCCGCCATCGCGGCGGAGGAGGAGGCTGAAGGAAGCGTCCGGCCTGCGCCGCCGCCTCGGCCCTCGCCTCCGCCCCCCCGCCCTCCCCGCGGCCCGGTTCAGCCCCGGGGGCCGCAGCCCGCGCTGAAGGTCGCCCGCGGCCCCCCCAGCCCGGCCCCTCCTCGCGGGAGGCGCCGCCGCCGCCGGCCCCGAAGATGTCGAACCTGAGCAAGGGGACGGGCAGCCGGAAGGACACCAAGATGCGGATCCGAGCCTTCCCGGTGAGGGCCGCGGGGCCGGCCCGGGGCGAACCCCGGAGGGAGCGCGGGGGAAGCACCGGCCCCGGGAGCGGGGAGGTGGGGGAAGATGTCAATCGGGCACCCTGAGAGGGTGCGGGAGAGTGCGGTACCGACCCTGCGTTGGCGAGGGGCTGTCAGGCAGCACCAGTCCCGGCCCCGAGGGAGTCGCGGGGCGGGGGGAGCGCGGTACCGGCCGCGGGGCGAGGGGGAGGAACCGGACCCTGGGGTTACCGCCGCCCTCGGGCGAATCAATGATGGAAATCCATGCAAGGCATCGCGGGGGACACAGGCTGGTTTCTTTGTTTTCAAGGAAAAGGCCTCCAAGAAGAGTCGGAGGTTTTACGCTTACATCAACAACATTAGTGAACCCCGGAAGGGGGAGGGTGGTATTTATTTATGTCTTCTGGAGAGTTTCCTCTCGGTTAACATATTTCACTCGCTGCTTGTAAGAGAGGCTGTAGGTCGTGTGATTATAAGATTTAGGTGGCACGATGCCAGCTGTTCGGGAGATGCTACTGTAAACATCTAGGCGTAGGTAACTTTCATGTTTGGTAGAGCCATGAGCATGCTGTCGCTTTGAGTTACAGAGAGGAGGGAGCCAGGTTATTAATTTATACTACTATAAAGCTTGCTGTGTTTTGACAGTTGGTTCAGTTAAAACTTACAACAGAAAAACTACAGTGCTATCAATGGCATTGAGGAAGGAGAGAAATAGAAGAATTTCAGACTGCCAGGAAGCGTGTGTGTTCATTGTTGTATATGTTAAAAAGAACACTGTTTGTTGAGTCACTGGCTTTTAAGGTTTAGCATCAATTTTTTGATGTTACATCTGCTCCCAATAAGCAGTCGTGTAGAACTAATGCACTTTGCCTTTATAGTGAAACTGGACGTACCTGTTTATCTTATTTCACTGTTATGGAATATATCAATATATTTGCTTCATCAAAACTCTGATGAAATTAGAGAATTCTTCGTATTCTCAGCAGATGGCTTAATCGTAGCAGCCTGACTTGTGCTGTTTTCCTCTTACATGGACAGTTGGTAAAAGTCAAAAGAGGGCTGTGAAATTAGGAATTTTAGTCAGTGAAAGGTTTTTGATATCCAAATTGCATTTGTTCCTTTAAACAACCTTTTCCAAGAATGTCAGTTTTGTTAGAGCGGGTTGAATTAGAGGAATAAAGAAGACTTACTGCAACATGGCTTGGGCTTTACTAACAAGGAACACCTATACAAAAACACATCATGAGATAAACAGTAGTTACGTTTTGTAACAAACTGCACCAAAATTATAGTGGTCTTTTAATTTGACAGACAAGATTCAGGTGTTCCAACCATGAACACATCAATATGGGTCAGCTAACAAAGGTAGACTTAGCAGTGGGGTAAACTTCAGTTTGTGTTTGACTTTATTCTTTCTGTAAATGAGCACTTGAAATTAATTTGGTGGGTGAAGAATGCTGGTACAGAGTCCTGCTATTAAGTGATGTTTTCTTAGAGAAACTCACTCACTTCTGTCTCATAGTTTCTGGGTTTTTTCAAAACATTATTCCTGCCATTGTTGTATTTTTACAGGAGCTAAAGGAAAGGAGAAATATTAATTTATGAGTTATTACTACTCAAAAATTTTCTTTTTCTGCCTCCTAGAATTTAAGTAAAAGTTGACCAAAAAGATTTGAAAACCACCGATGTTGTACCTAGAGATCTTAATGTTCTGGAATTAGTTTTATTCTCTATCTTTCCTTATTATTTCAAGTGTCTGTTAATACTTGCTAGCTCCTACTATGCACTTTCCTGTACTTTTTCTTACCTCAAGGGCAGTGACTTTGAGTATGGGAGGTATTGTTTTGCTGAAATGGGTTCTAGAGTAATCAAAAATAGTTGAGGAAAATTATGTTGTATACATTTAACCATTTCTTTTTCTGTTCAAAATAGGAAAAAATGTGGATTTTTTTCCCCCTAATTTAAAAACTACCTTATGGCAGATAAGTTTCTTGTGTTCTGTTTTTGGGCTTGACTTAGATAATTCTTGTACCAGAAGCAGTCTGGATCAGGGTGCATTTATTTGTTTTAGACCTGGGCATTGTATTAAATCTGGAGAGAATAATAGAAATGCATCCTTATGAAGGTTTACTCTATATTCAGTAGAGCAAATTCATGAGGTTAATTAACTTTATATGCCACTGTAGAAGACTTCCTTTGTGCTATTTTCGATAACTGCTCACGGTGCTTTTAACAACTTCATTATATTATAGCTGTTGTATACTTGCATAAGGTTTATCCAGATAGCATTTAGAGCAGTGTTAGAGTTAAAGCTAGAGATGAAATAAGAGGGCTATTGATGGAGTGTAGGGTATTCTAAACTTTCAAATTCATGCACACTGCAACAAATGGCAACGTGTTGTGCTTAGACACTATAAATAACAAAATAATTTCTGAAACGTTGAGTAATTGTCAGTGATGTAAGTTGGACGTAATTTGTAAGTATTTTAATTGTTTTTAATTATTTGGAGGGGTGTAATATTTTGGCTGGATACACAGTATGTGCATAATGCAAAAATGCTGGTTTGCTACTCCTATAAAGCATGAATCAATAGCACCTGGTTTTTGTCCTGGATTATTTTCCCTGGTTTAAAGTATTCTCAGGGTCTCAAATTGGCTCTTGTTGCTTAACTGCCAGTGAGCCAGTGGCTAGTGGAATCCTTTAAAAACTCTTAAACAAGCTTGATGAAAATCTAGTTGTAAGGTGATTTAGTTGATCTGTGAAAAGTGGTGCCAAAGAATTCTAGATTTGCATTTAAAAATGGAGATGTAGCATAGATAAATTGTTTCCTGCAAGTCATTTGAGATGTTTTGCTGTGACTGTTTTCATAGAGGTAAATAGTAGTCTTAAATGTGTGTTGATGGAAAAGTTGTACAATGTAAAGAATGCTCATTTCTTACAGCCGGAAAGTGTGTGAGAATTCAAAAAGCATTCTGGGAATTAATTTTCAACATTTATGAAATTAACCAGTATTGAAGGAACTTTACAAGAACTCATCCTTCTCTTGATTCAATGTCAGTTGTCACAAGAAAATTGGTTGGACAAATCTTCCTGAAAACCAGCATGATGCGATGTAGGTTACTGGTTTGATCTTTAGAGTTTGGGGAGGGTGTGTGGGTGCTTTTAATAATTTTAATTTCCTGCAGAGCTGTCTTCCCTCTCTAGAGCAAGGCTACAAAGCAATGATTTGTTCAGAACTATTTTGGTGGATCAGTATTATATGGTTACATTATGATTTCTGGAAAACATTTAGAGATCTGACACATGTGTTTGTGACAGAATGTGTCTGTCAAATGTGTGTATGTGTATATATGCTTCACTGCTTCATTTTATTTGAAATGCTCGTGCCCAGGAAAATTCTCATTTCATCCGGCCTTATGCAGAAAGGTAGACAGTCTTTTGTTTCTTTCAACCCCATTTATCAATTCATGTTACTTCTGCCTCAAAGAAAGGTCTGTAAACTTCAACTCCTCAATTAGAAATTACTAAGGCTCATATTTTCATTGCCACTGCTTCATTCTCCTCAGCTCTAACAGCCGCTTGTTTTGGGCTTTGTGTTAGCAGAGGGCGTGCTGTTTTTCAGGGATAGGGGGTAGGAATGCTGACTCTGTCTGTGGTTTGTTTTGAATCTTGAGGAACTGATGATGCAAGCTGAGATGAGGTTTTTAAATTTGCCCTCCAACCTGTAATGTGTAGTTCTCTCAATTCAAGAAGTTGATGTTAACTTGGTGTCTTGAGCATCTTGCAGTGGACAGACAACAGGGAACAGATTGAATTGTGGTTAACTTCTAAAATGTTCAGATTATGTAAGCAATGCATATATTTCTACTTTGGTTCATGACCCTTACAGCATGCATGCTGTGTTGATGAGCTAATGGAGAGGCATGGAGAATGGAATGAGGGTAGAATTGGAGGGTGGTTTACTACAGGCTTTTTCAGCTCTAATTAAGATAATGTAAGCCCACTGAGTGCTGAAAGACTGAGTAGGTAACCAAATGTTTCACATGATTGGCTTTGTGAATCTTGATTGTTGTATATTGTCAAACATCTCTAAGAGCATCTTAGCTATTAACCCATACAGTCTATACAGTAGTGATAAATTAATGTTCACAAACAAAATTTTAGTACGTTTAAAACCTAGGAATAAATGGGACAAAAATACTAGGATCCTTTTTACCTTATTCAAAGGGAAAAAGATATTGTTTTGATGTGAATTACAAAACAATACAGAAATACTTGATATTTACTGGGCAGTCTCGTGAAGACCTTTTAGTTTTCACAGATTTTTTTTTTTTTTAATGAGATGCTGTGGGCAGACTGTATGCTCTAAAACTGCATTTAGAATTTGTAAGAGATAACACTAATTCCAGGGCAGACTTGGAGTAAGTTGTCAGTGGTCTTTTGTTCAGTTGGGGTTTTTTACAGACCATGCATATTATCTTCTATTTGTTGTCTAACCTAATTTTGTAAGAATTTGAGTTCTGCGTATATTCAGGATTCGGTTGCAGATTTTCTTGATTTTCCCTTGCTACTTGAATTTTAGGTTCTGAGCCATCGTTCCACTTGGTGTGAGTTTTGAATAAGTGCCCCTGTATGGACATGGAAAGAGTACTGCAGTACTGAGCTTGAAGTTTGCTTGATTTTTGTGCAAGAGCATAAAATAACACCACTGGCATTCTCTTAAGATTTTTATAGTGGGTAATTAAATCTGATTTTTTTTTTTTGAGTGACTTGGTAGGTTTATCTACTCTTTCATACTTATTTTTTTGTGATAGTGCATTATTAAATAGGAATTACTATTTTCCCCCTGAAATGGTAGGTAGAAGGGCTTTGTGAGAGCTGCTATAAAATCTGATTTAGAGGTTTTGGCATTCTACACGAAGAGTTGTAATAATGGTAAGCTTATTTTTTTCCTAGAAAAATTGTTAACATTTTTCAAAATATTTCATTTTTTATCTCTTCTGGGCAGGTGCACAGAGCAAAAGGGGCAGCTTTTTTCAGAATTTCAGTTATGTGTTCTGAAGTCTTTGGCTTTGATCTGTAGGAGAGAGTCTTAGTGCAGGTGGTTTTAAGTTTTCGTCACCAGGACTGACCTGTAATGTCTGATAAACTCCCTGTATGTGGTGAAAACATTTTGTGGTAGACTAGGATGGATTTTCTTAAGATAGTTCAATTGAGTCCATTCATAAAACGCGCAATGATTCTGTTACAGCCCAAAATAGGTTCTTGACCTTGCGAGTTACCTGGTTAAGTGGAGTTAACTGGATGTCATCTCTGGTTTCTAGTAGCTATATGTATGGAATTAAAACTCCTGAGAAGAAATGAGGTTTTATTCCTCATTCTGAGGCAATTTCTGTAGAAACAAGGAGTAGGAAATACTGTAGTAGAAAACTCTAGCTTGGTCCAGCATACTTTTTGTTATATGAGTATTTTTCTGAAGTTGAGTTAAAGCTAGTAGAATTTTTCAGTCACTGATGGTTCTGTTGTGAAGGTGCAAGTGCTGGTATATCAGCAGACATGGGTGCTGTGAGATGACTTGACAAAAGAAACTCCATTTCAACATTTTAATATATACTTTTTAGGGAAGGGGAAAAGTGCCTTTTAATACCTTAGTACAGCGAGGAGGACAAAACGTTAATAAACATTTACATTTGGATGGTGCTTGCTGTGGAGTTGCCAAGATTCTTTAACTAGTTATGCATAAAATTAGTGTTTGAGGGCTGAAACTGTCTTGTTTGTAGTTTAAATAAGGTATAATAGTATGCACAATATATGCAGTTAACTTGCTTTATTTGTTTATGGATGAGGGACACTTGTAGAAATGCCATTTTTGTTTAATATTAGTAAGAGTAAACATAAATGAAGACAATAGTAATTTAAATTATACATATGAATTATATAAAATTGGACCAGCTTAAATAATCAAAAATTCATAACATTCATTTCTTCTATACTGCATACAGTCTGACTACAGGCTGTGCATGTCTGTTTCCTGCATTTTGTATGTGAAGAATCTTTTTTGAAATAAATTATTTCTTCTTACTTTCACGCTGCTTTTGTTTTTAAAGTGTTTGTAGCAGTTGAGTGGAGCTTTTTTTTTGATATTTTATAGGTAGATATAAATTTTATAAATTTTTTTTATAAATTTTCCTGGATTTGTTTTTCTGTTGCACTCATTTCGGGGTTAGTCTTGCTGTCCCAGGCACTGCTGATCTGTGCATCCAGTCATGGTGTATGCACTGAATTCCTTCCACTCCCCTACCAAGAAAAAGCTGTTGTCAGTGTGTAGCAGTATTGAGTATGTGTAAGTGTCTGAGTGATTTGTTAAGCGTATGCCCTCCCAGAAGTAAGCTGAGAAAAAGATTATCCTTGTTGGCTTCTGTCTACTATGAACTTTTATCTTTTATTTCGTATGAGTAGTTGTACTGCTGTTATTGTGGAGGAGTTGTCACCAAAGCCTCTAAAGGCCCTTCTGTCCCCCTTCCCTTTTTCCTTTATTCCCCTCAAATCATTCATTGTGTTCCTTGTTTTTTAAAAGACTTCAGGAAATGAGTCTACAATCTGTATAAATGGGTGTGTATTTCACAGATTTCCTCTTTAAATAGTGTTGATTTTTGAAAAATTGTGAAGTATTGAACTCCTTGTGGCATAATTGTAAGAAACACAGGCATAACACTTGTGGCATTTGCATTGGAATGGGCAAGGGGTAGGCTGCTTGTGGTTCAGGGAAACTTGCTGAATCCAGGTCATCGAAGCTGGGAAGTTAATGAGCTAATGAATTTTTTCACTTGAAGAGATTATATTCCTGAGGAGATTCAGTATCTTCCACAGAAGGTATGGATGTGCAGAACAACATTGCTCCTTCTCCTGGCAGTTCATAATGGGGATTGCACAAAGCATGATTTCCATTGAGCTTTAAAGTGTTTATAATGTTAATAATAGACAAGGCATCAATATAAAAGACTTGCAAAAAACATATGTATTCCCTTTTTAATAAATTAATGCTGTTTATTTCTACTTTGTAATGTTGTGATTATCGCCATACTTCTATTAGTTTTAAGACCATGTACTGGATTGAATTTTTAAACTGTTTTGACTTGAGGTTAAAAAAAAAGAGAACTATTTCTGTTGCTTTAGAGTTAGGGGTGATGTGAATAGCAAGCTGGGCTTTAACAGTGCAGTTCCTGCCGACAGCGACCTATCGTCTGTTGTGGCAGTTTCAAGACAACCTACTGCATGTTAATGGAATGTTGCAGTCCTGAACCTTGGTTTTAAAAGGAAATTAAGAGAGTCGGGGACCTCAGGCCCAGGAATTGAGAGTTCTAGCAATTTTCATCTTTGCTACTAAATGTTGTTAGGCTATAGGTAAGCAAACAGCTTCCTTTTCTGCCCTTAAGTCTTTAGTAACTTAGAAGTAATTTCAGTGGAAGAGTAAGGAGCCACTGTCCTACTGCAATGCAAGAGCCTGCACACGGCCAACTGTCCTGAGCAAGTAGCTTTAAGGAAATTCACAGTCATACTGCTTTGGTGGTGGTTTGCTTGTAGGCACGTAGTCCTCCAATTTTGAAAAGCATATCCTTGGCTCTTAAGACTTATTGCAGTTGAATGCTAAATGGCTTGAATGAAATATTTAGTATTTGACCCTTGTTTGTAAATTAGGAAAGGCATGCCTAGTAGTTTATAAAATTTTGTGCCACTGTTTCCATTGTCAGTGATTTCACCTTTGATACGAGCCTGTTTGACAGCTACAGACACACAGCTGAGCTCCTGAAATGCAGTGCTACCCATCTCTCCCTGCCTTCTAGACCTCTAGGACCCTGCTGATGAGGGATTATTCACTCCCAGTCAACTCTTCTTCATTCCATTTCTGCTGTTCTAATTAGGTTCAGTTATTTTCATTTAACACCGCCTTTGTTTATGACAGAGACCTTAAAGCTATTGTATGTCTTTTAAGAATGTATTTCTTGCTGTTACACAAGCCTTTCAAATTTTTTTTCCATAACTGATTTGAGGAAACATGTCTTACGATCGCAACTTCTGAAGTGAGTCAAGAGAACTCGAAGCTTCCTACTAGTCTTCAAAATACTGGTGTTCATTTTTATTCTTTTGGGCAGGAAAGAGGAAGTAGACAAAATTTTGTTTTCAAATTCATTCAGAATGGGTATTTTTTTTTCTTCTTGAGTTATGGAGTCCTGACCTCATCTGCTCTCTTCCTATGGGTGTTGCTTGCACCTTAAGTAATTACTGCAACTACTGAAATAAGGTAGAAACTTATTTGATGTCTCAAAATGTTTCTGTTCCCTTGCAAATTTAAACATGGAAGATCAGACCTTTTTAAATGAGTGTGAACATGCAGTTTCTAAATGAGTAAGAGTAGTTTCAGAAATATCAACAATTCTTCCTTATTATTGTTAGGTCTAAGTATTCCTAGGAAATAAGCTGTATCATTTCAGGTGTTTTATAATCCTCCACCATTTTCGGGCACTATAGTAATGAGGGCTGTGGAAATGTCACTGTTTTTAAAAGAACTTTGGTTAATAATACAAACAGCATTGGTATTTTGGCTATATAAGCACTTCCATTCTACAGCATGGACAACTATCATTTGAGCTAGAGCTTCCTATATTTAGCTTCTTACAATTCAGTTTTTCTAGAAGCTTGAACAGACTCAGTTAATTGTTATCTTTTAAACACAAGTATTTTTTTTGAAACAAGTTTCATAACATGATGGCAGGTGGGCAGATGCTTGTACCATGGCAGGGGGAGATGTACTGACTTACAGGTAATGCCTTTTTGTATTTGAAAAGGCATTCATGTTTGTTTGCAGATGCTGGGGAAAAACAAAAGGTAACTTAACTTGGATTTCTGTATTTTTAATTAAATACTATTCTGCCATCCTCTTTGGGCAAAGCATATAACTCTAGGATCAAACCCCGAGTGTAACTGGTAGCATCTTTGAAAGTTTATGTTGAAAAGAATTTCTTTTTGGTCCATTTTCTTTGGTTTTCCCCAGTATCCAACCCTGCTGGAGGGCAACATCCTTCAGGCCTTGCTGTCTAAAACTAGGGCTTTATAAAATGTGTTTCAAGAGGTTTGAGTTGCATGGCCAATAAGCAGCAAGACATATGTGTAAGAGGCAGAGTTAAACTTTGTATAAATGACCTTAGGTAAAGTATTTACCGTGTTTGATTATCCTATTTTTGTTACTTAGCTTGAGGAAGTTTTTATACAGAACCTTAAAGACTGGTCTATGTGAATCCACATATACCAGAAAGTGAGTGAAAAAGGAGGCTGGTGAACTAACAATCATTTTTCATTGCCTCACTCAGAAAAGAAAAAAATAATCTGTATTAATGAAGATGACTGAAAGTGCATTTTGCAAGCTGAGCATTGTAAATTGCAAACTGAACTTTTTTGACAGTGTGACATGGTTTGTGAGTTGCTCTTAAAGGACCTGTAAACAAGGAATGTCAATGGACTTAAATGTGTCCCGCAAGAGTCTGCATCTTTAATAGGAAAAACTGAAAGAGTTGTCAAATTGGGGAGTACTGATGGTATTTCAGATTAGTGAATACACTTGGATTTTGTTCTGAATGAAGCAGGTGCTGTTAGGTACTACTACAGACTAAATATGTTGTCTTTTACATTTGGGATATATTGTGAAACTGTTTTATGAAAGAATTGACCTTAGTCTTTATGTATATGATGCATTCTTATAGTTGCTCGTTAGTGATTACAAACACTGAGTATGAGTTAGCATTGGGAAAGCGTGTGAAGATCTGTAAAAGGAAAGATGTCTCTTCACAGAATCAGCACTGTGTAATTTTGTGTTTCAGTTATATTTAGTTGTGTGCCTCTCCAGACTATTTCCACTGCTTTGGCATTTTTTTTAAAGAAAGGAACCAAAAAGGTTTAGATTATCTTTAGCCTTGTGGTAATTCAATGGATGCTCAAGTTTACATAGTTCATAGTCACAGCTCAGATGAAACAGGTGTCAGGGAGGAGTTGTTTTTCTCGGTTTTTGCCCCTTCCTCCAGGATATTATGTTCCACAGATTTGCAAGATTGAAGTTGAGGAGAGGCATTTGGGAAAAACTAAGATATTCCATTAAATAGAAGTTGAAAGGATAACTTGAGATCTGTTGGGAGTTCAGAATTAGTCTCATTCTTTTGAATTAGTTCTTAAAATGTGCGAGAGAGGAGTCTCTGATCTTTCTTAAATTTGTTCCGTCTCCAAACATGTCAAAAATGTTGCTGCAGAATGACATTTTCTATTAAAAACCTGTCTTAGACTTTTCATACAGAGTATTAAATTGCTGTTGTGTGGTGAAGCTCCTGTCAGGTCTACCCATAATGCAGTCAAATGTTACCTTTTGAGAGGAGGAGCAAGTCTTTTTTTTTTTTCTGTGGGTTTTAGGTTTACTAGAGAAGGAAGTTCTTAGGAGGATATTACTTTGGTGGGAAGCTTCTCAAAACCAACCAACCCTTTCATCTTCAAGCCCCCACCTCAAAGCAGCACTTATTTTGTGGTGAGAGCAGCAGTGCTCTGAGACCATGCTTTGGAGGTAGACCAAACCTGTCAATCACTACGCAGGAGGTACAACTCCATCTTTTAAGGAACAATGACTTTTTAATCTACTTAACCTCTTCTGCTCTATACTGGCAGAGTAGCTTTTCATTGCTGTTAAACTCAATTAGGCAAAGTGGAGAAGAAAAGGGTTTTGGCTAGACTCCTGCAGCTCTTGGGTGTTTGTTGACAAAGAGGATTCCCGTTTTTTACTTAATTGCATGTTATGCTTGCTTCTGCAGAGTAAAGCCTGACAGAGCTGGGAAGGGGAGGTGAATATTGAAATTCCTACATTTCTGCTACTGAGTATTGTCATGGAACTCTATTCTACAAAGGCTTAAGCCTTTTTTGGAGTTGGACTAGAGTTGATATTTCTCTTGGCCTTTGTAGGATTACACTCAACACTGGTTACTCAGCTCATCTTCTGAGCCTGGAATGGAGAATTGTGCAGACCATGAATATTCCTTGCCAGAGGAATATGGAGAAGTTTAGTGTAGGAATCAACCACTCAAACAAAGGTAGGACTTGAATGCCAAGGGATGTGAAGAACAAAACAGATATTAGAATGGGTGTCAATATTTTAATATTGTAAATTATACCAGGCAGATGCTGTAAGCAAACTGTAGGCATAGATTCCCCACCACCACACACACCCTCTGAGGCAGTATAGTAGTGTAGTAGGCATTTCCTGACACTCCTGGAGATGTGGGTAATACTGGGTTGGTATCTGTACTTGTTGTCTCTACTTGTCATCTAGGAGCAAAAGGCAAGTTAAATAACAAAATATTATTGGGACCGGTTTAGGCAGTATGTTGCTATGACTTCACTGCAAGTCTTTCAGCAGACAGCCTAGGTGGAGTAGTAGCCCAGATGTGGAAGAACGGCAGTAGGTCAGGGTACCCCTTACTGTCTTCATGCTCCTTCTTTTAGCTTCTAGTCATGCGTTTTGGTGTATAAGAGTCAACCTGTTTAGATAACGCTTATTGAGGAATTTTGTGCCTGGTGTTTTCACTTGTTCAGAGATGAGTTGTTTCTATTTGTCAGGATGCGTTGTGGAATTGTTCACTTTTTGCCACACCGATGTTTCTTGGGCAAGGAAGCCAATGTTCACTTCTTGCCACACTAATGTTTCTTGGGCAAGGAAGCCAGTGTATCTTCCTCGAGATATGCTCATTGCTACACAATGATGAAAACGTCGAAATTCAGAGTGAGAATATTGAACTCTGTATTTCTCATTAGTAGGAGTACATTTTTTCTACTGTGTAGTTGAAGAATATGTAGCTCCATGTCTTGATATGCCATTTTTCAGAGATATTCTTGGAGCAAACACTAGATAGTACATCTCTGTCGCTATAAGTTCTTGTCTTTTAAATTAACAGTATTGGATGGATTTATAAAAATGGAAGTAGTGATTAAGTTCTGAGGCAGGAAATGTGCTGCTCTTGCCCTTTTCTGCATAACCTCAGCCAAGCTTCATCCAGAATGGAAGATCCAGGCTAAGGATGCTGAGTTATCATGTCACAGTCAATTTAATACCATCTTGATGAATGCCCTGTCTTGAAGCAAAGGTGAAGACTGATCATTTTGACAACCTCCCTTGCTTCTTGGACTGTGGGTCAGGACCCAG
This sequence comes from Coccyzus lansbergi, assembly GCA_033558105.1. Taxonomy (NCBI): domain Eukaryota; kingdom Metazoa; phylum Chordata; class Aves; order Cuculiformes; family Coccyzidae; genus Coccyzus; species Coccyzus lansbergi. The sequence continues at coordinate 641,625 of JAUMJK010000342.1, read as the reverse complement.
GACCCCTATGGTAGCAGTTTTAGGTGACAGTGGTCAGCCCCTGCTCATTTTGTCTGCTGAGGGGTAGGAAATCGGGGTGTGAGAACAGGTTGCTATTAGAAGGTGCAAATGTTTACTCCCAGAGCTGCTCATAACTAACTGTTGGTATCTGCTTGCTTCCTTCAAGGTAGGGAGCATAAACACTGTAATTTCAGTCAGTCCTCAATCTAATGCTCTGGGGCACCAGACCTATAGGATGTCAGGGAAAGGAATGGGGCAGGGGATGGTTGTGGGTTTTGAATATTTTGAGAAATATCACTCTAATAATCCTTTCCAAATTGCTCTGTTTCACCTGATAGTTGGTAGAATTATGATAAACCACTCTGCAGCTAGTCTGTAAAAAAAGTGAGTACTAATGCTTGACTTTGTAAAGTAAAAATATCCTGCAGGTATCTTTACAGTCTGTTAAAACATCTGAAAATTACCAGTGACTAGCTTGGCCTCAGATCTTTGCGAGAACCTTATAGGCTTGTCTAGAAACTTGTGCAAGAAGGATGAGAAGCTCTGTCTGTCTAGTCACTAGCCTTGTGAGTACCAGTTGACGTTCTTCCTGTTCCTGCTGGTTGGTAAACCCTGTGGATACTCCTTCGCAGATTCTGTTGGGCATCTGTTACCTCTTTCTTACTTCTCTCAGCCACCACTTGCTTAGGAAAGCTAAGTAGCTACTTTCAGTAATAGTCAGCTGTTGAAAACTAAAAAAAAATCAGCAGGTTCTTAACAGTTTACTGCTCTACTTGGAGTTCATGGCACTTCCAGCACAGGAATAAGAGGAGCAAGTTCTGTAGTGTTAAGGGCAAAATGACTCACTGACAAGAATATGAAATGAAGTTGTGTTCAAAGGAAGCAATGTTGTAGAAGCTTGATTGTGTAGAATGGAAAGTACACACCAAAGCATTTATTTCTATGCAAAGTAATTTGTGTTTCCAGCAGTGGATCTGTTTGTTCTACGTCAATCTGGGCATTTAATGCTTTTACTTGTAGTTGGTATAAGCTAGGGAAAAAGTGCCTGGTTCCACTGGTGAAGACAAGCATGTTATTGCCAACCTTTTTTGTCCTGCAGTGTATTTCTGTTGGAAGACTGGTACTGGTGGTTTTAGTAGGTCATGCTTATTCTGGGAGCTCTGGTTTTCTGGCTGCCTGAGTGTCCAGCTGTAATGTGTATCACCACACTGCAGAATTGTTAAGTTTGGAAGGCACCTTGGAGGCCACCTTGTCCAGCTCTTGTGCTCAGGGCCATGGCCAAATGGCTTCTAAATATCTCCAAGGGTGGAGACTTCACGACCTCATTGGGCAACTTGTGCCACTGCTTGGTCACCCTCACAGTAAATAAAGTTTTTCTGATGTTCAGAAATTTCTCTTGCGTTTCAGTTTGTGTCCTCTGCCACTGGTCCTATTGCAGGGCAGTACTGAAAAGAGCCTGGCCCCCTGTTCTGTACACCTTCCCTTTAAGTATTTATATACATTGATTTGATCCCCAAGGCTTCTCTAGGCTAAACAGAACTGTCTCAGCTTTTCCTCATATGAAAGGTGCTCCAACCAGTTACTTTAGTGACTCTTTACTTGACTCTCTCTACTTTGTCCATGTCTGTCTTATTCTGAGGAGCTCAGAGATGGACACAGGATTCTGCATGTGTCTCACCAGTGCTGAGTAGAGCCCTTGACTTGCTGGCAACACTCGTCCATATGCAGCCCAGAATACTGTGAACCTACTTTGCCTCAAGGGCCTGTTGGCTTATTTTATATTTGATTTCTACCAAGAGCCATGGGTTCTTTTCTGCAGAGCTGCTTTCCAGCCCCAGCATATGTTAGTGTGGGGGGTTATTCCTCTCCAGGGACAGGATGTTGCTTTTCCCTTTGAAGGACATGACTAGAAGAGAAATGATAATACTTTGTATAAAGTTATTTGTTAATACCAAAACTGTTGGAGTTTTACTGTTTGCCCCTCTTAGTTTAAAGAATGCCAATAAGGTTATTCAAAAGAGGTGGCGTCTGTAGCAGTAGCTTCTAGGAGGGAGGCACGGAGAAGTATTTTCAGGACTACTTTACCTGCTGGTGTCACACTCTTCAGGTGATAATGGCGATAGATTGCTGACAGTGATTGTTTATTTGGTCTTGGAGATTTTAATAGGATAGACAAGCATTATTAAAGAAAGGGCTCACATGTATCTGATCCTGCACTGTCCGTACTGTGGAATGGAGACCTTTTGAGTCCTTTGCAGATGGAGGTTTTCTTGGTGAAATGATTGCACTTTCATGTAGACTGATATTTTATCTAATTTCCTCAAGATGTGCTTCTGATACATTTTGGGTTCAGATGTTTGTGTTCAAGCTGCATCTTTGAATCATTAGCATTTGGGCAGTGGTTTGCGGAAGCTTTCCAACTAGCGGCTTCTTATAAACAGCTGTCTCTTCTGCCAGTAACAGACTTGATCCCTCTCCTATTCCCCAAGAAAGGTAATGTTCAGATAAACTGGACTACATTAGCATATTTCTTTTCTTTGGTTGCTGGATTCTTACTGTCTTGGCAAATCTGGGAGTAAACACTATGGAAATTATTGAGATTTTGCTCCTGAAAGGTTTTCTGAACCTGATTGATTTCTTTTCCTTTTTCAAAGCAGCAGCAACAGGATTCTAGCTAGCTTCTGCTTGAATCTGCAGGAATAGAATGCACAAGTAAGGCAACTGTATTACAAATATGGAGTTCACTTTTAAAATATAACCATTAGAAGAAACTGGGGAATAGCATAGGAGGAAAGCATTTGGGCTCTGATCCTGTGTTTGTATTTGTGGAAGTGGATCACTTACTGACTTCGTTGATGGGAATCTAGATTTGCATAAATCTTCACTGTTGGGTCAGATGAGGGGATTAGGATCACAGTTCTCTAACAGTGTTTTTTGAAATGCTTTTGTACTGCATTCTGAAGGGTGCCAAAATGTTCTAGTAGCACCAGAAGCACATTTATTGCTTAGTTGGTTTGGGTTTTTTAAATCCGTGTACAAGCCTGACTTAAGGCAGATGAAGAGAGATGAACCTGTGAGTTAAATAATCCAAGGATAGATTTAGTCATTGCAATTCTTACATAACTTTGAGGACACAGATACAGGAAGATCACTTTTGTTTGAAAGCTAAACAACTTCTCAGCCGTGGAAAGGAAATAATTTTTTTCTAAAGCTTTACTGTAGTAACTGTCTAATAAAAGGGGGGTTGGATGTATTTAAAGCATTAGGAGTCTTTGCTTTGTTAGAGAACACTGCTGCAAATAAGCTACATACACTAGGTAGTTTTGGAAGACAGTGCCCTTCTAACTTGGTACCCTAGAACTTGAGCAAACATGTTCCCACAAAACCTTAGAGATTAATCTAAAGACAGTCAGTAGCAGAATAGGAAGCTCTGCTGGGATGCAGAGTCCTTCAAGTCCTTCATGGTTAATCTTAAAAGGTAATAAGTTTATAATACAAGTTAAATGATTTCTTTATCCCATGGAGATGTGTACTCCTTAAAGTTACCTTTTATGGATCTTCCTTGTGCTTCCAGCGCGGCTCGTGGTGTGTCAGTTTTTGAGTGGAAAAGCTGTGTTCATGTTTGTATTCATTGAGTTTGGAGCAAATAATGTTACAATCATTTCTCTCTTTTTTTTAATAGAACTTGGATTAAAAGTAGAAGAATTAAACAATTCACTTCTAGCTTTTTCTTGAACAGATCCTAATATTTAGATGTATTGCTTATCTGTTACATACAGCAATGTTTATTGGCTAACCACCTCAGAAACAGCAATGCCATGTAACTCTTCAAACTCACAGCTAGGGACTTATCTGTTTAATACAGATCACTTTTTTTTTTCTTAAAACAGCAATTAAATTGCAGTCGAGATTTAAAAGGTTGTCACATTGACTAGGAGATTTTTTTTATTAGCAGTGGGAGAAAATGGTGCTGGGAAGTATTAGTTTTAGTCTCTGCTTTGTTTGAAAACAAAACCTCATGTGTTTTGAAAGGAAAACTGCAAAACTTTTACTTGGATTGGTGTCTCCAATTCTAAGTGGTTGCCTTCATTATCAGTACTTGTGAAATTGCTTGTTCAGGAAGGCTTTAGAAAATAATCTCCCTGAAGAGGCACCAGTGTAGCAAGTGCAAATTAAAAAGAAAATAACTGATTATTCAATATTGTACACAGAAGAATAAGCAGAAAGTGACGATAAGTAATATTCCACTGTTACCTTTTAGTTTTGGGAAATAGGTAGCTGAGAATTTGTGGATTTTTGGGGGATTGTTTCGTTTTAGACACACAATGACGTTTCTTTTGAGTTTTGGGTATGTACAGATGAGTAGGCTGGCGGGTCTAGTATCACAAGTGTGGGAAAAGCAATGATAGAATTATCATGAAAAATCTTCATATTTAACTAAAACTGAAAGATGAGGGGGATGGAGGAACACGTGTCGTCTTTTGGTTTTGTTCAGCAGCCCATTTCCTCCCAATGCAGTGCATGGTTTATCCTGATTATAAACTGTATTTTTATTTGTAATACCTAGATGATATGATATTTTGAAATTGTATGCAAACATGTACTCATCATGAAAAACGTTCTGCTATTTATTGTGTTTGATGACAAATGCAGGCAAATGTAGTCTTTCCTCTGTTCACTTAGTGGGTTTTGAGTGGAGGGGTTGTGGAGAGGTGGACCAGAGCTGGCCAGGATTTTCCTCTATAAGGTCATACTATTATTCTCTACATTCTTGCTACTTCCAGCTTTCATTTTCAAAGCTGCTTTGACAGTATTGATGCTTGGGAGATAATTTTCTTTCTCTGCAGTGATTCTGGGAATAGTGACTTTTCTCCTTCCTTCAGCCTTGATATGTAAGATGCTACATCAGTTCCTTTTTGTATAAACTAAACCAAACTTAATTTCAAATACTGCATTTTAAACTTGTCAGTTAAAAAGTAATTTTATGTTTGGTTAGGGTTTTTTATTTTTTTCTTTTTAGTTGAGTGAAATGGCTAAATCAAACTTCAAGCAGTACTGACATGTTGCAACACTTATTTGCCATCTCAGATATTGCTTTATCTGTAAAACCTCATATTTTGAAGCACTTTTTCATTGGTAAAGGGCAATTGTAAACTGATTCAGACTAAGCACTAGATAGTAGAGGATGAAAGTTGGTTTGCTGTTCTCTTGAGACTGTTTCTCATGAAAGTTTCTTTGTCTGAATTTTTTTCGCTGTAGTTTTATTTGGTATATTTACCGAAATATGTTGTCTCAATAACAGCTAAAGAGGCTGCATATTCTACTTAGTGCTTGATGCATATCCTATGGCAGGTTATTTAACCATATTTGTGCTGTGGGAATGTGTTCAATACAGATGCTAATTTTGGACATTTGTGGGGTTGTTCATTAATAACTGTAATTGTTTAAGTTATAGGCAAAATATTGGTTACAATTCTTTGACCATTAGTATGTTGCCATAAAGAAAGGACACCTGTAGTTAGCTCATGCAGATGACTGTTTGCCAACTTTGTCAAATGTCATTATTTTTTAATGTACAAGTTGATTTGGGTTCTGGTTAAGCAAATCAGTGATTTTTGAGGTGCTAAGCAGCATATTAATATCATAAGAAAGCCAACTGACTTGCAGTGGAAGAGTAGGAAAGAGACCTTGTGTCCTTGGTTACTGTCTTCCCACCTGCACAGGCTGTGGAGTTTAGTTCTGTGATTTGCGTCTCTGAAGCAGGAAAATATTAAACTTGGACAAATTATAATTTATGTAACTATTTTTTGAAATCTCTACTAATTTAACAAATTTTGGTTTTCTTTTACTGAGGCTTGAGAAACCTTGTGATAATGGAATCAACAAAATGTGGCAGAAGCAATTCCTGCTCCTGGAGTTACAATTTCTAACAATAACTTTCTGTAGTGATATCTGTTGATTCTAAGCAATAATATATTGTTTTATTTTTACAGATGACTATGGATGAGAAATATGTGAACAGCATTTGGGATCTTCTGAAAAATGCAATCCAAGAGATCCAGCGTAAGAACAATAGTGGTCTCAGTTTTGAGGAGTTGTATAGGAATGCGTATACAATGGTGTTGCATAAACATGGTGAAAAACTGTACACTGGACTAAGAGAAGTGGTCACTGAGCATCTAATAAACAAGGTATGTCACTGTATGAATGAAAGTTGAAGCATCTTATGCGAAAGAATTCTGATTAGTTTATTTAAATGACAAATCTGACTTCACGATGCTGTTACATTGCATTGTGTTGAAATTGTATTGCTACTGTCAGAAATGGTAGCTTAGAGCTAACATCAAGGTTAATTGACTCCGTATTCTAGATAATGTTGTTTGTAAGTTACTGATGGAGGCGGATTGTGGAAAGTAATTGTAAGTGTATTACAGGAAGCAACTTTAGCTGAAGCATAACTTTTGGGAGCTAGAAGTTTGTAAAAGAGGTTTATGGCCTTTAGTGACTTTCATAGAAGAAATTTTGGGTTGTTTTCCAGTCAGGTTTTTCATCTCTGCACAGAATACTGATGTAAGAACCTGTTTGTTATGGGCTAATGAACTGATTCACAAGTTAACAAGAGAGTTGTGCTAGGATTACGCTATTTAAAGGGGCCGTTGACAATGTACAAAAACATCATCAGCTCAGCAACAACAAAAGTCCTGAGTGGTTTGCATTCTGTCATTTCAGCCTTTTCAAAACTGTGATTCAGTCCAAATGACATGCAGAAATGTCTTATTTCTGAAGATGTATGGTCTGAGAAAGTGTCTCTTCACATCTCATCCTGTTATTACAGCATTTGGAAAGTAAAATCATGCACCCTCATGTGTCTTGACTGATGACATCTGGCTGAATTACAGAGAGTGGATGGGAGGTTTATGTCTAAATAATGCATAACACTTGGGGAGCTTTATGTGCATTCTAACTGGAGCTACTGCCATGACAGAAGTGTGTTGTTTCTCTTCTGAAATCTTCATTTTGAAAGATGTGATCCAGACAAACATTGCCTAAAACTGCTTTGAATATGGGGCTTTTTTACTGTTTGCATGATAGGAAACATCCTGTATGAAGTGGCTAAATGACTTCATGGCTCTATTGTATAATTGTAACACATCTGTGACTCTCGAACACTTCTGTTTCCATAATGTGTGAATTCATAATCTATGCTATTTATATAAGAAGTGGCAAATGGCTGAGGCTTTTTGTGACTTGTTTTTTTGTTTGCCTATGGTTACAGTCTATACCTAATAATAATCATGACACTAAACTTTCATTCTTCCTAGGCTTTAGTTTGTCCTGGTTTAATTTGCAGAAAGCTTCTTATCTTTGTTCCTAGCTATTCTGCATATTAAAAACTATCTATATGCAAAATTAATTATTCTGAAGTGCTGATTGTGGCAAACTGACAGTAAAGAAGATCCTGTGAGTTTGTACTGTCATTGCACTGTCTGAGAGGGCTGTACAGATACCAGCACAGAGAAACGCCTTTCAGACACTTAAAGATCTTGTATCTGATGCTTAAATAAGAACAAAATAAAAAAATCTGTTCCAATGATCTAGTATTCTGCTCTTTAATGTGATTTATCAGATTGTTTCCATGGGTAACACACATAGATGATAAAAAGCATTTTAAATAAAAAGGCTAACTACTGAGGTTTATTTGTTAAATGCTGTCAAGTTTAGAAGGCTAAATTATTCAGAAATCTTGTGATCCTAGCCTAGAAAATAAATAATCCTAGGAAAAGATGTGAATTTTGGTCAAAAAGATGTGTGAGATAAAGATGAGTTCTGTAGACTCGAAGTTACTGTTTGTCCATTCTGGTGGTTTGCTTAAGAGTGTTACATTAAGTCACTTATAGATGGAAGTATGGCAAAATGAAGTATTGTTAAGAATAGGGTTGATTCTGTAACGGCATTGTATGGTTGTACCATCAGTACTTGTTATAAGATAGATAAGGTTTTGTTTGACTCCCACTTTATGTAAGAGTAATTTTAGAGGAGCCTTATTTCCAGTGTCTCTCTCCAAGAGCAACTCTGTTAAATGAAGTAGCTGATTAACAGTAAATGCTCCCATTTTAAGCTTTGACAACTCTGGAGAATTGGTGATGGATGCTGGGGTGTAGAAGGGGAGTTTTCTAACTGAAGTATTTTTCATTAAATCTGTCAACTTTTATCAAAATGAAGATGTGTGGCTATTAACAGATTGTAATAAGGCAATGATCTCAGTTCAGGGAAGGTTTCTGAGGAGCCAACCATGAATTTAGAATGGCCAGAGTCCTTGAAGGAGAATTGCCCGTTTCTTTCTGCTTCTCCTGGTTGCATTCCTGTAGTCATGATGGTTAGTCAAGAGTAGATGAAGAGACTAGGTAGAGACTATGTATTTGTCCACGTGTTTTTACAAATTGTTTTCACACTTGGCCCAGGGTTTCCTTTTGGTGTGGCACAGTTAGGCATAAAGCATAAATATAGCTCTTATTTAATTGGTAGCTGAAAGTTGTGCCAAGTCTGCATTTTTATTAGAAAGAAAGAAATTATTTCAAAAGAAGGAAAATTAAATAATTTGTCAACAAGAGAACATAATACTGTGTGCTGTCTTTACAGCCTGGTTAATTGTAAGTGAAATAGTAGATGGAAACATGATCAATACAGGATTCAAGCAAGTTAGTATGAAGTATCTTGTCTTTGAACTTGCAGACCTGGATGTCCTGTAGTTGTCATGACTGCTTGATGAAGGCAGTGGTAAGCCAGGTACCTTACTCTGCATCATGGACAGGAGTCAGCTGTCTTGAACTACCTTGTTTTTACTGCAGTATAAGGACATGCTAAAAGTTGCTTTTGCCTGTGGATTGTCATCATTATGGAAGTACAGGAAATGTAGAATTGAATTTAAAAATACAGTTGAATAAAACGTGCTGAAACCTTTAATCTTGATTCAGGCATTTAATTCATGTGCATCTGGTATTTCATTGATTTCTCCTTCTTGTGCTTTGACAAGATCTTAGTTTGATGTGGATACCCTTCCTTCACACTTCTTGAGCCTGATCCGTCACCTCTTTAACTAAATGCTGTAAAAATGTTTTTAAGAAACAGCACATAGAATGGTTTGAGTTGGAAGGGACCTTAAAGATGAAGCTTAGTTTATAGCTGTCTAAACTGTCAGATGATAAGCAACATCATTTGTGCTAGAATAAAAAAATCTTGACGTTAAAAAGTTTGCAGGATAACACTTTTGAAGTTCCATTATTTTAACAAACACCTCTTAGTCTGATAAAATCCAAACCCATGATGTGCAATGTATCATTACAGATTCTGTAAATTGAGTGTGTGTGACCAAGGAATTGATTGATTTGTTGGCCAGGCCCAGTACAATTTTGTTGGTTTTCCTGCGCATTGTACATCAGATTCAGAGATGTAAAGGACCGTCCTAAACTCAGATGGACTGAAACATACTGGTTTTGAGCAGTACTGGAAAGGAAGAGGTACTTGGGATATTCTCAAGGCCTGTGAGGTTTTTTGATCTCTCCAAACATGTCTGCTGCTGGCGTCCCAGAATGCCGTACTATGTGGTGGTCTTTGCTAGTGTTCAGTAGCGACAGTGTATGCTATTTCAGAATCATAATGAAGGCAGGCATGCAAGAAAGCCTTTGGCAAGGAGGGCACAGAGCCAGTCATTCTGGCAATGCTGTTAAGTGTGGAAAGAGTTCTTTGAGGGGCTGGCGCAGAAGATGCGGCATGAAGGAAGCAGACCTCCTCTGAGACTCGCAAAGGTATGGCAAGGACTGTTGACAAGATTTATAATTTGCTGTCACATTGTTGCAGAGAAGGGGAGCAAGAAGACAGGAGTCTCCTACAGGAACTTGAAATGTTTCCGTAACAGCTATGAAACTGCGAGGAAAGACATGAGGAGTTGTGTAGGAGATTGATCAGTGAGCATTAGGATGTACTGTAAGCCTGACTGATAATGTAGGAATTACCTGCTTTATCTTACCTTAGTGATGTTTTAAGGTGATCTTGTGCAAGTCTACAGTTATATCGGGGGCAAAAAGATGTTATGGAATTGCCCTAAAGTAAGTGAAATTCATAGTCATCGGTATTCGGTGTGGTTTTCTTGTTGTGTGGGGTTTTTTTTTTTGTTTTGGTTTTTTTTGGTTTTTTTGTTTTTTTTTTTTAACCAAAGGATAGTAGCTGCAGGGCTGAACAGACATTTCTGATAAAGTCATAGTTAATCTGCTGATACAGTTGGAACTCATAAGAATACTATCTTTTGGACTGCTTGGACTTTCTACAAAAGTGAAGACACTCTGTTATCAACATTTTGAGACCTTGAAGTCACTGCTCTGTGTGGCTGCTCTGCCCAGAAGGTTCTGGCTGCCCTTATAGTAGTGGAAATTACATAATTGAACTTTTCGTGCTGCTGCGTCAGGCCAGGCACTGTAAGAGAGAAAATACTGGGCCATAAGTCTTTGTGTATGCTTAATAGAGAGTTACTTAAAAGTACTGAAAGTGTGTGCCAACAAACTGTTCAAGAGACTGATGGGGGAGGGTGCTGTATTTCCTTAAGAGCTATATCCAGTATAAGATACAGCTCAGCCTGAAGTTAATGTGAGATTTCATCCTTGCAAATATAAGAAGCCCTTACATAGATAATGAAACTGCTGATTTATTTTTGAGCCTGTATATGGTCAGTCCTGCTTGTGCAGGATGTGCGTGCCTATTTACTGCATGACTGCAAAGGTTGTCCTAGAAATCACTACAAGCTCAGCTCATTGAAAGTCACATCCTGCTGATCAAAATCTTTGAGATTGAGATTTTCTTAAGGCTTTGGAAGAGCACTGACTGTGCCTCTTAAGGGCTTCCCTCTCCACAGAAGAACGTAGATAGAATTTTTATTTTTTTTTTTACTACAAATCATTTATTCCACCAAAGTGGTTTGAGTCTCCACCTTCCTGTGTCTAAGATATTTTGTGTGTTATAGTAGTTTTCCCATACTGTTGTTGCATTCATGGCCCATGTGACGAGTGTGTTCAGTGCTTATTAACCAGGCATCTGTTGTAAGCAATTCTGTGGTTGGCTTTTGCAGCAACTAAAAGAATGGCTTCCCAAACCTTTCTGCAGCTTAAGCCTAGGACAATATTACTGAGAAACTTCAGAGAGGTTGTTGAAGTTCTGTTGTACAGCACCCATTCCTGGGTTTGAAGCACACTTCCAGAGAGCCACACGGCATATGGTATGGAGCAGCAATGACACATATCTGGGTGTTCCCGTGTTGGCTTAGCAGCAAGTTGTCATTGTTGCCCAGTGGGAATCACCCCCTTTTGCTACCGTTTGGACTGGGCCCTGGCTGGGCTAATAGAACTGTTGTGATAGGAATGTAGAGACCAAGTGCTACATCTGGGTTGTTAAAAACAATATCTTTGGTCCTTGAAGAGTTCTGTGACGACCTCATACAATTGGGCAAACTTCATCAATCCCTACCCTGGTGATCTGTGCGTATAAGCTAATCATGCTTTTAGGTCTGCTTTGGTTGGCGTTGCAAGTGTGGGTCACCTGCCATATACTGATTCCAGTGGTTTTCCCTGTTGACTAAAGAAGTGAAAGCAGTCATGTCATGTTTGCCTCTCTTGTTCAGGGAGATTCTCTGTACTCTTTACAAGGATGGCTGATGAAGATTTTAATGTATATTTATATTTTAGCTGAAAACTACATAGATTGGATTCCCTATCAGAAAGAATGAGGTAGTTAAGCAATGCTGGTTGTAACTTACAGCTGCATATTGTGTATTGCGAAAGCAAGGAGAAGAGGCCTTGCTTAGATCTGGTCAATATGGGATTAAGATTTCAGAAAGGTTTCAACAATCTACAAGCATACCAATATTGCTGACATTGGGAATATTATGGGAATAAATGTCCACAGCTTCTCAAGAAGAGAGTGTGGTGTTATGAGATGATGTGTTCCTGGTCTGCTTGTCTTATGTTTACGGAGAATGCATTATAATATGGCAGACAAAAGTTTTGTTATGCTGGTTTGCCTAATGACTTCATAAGAACTTAAATGACAGAATGAAGTCAGGTGGTTTGCATTTGATGTTGTAGCTTGTGGCTGCTTATCCATGTGTATTTTCTTTTCCTGTTTGGTTTTTCTGTACTGAAACTTACACTCATGCAAGTATAAATGCAAATCTGGAAATGTTAAATTAAGTTCTCTTTGGACAAGAAGGCCTGATGTATTTTGTGTGTTATGTCAAAAGTTGATTCACTTTGGAATAAGTTTTTTACATTAAAGCTTGAGTGCTGAAGTTTATACATGCTGCATGGAAATCAAAATATCATGGAATTATAGGATGGTTTGTGCTGGAAGGGACCTTGGAGATCATCCAGTTCCAACTCCCCTGCCAAGGGCAGGGAAGCCTTCTGTTGTATCAGATTGCTCAAAGCCCCATTCAACCTAGCCTTCAGTGCCTCCACCTGTGCCTCACCTCTGTCATCGTGAATAATTTCTTCCTAGTGTCAAATCTAAATGTTCTTTTTTATTAGTAAGGAGTAGTAGTGCCAATAAGAAAAAACCTGGGACAAACATATCCATTAGTAGATAGGTTTGTAAGCACTATTATGACTTTTTGTTCTCTGGAAGCCTGTTGTTGGCAATTATGGACAATAGTGTAAAAGTTTGGTCTTTACCAGGTGATTGTTTCCTTTCAGAACTGCTGTTTGCTGTAACTCTGTACTATCTCAGTATCCTTCTAAAAGTCATTGTAGCAAATTTTCCATCTGTACTTGTTCTTGTTTAACATTTAGCAGTATTCTCCAATATTGTGAAATTATTTTTGATGATAAAATTGATTTTCTTGTTTGTAGGAAGTCATATTCTTCTGCAGAGGTGAAATACAAGGTAGAGATAGTCAGTAACCAGGAAAAGCAAGAATTTGTTTGTAATACTCAGGTTCATAGAAGAAGGTGATGGGGTTTGTTTGTTTTTTTTAATCAGAGCATGTTAAAATGTAAATACTGCAGGAAAAACTGACTTGGGTTTATGACAATATATTTTTTTTTGCTTCAGGTGCGAGAAGATGTGTTAAACTCCTTGAATAACAACTTTCTACAGACACTAAACCAAGCATGGAATGATCATCAAACAGCAATGGTGATGATCAGAGACATTCTGATGTATATGGTGGGTGTTCTGCTTTATCACACATTTACCTTGATGCAGTAAGTTGTCTTTTGGCAAATATAAACAAATGAGCTGCAGGAGTGAAAAGCAAGGCACGATTACCAGTCCTTTTCCTAAGATGGCTCTATCCATTGTTTTGAATTCCCTACATGCATGCAAGACCTATATTATGGGTTTGTTACAAATTATAATTGTAGTGTTCTTTCAGGTTATGATGGTGTAAAGCCTCCTCAGATTTCCAGTGTAGTTGTTCTTTACACTTAAGCAAAGTTATCCTCTTTGAACTCTTAGGTAGAGTGTGTGTCTTTGAATGTTAGATTCCAATTGAACCTTCTGCTGTTGGTGTAGAGATTATTGGGTATAAAATGAAGCAGCGTACAGGAGAATATGAACTTTGGTTGTATGGTTGTAATTTAAAATGGGGGAAAAGTGTGTTCCTCACGTGATAGCTAACAGAAGTGGCCTGTTTTGGAGAGAGGGCCTTATATCCCCTGGAGTGGTGGGCTTGCTGTAAGAATGCAGGCGAGTGTATTTTTGTGGAACTTCTAGTGAATAGCTTTAACTTCCTTCTTTTAAAGGAAACAATGTGTTGAGATACTGTGGGGATTTAATATATCGGCCAGTATATTGTGGACCAGGAAGTCCCCTTCAGTTAGCACTTCTGGGGTGAGATGACAGCTGTCTCTTCAGTACATTTTGTGCTCAGGGAGCAGTGCCTGGACTTTCTGCTTGAAGCTTGTGGGTGTTGCTAGAACAGCCAGTCAGCCTTCTCTCTTTCCACCAGAACTGCACAACATGGAGATCTGCAGCTTACGTACAAGTGCAAATTGGACTTCATTGGTTACATTTTAGATTTGGAACAGAATAAACACCTCTGGGATGTGTAGTCTTTCATATACAATTTGACAGTTCCTGATTATTTCAAGGGTGAGCAGTTGAGGCCTCTAGTTTACTGACAAGTATTTGCCTCCCATAGACTTTTTCCTTTGTACCAGAAATAGACCCAAAGAAACAGAAAAGGTACTTCAGCAATAAAATATTTTTATAATATAACAGTAAAAATATAAATTTTTGTCAATGCTTTTATGAAACTCTCAAACTTTTGGAGCACTGACGTCTATTGAACGTCTATAATGGAACATAGAACTGTCTAATGCCAGGAGCTGTGTTAGAATGGATAATTTCTCTCCCTTTGACTTAGAGGGCCATAAGACATTGTTGTAAGAGAATACATGCTTTGATTACAAATTAAAGCATAAGCTATGGTTTAAAATTAATAGACTCAAAGATTTGCAGATTCACCTTTCTTGCTGGGGTGTCTGGTTGAGGCAAACATATTTCTATTCATTTGGAAAGAGACCAAGAGCAGGAAACTTCTAGTGTTAACTCTGTGTTAATTCAAAAAGCTTGAAAAAGCTTACCACAAAATTATAAAGTAGAGGAGCATCTATCAAAGAGGAGGCCTGACAGCTCTTCAAAGAAACAATTAGAAAGAACTTTATAAAGCAAGGAATGATTCTTCTAAGATGTCGAGTCTCAATGAAATGTAGTTTTCTGATGCTATGCTCATATCAGAAGGTGTTTATACTTTTTAATTCAGGCACAGCTAATATAATTTGCATTAAAATACTTTATTTAAAAAAAAAAAAAAATCTGTCTAAACTCAAATCACCAGGCATTGTTAATTGATGTACTGGTATAACTCTGAGAAGTACATGCAATTATATCTTTATAACTAAAAGATAACTGCATCCTCCTGTTTTTGTAGGCCATCCCTGTTACCTACGTATCTCTTCAGAAAATGTACCTGTTGTTACCCAACACTTTCACTGGTGGCAGCAAAAGTAAAACGTTTAATGTCCTTTCTGATCTCACTCTTACATTTTTGCTTCAGCCTAGTGATTATACATCCTAAACTAAACTATATCTGGTTTAATACCGTGTTTGTTTTCCAGCTTGTTTGCACCCATCAGCTCCCATATAATCTAAGTTAAAAAAAAACTCTCCAACCCACTTCAGTCTCTTTCCTCTGTTTAATTTGACTTCTTCTAAAATAAAAATGACTTCAAATACTTTTTTTTTTATTAGAAATGTGTATATTTTGTTTAGTGGGGTTTGTGCATTATGATACTTCATGAGAATACTTCCAGTTTGAGGTTTATGGCAGGATTTCGTTCTCCACAAGACACTTTGAATGCCCACCTTATAGTTGGACCTTGTCTTGGAGTGCTGTCTGGTAAAAGCTTGCTTGCTTTTGGGTCTGCTGCAAATCATACTTCTAGTGCAAGGTTTTGCAACCTGACATTACACAATAAAGACAAATCTGATTCTCTTGAGATATCACAGTTTCCAGCACTGAATATCAAGTTCATGTAGCTCCACTGTGTTTTGTAGTAGATGTGCACTAGCTCTCTTTGTTTTGTTGTACATGTTTAGGCTTCAGGAATCAATGCCAGAATAGATGTAATGCTCTGTAAAGTCATGGCAGTGTATACTGCAAGCAGTGAAGTACTGCAGCAGTGAGGTCATGTCCCAAGCAGCATCCTCACCAAGTCAGGTCATGTACCGAGACATGTTGAAGTAATGAAGTAACTTACTGTGTTCAGAAATATTTGAAATTTGGGCTTGCTTTTGGCTGTATTGTAAGTAAGTGTGCCCGCCGTAGGTTCTGTTGAGCTACTGTAACAGTAACAGCAGAGGTGCAGTTGTTTTCTTCACGTTTCGAAGAAAATTCATGCTCGCTTATGGAACTGGACTCATCTTATGGAAACTGGACTAAACTAAATTCTGTGCTGTCCCTTCTTCACTACTTGTACTTGATAAATTTAAAGCAATTTCAGGTATGTGAGCTCAGCAGTCATATCCCTAGCAGTGTTATAGGCATATGGGTAGTGCCAGTGAAGCACTGTAGGAAATAAGTAATTTCTTTTGCCAATACAGATGTGCGTTTTGCAGGAGGCAGAGAATTCCCTTCTCATCTGTGGGGTGCACAAAGTCGATGTCTCAATTTAGGCCAGCACTGACAGATCGGTTATGTGAGTTTCAACCTCGGGTATGATGACTGTAGTGGTTCATGGCTTCTGTGCAAGGTAGTAGGGTGAAGCGTTGTGTTTTTCAGAACTAGGGTCAAAGACACTTGCTACAGATATTCACAATGGTGTCTGAAGACTGCATCATCCAGGCAGGACATCCATGCGGAGATGGGGCAAAATGTAACTGCTGATGTTTTACAGCAGATAACCTGCTTCAGTTGAGACAGAATTATTCTGCAGTGTCAGCAGCACTGTAGTTGATGAATAATTGTTGTCTGAAACTCCACCCTTGTCTCCTGAGACTTACTCTTACCTTTTAAGCACCTGCTGCTGCTCCCCGTGGGAAGTGACTGGTGCTCAGTAGCATGCAGCCGTGTCAGTCAAACCTGTTCCCAAATGAGGTTTCCTGTCTCCAAGATTAATTTTTCAGTTTGGGAGAGCTTCCAGGAAAAGCGATCACTTTTGAATGGAGAGCAAATCAGCAGTATCAGAAACATGAATGCTTCTGCTCTAATTTAAGTAGTGTACAGCAACCTCACTCACCAAAGAGGCATTGTGGTTACGCTGCCAACAGTTTCCAGTGCAGTTCCTATTTCATTTCCTAATGGCAGTGTTTAGTGCTGCCACAACATAAGCTTTGCAGATGAGTCATGATCAGGACTTTAATCCATTTTGATACCCTGCTGCCTTTGCTTCAGAGGCCTGTGAATGTTCTTGGGAAAGAATATATGTATTCTTTCCTCCTCAAGGTATGCAGCATATTGGACGCTACTTTTTAATTCTCTTTCATCTGTTTGAAAGTGTATTTGAAGCTTGTCTTCACTCTGAATCATATTTACTTCTGTTGCTGATGCAGGTGTGTAAATAAGGGAATGAAATAACCCTGTTCCAAAATAACATAAAAATTAGGGGAGTATACAAGTATCTTGACCACCATGTGCTGCTGAACAGACTTCATGAGACTGATTAGTAACCTTGGATTGAGGAAGAACTGAGCTTACTTCATGAACCATGCAGTATGCCTACCTGACCTGCTTCCATCTTGTTTTTTTCCTTTAAATTAAGTGCTACCTGTCTGAAGGGTGATATTGGGAAATCACTCCCGCGTTGTGAGGACCCAGTGTTTTACTTTCCTGTGGTCATCAAGTGGCAGTGTGGAATAGAGTCAGTATAGAAGTAATTTTGCTACCTAGGTTTGGCTGCTAAAACACTAAAGGGTGTGGTGACTGCTCCTTCTGATTTCTTCTAATTGCAGATTTTAGATAAACTTAAAATTTTGTAATTTTTTCCATAGTCTGAAGCATATTGGATTTTTTTATGTTTAGTTTTCTGGGTGTTTGAGAAAATTTACCCTTCGGTTTCAAGTGTGGTAAAACACTTAAGATAAATGTTGCAACCACTGGGGAAGGTAATCTTTGTACTGTATTTCAAATGTTGATTTTGATCCTTTATAGAACTTGATTATGTTTTTATTTTGTTATGGCTATGTAAATTCCCAAAAAAACACATCAGTCACATTTGTGAGTGGGTACTACGCTCTTACATTTTTCTAACAGTATCATCCTGAGGCTTGCATGATAGTAAACCATTATTTTTAGTAATTACCTGAATTATTGCATTAGGTGAGTGAATTATGCCGTGAAGAATAATCAGTGCTTATCTCAGAAACTGTGTGTAATAACTCACCTTTTTTCTGTTCTTAATATTGTTTTAAATTGTCTTATCTGGTACAGGACTACTGGATATTAAGTGGATACACTCATTTTCTGTCTGCTATAACTTATTAATAGTCTTCCTGTTCTAGAGAGTTGTTAAGTTAGGAGAGAGGAATAGAAAAGAGGAAATAAATTTTTGAAGTGTGTCCATGGCAAGCATTACAACTCGGGTGTCTACTCAGCAGAGGTCAGCCCTGCATAGTAGGGTCTGTACTGTGGACTTGGAATGCTGCTCTGGGGGTTGGCCTATGTTTATAGACATACTTAGTGTAGGTCTGATAGATGGTTGAGGAGATTAATCCTTCATGTGGACTGAGGTTGTACAGGGAGAGAGATTTTAAACCCATATTGAATCATAAAAATTATTCTTTCTTCACTGTGAGGGTGGTGAACTGCTGGCCTAGGTTGCCCAGGGAAGTGTAGCTGCCCCATCCCTGGAGGTGTTCCAGGCCAGGTTAGATGAGGCTTTGGGCAACTTGATCCAGTGGCATGTGTCCCTGCCCATGATAGGGGGGATGGAACTGGGTGGGCTTTAAGGTCTCTTCCAATCCAGACCATTCTGTGATTTTTTTTTTTTTTAACCCTGTCTCTTTCATTCGTTGGGAATGTGTGTGATGATTCTAGTGAAACAAAACAAGATACGTGAAGTTGAATGAAAGTGATTTTTTTATTTTTTTTTAATGCAGGTTCAACAGAAGTCCTTATGTATAATTGTGCAGTACCAGTGCATAAATGTTTTGATTGTAACTACTGTATTTTTGGCTTTACTTTTTCCTCTGCTGCTGTTTCAGCAGATTTCACTGAATGCCGAGCAGTCTGCCTTAAAGTAAAGGAGTGGTGGGAGGATGCGTGGGAGATGGAGAAAAAGGAATAATTTTTCTTAAACAACAAAAAGGGGTGGGTGGAAGGGGTTTGAGTGGATGGATAAAACCTCTTTTAGCTTGTGATGTGAAATTTTTTTCAGTTCTTGGGGTTTTTCCTGCCCCCAAATGAAAAAGTTGCAAGGTGGTAGATTTCTTTTGACACATTTTAGTCAAGAGTCTGTGCTTAGACTCTTGTGCAAAGTAGACTTTCTGTGTAAGTGAAGCTATGGAAAATGAGACTGATGTTGAATTTTGACAGTATTCATAATGTCCTTTTCTGAAAGGTGAGAAAATGAATTTTCTTATTTCTGTACTGTGGATATACAACCAGTCTCTTGCAATTTTGAATAGCATGAGTGTACTGAATTGAATGAGATATGTATTCCTTCATTGTAGGACCGTGTGTATGTGCAACAAAATAACGTGGAGAATGTCTACAATTTGGGCTTGATTATTTTTCGAGATCAAGTTGTACGCTATGGCTGTATTAGGGATCACCTGCGGCAAACTCTGCTGGATATGATTGCAAGAGAAAGGAAAGGAGAAGTTGTAGACAGGTAAGGTGTTTGTAAGCAGCTGTTCTTTATAAGTAACAACCATCAATTTTTAAAGGCTAAATAAAGAATGTACCTAAGTTTGTGGTTCTGATCACAAAACTTCTTCATAATCTGGAGCAACGTATTGCTTTGTACATTAAGATTCAGCATAATGGTAAATGGGGAAGCTGGTCAATGTATTTTTTATTATTTATCTTGTATTTTTTATTATAGATCTCGTTAAGTCTCTCCATTACTACCTTGTGCCTGGAGCACTTGGTTACAGAAGTGGTGTTTTGACAGTTCTCTGCCTCTTGCCACCATTGTTTCCTCTGTATTGAGAGGTGGTTTAGTTTTCTTCTACCTGTTTTTTTTGCTTTTGAAGTTTTCCTTTTTTTAAATTCTGTTTTCCTTCCTAATATTTTGATTCAACAATTTCTTGGTAGTTCAGTTGCATCTCTGAACTTTTCAGTCTCTTCCTTGTGTTCTCTGGCCAGTCCAGCAGTTGAAGTTCCTTGCCCCACAGTGCAGATGCTGCAGCTGAAGTAACTTCATATTTGCAAGTTCCTGCTGTTCCAGTTTCAGAGCAGCTGTTGGGTGTGGAGATCTGTAAACTCCATGCTACTTTGGCTGCAGTTCTGTGACTGAGATTACCTAACACGCAATTTATGAAGAGAAAAGTACTCCCTGGCAGCAGCTGTGTGTTGTCCCCTGCTGCCAGAAAGTGGAAATTTTCCTGGATGCAGTTCTTTTGTTTTCATGTGTTATTGCAGTGTTTCTGAGCCTAAGCAAATGCTTAGCTTGCTGATGCATTTTCATTTTGTGTTGCTTTTTAAAATAAACACACATCCCCAACTTTGCACAGCAGCTTTCATCTGTGCAGTTGTTTTGAATTGCTCAATTCCAACCTACGTGTGCAGTATTCCCTTTTCTTCAAAGTAATATTTTTGGTTATTTTCTTGTATGTTGAAATGTATTCTTAATAGTTTTCTGAATTAGCAGTACTTGACATGTGCTTCCCTATCATTGCATTTTAAATATTAAAAAAACATTGTAAGCTCCTTAGTTTAGAACAGAATCAATCAGTCTGGTTCCTGTAATCATCTTGAAAACCTACCTCGTACCAAAGGATAGACTTTTGATTCCTGTATTTGATTTAAGTTGCTAATGTGTTTTAAGTTGTTGTTCTGCTGTGTACTCTGTCTTACAAACATGGAGATTTCTGAAGTTGTTAACAACTTACTTTTTGGCAGAGGCGCAATAAGAAATGCTTGCCAGATGTTAATGATTCTAGGTCTTGAAGGAAGGTCAGTCTATGAAGAAGACTTTGAGGCTCCATTTTTGGAGATGTCTGCAGAATTTTTTCAGGTACAGCAATGTTGTAATGTTATATTTGGAATGTTGTAACTGATTGGAATTGCGAGAACCAGTGATACTTTTAAGTAATTGCTACTTATTTGGGGAGTATGTCCATCTCCCTTAAACCAAATAAGAGAAAAAAACATACTAACTTTGCAGAAAAAGTATCAAATTAAAATTTGAAGGTAATTTTGAGGTATGTATGCTGAGAGCATTTGAAGTAATCATTGTGCTCATTTGTGTCTGCTTTGGGCTCTTCCATGCAACCTTGTGCCAGTGCAGTGAAAGGTTCATGTTGTTTTGGGCAGGGAATGGAGAGGGGAGACTGCCTGTCAGACTACCTTTTAGGAACCTTTGTTTCCTTCATAGCATCTAGGTTCCTGAGTTTTATATTTTGTAACAAAATTAACCCAGTCAAGGAACTAAGTGTATCCATGTGGCTCTCCAGTTGTTAACCAACCACTGAATAGCTGGTATTAAATATTTCCATAGTATTTTAAAGAGAAAGCTTCACAAAAAAAAAAGCCAGTTGAACATTTGTGGAGGGCAGTTATGCTCCCCTATTGTTAGAAATGGGTAGAAACTGTAAAATGTTAAAAGATAATTTGTCAGTCTCCCAGTTCTTCCGCAGGGATTGACTGTCTGTCACACCCTCTGATCTCCAAGCTGATTTGAAAATCAGAAGTATATGTTGCACAACTTTTTAAAAGTCATTGCATTCTGCTTTTCACTGGTGCTATGTAAAATTAAGAAAAATAACTACTTAAGTTCTATTTCTTAGCTCTGACTTAAAAAGAAAAAAAAAACTTTCCTCCAAAAGACTGGTGATCGATATGGACAGAAAGTTTGACATGGAATAGCGTGCTCAGCATTGTCACTAATGAGAATAATGAACTCTTCCTCCTCATAACTCATAAATACACTATAAACTGGTGTTTAAAAGGAGTCTTTGTCTCGTCCCTGTAAACTAAAACTCTAGTTGGGAACTGGGTCGGCTTAGATTGTTTTAGTATTAAAAATACCATGTTCATATTGTACGTATGCCCTTATGTATGGCACAAAGCGTCACAGAACTTGTGTTTTGTGTTAAGCATGTTGTAAATCTTGGGGATGTGATGATCTCATTTGCTGGTTGTGCTAGGTTTCATTTGAATTTTCTTATCAATGCTGATCTGACGTAACCAGTATGTTAACTTTTTCCTCTTAAAAAAAGTGTCTAAACTATTAATTTGTATTCCTCACAGATGGAAAGTCAGAAATTTTTAGCTGAAAACAGTGCTTCTGTATATATAAAGAAAGTAGAAGCTAGAATTAATGAAGAAATAGAACGGGTGATGCATTGTCTAGATAAATCAACAGAAGAACCAATTGTGAAAGTTGTCGAGAGGGAGCTTATTTCCAAGCATATGAAAACAATAGTGGAAATGGAGAATTCTGGGCTAGTTCATATGCTGAAAAATGGGAAGACAGAAGGTAAGACTGCATTATATGGGATATAAATGCCTAGGGTGCTCCTTGTTGTTTTGAAACATAGGATAAGTGGAGTTTGATATTTCTGTTCCTGTGTAATCATAAAAACACTTTAAGCCTGTTCTGCAGCCATTGGAGAATATTACTTAAGACTTCGAGAGGGCTCTTAAAACAGCGCCTGTATGGGTAACTCCTTTCTTTTATTACCAGATACAGTTCCTTATTGGTAAGACAAATATCTATTAAAAGTACAAATCTATTATAGTGGTCTTGGTTATCTGTTTTCCATTTTATTACTTTCAGTCTTCTAGTGTGTAACTGTCAAAATGCACTGAAATTTTTGGCCCTCGGGCAGTGATTTAAGAAGTGTTGTTGTAAATGACTGGCTTGATAAAGGTATTGCAGGACTAATTTTTGGGAAAGGGCTTTGCAGAAAAAGAGATGGCTGTTTTTGAAGAATAAGCAGCTTATGATAAGTGATGGAAAAAGAAGGACTTGGCTTGATTTGGTTTTCCTAGTAGAGATTAATGTGGGACAGAATGCCTGAATGAAAACTGCAATGGGAAGAGATAGAATGTAAGTTTCTAAAGTAGCATAATTGGGTGATTGTAGTATCTATATTTAGAAACAGATGCTGACGCTAAAGCTATGAGAATGGGGAAAAGGCTCACTGCTTAGATTAAGGGCCTTCGTTAGTTAAAGCAGGTTCACATTTATGAGGTGATACAGTGACAAAGTGAGCAAATTTCTTAGCTGCAAAAAAGGATAACTAATGTAGTGAAAAGGGAAGTGATGATGCTACACTTAACATTGTTTAATATCTAGGTAAGGTAGCCTTTAGGCTTGAGGGTACATGGATGTGAAAGAGTATTCATAAGATACAGGAATGATGTATCTATAAAAGCCTATAAATGTTGATAGGTCTTGGTTTGATTTCTTTGAATGCTAGAGAGAAAATACTTGCTGTATTGTGAAGATAGCTTCACATGGTTGTACAAGGGTGGGCTCCTCCTTTGGAAATCTGTGGTTAAGCTAAGCCACTTCTCATGATTTTTAGATAAATGAAACAAAGTGTAAAATTACATGGCTGACTTTAAGACAAATATGAATTCAACTCAATTTTTTGCTTTTAATAAAGAAACAAGCACATTGTTAGTATTGTGCTATTTGCGTCAACTTATTTTTTTCTTATTTTTACTACAGTATTTGATTTTTTGGGGATGATAGTCTTGGAAGCTACTTTCTTAAATGCTACTGGAAGACACAATCTTACTGAAGCTTTAAGCACACTGTCCTTCAGTGCAAGAATCAACTTTTGCTGGCCTGGAGATCAGTAACAGGAGATTCCATGCTCTATAGACAACCTAGAATAATTGAATATGGTCTTTGTGTTTAATTTTGTATCTGTTACATTCAGCATGTTGTCAGGGGTAAAGACAAGGGAACGTCAGAAGTGTCTAGTGCCCTACCTGTTACCAGGATGGTTTTTGTGGCTCAAATGGCTGAATTTTTACTGTCATCTTTTGCTGTGAAATGAATGAGTTACAGAATTAATAGGCATGTTGTCCTGCATAATATGTTGTTCTTGTTTCCAGATCTTGCTTGCATGTACAAGTTGTTTAGTCGTGTGCCAAATGGTCTGAAGACAATGTGCGAGTGCATGAGCTCATACTTGAGAGAGCAAGGCAAAGCACTAGTTTCTGAAGAGGGTGAAGGAAAGAATCCAGTTGACTACATTCAGGTAGTTACAGCATTTTAATGTTCTTCTCTCCCTTTTTTCATCACATACCCCAGAGTAACGGTTAACTACATGATTGATAAGGCAAATCTTAATATAGATTCAAAAGGGATTATGTATCTTATTAATTTTGCTTAAAACTACATTTCCTAAATTTTCAGACTTGTTTAGAACTCTTCTTTTACTCAAGTTGCTTGGAAAGTACATGCTCAGTTTTTGTGTTCTTGGTAGCTGCTTTTAGACAGCATATTCAGCTAATTTTGTGACTGATGGGGACCGTTTTTTTCTTATCTCAAATTACAGTTGCCTCCAGAGCGAGTTGCATGTCTACTGGCAAATAGCTTTATAGTAGCTTTTTTGTTTAATTTTGTTATGTTAGCTGTCAGTGTTTGTTGAGACAAAAATCATATGACAATATTACATGGCAAGGCTAACTATGACTGAAAGGTGAATGTGTTATCATAACAAATTATTAGCTTAGTTCTTGGTCTCCCTGAGAAATGGAACAGTTCTGCATGTGAAAAGGCATAAGTATTCTTTCTCCATCATTCACTAAGAAGCAATATGTTCTGTTAATTTATCAAGATCACAAAATAGACTTCAGGGATGTCGCTCATCTTTTCTCTCCCATTGTCTCTGAGAAGATGGTTTTAAGTTTGCACATAAGATCTTTAGAATTCCTTGAACCTCAAGGAAATGCTTCTGTAGCTGGAAGAGGTTTTTTACAAAATGTGAAAATGTGTAGTCATTAAGCATTAAGTTGTTTGGATTTTATTAATGTGTAATTGAAATCCTGATATCTCATCCTTGAGAAATATTTAATGCTGGTGTCTCTTACCTCTACTGATTTGTTTCTTATAGTAGCAACCACTTCTACCAAAGAAGCCATTTGAGTATAACAATATTTTTTATTGGATTAATAATTTTCTAGCAATGCTGAAACAAATTTCCTGATGAGCTTGGGCAAGAGTCACCTCTCCAAGGACTGTTAAAAAGCAAAGAGAATACCCTTTGAGATGTATTAGGTTTCATTATTAAGACCTGTTATGGTTTTTGAGGTGGAGGGAAAGGTGGACAAATGATGTGAAAAATAAGTGTCCATGTAACTTTGAAGTTCTTTTTACTCCTAGCCTAAGCGGTATCGTAACAAATTTAACTGAGAGACTTAAAACTTTTTAATTGTATAGATGTTATTAATATTTCCTTCCTCAAAGGTGAATAGCACAGTGAGGCTGAGGAAGATTTACAGCCATACTGCACACTGTTTGGCAGAGCTTATCCTCAGACTATTAGTGCGTACCCCAACCATCTCAAAAAAAGTTCCTAAACCCCGAAAAAGGTTTATCCTCTGCTTCCATTGACACAATGGAAGAAGAGAAAAATACCTATGACTTGAGAAACATCAGGTTCAGATTAGACTTCAGGAAAAATTTCTTCACTGAGAGGGTTATTGGTCACTGGCAGAGGCTGCCCAGGGAGGTGGCTTTATCCCCATCCCTGTAGGTGACGGGTAGATGAGGTGCTCAGGGTTATGGTTTAGTAGTGGACAGGTACAGTTGGACTTGATTATCTCAAAGGTCTTTTCCAACCAAGCAGTTCTATGACTCTCTGCTGACATGGTCTTCTCTATGACTCCATCTCTTATTACTATTTTATAGCTTGCAACTTCAAGTTGGTGAAAATGTTTTTACCTTTTTTTAAAGGGTTTACTGGATTTGAAGAGTAGGTTTGACCGCTTTCTTCAAGAATCTTTCAATAATGACCGTCTCTTCAAACAGACAATTGCGGGTGACTTTGAGTACTTCCTGAACCTCAACTCTAGGTCTCCAGAGTACCTCTCATTATTTATTGATGATAAGCTCAAAAAAGGAGTCAAGGGAGTAAGTATGACTTAAAGGATTGGGCCCTTTGCTGAATAAACTTTCATGAAATTAAGCTAGGCAGAATTATTTTTATATTAAGATAAATGCAATGCTGCATTAAAAAGTGTATATGCAACACATCTAAGCTCATAACACTTCAGATATAAGCTTATAGAAATAGAAGATGCAATGATCTCAAGATACTGTGTGGCTTATGTCCTATCTCTGAAACCATACAGCTGGATTGCTACTGGCAGAGCATCATGAGATTTTTTTGAGGGTACAACACCTGGAACTGGATGAGAGGGTTCAACTTGAGGCTTCAGGGGATCTGAATAAAGCTGAATATACTATTATATGCATTTTATGCTTTGGGAATCAAATAGTAAATTCCATTTATAAAATAAGTAATTGTTTTATTTGTTGTGTCACTAGACAGGGTTTGCAAAATGAGTCTAAACATTTAAAAACTTTAATTCCAAGCCAACTTCTCATTCTCCTGACACTGATTTCCATCTGCGCTTTTTTAAAAAACACTTAACTTGCTTAGGAACTTTTCCTATACTAATACCTTGAGGTATTCTGCCAATCCATCGTCACCCTTCTCCCTCTCAATTGCTTTTCCCTCCACTTTAGGTGTATTTATTTCTCTACTCTTGAGTTTGTGCACTGTTCTGTTGCCTTTGTTGTTCACACATGAACCAATTTTGTTGGCTTCTTTGTAGACTACTGTTAGATCGTATGCTTGCTCTGAATTAATTTTAAGTATTCAGGTTATATAGGAAGGTTGGGCTGCAAGGTTAAAGTCAGCAAATTTTCTTTTACAGCTAACAGAACAAGAAGTAGAAACTATATTGGATAAGGCAATGGTTCTATTCAGGTTTATGCAAGAGAAAGATGTTTTTGAACGCTATTACAAGCAGCACTTGGCAAGAAGACTTCTCACAAACAAGAGCGTTTCAGATGACTCAGAGAAAAATATGATATCTAAATTAAAGGTAAGAGAGTATCTGCATACTTTATACTTCAATTTTGTCAAATGTTTTCTTCTGTTTTGAATTAAGGAATATATAGAGAACATAAATCTTGATTGCTGTTAAATACAGATTTGAATTTAAAGTCCTCACAAACTATGAAAGGTTTTTCTGAATAATTCTGTGGAAGAAAAGAGGAAGTAATACTGGAAAGCACCTGTGATGAGAGCAATATAGAAAACAAAGCTCTCTTTATTTTCAAAAGTTTGAAGAGTTTCTCAATAAGAGGACAACTCCTGTTACCCAATGACTGCATTTGAAGACAAGACTGTTTTATCCTAGATTTTCTAGTATTCACCATACAATTTTTATTGCCTGTGTTGTGTTTTAGTTTCCTGTTGATAATGCTCAGTTCCTTTTTGATTAGGTAGTTTGAGATAGATTAAAAACAAAAGGAACTTTAGATCAGCATTTGGAAACACATTTTCATTAGTTGGTTCAATTTATGGATTCAGTAGACCAAGAAATGGAATAGAAAATGAATCTTAAAAATGAACAGACCTTCAAGCAAGTTCTGATGCAGCTTCTTGAGTAGTATGATAAATGGCTAGGAAGTTTCTGAACCCGAGTGATCTGATCCCATAATCAAACTTTACTGACTGTGGTTTTGACCTTCATATTCTATCAGGTAGCAAAGCCTGTTTGCATCATATTTCTCCAAATCATCAATATCGATTCCAAATTGTCAGTATGAATTCCTTACCAGTTTCCTCTGAACCTGCTCTTTCCTGGTGATTTAGAAGACACAGAGCGTACGTTCTCAGAATGGAATCAGTGGACTGAAACTTCCCTCTTCTCATGTCTTTGCACAGTGTTTAGTATGCTGAAGCTAACATGCTTGGCTTTGCTGTGTGTATTAAAATAGGCAGCAAGTCCTCTATGTGCAACTCAAACCTTTGTTTGTATGTACATGTGTCTTTATATGCTTATGTTCCTGTTTCTCAAAAAGTCCAGTAATTTCACTTAGTAATCCTTGGTAAGCCTTCAAAATTAGATGCTCTCAGAACAACTGGGCTTTTTTTCTGATAAAAATAGAGACTTTTTATTACCCTTTTCAGTATGATGCTGAAAGGCAGGTGCCAGGGTATGCCTTGGTCTGATAAGCTGTCACAGGTATTTTTAAGATGACTCGGGAGGCTAAAAGAAGAGAAGGAAAGCAGGACTTGATTTGTGTAGGATTAGATCCTTATCTGAAAAAATATACTTATTTCAAGCTCTGAAGGTAATGTTACTGGGATTCTCATTTTCCAAATGTACAGAAATATAATTTCTGAGATGTGTGAAGTACCTATTAGGCTTGCAGTTTAAGTTTCAGCAGTTCTCTTTTCATTGTGCTGGCACAACAAGTTGTTCTGTTTGTTGCAGACTGAGTGTGGATGTCAATTCACATCTAAACTGGAAGGAATGTTCAGGGACATGAGCATCTCAAACACAACGATGGATGAGTTCAGGCAACATCTGCAGGCAACAGGGGTAAGTGGTGGTGGTGGGGACAGGCTCTGTGTGCTTGTCCTTTTACTTCAGTACAAACTCCAGGTCTTTATCGATAAAGTCTTTTGGGTTAGTCCACACATGTGGGAAGGAAGATTTTACTAATGTGCTGAAATTACATTTCTTTGATTGCTTTTCCCATTTACAAGCTTTGTTACTATTTCCCTAAATACAACATTCCATTCTAAGTCTGATCCATAACTCGAGCAGGGCCAATTTCATTCCACAAAATCCTGTTTCAGCTTCCATTCCTTATCATCGTTCCCCTGAAGGGCTGAGTAGCCGGCTCCAGCTGCAGCGTCGCTGCCGGCCACCAGGAGGCGAGCGGCTGCTGCCTTCCTCTACTCTGCCTTCCTCCCCTATCACCTTGTCATTCTTTAAAAGTAATCTTCATCATGACCTGTATTTTATGCTAACAGCCAGAAAAATACTGCATGCTGCAAGTGTTTGACAAGCGCAGCATCTCATACTTCCCCAAAGCAGTTCATAGCTTTATTAGAAGCAGGAGTCCCAGTTTTTGTTCAAATTGACAAATACAGACCTGATTATTCCCCTCTGGCATTTAAGAGTACACACTACTTGACTGAACAAAGTGAAAGTTTTTGTTTTACCATCTGCTCAATACTGATGAATTCATTTGTCTGGCTTTGTGAAAATGATGCTTATAGGCTATCTCTTTTTTTTTCCTTACTCTCTGAAAATTCTGTGCATTCTGCGCTGATACAGAAAATTGGTGAAACATGATCCTGTTTTTAAAAAGTGGATATATTCTTCCAATTGTCCCTAGGTCTCATTAGGTGGTGTTGATCTTACAGTGCGGGTCCTCACAACAGGTTACTGGCCTACACAGTCAGCCACACCGAAGTGCAACATCCCTCCAGCCCCCAGGCATGCTTTTGAAATATTTAGAAGGTATGTATTAAGATTTTTAAGTAGAGGTTTTAAGACGAAAATTTCTAAGCTTCACTTAAAGATACATTTTACCATCAGAATGAAAGACATGCCAGCATCCTGCTCTTTTTCACTTTGTGCGAATATGAGAGAATGCAGTAGCTGCATTGTAAGATTTTGGGAACTTTTAATTAGAATTCTAATAAGATTTAATGCTTTGAAAAAGCAAACATTAGAAAATTCTTTGTCTCTAATGGCTATGAAAATTCATGTAACTCTTTAAAGTAATTGCCCTTTTTATACAAAATATGACTGAAGTATTAAGGTTTTGGTTCAATTATATTGCAGATTTTATTTAGCCAAACATAGTGGGCGACAGTTGACACTCCAGCATCACATGGGTTCTGCAGATCTCAATGCCACTTTCTACGGGCCTGTTAAAAAGGTAAAGTATCAAGGCTGTGGAAATATTATATCTTTCTTTAAAAAAAAAAATAATTAGCATTTCTAATAACTGCAGAACTTTGTAAAATGGAAGTTTACCCATTCATATAATATACTAGAATTAGAGAAAGCTGCCCACCATCAGCTTTACTTCCTTTGCAGCAGTTTTGTTTTGACATTTGTTCTCCTCTAAATCTAATCTGAATGCTTTACTTGGCGTTATCTCTTTGATTACCTTGTAGAAAAGCAGTAATTTCGATCTTGATTCTTACCAAGCTGAAATATTTGCAGTGAAGAATAATCTAATAGTAGTTTTATAATTTTAAAATAGGAAGATGGCTCAGAGGTGGGTGTAGGAGGTGCCCAAGTAACTGGCTCGAATACACGGAAGCACATATTGCAAGTCTCCACTTTCCAGATGACGATATTAATGCTTTTTAACAACAGAGAAAAATATACATTTGAGGTGAGTGTTGTGGTTTTTAAATAAGTGTTTTAGGCACTTGTCCTCTTGAGTGCCTATCTTTCTGTATGAGTTTGTATCAGGCTAGTAAATACAGGATGCAGATCATGAGCAGTGCACCTGGAAGCAGTCCTAGGGAAGGAGATTACTTGGACACAGAACTTTTCAGGCATTTTGGAGAGTTGTGTGGTTACTCCTAGGATATAAAGCTATAGAAAATCTGAAGTTGGAATGCAGCAGGTGGCCCCATTTGCTCATTTTATTTCTGAGAAGCTGCATTTAGATGCCAGAAGGTGGAGAAGGATTTGTATCCTGGCCTCTTAAATACTGAAGTGCTTGAATTGGCAGGCAGGTGTTGAGGTGTGGGCTGAATCAAAACTTTCATCCCTTCTCTTAGCTGGTGAGCCAGAAAGGACAGTGAAGAAAGTCCCAATAGATTCTCAACAAGATGCCTAATGGGGAATTGCTGGGAAAGGTTGAAGTGGTCAGCTGATAGACAATGATGAAGACAACACTGGAAGTGGAGGGAGGATTCTGTGCTCTGAGGTTTGAGCATTGTGTTGTTGAGGTCAATTCATGTTTTAGACATCATCTCTTTGAGAGGGCACTGGCAGCCTTAAAAGCAGCATGGGAGCAGTTTGAAATGGAATTGATTTCCAGGTTTCCTCATCTACTTTTGTGCTGTATATAGTAGCCATTTGCCTTTTAATTTGGATTTTGTTTTCATCTTTTTTGGCAGACTTCTAGTGTGTTAAGACCGAATGTTTCTTTGAAACACTCCCAGTTGGGATCAAGGAAGGCAGGGTTTGATAAGAAACTTTTAAACTATTCATAGTTCAGAAAAAGATTATTTAGAGCACAGAAAGCTGTGTGTTGTGAAATCTATTGCCGGAGCATTACAACCTGAGTACTTTCTCTGCAGAATACTTGAGGCAGAGGGTGAAAGAGGAGGACTTAATTTTTTTCTTGAAGTTGTTGATGCTGATGATGACTTTATTCAGAAAAGCTGTAGACATTACAAGTGGTAGATCCTCACTCATATATGAATAAATAGTATTTTCTAGAGCATGGAAAATACAGGTTTTCATATGTGCTGTAAATCAGCTTATTTTACTAAGACCAGATAATAGAGACATAGATCCATGTACTTCTAGGTTGTGCGTGTTGTTGATTTCTGGTTTGGGAGTTCTTAAATATTTACTGTGTCCGACTGTAACTAAAACATTAAGAAGGCATATTTGTTTTCTTTGGTGAAGTGTGTGGGACTTGTCTTAAACTCCAGCCAGGAAAGCTTATGAAAACTTGAGTAGAATGACTTCTTTCTTTGTTTATTGATTATTGAATACCATGATTAATTGTGGACTGCTGGACAACTGTTGTTTCTCTGTTATATCAAATTATTGCTTTTACTGCAACATAGCATGAGTGATGACTTGTAGTTTGTGCTTGTCAAAGCATAAAACTCTCTGATGTGCAAGTATTTCTTCAGATTCTCAGCTGAACAAATTAATTTGAAGTTGCCTTCACAGTTGAACACTTTTACTGCTTTCTTTTGCAATTAATTATCAAACTGAATCCAAGCTTGACAAGATCCTCGCAGTAGTCCTAATAGCTGTTAAGCCATCTGATTGAGAGAAAAATGAGATAATAATGGTGCAAAAATTATGCATGCAGTGCTACAGAAACTGAAAGGATACTTGTGCAGCAAAGTTCCCTCACAAAAATCCATGAATTTATTGTATTCCTAAACAGCAACATATTATTTACATATGCAAAAGAACTGGAGGCCATATGGGTCCAGGTTAGTTCTCCTGGAATCCAAGAGGAAGGATCTTCATGCAAGCCTTCAAAGCATGCTAATTTTTTTCAAAGAATTCAGTTTCTTCTAATTGGTTCTCATTTATTACTTAGCATGTTTTTCTGCAGGTCTTTCTTTTGTCTGTTTTCAGCTCATGGTGACCATTAGGGTTGACAGAATTCACTGCCTGTGTGTTGACCCATGCGGATCATTGTGTGGTACACATTGACACTTAGCTACTTCATTATTCCTAACCTTTAAGCCTCAAAACTGTCATAGCAGCATTATTTTCCATGCTTGAAGGTAGACTACTTAAGCCATCACTGCTGTTTGTGAAACATAATACTTGCTTCTGCCATAGCTGTAAAGTAATAAAGATATTTTTGTTTAGGAAATTCAACAAGAAACTGATATCCCCGAAAGAGAACTGGTTCGAGCCCTACAGTCCCTTGCGTGTGGCAAACCAACACAACGTGTTCTTACAAAAGAGCCTAAATCAAAAGAAATAGAAAATGGTCATATATTTACAGTGAATGATCAGTTCACATCTAAACTACACAGAGTCAAGATTCAGACGGGTAAGGGAGCTTTATATTTTACTATCTTGGAGGCTCAAAACTGCCTTAAAATGTCAAATTAGCTTTTGCGAGATTAATGTCTGTACAAGTGAAGGTCATAAAATGAAAATTTTACTTCCATGCTTTTCTTAGTATTTATAGTTAAACCTTTTACTTCACAAAATTTGTAATTGTCTCCTTAAAGGAAATGTTGAAAGAGAAAATTCAAATTAAGTTGTAAAATACACTACTGATTGATTCAGAAATTGGAAAATTGCCTTAAGTAGCTGTACTGCTGTGAAATTGAGTGATGTCTTTAGGCCATGATAAAAGAGCTATTTCCAAGCACCAGGTAGCTATAATGTTTTGGGGCAGGGTTTGGGTTTTATCAAGAAGAGAAGCTCATCAATACAACACCACTTCATTATCTCATCACAGTGCTGATTTGTGTCATGTGTAAGTAATGTTGATATCTTTTGTTTAGAAAGCTCTGTAGAAATCATTTGAGTTGTAGCATTGCTGCAACTGTTTTGAAGGATTACTTCTTAGTTTTAGAACCTCTGATAGTATTTTTCTGACTTTGCAGATCTCCATACATAAAATACACAGCATTGCTGGCAGTGTGTTAATTGCAGTGTTGGTAATTCACATGCTTTTTGCTGCACATATTATTAACCTGTTGGGCTTCTGTGCAGCCTGCTGTGTCCAGGAATATAAGTGTGTAGAACCTAGTAGTACCTACATACGTTGCCTTGCATGTACCCCTTGTGCATAAGTGATAGCTATAGGCTGTCTCAGTGTGCATGCAAAGTGCTGTGGTGTCAGTACATTTTCTTTGTCTGGAGAATATTTCCAGAGAGCAGGAGTACAGCAGTCAAATGAGGATGTTGAGAACGGTCATGGCCCATGGTGCTTCCCTAGCATAATTAAAGTGAATTCTGTGACAGTCATTGGAGCTTTAGTGGAATTATGCTTTTTCATTTCCACTCCTCAAATGTCTGTGAACAAGGAATATGACTTGGGGTTCAAGATAGTTTTGGAGCTGTTTGATACTTGTGGGTTTGTTTCTGCCTCGCGCAGAAGTCGTCTTATGTGTGTCTCTTTAAAGCCTGGGGCTTTTTAAGTGAAGAAAGACTAGGGGAATGTGCTGTAGCAGTGTGAGTGTAGGGTTTGGTTATAACCGAGCTTGGGTGAAAGAGTAAGAAAAGCTGGATGTAAGGGCAGAAATAAAGCAGAAATAGAGGGGATCAATACAAAAAACTTAATTGAGTTGAAGAGTGTAAAGCTGTGTTATTTCTTCTGACTGATGAAGTAAAAGCTAGCTTATGAAGTAAAATTTTCCATCCTTTTTCTTTTTTGTTTCATTATTTCTAAATTAAAGAGAAAATATTTAATGTGAACATGGAGTTGGTGATGCCTGTAAGCAGATTTGAGTACTGTTCAAATTTTAACATTGCAATAATTAAATAACAGATTGTTACCTTGTCAGTTGCTATCAAAATATGCCAGAAAGTGTGAATATATTTCTGTGGCTGCTTCTCATTAAAAAATTGAGTTTGAGAATGTCAAAACTCAGGAAAATATTACTTGATATCTTGATGAAATAAATAGTGAAGCTAACACTTATACAATGAAATTGCTTTTAATTTTGCTAACATACTTTACATTCTCTTTCTTTTCTTTAAGTTGCTGCCAAACAAGGAGAATCTGATCCAGAAAGGAAAGAAACAAGGCAGAAAGTAGATGACGACAGAAAACATGAGATAGAAGCTGCTATAGTTCGGATAATGAAATCTAGAAAGAAGATGCAGCATAATGTGCTAGTAGCAGAGGTATCCTTGCGCTCAGTTTTGATATGGGCTCAGGAGTTTACTTTGCCTGTTAATTTGTGAAGGTTGCACTGCTCTCACTAACCAAACGACTTTTGAGGGATGCTGCATTTTATCCATCTTGTGTTTTAATTCCTGTCTATCTGAAGACGTCTAAATCCTTATCCTTCAATTTGGGATATACTCATAGGTGTAGCTAGATTTCCTTCATCCTTTTATGTTATATATTTAATATATAATACATCCTATTATAGGATCAAATTCCTTGAAACCACAGTTGTCAACAAAAAACTATTCTCATTTACTGACTGTTGGATCTGGATTTGAGACATTTGAGCTCTTAGCAGAGAGAGAAACTCTAAACTCCTAAGTTCTGACAATTTCAGGACTAGTGCAAACTTTGCATTCTTGGTCTCCCGTAGGGTTTTGAAATGGAGAGGATTCTCAGGTTGTCACCTTATCTCTGTAGAGGGTCAGTGCTTTGAATTGTACCCCAAAATTAGGAAGCAGATGATGGAGGAAGAAGCTGTTGGAAGTTTGCAGAGGCTACTAATCTCATGTTTCATGATTGTAGCCAGACCTGTCAAAATGTGATTATTTTGGTCAGTTAGGATACTTAATGATGTTACTTGTCCTGTGATTTTACATTACTGTTTTTGGTCTTCTGTTTTAGGTAACTCAGCAGCTGAAGGCCCGATTCTTACCAAGTCCAGTTGTTATTAAAAAACGTATTGAAGGACTTATTGAGAGAGAATATTTGGCACGAACACCTGAGGATCGCAAAGTATACACTTATGTTGCATAAAATGCGTTCAGAAAATTTGATTTATTCTTGGACTATACTCTTCGCATGAACTGGGAAGTTCTTTTAAATCATAATATTAAGACGACCATCTCTTCTATTAAATTACAATACATGTTCTAGACCATTCAGATCAAACCTTTTACTCCTTTTGAGAGTTTTCAACATCAATTGATTGAGCTTCAGGCTTTTCAACGTTATCCCTGTAGAGATCATCCTTACAATTCTTCGGGAAAATGTGAATGTGCCGCGTTTGTTTTCAATACTGTATGAAAACAGAAAAATAAAACAAATTTAGAAAATACAGCTCATTTAAAAAAATAAAATTGTTGGAATTTCATTTCCCCCCATCTTCAGTGTTGATGTAAATGTGTTTCTGTAGTGTTGCTTAGCACTTTGCGCATTGTATAAGTTGGGTTTAAAAGAAACCACAACTGGTAAGGCAGAATTCCCAGTTATATTGCTCTGCTTCCAATGTTTCTTTAACTAGCCATGTTTAATTTAAATATTTGGTCATTTTTTGAAGACCCAAGAAGACAGCTTGAGCATGTTTCACTCTTCCAGCTTTACTCACTGTTTCAAGAACATGAATCAGGACCTTCTCGGGGCTCTGAAAAGACCATAACAATTTTGGCTTTCCCTTCTGTAATTTGAGTTCTTCTAAATTAAACTCTATATTGATTAGGTTTGTTCTGGTTTCTTTATAGGAAAAAGGAAAAGATTTTAGTGTGTATAAACTGTATAATAACTTTTGCTGTTGTACTCACTGCTGATGGTGGATTGTACAGGGCGATGTTTTTATTTCACTAAATGTAGACAAAATAAATTTAAAATAAATGGATTTAGTGTACACAACCAACTAATTCAAGTGTGTTAGAGTGCAGGGTTGATGATCCTTTGGAACTGAAGTCTGTCCCCGGGGGAAACATACTGGGATTATATTTTGTTAATAAACATCATAGAGGAATCTATAGCCCCAGGGCTTCCCATCCTAAATGCATTTTTCAGGAGATTACAGTGA
Organism: Coccyzus lansbergi; assembly: GCA_033558105.1. Classification (NCBI taxonomy): domain Eukaryota; kingdom Metazoa; phylum Chordata; class Aves; order Cuculiformes; family Coccyzidae; genus Coccyzus; species Coccyzus lansbergi. Next base: position 605,511 of record JAUMJK010000342.1, on the reverse strand, counting down.
AGCCAGTGTGCGCTATTAGTTTTTAAAAATGCATTTTAAACATGCAATTAAACATTGTTAATGTAATGAATTTTTAGTTCTTACCCTGGAACTTTTTTTTTCTTGTCAGCATGCTGCGAAAATAGATTAAAAAGTGCAGTTTAGTGGCATCATCATTCTTACAGTAATTGTTTGCAGTGTTTTGTGCTGCTATGGAGGTTTTATTAAACAGTATTTCTGACATTCCCATGCACATATTAGATGGTTTCTCTGGCATAGCTATTTTCCTGTAGTAATTCAAAGCAGTAATTTTTTTCTTGTTGGTTCACATTGCTTTCATCTATATGAAAAATACAGTCAGGATGGGCTTCCTGATGGGCAGAGCTGGAGCTGAAACAAAAAGGAAAACTGGGATGTAAAGCACAAAGACAATGCCTAACATTTCTTGATGAACTGCATTAAACAGGCATGGTGGTGGTATAATGTAGCAATGCAATTGGAGATTATTTCTCATACTCTGTCCCCAGTTTCACCTCTCTTTAGCCTGTTAAGAGACTACTCCTGGCTATCATTCAGTAATAGGATATTGCCTCTAAAGGGAGGGACTGGAATTGGGTGATATCTTAGCTTGACTTATTCTGAAGCTTTTTTTAATGAAGCTTTGCTTAAGTTTAGTGCATGCCCCAAACATGCACACACATGAGATGAGCCATTAAGTCATCAGTGGGGAGGTGGCTGATGGGCTTTCCTGCCATTGTTTGCCAAGAATTGAGCCCCAAAAGAGAAAAGGTAGGCTATAGCTATTCTCAAAATGTATTTGCTGGTGGTTATTAAAGCATCTGTGTGTGTCTGTACAGTATATGCAGACCTTCAAGAGCAATGTAGTCATTGTTCAGCTATAGTGAGATCTTAATTACTAGCTGGATGAGAGTCTGGGTTTGGGATTGTGTCTCAAATCATCAGAAGCATCTTGAAATATAACTCTCTCTTCAACATGTCAGTATGAAGGTTTTCTTTTGTGCCTGTTGTATACTCTAGAGCATTAGTGTTGGTAATTGCATGTTAATGCTTTTTCATGTGATTTTGGGGAGAAATGGGTTTGCATCCTTTTTCCCCATGAAGCATACAGAGGTGCTGATGTTGCTATCAGTGACAGGAGGACTCTAGCCTTGCCACTGCAGTTGTACTTCTGTGCATCAGCTGAAGCTTTCTGCCTCTGGTGGCTTTGGGAAGTGCTGAGCCTAAAAGTCACCTGAATGAATGTACAATGATGGTTTTTAAGGGTGTGTTTTTTGGGGTTTTTTTGGGGTTTTTTGGTTTTTATTTTACTAGCTGTGTGGCTGTGAGTCTGCTGAAAGAGTAATAGGTGGTGAACGTTTATTTTCAGTGACAAATACTAAAAGTGTAGTTTCCATTTTAAATTTAATGAACTTTGAGACACTAATTCTTCAGGAAGGGACTTCTGCTGCTGCAACCACCTTTTGGAAATGTGCCTTTTACAATTGTGCAATGGGATCCTGATATTGAAAGATTGGGAAATGTGAAAACTGGTCAGAGAGCGTGAGACATCGCCAGGACTCTGCCGAAGGTGAGTTTGACACTCATGCTTTTTGCTGTTTGTGTATGTTAGTGAGCTTTCTTTTACAGTCCATGGTAGAATTCTGTGATGTCTCATCTAATTTCCTTTTGCTTCCTTTAAGTCCCACTTAAAACTTCAATTTAAAATTATCTCAGTAGGATTGTAGCTACGTGTATGAGTATAATTAGTACTAAGTTTGGTTTCATTGCATTATTGTGCAGTTAAACGCAGCAGTGAGGCATAATAAACACTTTTATGTTCAAAGATTCTGAAGAATTAAAGTTTTGAATTTTATAGCTATTTGAAGATCCATAGCCATGTACTTTTCTTTTAAACAAATTTATTTTAAAGAGTCAAGAGTAAACTTCATCTACCGTCGTAATAAAAATTATCCATGTATTCCTACTTCTTGCTCTTTAATGTTAGCCATCTCTACAGCTTTGATTTGCTGACTTGGTATCCTAGAATTAATCTCTACAATCTCCACATTTGCTACTCAACCATGACTGTCGAAAATGTCTGCAGACCAGACTGAGTCTTGGATGCAAAGTTATTCCTGAATGAAATGTCTCTCCTTGCTGTCTTTCCTGAAGACAGACTTTCCCTGTTGAACCTAAAGCTTTGAGTATAATACGACCTGTTCCTGTGACCTTTGCTCACTGCAAACTGGCAGCTGCTATAAGATTTACTTTTCTGGATCTGTAAAACCAGAAGCATTTCACTAATTGCTCTGGGTGAATGAAGTATTTATATTCATATATATTGTAATAAAATTGTACAGGTGCCATGTCTGGGTATAGTAACAGCCTGTTGTGGTGCATGGCTTGGGGGATAAGCTTGCATGGAGATGGAGGTCTTGTTTTGGCAGCAAAAAAGGGAATTGCTTGTGGATGTCTTTGTATATGTTTTGAGCTCTGTTCAAGCATCTGGTCTGCACTTAAGTGATATGACTGCATTTGAGCTTGCTAGTTGTAGCCTTCACAAGGAAAAGCATATTATGGAAATCAGGGAAGAATTTAGCTCTCCCAAAAGGAATATTTCTTGAGCACTTGGAAAGGCACATTGTCTCCTGTGCACGTTTCATGTTCTGAGTGATGTGTTTTAATAATGAACTACCATTTTGTAGTTTAAAGAGGCTCTTAGCATCAAGGCTTGTATTGGACAGAATCACACTGATGCAGTTTCTTGGACTGCACAGCACCTGTGCAATGCTGACTGGGCAGTGTGTGAAAGGCAGGGGCAGCACCAATACGCTGAACAAATGCGCTGAGAACAAAGATATGTGCTGCTTCCTCTAACACTGAGCGTTTGTAAGACTTGCAGGCCTGTTCGCTGCAGGTGTTTTTCTCCTGGTGACACTGTGCAACATTGACAGTGCTGGAACAATAGCATGTTGACCAACACAGCTGCTGTGGTTCCATTTATGTCTCATAGCCTTAACTGGGTAAAACTCCTGTTGAAATCTCTGGGCATTCACCCCAGGTCCCTGCATGATTTAGTGCTGGGTGCTCAGCAAGGAGCAAGATCTTAGTTACTTCTTACCTTGAAGGACTTGTTACTCCTTGCACTCTTGGGTGAGGTTGGGAATGGCATTTCTCCAGGGAAGCAGATTTCACGAAGAAGCAAGTGGAAATTCTAGTTCTAGGAAGTCTTGATTCAAATGAAACCTACTGTTGGTCAAACCTGGGTGAAGGAGTAACATCTGAAACCGCACTGCTCTGCTCCTGTCTGAGGTCAGGTCCATGTGTTGTGATACAGCATAGTATCGACATGGAATAATATCTTACGCTCGATCTGTTCAATCAGTAATGGCATCAGAACATGAAGCAGAATAGAAAAATGAGGAAATGAGGTTTTAGCTGGGAATTGGTGATCAACTGAGAGGAATGAAAATACTATTCCAAGGGGTGAGGTACACACTCCATGTTCCAAATCACCATGCTTCTGTGCTTTTAAGCATCTTTAGTGTCTTTGGCATCTTCTGCACTTAGGTTGTAGTAACAACTGTGCTCTGAAAATCCAGTCTGATTTTCAGATAAGATCCAGTGATCTTATTATCTGGGGTCAATTATGTTTTCTCTTTAGGTGGGCTGTTATGCTATCTTTATTCTGGTGGGTTTTTTACCCTCTTGTTTTTCATCTTATTATTCTTGTGAGGTTGGTACCTGGAGCCTCAGTTGTGGTCACATCGTATTTATCCTGTTCGTGGAAAGACACAGCATTGGCCCTTGCTTTAAGCACTTATCATTGTATTTACATCTAAAGTGAATGTTTTTGTGGCCTTTGAAATTAAACCTGGTCTTTCAAGGGCAGTCTGGTATTTTAGGGAATCATGCTTACAGGCTGTGGTCCTGCAGTGTAACATTTCTGCCTGGTGCCACAATAAGGCTGGGAGGTTTGGGCAGGTCCTTCTGGTCATTGAGTCATCTAGTACCAAGCACAATCTAACATTTGTTCTCAGGGATTTTGCTTGAGAAGATGATGCTGTGAGTGTGATGTGACCATAGAATGGTTTGGGTTGGAAGGGATCTTAAAGCTCATCCAGTTGCAACCCCCCCTGCCATGGGCAGGGACAGCTCCCACTAGATCAGGCTGCCCAAGGCCCATCCAACCTGACCTTGAACACTTCAGGGATGGGGCAGCCACAACTTCCCTGGGCAACATGGGCTAGTGTCTCAGCACTCTCATGGTGAAAAAATTCTTCTTAATGTCTAGTCTAAATCTGCTTCTCTCCAGCTTGTATCCATTCCCCCTTGTCCTATCACCACAAGCCTTTATGAATAGTCCCTCCAGCTTTCTTGTAGCCCCTTTCCAGTACTGGGAGGTTGCTGTAAGATCTCCTTGGAGCCTTCTCTTCTCCAGACTGAACAAGCCCAACTCTCTCAGCCTGTCCTTGTATGGGAGGTGCTTCAGCCCTCTGATAATCTTTGTGGCCTCCTCTGGACCTATTCCAACAGCTTAATATCTTTCTTATGTTGAGGATTCCCGAACTGGACACAGTACTCCAGATTAGGTCTCATGAGAGGAATAGAGAGGCAGAATCCCCTCCCTCTACCTGCTGGCCACACTTCTTTTGATGCAGCTTGGGATACAGTTGGCCTTCTGGCTGTGAGCACACACTGCTGGTTCCCATCAGGCTTCTTACTGACCAGCACCAGCCTCTCATCAATAGCTAACACAGAAGCATTTGCCTGGCCCTCCAGGCAGCTGTTTGTCCTAAAGCATGGATGCATATTGCTGTTGAGGATAGAGAGAGAGCGGGGCGGGTCTGTGTCACTTTCTCCTGGATTAGCAATGACCTAGATGAGGAAATCTTCTGGAGAGGTGATTATCTGGGAGCTATATGCTCCTGTTTGCCTGAGGAGCTGCTGGGAGGGAAGTTGGATACACCAGTAGGTGCAACTTCCATTCACTGTGTATACATAGCCTTTAGCAACCCTGTTCATGGGAATTAAAAAATCAATGGGAAGTCTTGAAAGTCACTTTGAGGCTGCACTAAAGCCTGATGGTGCCTTATTATGGCCTTCGAGTTCCTGTACTGCGTTTTCTAGGCAAAGTTTACTGGGGGGGTGTCCCAAATCCCAGTAATGCATGAATTTCTTGGCTCTTGTGAGCCACTTCTGCTAATACTTGTTCAATGTTTGGATATTGCTTCTTCTGAGATTCTGTTATAGATGAGGCTAATAATCCCCTGCAGCTTGTCCATCACAGCATTTGTTGTCAGCTTAATTATGTAAATCTACAATTCTAACAACATGGGATCCTGGCCAAGGCTGGTTTTTTAATTAAAATTTGGGAGCTATTATTCTGTATCTCGGGAGGGTTGTCCTCAGGAAAAGGAATAATTAGAAGCCTTCCTTCAGTCCACATAGTTCTGATTTGTTCTTTAAGCTGGAGCTCAAACCCATTGGTGAGCTCACCATCTCCTGGTGACTCATTAACGCTCTGCAGTTTCTCTCAGCATCTGCTGCTGGCCCTCTAAGAATTTTGCCTTGAGTTGTCGTCAACAATGCTAAATGTAAGCTGATTAAATAAACTCTTTAGAGCCCTGTAAGCCTCAGTATTTTTCAGATGTGCCTGTTTTCTTTTTCTGGGAAGCTTTTAATTGAAGTGTAATTCATATAACGATATCTAGGCTCAGTGTTTCAGAAACAAGTCCCTGAAGCTGGGCACTTAAATTCACATGAGGGGAAGCTGACTGCTGCCTCATCCCACAATGACCTGGGTGGAAGTGGGGTTGATTCTAGGGATGTGGGCAGAGGGTTCCTGAAGATACCATCTCGGGTCAGTGCTGATTTCGGCTCTGTGTGGTGTTGACTTGGTGATGTTCTCTACCACTGATATCTGATGTGGTCTCCTATTGGCTTGTTATGTTTCATGGGTCTTGGTCTGTGTCTATGGAGGGCTTTGGGTTCTTTTTGAAGTATTTTAACCAAAGTGGAATGTGATGAAGAATCTATGTTTGAAGTGCCCTGAGAACACATAGCCAAGTTTTGGGTGACATTGAGCACAAAAACTGCCTCATTTAAGTTGTATGGTTCCAAATCTCACCAACAGCATGGGAACCTGGCAGCCAGCACTGAGACCTAAGCTGTGTGGGAGTTTCTGCAAAGAAACATTGGTATCTTAGAATAGTTTGGGTTAGAAGGGACCTTAAAGATCATCTGGTTCCAACCTCCCTGCCATGGGCAGGGACATCCCACTTCATCAGGGTGCCCATCTTTGGTTGCATGCACTTATTTGGAAAGCTTTCTACTTTTCCCTATGTTCAGACTGTTTGGGAAACACAGCTCAACAAAACAGTCTATCTGAAGGACTACAGCCAGCCTTCTGCTTGCTCTGCTTTCTTCAAGATCGTCCTTGCACCTGGCTGCAGGGGCCACTGGATCTGTTGCTGGGAGAGGCCAGTGTGCGTCACAAGTGTCTGTATAACCACTTGTCTCAGGTGATTTAGGGTGCAGGAGGGAAAGCTCTCTCAGGCTTCAGGTTCACAGAGGTTCTTTGTTCCTCTCCCTGACCCTTGTCTTGCCGCTGGATCCCAAACACCCCATAGGGTGCAGAAGAGGGGCTGGAAGGAGGGTGGTTCTGCTGCATAGTCAGTGCTATCAGCAGACTGACTCTCACCTGACACTGTTACAGACTGCAGCAGCCTCTCACTCCATTGCCTTTCCATCTGCTTAAGGAGAGAAAGAACTTGTTTGGGTTTAGCAGCTGTAATACCAACCTGGTTTGTAGAACTGCAATGACTCTAGTTTAATATTAGGTTTCCAAGATCCTTTCTCATTGGAGTTCTCCTTTTCCAGAGAGATCATCCAGGTACCAATGGTAAAAGTTTGATTGCCTCAAAGAATACAGCAGTTTTAACATGGGCTTCAGGAGGACTCTGGTTTGGTCTGTTGTCAGCAATCTGTCATCTGTGTCTCCGTGTTGCTCTCCCAGCCTGTACTCACACCAAAGTCCACATTGCTTGAGGAAAACTTTTGTTCTGCTTCCTTAAACATAGTAACTAAGGGGAGATGTGATTTAATCCTAGTTGTCTCTGAGAGTTTGCCTTACTGCCGCAAGGATGCCCATAATCCCTGGCTGATGATCAGGAGGAATCTCTCTCATTTTAGTTTGCACTTTATCTCCCATGAGTCCTGAAATTCCATCTTGTTGTGCATCTTCTAGGACAGCGTTCCTTATGGCAGGAGTCTTGAGTTGCTGGGTCCCATCAAAGGGAGGAATTCCAGCCTGTGGTCCAGCAGCAGAGGCCAGCCCTCGTAGTAGTTCTGCAAGGCAAGGCAAACAGCAGCTTGCCCCAAGCTTCCCTGTTCTCTGTGCTTTCTGACTGTGTTTTTTTGTTTTTATATTTTCCACTTTTCTGCCTGTGTGTGCCTGCTCAGATCCTGATTCACTGAGAGTGGTGGAGAGCTCTGTTTTCTCGATCTCTGCTGAGAGACCCTTGCTAGTTTCCTCCTCTTTGTTAGCTGGTTAAAAAGAATAAACAAGAACTATTTACTTCAATAAATGTAATAAGCTAGATGATTTTTTTTCCCTCTTTTAATTATGAGAGTTCTACTTTCCTCTGAACTAATGATGAATTGGGGACACAAGGTTTGGAGCAAGAGACAAACTCTTTGAGAACTTTATTGTATTCAAGACCTTACACCTGATTTTTGTCTCTGTACTGTCTAAGCTGCAGATATTTTTGTCCTTGTTAAAGGAAAAGTTCGTAAGCCTACAACATTGCATGATTGTAATGGGGCCTGCTCCTGATAGGCTTAGGTCATTCACAGCCAGTCTCTCTGAAGTTAATTATGTGCTGCTTTAGGAAACCTAAATCGTTATAACGTAACCAACTTGCAGATGCTACTATGAACCTACTAAATCCTGTGGTGCACCTGGTGTCAGCCAGAGCAAGGGGCTTTGTGCACCACAGAGGACCAGGCACATTGTAAGAATTCATTAGGAGAAAGAATTTTTGCTCTACCTTTCCGCTGTAAGATTTTAAATATAGAGCAAACAGGATTCTCTGAGCCTTCCCACAGTAATGTGTTTGGTACTTGTTTACATTTGGGCTTTATTTTATACCGGGCTGACTGCTGTATATATCGGGATAAATACAAATACTCCTGATTGAGCTGCTCTTAGGCAAAGCTTCGCTACTCGTCTCTGTGGCCAATCACTAACATGTGGGGAAAGGGAGTATCAGAATATTTCTCCCCACTCCTCAGAAGAGGGCTTTTCATGTGAGATTGAACCGTTATTTTCCTAATCTGTTACCAAAATCTTTCTTGGCGTGTTCAGTAGGTCACTATGAATGATGTGCTTTTCCGTTTAGAGGCTAGACAGAAAAGCTGAGGGAAGGGGAAGCTGAGAAATTCATTACATTCAGGAATCGCAATGAAGCCCTGCTTTCCTTTTCTGAAAAGACTCAGCAGAAGCCAGCACTTTGTTGGTAGTCATCCCTCTCCTACCCAATGCTACCTTGGTGTCTCTGAGAAAAGCAGTATATGAAAAGGCCTAATCTCACCACACTGCAGCAGTGAGGGTCATGGCATCTTGGCTTCACCCCAGTGTTTAGGGACCAAATACAATGGGGACAAAGTGAAGGCATGAGAATATTCTTGTCTGAGGTTGGGGAGTCTGAGTTTGAGCCCTTCCCCAAGGATATGTAGATGTCAAAGCAAAATGGAAGAGGAGCAGAGCAGTCCTCTGCAGCACAGTGCTTCATTGGGGTGGTGGGTCTACCTTTCAAAGGAGGAGTTTGGGTAAGGCTGATATTCGGTTTGTGTTATGCTCCTTGTGCAAATGGTGGGTAACCCTGACCTGAAGCTGCTGGAGAGCTTGCAGGTCTGATAATCAGGTCTAGAACTCCTCTCCAGGCAGCTCTGTCAGATGAAGCTCACAGGCAAGACTACCTCCCAGTCCCACCCTAGCAAGTACACAGCTCATAGAGGAAACACAGCATGGTGACAAGCTTGAGGATTTGCAGAATTCCTATTACCAGTACTTTATCTTCTTTACTACTATGCTGTTGCCTCCACAGGATTTTAAACAGTGGGGCCAATGCAGTTTGATTAGGGCTGTCTTCCTTATTTTTTCTGCAGTCTCCGTATGTTTAAGTAAGGGCAGCTGGAACAACCTACTGTACCCCTGGGTACCCCGTGAACGCAGGGGGGATATTTCTTTCCCTCACCACCATGTTTACGTTCATTCACACTTCACAGACCCACAGAATGATTTGGTTTGGAAGGGACCTTAAAGTCCATCCAGTTCCAACCCCTCTGCTATGGGCAGGGACACCTCCTACTGGATTAGGCTGCTCTAAGTCCCATCCAAGTCTGGCCTTGAACATCTGCAAGGATGGGGCATCCACAACTTCCTTTGGCAACTTGTGCCGCTGCCTCACCACCCTCATCATGTAGAATTTCTTCCTAATGTCTAATCTAAATTTTCCCATTCCCACTTGTCCTATCACTCCACGCCCTTGTAAGGAGTCCCTCCCCAGCTTTCTTGTAGTACCTCTTTCAGCGTGTCCCCCCCCACCCCGTCAGGCCGCTATAAGGTCTTTCCAGAGCCTTTCCTTCTCCAGGGGAAGAAGCACTTTGATTCTTACTGATCTCTACTCATCTGCCTGCCCCTAAGGTGGTTCTGCAGGATGGTGTTGTGCTTCGTCTCTGCTGTGTCCAACAGCAGCACCTCCCACCAGAACAGGAATCCTGAAATGTAGTTCAGGCTTCCAGATACAAACCAAGCCCCAGTGAACTTTCTTAGATTTAGTGGTTTCTTGTGCAGGCAAAATTCCCTTTTTCCTCACATGCAGGAAAGCAGGTGACTGCTTGCCCTGCCCTGTAGCAAAGGGTTGCTGAATCATTTCCTCTTCCATATTTTAGTAGAATTGTGTTGTTCAGAACTCATCTGGAGTGTTTTAATGTTTTGAGCATTTGCACTCTTCTCTCCACACCCTTCCTGCAATTGTCTGAGGGCTGTATTTTTGCTCTCCCTCCCAACATTTATTTGCTCTGAAATGTTGCAGGTGGGTTTGTCTCTATCAGGGCAAATGATTTTTTTTTCTCCTCATTTTCTAGTCACTCTTTTTATTTTTATTGTACATTGGTCTCAGTGCGGTTTTAAGGCATGAACGTGCCAGTGAATTATCTTCACAAAGAAAACCAAGGCACCACTACTTGCAACTTTAGACCTTGGAGATTTTGCTGAGTTGTATTAAAAATAGTTCAGAGTTTTCAATAACAGAATTAATGCTGGAATTTCTGCACAGTGCACCATTGCTTTGTGTGCTTGGCTCTTGGAGAAGCAAACTGGTATGTCAGCAGAGAGATGTGTTGCTCTTAATTAGAGGGAGCTGGATCCATAGTCAGAGGCCCCAGGTTTGATTTAAACACTGACTGTGTTGGGGGCAGTTCTGGATTGCTGCTGGGATGGCAAAATAAGGAGATGAATCATAGAACAACCAGGTTGGAAGGGACCCATCAGATCTTCTAGTCCAACCATTCCTATCGAACACTAAACTAAGTCCCTCAAGACCTCATCCACCCATGCCTTAAACACCTCCAGGGAAGGTGAAGCATGATTTATTGATAGATATATAGATATATAGATAGAAACTAGATTTATTGATAGATACTAGAACAGGCTGGGGAAGATACATATTTTAAACATTTGAGATATAGTCTACAAAATAAGCTAAAGTAAGTACCTGGTATGTAAATCCAAGGAGCAAGGAAAGAAAACTTGGGATTTGCTAAAGGGTGCTGACTACATGAGTATCTTGATGCTAAGAGGAGAAGGAGGACAGAGGCAGACAGGGCACTGAAAGGAGGAAGCCTGGTACCCAGTCTTTATGGACTATGTATGATAACCCAAGGCATAGTTTCCATCTAGGCTGTGAGCTACCTGTGTTGTAAAGTGCGTAACTAGGAGTAGATTTTTTTTTCCCAGACCTCCTCTTTCCTGAGGCTGATTCATATCTGCCTTTATTGTTATCTGTTGTGTTCACATGAGTTTTTTTTTCTTTTGTTAGTCTGTTTTCCTTCCTTGTTTTTAAAGCCTAGCTTATCTGTATGCTGCAGAAGGGTGTGACTCGCAAAGATCACAAACTTTTTACAACAAGCTAAAGACAGACTGCTGACTACAAGAAAATATGCTGAGGTTTTCAAACACAAGTGCTATACCGTCTTTGTTAAAGGCAGCAATCACACTGAGATGCGCACTGGTGGGAGTTGGACAGATCTGGAGCATCCCTTTCCCCTGCTGACAGGTAAATGTACGTCAATATCAACTCCTCTTGGAGAATTACTGCTTTTGTATTTCAGTGTTCATCTCTGCTGCCCTGTGTTGTGAAAGGTAGGAGCAGTAGGACACAGAAGTCTTTCTAGTCATGGACCAGTAGGACACGGAGGTGTTTCTGGACACACTGGTCACATGTACAGGACAATCAGAGTGCAAGTCTTGGAGTTGGAAAATGAGCCTTCAAGTGAACTCTGCTGTGAGGTGAGTGACCTGGGACCAGTCACAGAATGCCTTGTCACTCTTTTCCTGCCTCCCCATGTGCATTAATTGTGCGTTCCTGCATATTTTATCAGGTTATTGCAAAGCTTATGGAAGACTGAATTCATTCTGTCAAAGTCTTAAAGTGCAACCTTTTTGTTACTGAGCTTCCAAAGGTGGAAGGAGAGGAAAGGCACCGGTCTGTCTGGTTTTATTTTTTGGTCAGGAACATTTGCAATGGATGACAGAGCAGACTCTCCAATGACTGTGCATCTTCTCACCAATTCAGGACACTCATTGCTCCTCCAGCAAACTCTGGATCAGCTTTTAGAGTGGATCCGCCTGGACATTCAACTTTTCCTGGTATCTGAGCGAGTTACTCCATTGAAATACTATGAGAGATATTGTAAGAGAAGCTATGGCTTTCCTGGAGTATCTGTTCTTCTTTTTCTACGTGAGGACTTGGGAGAAGAACGAATTTTCCAGGTCCATGAGCAATTCCAGTGTCCACCCTGGCACTATAAGTGTGCCCAGATTGCCAGTGGGCAAATCTACCCCTATGTCCCAGTTCACCAGGACTTCTATAGCCTGGATGACCAGATGCCAGTGTGGGGCATCAGGCGGGTACACTGTGGCCCTGAAATCCTGCGTGTAACCCTTTACTGCAGTTTTGATAACTATGAGGATGCTGTGAGACTCTATGAGATGATCCTGCAGAAAGAAGTAACTACGCAGAAAAGTAACTTCTGTGTCTTTGTGTTGTACACAACCCAAAACGTTGCTGTGCAGTTCTGCTTGAAGCAGCTGCCCATTGGAGTAGCTGCTGAACCGAAGGAGTTATCAGCCTTGCAGTTCAAGGTGCAAGAAATGGGGCAGCTGGTGCCTCTCCTGCCTAACCCGTGCATTCCTATCAGTAGCACCAGGTGGCAAACGCAAGACTACGAAGGAAATACAATTCTGCTTCAGGTATGTGTCTGTGATGCTCTGAGAACAGGGGATTTAGTATTTATTTTTCAAGGAAAGCAGGGGTAGTTCCAAATCTAAATTAAGAATTTGCTTGTTCATGTTTTCTTTGGAATTTTTGTATATGGGAATCAGTATCTGCCAGGGCTGTCATGCTCTCGATAAATACAAGCACAGATCCTTGGAATGTTTTTATATCACTAAATTCACATCGTTACTGCTTGTGTGAAATTGAAAGTATTAATGCTTCTTCAAGCTTGTTAGAATAACCTTTTCCCTTCTCTGCTTGAATCAAATGATGATTCTTTCCCCGGTAAGTCATTGCAGGGGAATTGGAATGAGGTGATCTTTAATGTCCCCTCTGACGCAAACCTTTCTATGATGACAAATATTTCTGAAAGCTGACTATTAGCATCCAAAACCAAGATGTATTCCAATTGAGCTCTTAAGTGAGTTGCAGTTAATCAAAAGTGCTGAAGAATTGTACCATTGCAAACCTCTGCCTTTTCTGTTCAAGTGCATGGCCCAGGGGTTGTACAAATACAAATGACCAAAAAATGAGAAAAAAGATTGTGCCAAATTTACACAGAGTGGGAATTACACATATGAGCAGGAAGGCAGTTTATCTCAGTGTACTTTTTCCATTGTGACAACCCCTCCCATCTTTGATAATTTTCTTCTTGTAATTTAAATACTTAAAGGATTTGCCCATCCTGTGTTTTTTCTTTCCTTCCAGAGCTTACTTGTTACAAATCAAGTTAATTACTGTGTATAACCTATTTTTGTGCGACTCTGAATGCTAATTCTCAGGGCAGCCTTTGTGTACTTCTTGTTCAGTGTTACTTCATATACTGGTCTGCCACCCACTTGGACTGCACAAGGCCCCGAGCATCTTTCATGTAGCTTTAAAGTCAGTCCTTCCTGGGAGTGGGGGACTGGGTCAGGTGGCCTCCAAAGGCCCCTTCCTAAATTTCTCTGTGGTTCTTCCTGCTATAGATGCAAGATCTTTAAGCTGACAGATGTACATGAATGCACTGGCAGAAAATCCTGAAGCTTTTCTGTGTGTGTAACTCTGCTGCACTCTGCTCCTATGAAGGGAGCTGCAGTCTATTTGAACTTGAGTGTGCACATCATGAGCTTGTGCTCCACACAGCATGCTGACAGCCTAGCACATGGCATTCTATTCTGCATTTTTCTTTAGTTCATACTTTAAATCTTTGTTCTAAGTGTCTGCAAATGATTTATTCCAGCCCTCTATGACTTTCTGCCTTATTGCAAATGAAATCCGAGGGTCTGCTCATGGACTGCCACCCACACAGAACTGTAAATTGCCCCTGAGCAGGCAAGAACTGTTTTCTTGGATTTATGAGGGAAGAGATAACTGAGTCCACTTAGTTTGATTAAAGAAGTAAATAAACCACATCCTTTCCTTTTTTTCCCCCCTGAAGTTACTAATCTCTGTTTTATTCCATGTCCTTTCTCTGAGTGTTTACAGGAGAACACCATTGCTCAAATTTTACAAGTTTAACCTTGAGATACAAGTGGAAGTCTTCAGTAGGAGAGTAGGACCTATCCCCATGTGCTGTTTTTTAAATAAAGACACAAAACATGTCTCTATTCTTGCAGAGGATCAGTGAGGTGGGTGCCTTGCTCTGGGCTGGTGTCCCCAGGGGCGACAGGCTCCACAGTAACCAGTGGGACATGCTCAGCAAGCCCTGGTCACATTGGCCTTGCTGGTCTGACAGACACCTCCTCCGTGGATGAGCGTTGGTCCATATATTGCCCAGCCATCAAAGGAATCCCATTTGATCCAGAGCTTCCCGAACAAGATCATTTCAAGAAACAGCCAGTCAGAATTTTCAGATGTGAAGGAGCTCCAGTAGATCTGATGTTTCCAAGAAGGTTTTGGGACAGGCACAGCTATTTGTTCATGCTGTGTTTAGGTCAACTACGGCAAACTTGTCACGAGTGTGCAGCAGTCCCAAGAGCCCCCTGAAAGCTGCCACAAGCACCACAGCTTGTGTGTGCTGCTATCAGGAAACTCCCAAAGCAAAGTGTGAATAGTGAATACTATGAATCACATTTTTGGTCTGGACGGGGATTTGGCCATGACAGGAACAGCAAGAGGACATGTACATGTTAAACCCACCAATACACTCCTGAGCTGCCCATTTTAAACTCAGGTCTTTTGAAGCCAGCTGGGGTAACTTACAATGACTCTCCAAGTGTTTATCTAGTCTCCTCTTGAATCCATGTGAATTTTTTAGATATACAACTTACTTTGGCAGGGACTTCCCCAGGTCTACTGACACCTTCCTTTAATTGAAACTAGCTTCACAGAATCACAGAACAACCAGGTTGGAAGGCACCCATCGGATCGTCTAGTCCAACCATTCCTATCTAACACTAAACCTAGTCCCTCAATACCTCATCCACCTGTGTCTTAAACACCTCCAGGGAAGGTGACTCAACCACCTCCCTGGGCAGCCTATTCCAATGCCCAATGACCCTTTCTGTGAAAAACTTCCTCCTAATCGCCAGCCTAAATCTCCCCTGGCGGAGCTTGAGGCCATTCCCTCTCATCCTGTCCCCTGTCACTTGGGAGAAGAGACCAGCTCCCTCCTCTCTACAACCTCCCTTCAGGTACTTGTAGAGAGTAATGAGGTCTCCTCTCAGCCTCCTCTTCTCCAGGCTAAACAACCCCAGCTCTCTCAGCCGCTCCTCATAGGGTCTGTTCTCCAGCCCCTTCACCAGCCTCGTCGCTCTTCTCTGGACTTGCTCCAGAGCCTCAACATCCTTCTTGTGGTGAGGGGCCCAGAACTGAACACAGTATTCAAGGAGCGACCTCACCAGTGCTGAGTACAGAGGGAGAATCACCTCCCTGGACCAAATGGTGCTGGTCGCACCATTTCTGATACAAGCCAGGATGCCATTGGCCTTCTTGGCCACCTGGGCACACTGCTGGCTCATGTTCAGTCAGCTGTCGCCCAACACCCCCAGGTCCCTCTCCTCCTGGCAGTTTTCCAGCCAGACTTCTCCCAGTCTGTAGTTCTGCATAGGGTTGTTGTGCCCCAAGTGCAGGACTCGGCATTTGCCCTTGTTAAACCTCATCCTGTTGGTCTCTGCCCAACGGTCCAGCCTGTTCAGATCCCTTTGCAGAGCCTCCCTACCCTCCAGCAGATTGACTCTTCCACCCAGCTTGGTGTCATCTGCAAACTTGCTAAGGGTACCCTCAATGCCTTCATCGAGGTCATTGATGAAGACATTGAACAGGGCTGGACCCAGCACTGAGCCTTGGGGAACACCACTTGTCACTGGCCTCCAGCTTGACTTTACACCATTTACCACCACTCTCTGGGCCCGGCCATCCAGCCAGTTTTCTACCCAGGAGATTGTGCGTCTGTCCAGGCCAGAGGCTGACAGTTTCTGTAGCAGAATGCTGTGAGAAACTGTGTCAAAGGCTTTACTGAAGTCCAGGAAGACCCCATCCACAGCCTTTCCTTCATCCAGCAGCCGAGTCACTTTGTCATAGAAGGCGATCAGGTTGGTTTGGCAGGACCTGCCTTTGGTAAACCCATGTTGACTGGGCCTGATCACCTGGTTCTCTTGTAAGTGCTTCATGATAGCACTCAAGATCACCTGTTCCATTACTTTCCCTGGCACTGAGAATAATTCTTAAGATTTCGTTTGCTGTTCTCAGACACTGAACTGATCTTATCATGGAGTGGTTGTCATAGAAATGAGACCCTGGGTTATGGTCAACTCTCAATCTAGCAGTTTGTGAGTGAAGCTAGGATTTTTTTTATCCGTATACATCTACATGGAGTTTCATCTGCCATCAGTCAGGCTTGGAAGACTCCTCTGCTGTTCTCTAGTGGAGCTCTGACTCAATCATGCTGCAGGCAATTTCGGTGCAGCAAGGCTGGGTGAGAGCATCATCATTTGGTCAAGCAAGAACTATATGATGATGGGATTATCTCCAAATTTTCTTCAACAGGTTCAAGACAGCTCCAAGCCCTGTGAAAAAAATGTTGGCCTTTCCCATCAGTGTAACAGTGCAGGCAGAGAAAAAATACTTCAGGAATCTGTCCTAGCCCCAATCCCTGTTAAGCGGAGTAATCCTGGGTGGAGAAGCCAGGAGGTCAGAGCCACAAAAGGTAAAACCACATCTGACCAAAGCAGAGCCTGTACTCCTGCGCATCCTGGGGCTGACCTCCACAGGCACTTCTGCTCTTCTCGCAGTGGTCCACCTGTCTGGTTGTGGTGGGATGCCACCTCCCTCCACAGGCA
Source organism: Coccyzus lansbergi (assembly GCA_033558105.1). Classification (NCBI taxonomy): domain Eukaryota; kingdom Metazoa; phylum Chordata; class Aves; order Cuculiformes; family Coccyzidae; genus Coccyzus; species Coccyzus lansbergi. The sequence goes on along the minus strand of JAUMJK010000342.1, from coordinate 588,707 downwards.
GGTGAGCCGCAAGCTGCAGGCTTCTCTTTGGGAGACCTGCATTTGTCTACAGGCAACAGAGACCAACGTTGACACTGGACTAGCTGTGGCAAACCCTGTGAGTGGCCACTGCATGCTGAGCCGCTTCTCCAGGGACCTGCAGAGCAGTCTCCCTCAGCCTCAAGCATCCATGGGTGGGGCTGGCAACACCGTGGCCTCCCAAGACAACACCCAGTTGCCATTTGCTTCAGCCACAACGAGTAAAGGAGGAGGGTCAAGAGCTTCGAGATCCAACTCAAAACCACTATGGGCCAACCCCACAAGCCAAGCGGAGGACAAGGAAGAGGAAGAGTTCTTTATATGACTGGAAAAAAAACATGTTGGAAGGACTTATCATTTCTAAATGGTAGCAGAACGCTTTTTTGTGTATTGTGCCTCCTTGTGCTGTGGCTACTGATGCTGACTTTCTATGAAGCAAAGCTGCAGAGGGGCAAATCAGGAAAAATAATGGTATTTACAGAAAGATTTGGTTTGAGTTTTTTTTTTAATACAGAATAGATTGGAGGATTATTGTTTAATGAATGGGATTAAGCCATATGACCCTTAGAGCTGTTTTAAGATGTTAACAATTGCCAGTGGCGTGTTCAGATAGGATCAGAAGGTGCAACTTGCCTGAGAGACCTGGGTGACAGGTTGCCCCCAGCCATGGGGGTTCACTCATCCTGAGAGAGGCCTGTTTCCCAAATTAGCGCAGTACATGCAAAAACCCAACACTTGTGGAGAATCATTTGATCAGTTTATGCCCCAGTAAGACCTGCTGTTGCTTATTTGTATGACACTTAACAAAATAAAACCAGCAAGAGGCCAGGCTTTTAGACCAGGTTGTAGTTATCAGCAGGCAATCCTAATTGGGTTTTAATTAACAGAAGACAAGAGCAGTTAAGTGTCTTGGAGAGAAATGTTGACTAGTAAAAAGCACAGGTGAAATGAAGGAATGGTTCAGCAGCAGATGCTGAAATAGCTCCCATCCTGACCAGCAGCTTGCTTTCTTCAAGTGGGATTAAGTAAATCTCAACAAGAAAGAGATGAGAAACACTTGACAGGGGAATGAAGTTATTAAAAGAGAAGTCAAATATTATTCTACTTACCTTCCAAGTAGTGGAAACAAAGAAATGTTTTCTCCTTTAATATAACTGAACTGTACTTTACACAAAAGTATGAACTTGTTTGGAAAGTGTCTTCTCATCATCCCCTCTAAATTTCTCACCGGGGTTTGACCTGTGGTGCCTTCCTGTGGCCCAAGAAGAGAGAGACAGAGCAGAAGAAGAGTGGGCAGCAGCAGAACCTTCCTCTGGGGTGGTGATGGGGTGGAGGTCAGCACAATTTTACAGGTATTCAGCACTTGCATGAGTGCCAGCTGAATGCAGCCCATGCTACACCATCACGGCTTTGTTTCCAGGAAAGTCCAAAACTGCCCCACTGCTGCTGCTGGGCTGTGCAGTCCAGGGGAACTGGAGGGCAGTGTCACTGGTGGATGTCACCTTGGGCTTTGGGAAGGCCCAGCTCTTTGGGAAAGTTTGGGATTGCAGCCAAGTTGCTGAAGAAGTGCAGATGGGAAGGGGGCAGTTCCTGCTCTGTCCCTCCACATCGTCACAGCCACTGTTACCCTGGAGGTGATGCTCTAATACCCTCTGATTCAGAGACCTAAACCTGCAGAAAGCTGCATACAACACCTTTCACTGGACATGTACACCACCCCCTCCCGGCACCCCATTTGATAAGGTCCATAAAATTTTGGACATTTTAATAAATCATACTGTGATTTTTTTGCATCTACAAGGGTGGTTATTTAATCTTACCTAGTACTGCTTTCCAGAGCTGGAGAAAACGTTTGATGAACTAGGTAAGCAGCAAAGAGGAGAGCTTGCAGGTGGGTGAGCTCTCTGGGTTCACTGTGAGGGGTGCAGGGGCAGGCTGGGAGGGATGGGGAGAATGGTCAGAAGAATAGTCATGAACCCAGGACTAAGATGTAAATGAGATTCCTGGGACAAACAACTTTAAAAAAAAAAAAATCAGGGGAGGTTTAGGCTGAATATGAGTCAAAAAAAATTCACAGGAAGGGTCATTTGGCACTGGAACAGGCTGCCCACGTCGGTGGTTGATTCATCTTCCTTGGAGGTGTTTAAGGCACAGGTGGACAAGGTCCTGAGGGGCATGGTTTAGTGTTTGATAGGAATGGTTGGCCTCAATGATCTGGTGGGTCTCTTCCAACCTGGTGATTCTATGATTCTATGAAAAAGAGATTTCCTGGCTTTCTCTGTACTCTCGTGAGTTACTTGAGTGTGACTGTTTAGCATACTCCCATTTCACCCAAGAGGAAGAAGTTAAGTCGTCAGTATCAGTTGGGGGAAATGTTGCATCATTTCAAATGAAAAAAGAGAAGAAAATTATATGTGAGGTTCACTTGTCTGCAACAGCTCACAGAAGAAAAGGAATTCTAATCAAAGCAAAACTTCTCTGAAAATACTCTTGTAATGGTGAGTATATAAAATCCATCTTTTTCAAGTTCAGGGTACACCTTGTGTAAATGTTGTGTTACATAGGCAGCTGTAAGGTTAGAGGGCGCTGTTTCTCCCTGGATGGATTCAGTATTGGGCAGCAGAGTTTTACATTTCTCTAGACTGACAGCTCTGCAACTTTTATTTTACATTTCTTCCTTACACACTGTGCCATTTCTTTCAGGTTATTTAAAAAAGGACCAGTGAAAGAGTCCATGGGTTGGCAGCAGTTTGCTGTGCCCCAAACAACACATGAGCAGCTCGTAGATAAGCAGCTAGAACTGGCAGATGTGCAAGGTGTGGGGGGCTGGCAAGGTTGGCTGTGGGAAGACCTGAGGGCTTCTCTCTTGCCCAGCTCTTGTCCCACATGTAGGTGCAAACTGGGCATAGGAAAATGGTCTCAGTGGAAAAAAAAAGAGGGAGGTTTGGGAAGTTTTATACTGAGGAGTATGAAGGCATTGCAATCCTGAATGAAGGAAAATGAGGGCTTTTTACTGTATTTGGTGTCATGCTTGGGATAAATGATTTGGTCCCGTAGACATGGTTTTGACTTGTCTTGTGGGCATCAGAGTGATGGTGCTATGGATGCTGAGCCGCTGGTTTCTCTGACGGACACCTCAATGGACAACATCCAGGGGGATTTTTGTGGATGGCACCAAAGAAACAAGGTTTTAATTTCCTGAGATGTGCACCCTCATGTCTATCAGGTAGCGTCGCACCTGTGAGCTTGAGCACAACCCATGGTCTCCTGCAAGTCTTATAGTGACCCCATTCCCAGGAGAGAGCAGAGATGCGGCTATGGCAGTGCTCAGGAAAGAATGATGGTGAACAGTCCCAGATGAAGGAAAAGGCTTTTCTCCTGGGCCAACTGCATGGTCTGGACAGTGAAGGGAGAAATCCATCCTTGCAGTGACCAAGCAGGAACAGGGTGTGTGCTAAGAGCTGGAGCCACTGGCAGCAGGAGTTGGGCAGAGCAGGAGAGCTTGCTTTGGAGTTGCCTTAACCCAGCCTGCAGAGGCAACTCCTGGTGGTGTTGTTTCAGCCCCTGGCTATAGAAATGCTGCCTTCTGTCTTCTCTGGAGTGAACAGGGTAGTATTTCTGAGGGTGAGTTGCTGAGGAGGAGTGAGAGCACTCCCCACCACCTGAATGCAAGCACAACATTGGGGTGCTCCCCCACTCCTCACACCTGGCAGCTGCTGTCGTGCAGGCAGGCACAGTCAACCTGGGGTCAGTGGTGACATCACAGGCTTGGCCTTTTGTATAATAGAGAAGTTGGCAAGCCTGATCCTCTCAGGGAAGCAAATGCTGAACGCAATCTTCTTTCTTGAGTTTTGAGCCAAATTCAGCTTTCCTGAACACCTTGGTTAATCTGGAGGTTGTCCAACAAGATCATCTGAGCAAAACTGATTTACACTGGTGGGTGTGGAATGGGAGTTTTCCTTTACTCAACTCAGGCAGGATATTCTTCATCTGTGTTGGCACTGGGCTCTGTGCTGAAGCCCAGGAGAGATAAAATTTCACAGCCACTTGATGGAGGAAAAATTCTCACACATATCAGAAATTCTGCTTGTAATTGGAGAACAAAAATGATATTGTCCCCTTAGCCATAGAAGAGCATGGTAGCTACAACTCCTCTGCGGGCTGTGCTCTGGGGTGCTCCTGGCACTCGACCGACAGCATATAGACAATCAGGTCTACATTGCTGTAACTTGCATGGGAAGGGTGCAGGGTCATTGTCTGATGAATTCCTCCATAGTCTGCAGGTAGCTGTAGCAGTAATGTAAACTTTCATAGGATAGTTTGAATCAGAAGGGACTTTAAAGTTCATCCAGTTCCAGTCCCCTGCCATGGGGACAACTCCCACTGGATCAGGTTGTTCAAAACTCCATCCAACCTGGCCTTGAACACCTCCAGGGATGGGGCAGCCACGACTTGTCTGGGCAACCTGGGCCAATGCCTCACCACCTTCACGGGAAAAAAACATCTTCCTAATGTCTAATCTCAATCTCCTCTCTTTCAGCTTAAAACCATCCTCCCACGTCTTGTCCCTGCACTCCCTGATCAAGAGCCCCTTTCCATACTGGAAGCAGCTCTAAGGTCTTCCCAGAACCTTCTTTTCTCCAGGCTGAACAACCCCAGATCTCTCAGCCTTCCCTTGGATGGGAGGTGCTCCAGCCCTCGGATCATCTCTGTGGCCTCCTCTGGACCCACTCCAACAGATCCATGTCCTTCTTGTGCTGAAGGTTCCAGAAATGAATGCAGGGCTCCAGATTAGGCCTCACCAGAGCAGAGAGGCAGAATCCCCTCCCTCACTTCTTTTGCCTGTCTGCCATAGCACTTTTGTGTTGCTGGGTGCCCTTTCCCCTCACCTCTAGATCTTTCTAGTTTGCCAGATCTCCTTTTTTTCTCCCCTGTTTTCTTCTTTTCTTTCCCTCTAGCCTGCCTGTTGTGACTGGGGCACGTCCTGGGGTGTAGGTCCCAGCACCATCCATACTTGATGCACCAGCTCTGCATGGTGCCCACACACTGCATCCTTCCTCTTGGGAAGCTGCCCTCCTCAGGTGCTGTGTCCCCCTGGGCAGCAGCAGCAGCAGCGAGTGCAGGGTATGAGGCTGTGTGTTCTCCAGACTTCACGGAACCACCTGGAGGAAACACACACCAAGTATTTACCACAGAATGGTAGGAGTTGGAAGGGCTCTCTGGAGGTCCCCTCTAGAATTCCTAACATAAGAAGGGTATGGAACTGTTGGAACAGGTCCAGAGGAGGCCACAAAGATGAGCTAAGGACTGGAGCACCTCTGCTATGAGGATGGGCTGCTTCTTGGTGAAGAGAAGGGGTTGTTCAGCTTGGACGAGAGAAGGCAGGCTCCAGGGAGACCTTATAGCCACCTTCCAGTACCTGATAGGGCCTCCAAGAAAGCTAGGAAAGACTTATGATGAGGGTATGTAGTGATAGGGTGAGGGGAACGGCTTTAGATTGCAAGAGGGACTATTTAGATTAGACGTGAAGAAGAAATTCTTTACAATGGGGGTGGTGAGGCACTGGCACAGGTTGCCCAGGGTAGCTGTGGCTGCCCCATCCCTGTTCAAGGCCAGGTTGGATGGGGCTTTGAGCAACCTGATCCAGTGGAAGGTGTCCCTGCCTGTGGCAGGGGAATGGAATTAGATGATCTTTAAGGTCTCTTCTAACCTAAGCCATTCTATGATTCTATCATCCAGTCCAACCTCCCTGCTAAAGCACTTTTGCCCAGAGCAGGTTGCACAGGATTGTGTCCAGGTGGGTTTTGAATCTCTCCAAAGGAGCAGATTCAACAGCCTCTCTGGGCAGCCTGTTCAAGTGTACTGTCACCCTCACAGTAAAGAAGTTGTTCCTCATGTTGATGTGGAACTTCCTATATTCAAGCTTGTGCCCATTGCCCCTTGTTCTGTCAAAATGACTAAGCATTTAACCTATCACTTTTATTAAATGAAACTGCAGAAAGAATTTCTAGGGTTTTTTAGCTCTCAGGAAATTTTGCAAATGTAGGTTTGTTTCTTTTTAGGGGGGATTTTTTTTCTCAGAAATAAAATCACTTAATCTGAAAACAAAACAAATACCTTCTGTATAATGAACATTATGGAAATGTATTGTTGCATGACTAACAAATGTTTGTTTAGACATTGAAAGTGCTCTTTGTAGAAGGTGAACTCTTGTTCATGTTAACCAAGCAATGACATCCCTGTGGGCACCATGGCATCAGAAGGGAGGTGAGCAGCATCGCATGACCCACCATCGCTGGGACTCCCCCTACCAGGCTTTGTCTTGCTGCAGCACCAGGTGTCCAGGCTCCCGCTGTGGTCCAGTGCATCTGAGCTCCTTATGGAGCTTCTTGTAAGTCTCTTCAGTCCTCCTGCCTTCCAGTTGTTGGGGTTTTTAATCCTCATTTTCATTAACATTAATTTAACCTGATATAGAAGAAAAACAATAGACGCACCAATAAAAAAATATTACCAATTTATCTTTCTGTCATTCATTTTCTCTGCCAGCAAGGTAGTTAACTAAGGAAATCTGTCATGCAAGAGATGGGGAAAAATAGAGTCCTTCCTTAGCATGTTATATTGTTTCGATGAGACACTTGGACATCCATGCTCTCTGATTTCATATGCAGTTGTTGTGGTGTACCACTGAGTATGCAGAAAAATTAATCTATGGTATTGGCATGCTTGTAACAAAGACATTTTGGTAGAAATGCTACTGCAGATCAACTTGTAAGCTGTAATAAAAGAAAAAAAGTAAATCCTGTAGTTTTAACTATGTACAATTTAATTAAAAAGGTTAAAAATAGATTTCTCCCTTTTCATCAATAGTCAAGCACCAAGGGACTGCACTTGGGTCATGATGTATTAATCTTGTTGCCCTTTATGGAGGTGATGGTCCATGGTGCAATGGAGCAGGGCAGGAAGTGGGACCTTTGCCTGGGCAGAGCAGGAGAAGCTGTAGAGTGCTCTGGGGTCGTAGCTGCGGTCACCCTGTACCTCACTTCCAAAGTGAATCATGAAGCCCAAAGGCCCTTAGCCTTCACTTTTCACTAATAATGATCAACAGAAAACAACTGCTGAAACCAAAGGAAAGACGAGGAGAGGTCTGGGCTGTGAGAGGGAGGCAGAGGGCTTGTGGCACTGCCACGCTGTGCAGGTCACCTGTTCATCCCTTTCCAAAAAGGAGGAATGAAAGGATTTCAGGGTTAGGAGGAGTCTCTGTGGCTCCTTTTACCTGAGGTACCACAGTCACTGCTGGAGAGGAAGGATGCATCCTGAAATCTTCCTGCCCATTCCTCCTGGCACACCTTCTGCACCACCTGCCCAGCTTTGAGGCAGCTCCCTGGGTCTGCACAGCAGACCTGGGAGGTTTTTCTGCTGAGTTTTGGAAGCAAACCCTGAATAAATCCCCAAATGTTAGTCATGTCAGTCTGACAAGCTGGCAGGCATGTGGGAGTGGAGTGGGAGTTAGCATGTCAGAGCTGGGGCTCAGGTTAAACAGAGCTGCCCAACCTGTGTATATGTTCCTAATGAGCTACTTTTGTCCTCTTTTTTAGTAAGTGTTTTTAGGCAAGGCTTGCCAAGACCTTTCATTTGTCCTCAGGGAGGTGAAAACTCATTCTTCCTTCACTCTTGTGAACCCTGATACAGTAAGCACAGGAGGTACATCCTTGCCTTGAAGTGCTGCTCAGTAGCAGGCATGGAGGACTTGGAGTTTCCCAAGGAAAGGACAGCTTGTACCAGAGTGACCCAAGTGTCCATCCAGGCCTTGGAAATACACCTGGAAGGAGCATGATATGTTCCCATTCAGCAAAGTGTTGATCTGGCTGTGGATTTCCTCCCACCGTGAGGATGGTTCATCCCCGGTCAGTGCTGTTGAGATGTTCTGCTGCTTTGTAACCCCTCTGGCCAAACACACGTGAAGGGGGGAAACTAACGAGAGAGAACAAAATGCCTTTTAAAAGACCTGCTTAAGCGTATTCCTCATGGAATATACTCCCAGTCAGGACCCTCTTCTGCTAAAGGCAGGTGTGCCCGAAGCCCAGACTTCAGCAGCAAAGTGTCCTGGATCTGTTCTCTTCTCACTGTTTGGCAGTCTCCATCAGCTTTATTTTCCAGAAGAGCTCCTTGGTTTTAGTGCTGTATCTCAAGCTGAAAGTGCCAAATCCTTGATACCTCATTGAAAAGCAGAGGTAATTCCCTGACAGAAAAACAACAAATAAAACAATAGCTGTTACCATAAGTGATTTCTTTCCTGTTTGCATGTAGTGGTTTCACTAAGCACAGAGGGTGCACCTGATAAACTCGGATTAAAGATTCAGTTCTTCTATATTTTACAGGAGAAATGGGGATAACACCAAAGTTTGGGAGAGCATCTGCAAGGAAAGGTTGGCATGAGGGGAAGTGGGTTGTATGGGCTTGTGGTCCTGGGCATTACTACAAGGCAGTGATACTTCCATTCTATTTCTCAACCTCCTCTTTCAGCAGACTTCTTATGCCACAACTGCATTGCAGTTTGCTGTGATGCTCTAATGTTTAATTCTCACAATTTGAGAGAGGTTTTGAGAGGTTTCCATCTCCCATGGAGCACTTGCATTAATATTCCAGTTCAGGATCTCAGTTCTGCTGCTGATTACAGGCAAGGACAGATCCGATTCCTATTAGTGTGAATTAATATTCTCTAAGAGTCCCACAAGCTTTCTTCTCCCCTATCACCCTCCTTCAGGCACTGGCAACCTGGCTATGCTGAGGGGTGATTAGGTTTGTAAATTTCTTCCTGCAGACACTTGGTGACACCGTTAGTTTTCTTGTCTCACTTGTGCAGCTGAAATTGTGACAGCCTTGCTTCTTTAATTGGGATCATCTTGAGTTGTATCTCGGCATCAGAAGGAGCCTTGTAGCAAGCAGACCTGGGTAGGCACAGAGCAGGCAGGAGCTGCTATGGTTTTTTGCTGTCACAGCTGGTAGAAGATTGATCCTCATTTTCCAAAACTTGAAGATAGTATGAGAGATGCCCTGACAACTGACGAGATGTGGGAAGATGTCTCTTACTCTGAAGCAAACCCCCTTCTGTTGGCATAGCTGATTCAGCACCATGGTGTGGAAGAACAGGGGAAAATCCCTCCTCCCCTTCTTACCTTAGGTTTGACTGATTCCTTTAGGAGAGGGGGTAAGAAGTGGTGACCAGGGGCATCCCAGCCCTTGCACAAGTAACTGGCCCTGACGTACTGATGGCTGGATGCAGTGACAGGGACAAGGGCAAATCTTGCATCATCTGTATGTGCCTGAGTGTTTGGGGTAGGAAGAGATGTAGTTGGAACTGTGACTCCTTGATGATGGCTGCCTGGTGCCTATCCTACTTTTGTCCCTTTCTTCACATAGTAGCAGCAAGTGCACCAACTGGGCTGGGGAGACCAAAGGTCCCTGCAGAGCCCCATGTAGCCCTGAGTCAACCTCAGTGCATGCACAGCAGGGCAACATCCTTCTGCCACTGCAGTTGGTGCCCACCAGCCAAGCAACTGCTTTTGCTCTGCCTGATGCCGAGTCTGCCATGGGGAGTGGGCACGTGTGCAATACTGGGCTGCCCTCACCACCGCCTCAGGGAGTGCTATCAGAGCACCTCTTCTTAGCTCCAGCTTTATATTCCAGCATTACCACATCCTCTACCCTGTCCTCTCCTGTGCTGTCCTACAGATGTTGCTCATGCGGTCTCAGAGCCAGTGTGCAGGAAAACAGTCTGCCCAGGACTGCAGTATAGTGGCAGAAGGGCATGATCCATTCCTTTGCTGCAGGCAAAGGATAGCACCCAGCCACTGCTGTGCAGTTTCCAGGAGGAGGAAACAAGGTGACTGACTTGGTTGGGTGATTAGGCTTAAATCCTAGTGTTTGTTTGAGCAGAAAACCTTGGAATAATCAACAGCCTCTGCAGTGCCCCTTTTGATCTATATGGAAGTATTTTTCTAGGGCTTGAGAATTACCAGCTGTGGGATGGGTGACTGCAGCTTAGAGTGATGTTATATTTATATGAAATAAAATTTTAAATTGCAGTCTAATACCTCCATGGGTCTCTTAGTTTATCTGTTCCCATTCCCCAGTGCTGTGCTGCTTAATTGAGGCTGCAGACAGAGGAGAGCTGCCATTGGCTGTCATCCAGCACACTCATAGCCTTCACAGGAGTGACTGAATTGGGTATCTGGGCCATAAATGCTTGTCTACAGTCCTTTCTCTGGGCTGACTGGAAATTCCATTGTACTGTTGGCCTCCCCATGCCATCCATTCCTTCAAGTCCATCACATGCAGGGGTAGTCAAGGCTGCCTGGGAGAAAGAGGGGCAGTTTGGAGGGCTGGGAGCAGGGAGGCCATAGGGGAGAGCCCTGCAGTACCACCAGGGCTGCTGGAGCCAGGCTCATCCAGGACCACGGCCACCAGTTAGCCAGGGCAAACACCAGCTCCTTGATGCTTCCACCAGCAAGTCATAGAATCATAGAAATCACAGATAGGAAGAGACCCACCGGATCATTGACTCCAACCATTCCTATCAAATATTAAACCATGCCCCTCAGCACCTCATCCACCCGTGCTTTGAACACCTCCAGGGAAGGTGTCTCAACCACCTCCCTGGGCAGCCTGTTCCAGCGCCCAATGACCCTTTCCGTGAATTTTTTTCCCTAATGTTCAGCCTAAACCTCCCCTGGCAGTGCTTGAGGCCATTCCCTCTTGTCCTGTCCCCTGTCACTTGGGAGAAGAGGTCAGCTCCCTCCTCTCTACAACTTCCTTTCAGTTAGTTATAGAGAGCAATGAGGTCTCCTCTCAGCCTCTTCTTCTCCAGGCTAAGCAACCCCAGCTCTCTCAGCCACTCCTCATAGGGCCTGTTCTCCAGCCCCTTCACTAACCTCGTTGCTTTTCTCTGGACTCACTCCAGAGCCTCAACATCCTTCTTGTGGTGAGAAACCCAGAACTGAACACAGTATTCGAGGAGCAGTCTCACCAGTGCAGAGTACAGAGGGAGAATAACCTCCCTGGACCTGCTTGTCACACCATTCCTGATGCAAGCCAAGATGCCATTGGCCTTCTTGGCCACCTGGGCTCACTGCTGGCTCATGTTCAGTCGGCTGTCAACCAACATCCCCAGGTCCTTCTTCTCCAGGCAGCTTTCCAGCCTTGGAGCTGGTCTTTGAATGCCTGCCATTCCCATGGAGCAGCCTTCCATGTTTATTGTTGCCAAAAGCTGGAACTTGGAGTCTGTGTATCAGTGTTTGGGTGGCCAGGTCACGTTAATGGTTATTGCCCACTTATTTTGGCAAAGAGCCTGCCTGGTACACTGGACTTCCCTCTTCAGCAAGACATTGCAGCTGAGCAAACATTGCTGACCCCGATGTGCTGTGTGCCAGGCTAAACCAGAATCAGATTAGAAGCCAAACAGTGAAGCCTGTACTCAGTTAAGGGTCTCACTGGCCTTAGTGGGGGTGGTTTGGCCACCAGATGGTTTCAACTGTATGGTCAGTGGCTTCATGCTGAGGAGGACATTGGGCTCCTGGGTCCCTGAAACTAACATCCCTGACCTAGGACAAGCTGTGAGGGTTTCCAGGTGGTCCACATGAGCTAAGAGACCAGAGGAAGAAGTGGGATGGAAACAGGGGTTCCCTGACAATTTCAGCATTGTCAGAGCTGGGTACATAAATCCCATCTGGCTGTGGTGAGCGTGGCCGTGAGGTCTGTCTTGCCTCCCGATGTGGGCAGCTGCTCTCTCCTGCCTGGCAAAGCAGCAGTGCAGCACAGGGGTTGTTCAATCACTGTTGTCAGAGTGAGATACCTGAGATACCCATGTTACTTTTTCACCTCAAAGCTTCACCAGCATGTGTGGTTGAAGTGGAAGGGTGGTTTGTGGTTTTGCTTTACCAGAATTGGCTTAAAATGCCTCAGGGGTACTCAATTAAAGCAAAGGAGGTTACATTCGAGGAAACTCTCAGGACAACATAAGAGATGTAATTCCAAGTGTACAGTGAGTACAAAGGGAACATGTTTTTACCATACTAGCAGCTGGAAGTTTTGTTTCCAGTCTGGCAGTGGATCTAAGAAAGCGGATCTTGGTTGCATTTGTTCCTCTCCTTCCTTAATTTGTTGGTGGTGTTAGACGGAAGCATCCTCTCAGGGCCACCCCATGTGTTGGGAATGGCACTAAGAACAGCTTCCTTTGAACACAGCTGTGGGGGGAAACTGTAATGGTCACTGGGATGGGTGTAAGTAACTGCGATGAAGTAAGGAGCATTATGAAATCTTGTACTGTGGATCAAATGCAGTGCTTTGTGGCATTGACATCTGACTTCCCAGGGCTTTCCTTTTACCCTTCATTGTGTTGGACTGAATGGTCTCCTGTCAGTCCAGCCAAGACTTAAAAATGTACTTAAAACTGAGCTGAGTTCTTGGGAGATAACTATCAAATTGTGCCTGGCACCACCAGAAGTGTTTCAGTGGATCAGATCTGAATGTTGAAGTCTGGACTTTGCTGAAGGTTCTATTTGGATTCCCACTGGCCTCGGTGAGGGTGGTTTGACCACCAGTTAGTTTCCTGTGTATGGTCAGTGGCTTCATGCTGGGTTCCCAAGCTCCACAGTCCAGACCTCTGAAACCCACAGCTCTGACCCAGGCCAGGCTGTGAGGGTTTCCAGGTGGCCCAAGTGAGCAGGGAAGGGAGAAGATTTTCCCTGACAATGTCACTGGGTTTTTTTTCATCATGATTTATCTCAATGCTATCGGGCTTCATGGAGGGAATAACTGGTTGCAGAAATGCCTCATACGGAGAGATATTCTTCTGAGATGGGAAAACAATTCTGTGTCACCAGAAATTTTGCAAATGTAGTTTTGGTTGCAAATCAGAGTGAAAACAGATTTCCAGAGGTTTAAACTTGTCACAAGCTCAGAGTTTTGGCCACCCTTAGCTTCAGCTCTCTGACAGCCTGCTTGAGCTGCTGAGACACCTCATTCTGTAGTGTGAGGCACAAGGTGTTAATATAGTCAAGACGAGATATGTGCTGTGAGAAATCAACCATTTTCTATTAAAGAAGTGCAAAACTTTTGCTTGTTACAGATGTTTTGATTCAGCAACTCTCTTAGTGGAGACTTCTGGGATTTTTCAGTCTCATTGTTCGAATCTGGTAACAACCACTGTTGTGTTTGCAAGTTTTGAGTGATGACAATCCAAATGCCTCCCCAACATCTCATTTCTTCCTGTGTCAGTGTGCTGGCTTTGCCTGCCTTCATTGGCACCAAGGGCTTTCTCTCCCTTGCTCTGCTTGACATGTAACTGAGCTGTGGACAAGCCCTACCTTGTACCATGCTGGCAGAGGATCATCATCTCCTCGAGTTGCCTCTCATTTTGGCATCAGTAATGCGAATACTTGGTGTAGGCATCCTTAATGGGTTTCATGCTGCTTCTGTGCCCTGTGATGTACTTGGTTACTGAGTTTAGTCTGCAAACAAGGAGGTGCTACCAGGTGGGAGCAGGAAGCACGTGGGCATCTGGGGTGCCATGTACTCACCAACGGACTCATGTGGAGAAATTACAAAAAGCAGCACTTACTCCTGGAGCAAGGATGGTGATGAGAGGACGTGCTGGAGGTTGAAATTGGTCCCATTCCATGCACCAGGACAGACTGGCCACTGCACGTGCTGGGAAAGCACATGTGCCTTCTCCTCCTCGTTGTCCACATGTACTGTTGGTACAGCCTGTCCTCACCAAATCTGGCCAGGGGCACACAGCACAAACAAGCCTAGCAGCAGCAGCCAGCACAACCCAAAAGGCTGCACACATGGTAGCTGGGAGTAGAGAGCTCTCAGGATTCAGGTTTCAGGGTGGGAGCTGCCTGGTCACGGGCTGACGTCAGCCCAGCGGCCCCCTGCAATTCCAGACAGCCCTGTCATGCTCAGGCACACAGCCGCTTGCACAAGCTGGGTTATTTATGCTCACAAGCAATGTGGAAAGCCATGTCCCAAGAAAAACCTTGTGTGTTTAGCCAAAAAAAAAAAAAAAAAAAAAAAAAAAGACCCAAAAAAAAAAAAATCAGGGGAGGAGAGGAAGGAAGTAAGACCTGTAAAACACTTTCCTCCAACATCTTGCAGATGCACAGCCTTGCACCACTTATCTGGCTGCTGGGATTTATTTTCAGCCATTTGATTCATGAGAGTGTGTCTCAGAGTGTTTGGAAGTGCGTGGATTACTTCCCGTCCTGCCAGTGACTCACGCCATCTGTGGTGAGCCAGGTCACTCTTCAGCAGCTTTTCTCCCTGGGGAGTGGAGGAAGGGCTGCTAGAAGCTCAGGGGCTGCCTGCACCCCACAGCCACTGCAGCATGACATGGGGTGGTGCCTATGGGGTTTGTTGTAGTGGGACAGCACACAACTTAGCAAAGACAGAGACAGATGGGTTTTTTTCCAGGTTTAATTTGAGCTTTTGTTGATGCTGGTGTAACTGAGATTTGAGGGATTCCTCTGTTCTCCATGCTCTGCTGTGCTTTTTAGCAGGAACAATTACACGCTTCAGACCATCATCAAAACCTGGGATTGAGTTGTTTATGAAGGGAACTGCATTGACAATGAAATACTTGGGAAGTATTGCAAGACCAAGGCTGGGTGGAGATCACTTCCTTCCACACCCACCACAGAGAACTTGGACCTCCAGGAGGCGAATGAAGGCAGTAGTGGTGGCCGCCCATGGGCAGCATGGTACATGGAGTGGGTGGCCTCCTGGATACTTGTCTGGGTCTCTCTCTTGCTATTCTGGGTAAGATTTGTCTACAAGTAAATCTGTCGTGGTTTTGATTCAATACACACTGCTCGGAGGGTGATTATTTGAGAGCATTTGTTCTATATTTTTCTCCTCTGTGTTCTGTCTTGCTTGACCTACTCACAGAAATCCACATTGGCAACCTCAGCCTATCCATCTATTATCATATCCAACATGTGGTTTTACTTTGCAGGGATTGCACAGTGTCGATGACAGTAATGGGAAAGGAGATGTTATGGGCATGTAGCAGCACTTTTTAACATCTACTACATCATGGCCAATTTTTAAAAGCCAAAGCAATTATTTGTTCTGTGTTCTAAAAGCTATTTGTCTGCAATCTTAAATTGTAATAATAATAATCATCATCTTGATAATGCAGAGGATGTGTGGGAGGAATAGATCTCCTTGAAAATTTCCTACAAGGCTTTGCCAAGCTTGAAGTGATTTTTTTCTTCCCTTTTTCTTCCTTTATTTTTGAAACCCATTTCTCACAGTGGTGGCTAGCAGTTCCAGCTGTGACACATCAGAGCCAAGCACAGGATCGGGCTCTGGAGGCAACGTGGCTTCGTGCTACATCCTTTTGCAAACTGAGTAGGAAGAAGCACAGTAATTTCCCTGGAAACGTGGGAAATGAAACCCAGAATATGATTGCTCCAGTCTAGCAAGGCATCAGTTGAGTAGTCCCATACCTTCCCAGGCCAGTTGTGCCCAACTCCTGCACATCTGCAGTTCACAGAGCTTGGCCCTGGGCTCAGCCTTTCCTCAGGAATGCTTAGTTCATCCAGCTGCTCATCTCACTGGAAAGGATGCAACGCACCAGCTTGCTCCAAAGAGGCAACTGTTGAAATCTTGGTTGCCTCTATGGGACTCGGATGTCTTGGCTGCAGAAATGCAATTTGATTCCTTGAAACTCAGCATGCAGAGAAGGAGTGTGGGAGCCAGCGTGGGTGCAGAGCATGCCCGGAGCTCCAACCACCCCTGGGACACGATGCCATGGTGCAGAATTGATGAGATTGTCATAGGTGCAGCCATGTAGTCACGGTTAAGGAGGTGCTCTCATCCCCTGTCCTCTTCTGGGGTTTCCAGTCTCTCTAGAAAATTACCCTGTAGGGTTTCATTTCTCATGCTTATTCTTAACCTAATGGTGTGTAGGCAGTTTGGGATTTGGAAGTGGGGTGAAATCATTTGAGTTTAAAAATTCAGTCAATTGGATGTGGTTCATTGAGTTACTTCTTTTTTCTTTTCCCTGGTGTGCTTCATAGACCCTTGAAAGTGAGCATTGTGAGCAGAAGGGGTCCGAGTGATCTAAAACTCTCACCAGGTAGGAAAATAGTTTTATTCTCATTTTATTCAGAGGGATATGAAAAAAAAGGGATTTTATACAGCCTGCCCAACATCACAGGGAGAGTCCTTTTAATAAAAACCTGATCTCTCAACCCTTAATCTTACACATTAACAGCAACATCATCCTTCTTCCTTAATCATACTGTCATACAATTCAAAAATTTGCACTGTTTGTTTTTATTGGGTATTTCCTTGATAAGTGATTTATTTGATCAATAAATGGTTATTGTTCTGTGCTAATGAGGTGGTTTAGCATGAATGTAACATTATGTCAAGAATTTACACCTGAATAGGCATCCAGAGGTCTGAATCTTCTGACTGATACTTGAAACAAGTCCTCATTATGGTTTGGAAAGAAGGATGAAAACAATTAGGAGGAGGAAGAATGCATGTATGGCATAAACAGAAACTGCAATGATCTCAAATACTCAGACGGGTTTTTTGTGTTCCTATGCTGTACCACCACTCCCTGTTTCAGTCTTTAAAAATCCTTTATAATTCACCAAAAGGATGGTGAGATAACAAAGTTGCCTTTAGTCAGGGATTCTGAGAGCTGAGAATGGCTTTTTGAAGGTTGGTCAGTGGTAGGCAGAAGGGAAGGAAGTTTTGACATCTTTGGAAGGAAGAAGGGCTTTTGGATGACAGTGAATAAGTCCTCCTTGCATTGAGGAATGATAAGCTATTTAGTGCACCTTTCTTCCATCTAAAGTGAGAGCGGTGAGGACAACTGGACTACAGTTAAGGTACTGCTTGATCAACCATTTCCAGACAACAGGGCATCCTGAAGGGATGTGAATGGTGGGATCAGAAATAACTTATGAATATTTTTATCCTCACGCTCCTTGCATATTAATGGAACTACTTTTGTCTTTTTCCTATTTTGGAGGTGTTTATTACTAAAAGCTGCTGGAGGATCTGTGGAAGTAAATGGCCTTACTTTGGCAGAAGCATTGGTTGTACCTGGAAATAAAGTTGTAGCAGCACTTGGAGTTTTCACCCTTCCCCTAGTCAAGAAATGATTGTTAGAGTTGAGTACTGTACAATGATTTGGGTACTGGAGTGGGATCCTGATATATTTGCTGTGCTCATCTCTTGTGGGTTTAAGTCAGTCAACTAATGTATTGTTGATGTTGCTTTTTGGAAGTTATACAACTGCAATAGACTTACCTCCTCCTTCAGGTGCTCCAGTGCTGAAGAAACCCCAAATCCACCCATGGTTTCTCTCCTTGGTGTGCAGGCTGAGAGTGCTTGTTCCCAGACTCCTACCTGCTGATCCAGAAGCACTGGTTATGGGGAACATTGGGGCAGCCCCTGCTCACATGTTCCCTGCAAAGTTGTGTTGCACTCCTGGTTCTGCAAAGCATTACCATAACCAATTTTGTTTGTTGCTTGCAATAATTTTCTCCTGGGTCATAGCAAACCCAAGCTTGGGTATGCTTTTTCTTTTCAGTTTGGTTTTAATTACCGTTTGACCTCCTTACTGCTGGTTCTCTTCCTCACTTGCTGTATTGTAGCTGTTTTGCTCTGGGCTGTATTCTGAGAAAAACTAGGACGTACTCAGTGCCTTTGGTAGATGTTATGCCTGGAAGATGGCCCAGCACTGTAAGAAATGCTCCTAGCTGTGTAATGGTAGCCAAAGAATAAAAAATTATGATAGTGTTCCAGTTAAAACATGGCAGTGCCTTCTACAGTTTCAAAGTGGCTTAGCCTGTGTCATCACAGTACCAAAAGAAAGGTGGGTCCAGAGCACTGCTGTTTCCAGGAGATTGTTGGTTGTATAAGTATTCACTTGAATTCTTGAATTAGGAGTTTTCAGTGACAGCCTAAACCCATGCCTTCTGTCTTGCTATGTGCTTTGCTAGTCTGGCTGGCAGACAGGGCGTCCCTTCTCTACAGGACTTACATGTGAAAGACATCACTACAGCCTCAGTATTTATCAAGAGACAAGGCATTGCCACACTTTAATGTTCTACTCTGCTTTCTCTGTCTGTATTTGTTCAAATCTCTTCAGTGTGTGTTTTGGAGAGAGAAATGATCTCAGTGGCACAAGCTCAGCAACAACAGTTGAATTTAGCCCATCATCTTTCAAAAGCCTGTGCTGTCAGCAGCAGCCAGCAGTTCCTCCTTGCCTGATGGAGGAGTTCCCTGAGAGAGCTGCCTGCAGGGATGTGCTCTGTGAGGAACACTCTCAAGCAGCAGCATTGGAATGGGCCATACATGAAGGCAGACAGCTAACCATGAGTGATGGAAATGTTAAATGTGATATGGTTGGGCTTTTTAAATCCTCAGCTTTGTTATGTGGAAGATCAAATGTTTGTACAAGCTAAAGAAATACTGTTTCTCTTCATCCATGTTCAGAGGGTGAGAGGTCCATTACCTCAAATCAGAGTTATGGGATATGCAGCAACTTACTCTAGAGCTCTTGGTTTGGTTCAAGAGCTGGAAATACCCACCTGGTATAACAGGTATCCCAACTTTATAAGACTTGTGTATTAATTAGCCTATTTTCCATCTGAATAAAAGATCTCACAAACCTATAAACACAATCAGAATCAACTTGATCCAATTTGCTACATAGTTTTGCTTGACTCTGTAGATGTTCTCTGTGTGTTTGGCAAAAAAGGCGTCAAACGCTGTATCTGGGCCTACTATTTCTGGCAAAAGCCCTGATGTTCTCAGTCTTTCTTGAAAATGAATCTTCTCAGAACTTATTTTGGTTTATTAACTCAAATGCTTGAACACAGAGGAAACAATCTGGAACTGCAGCATTTGTTCAGGAAAATGCATACTCAAGTGTTTCTACTCTGAGTCCCTCCAAGCTCAGTGCAAATTACGCAAAGGACCCTGATGCACATAGCAATGCTCTCCAGAGATGTAGGTAAGCCTACACATCTCCCTTTGCAAAGTTTGAGTATGGTTTGCTCTTATGGTCTGCGTGATTTAGTGGAACCTGTACCATGCAGACACCCAAATGAGGTTTGATGGAGGACTTTGGTTGTATTGACAAACCTCTCCATGCCTGAGAAATTCCAGCCCAGACAGTGTCACATGGGGGTCTCTACTCTGGAGCAATGTTGACACAGTCTGACCTTGCTTGGAGACTGTAACAGGGCACTGTGCTGCCCATACACACCAGCCATTGGCGAGGTGGTTGACTTATCAAGAAAGCCAGGTTTCATGGGATGTTACCCCATGCAGTTTAATTAAATAATCCTCTCTGTCTCTCCAAAGAGGACCTGGAGATTGCTTCTTCCTACTTGCCTTGGGAATGTATGGTGACATGACATCGGTACAGATCCCACTCTCCATTTGTCCCATGGCAATATTTGAGGGGTCCCAGCACAGGTGCTCTAAGGACATGGCACAGAGAGACAGATGATGTCCCCCAGTACCTTGCAGTGGTAGTGTATTTCCCAAGTGAGTGGCAGGATGAATAATGTGCTTAACATTTTCTGTGGGGCTCCACAGCCTGTGTGACGAAGCAGTCGTCATCTGGGTCATAATTCTTCCCTTCCTGTTACTCACAGAGTTACTGACTAATTCTCACATTTCTGGCCTATGTTTTTCCAACTTGGCTGCCTCAAAGAAGGCTCCTCTGACAAGACTGGATGGGTTTCAGGAGGTGCTAGGGGATCCCTGCTGCCAAGCAGAGTCAAGTTCTCAATTGCTGGCCTGAGTTTTCTTTATAATTGCAAACTCTGCAAGCATTATCTTTGCAGTTGGAATCAGGTATTTTCTTCCATCCTGTGGAGCTGGGCTAAGTAAGCAGCCCAGACAGACCCAGGAACTGCAAGGCTGTACAAGCCGGACTATTTCCAGCCCATGGCAGAGCTGTCTCTGCGGAGCAGACAGCAGTGCAGTTGCTGCTGACAGAGTGAAGTACATAATGGGTGCCTGTGAAGGTGTCTGCTGGATGCGATTAGTGCTTCTTCTGCAAGCTGGGTGTGAGAAAAGGAAACCAATGGAAGCAATAATGGAAGCCAATAAACAGCCTTGCAGACAACAAACTTTTAAATTACGCATTTCACAAGAAACAACAATTGTTCAAGGCTGAGCTTGTAAATGCCCATCTCAGAGTGCTGCTCTCTGCGCTGACGATGACCAGATGTTTAGTCCAAGCTGCCTAACCTCTCTTTCACAAGTTCAGGCTTTTTCTGTGCTCTGGGCCAAACCCAAGGCTCACAGGTGTGATGGAGAGTCTCTATGGGCTGCAGGGACTTTCAGATTTTTTCAAAGCTCTGATGTTGTTCGTATAAATATTGGAAAGCAGTTCTGAAGCGGCTCTCACTATGTTTTGAGTGCTGTTCACTTCTGGGCTTTGAAAACTCATCAGATGTAGACATCAGTAAAACCTCACTGTTGTGAGTGACATTGGAGTGAAACCTGGGGCTGGGGAAAGAGGGAATTGAAAAAGTTCAGCTCATGTTACTTGTATTATGTCTTGAATACATTTCTCTCCTTCTTCTCTCCAGAGAAATCTCAGTGAGCATCGTGGAGGCAGTTGTGTTTTAGGCATTAGCAAATGGTTTTATGTGCTGACTTAAGGAAAATTAAATTTTGGGCCTTTGTGCTATTTCCCAAAGCACATGCTGTAGGTATATTTTTTTGTGTAGTGATGATTTGCTGTGGATTTTAATTATCAGTCTTGACTGATCTTGATTTGGCTTTGTTACCTCAAGAAAGCCTTTTTTTTCTTGAAATTTGTCTCCAAGGTACGCTCCACGGGCTTGTGAGTGAAGTCCAGAGAGGCAGCAGGTCTCATGGGTTTTCCTTCTTGTTTCTAATCAAGGAGAGTGGAGCTGGCTGTTTAGTGGTATGGGGATGATAGCTGCCTTTGGCTCCCAGTGGCGATGAGTTATCATGCAGGTAAGTGTTTCTGAAAACCCTTTTTCACTCAGCAATGCAATGACTGGTGGAAGTAGCTCTGTTGGATGTGGATCTTCCTTACTTGGATTCAACTCTGTTACAGTCTGATCTGCCTAATGGCCAACATTGAGTGATCCTCAGCTGGATCAAGACAGAAGGCCTGGGACAGATGCTGTATTTTATGCTTCAGTTGTCTCCTAGTCAGCACACAGCAGCACAGTGCAATTGGCTTGGGCTCAGAGCCTGTCAGGCAGATTTCCCTTTTAATCCATAAATGCAGGGCATCTGTCAGATTTATTCTGTTTTCACTTATCCTGTGGTGTATACTATAGCATCTTTGATGTGATAGTGTGGCTTGGTGTTCCTTTGATAGTTGTCCACTGCGTAGGTGCCTCCTGGACACGCATAGTGAAACAGCAGGATATTTTAGCCCAAAACTCCAATGCATAAATTTGTCCTGTAACTTTCCTAAATAACATACTCATCTAGAAAAATCCTCAAATATTTCCACTTTACTCTATCCTCTCTCCTGTCCATCACATGATCTTTTACACCCTATTGTAGCAAAGCTCAGAAGAGTCAGTGGAAAGCTTATCTGTAGCCTCTGCGAGGCCTGGGTCTGGAAGAGTGCCTGCATTTTCTTTCATCCATCTAAGGTGTTTCAACCTCTGAGGTACTGCATATGCAAACCACGCAGTACCTTAAATTAGTTCCTTTTCTATTAAGCTCTGATAGAAGCAATTTTGGGGGCCATAGACATGTTTTCCTGAACCACCTTGCATTTTCCACAATGGCAGCCTTCGTGGCTACAGTTCATTTCCAGTGCAGGAGAGCCACATCCAAAAACTCAAACTGTGGAGTGACAAGCAGAACCCTCAGAACCCTCCCATGTGTTTCTTCCTATAGAGGAAGATCCACACCATGAAGCTGGCTGGTATCTCCAGGCAAGCTAAGGAAAGGTTTAGCAGGTCAATAAATAGCCATCTGTTAGAGAATTGTGGGGTGGAGATCTTCATGGTAGAGAATGAATCATGCACTTGTGGATTACCCAGTGCTCTTGTCAAAGAAAACAGACAATTTATTGCCAATCTGGACAAACAGTAAATTTTTAATTTTATTTGTTGTTGTTGTTGTTCTTGAGCAGGGCTTGTTCTAAGCCAATGATGACAGCATGTCTCATCCTGGGGTATTGTAAGAAATCCTACATTTAATTCAAGTCTCTTAAGAGACTACCTACTCATCTGCTAGGAACAGAAATGATAGTAAATGCTTTGTACCATTTATTTTCCCCCAGTAGTTCAATTAACAGTACCAGTACTGATAGCTTGCATTCCTAAATCTCAACTGTAGAAGCAATATGCTGTTATTGACATTGATGCTAGCAGGATTTCAAAGGCTGGTTGTTGCTTTCCTGGCAACTCTTTTGGATCCCTTAGTCTCTGTGTACCACCCTGTTCCCAAAAGGCCAGGTGTTACCTCTTGGACACACAAGACTGTACCGAGAAGCAGGGATCTGAGGAGACCAGAGCTGTGTCCCCTGCCACCTTTTTCAGCACTGCCCAGCCTGTGCACTAAGATGCTACAAGGCAGGGGAAACCTGACCTCAGCAGCCACACTTGTTCTTGGACAGTGATTCAATGTGGACCAAAACACCATAAGTGTGCAATACCAAAAATTGCTGACAGCACAAGTCATCTCCACGTACCTGATCAGTTGATTATGAGTGGTCCTCTGTGACAGGTAAAGCTATCTCATACATCTGGCCCAGCCTCTCACCTGCTTCTAGCAAAGGGGATTGGAGCCATGACTACCTGTTTGGTTTCCATGGCTTTTGTAAAACTTGATTTGACTTCTGAATTTACCTGTATCCTATTGGGAGGGAGGCCTTTGTGCACTCCTGATGTTAGCTGTGGTAGGATGAAGCATTAGTTTTACCCCTATTTACTTCCAGGTACATTTCCTGCCTATGGGCAGAAGGAAAGCCTGTTTGGGGAATGCTCTTTACTCCTCAGGCATGCATGCTGGGATGCACACTGCTCTCTTGTCCCTGTGAGAGGATGATGTATGAGCTGTGTCACACACAGCTCTCCACTTCTGTCTGTGTGCCTTCCTCAAGAAGAAGGATCTCTGTCTCTGCTTGTAAAAAATAGGAAACATTGACGTTTTATAACTTGGCAGGCATGAAAACTGGGGCTTGACCGCTGCACCATGAGGGGACAGCATGTCCTCCCTTTCACTGTTTAAAATAGGTTGATTTGAACACTACAACATATTAAGGCACTGTGGGTGTTTAAACTTTCAGGATGATTGATCACCTCTCAGAGAGAGACAGATGGTACCGCGATGAGTTCCAGATCCTTTCAATTGAGCATCTCCAGGGAAAGTTTTATGGACCAGCCCGGGGGAGGGTGCTCTTAATTTAATCATTTTTTAAAAAAATAATGTAGGATTTCATATTAAATCCTCTTCTCTCATAAGCAGCAACTCTAAAAATTGATTCAGCTTAAAATAAACTGCCTGATCATTCTAGGACGTGGACCAGGCAAAAGGTCCTTAGTTTATAGCCCCCTAAAGGCTTGAAGAGGGTCAGGCTTTGTGCCATGTTCTTGCCTGAGTGCTGCTGTGTGGACCCTGATGGGAGACCAGGTCTACTACCAGCCATGTGGCTTTGGACAGTGACCACTGCCTGCTCCTGGGCTCTGCCAAAGACATCTGCATTGATGCCACTGTTTCAATTTACCCCACTTACAAGTCCCTGAAGTAGGAATGAACTTTAGGGCCCATTTGAAATATTCCAGTGGTTGTACTGATGCTTTTAGACCAGTAACCCCACAAAAGGGCTGATGTTCAATGAGCCATCATTGATTTTCATTAGTAAAAAACAATAAGCAAATAGGGAATAGAGCTCAGCAGCTTCACAAACACATCCCACCTCTCCACTGGCCTCCATTGTCTGAGGAGTGGGAGAATTGATTCAAAAACGTCATTTGATTTCTTGTTTTCTGGCACAGCCTTTAATACTTTTCAGCAAGTGTGGTGTGGTGCATCAGCCTTCCCCTCATCTGAAGCAAGTTCCCCCTGAGCACCTTCAGCTCGGAGCTGAAGCGCCTGTCTCCAAGTTGGGGACTGCACCTCCACATTCCCTTTGTTGTCCACAGTTTGCCAGGGAGACTGGGAAATCGCACATTGGCTTCAGTTTATAAACCATTAACTGTATGAGGTGATTAGGTTTTTGAGGGCACTTTCTGGGCTTTACAGTGATGTAAAGTGTCTCCATAAGCCAGTTGGCAGCTCTGCCTGGGTAAAAGCCCGTGCTGTGTCACTGTTCCTTGAAGTGCACTCCCAACCTGACCAAACCCCAGCTCTCTGCCTGTTTGGGATGTCTGGCTTGACTTCTGCAATTAGTTAAAGGTTATTGTAGGTTTAAAATGTTGCCTGCTTTGGCAGTATCTGCAGTCCCTTAAGGCAGAGATGCCTGTTTATTGTTATAACACCATCTAAGCACAACACAGAAAATTCCCTACAGAAAAGAGCATTTCAGTGAAGCAGACTTTTTTTCAGAGAGAAGTCTTGGCTGGCCTCTGAAAGTTAAATGCTCTTGGAAACTATGTTTATTTTCTTCTCCATAAATCACGTCTCAGTGCTTTTGTTATTCTGCTCTCATCCTGTCGTATCTTCCCAGCGCTGATAAAGAGCATTTAGCTGCTGTCCTCAAACCCTGAGGGGTGAGCAGAGCTCCCAGGGCTGCTGGCGGGTTTCCCAGTGGCTGAGCAAGGCTGCATTCTGGTTCCCAGGCATCTCCTGAGATCCACAGTTCTGCCTGTGAGGTCAGCCCATGCCATGGCAGTAGCCTGGCATTCGGTGGTGCTTTGCCAGTGTTGATGGCTCCACCTCTGCAAGCGTGTTTATTCAGATGTGGTGCTTTTGCTGTGTGAGGTTGCTTGCAAGCAGACATTGCCAGCATTCTGCTGGGAAAAAATGCTGGCGAGTAACAAAATGACTTTCCACTGACTGCTGGTTGGTATCCACTAGGGTCCATCAACGGTGTTTTGTGTTTTGCCCAAGCATCATTGGTGTCAGGACAGTCTGCCTGTGTGGTCTTGTGTCTCTGTGTTGAAAAATGGAATTAAAAACCTCTAATCATTTCTCGTTCCTTCTGCCCTTGGTTCTCTTTAGCATAGCTGCTGGGCAGCCAGGGTTAAACATGTGGGAGAAGAACTGTGCTACCACCCAGCCCCATGCAAGGCCATAAGCTGTGTGGGCTCCTGAGCTGCATGTAGCTACCTGATGTGGATAGGATGTAGAGGAGACAGCATCGCTTCCCAGGTGCCGAGGGCTGGCGTGCCACCCAGCCTGCTTGGGGCTCCCAGGGATGCCTGTGCTGGGAGTCACCCATCCCAGACTTTTGGGAACAGCTCCACCAGTGCTCAGTCTTTTTAACACTTAAATATCCAGCCACCAAATAAGCCATCTCCAAAAGGAGGAAATCCCACTGTGGGACGGGCTTGCATATGAATTAAAATAAGCAATGCCCTGAAATCTATTTTGTGTTTATCTTCAGAGGAACTGGAATATCCAGTTTAGTATGAAAATCCCTACATCCCTCAATTTGAAGTGAAGGACGGCTGAGAAAGAAGAGTGCGTCTGTCAGGCTGTTTCAAGGATTTGAATTCTTGTGTATTTTTATATGACAGAACAAAATCATGTGTGTA
Organism: Coccyzus lansbergi; assembly: GCA_033558105.1. Taxonomy (NCBI): domain Eukaryota; kingdom Metazoa; phylum Chordata; class Aves; order Cuculiformes; family Coccyzidae; genus Coccyzus; species Coccyzus lansbergi. Next base: position 562,947 of record JAUMJK010000342.1, on the reverse strand, counting down.
TTTGGGGTTTTTTTTCCCTCCAGTACCCATCTTAGAAGCTTTCCCCGCACTCCACCAGGAGGCCATGCAGAGGACCAACCAGTCCAGCATTATTGTGTGCCTTGCCATAGAATCATAGAATCACTAGGTTGGAAAGGACCCACTGGATCATCTAGTCCAATCATTCCTATGAATCACTAAACCATGTCCCTCAGCACCTCGTCCACCTGTCTTTTAAATACTTCCAGTGAAGGTGACTCAACCACCTGCCTGGGCAGCCTCTGCCAGTGCCCAGTGACACTTTCTGTGAAAATTTTTTTCCTGATGTCCAACCTGAACCTCCCCTGGTGGAGCTAAAGGCCATTCCCCCTCATCCTGTCCCCTGTCACTTGGGAGAAGAGGCCAGCACCCTTCTCTCCACAACCTCCTTCACACACACTGAGGGGAAGGTGTCAAATGACATAAGAATTCAACCCTCCTCTTGCTTGCATACAGGTGGGTGCAGTTGGCAGTCCTGCTGCTCAGCGGGAGCAATCTTGCTGTCCTGGACCCCAAAGCATTTGCTCATTTCTGTTTACTCCAAAACCAGGTAATTCTGGGTCATTGAAATAGAGTAGGAATAAATACTGAGGTGTTTTTAGCTCTGCAGCTCGCTAGAGAACACACTGATACATCACTCTGATCCTTTCCTACTAGGCACCTGCAGGGCAGCCACAAGTGAAGTGGGAATATACCTCTGTATAGATAATGCCCACACACTGCCTGTGATATCTAATGCAGATTTCCCAGTGATCAGACACATGATGAACTGGAATGATTTCTAATTTACTCCTGACCCCCCTCATCTCACATGCATAATTTAGCAAGAATAATTAGCCAGATCATCATGTCTGCTGTGTTACAGCAGCTGATGAAGTGCCCTATCATCTCTGCAGCTAATAGCGCATCCTGGTGCGAGTGGTAGTTTGAATGTCTTAGCTTTTACTGAGAGCGCCAAAACTTCTGAGTGGATTTATTTCTCTTTTCTCCTTGCGTTTGATGTGAACTTTATGCTAATGCATTTCAGTTTTCTTGATGTTCCTGTCAATATTCCAGCTTTCACATCTTTGCCAGCAAGGAGCAAATCAATTAGGTTCCTAAAACTTCACAAGAGTGAGGGTTTCAAAGCAATTGCTTGTAAACACATTCTTCAAGGAAGACTGTTAGCAGATATTCATGGTATAGGTTTATCTTCCAGAAGGGAAAAATCCAGGCTTCAATATCTCTGTGTGCTTTATCTGTCATACTTTCCTTTTTGGGACTCCATAACTACCCTGTGAGGTTCTAATATTATATAAAATTCGTCTTTTTTAGGGAAGTGATATAGATGAAATATATGCCTGAGTTCTGAACTGTATTGGTTTTTTTCTGCTTTGTTAAATGGCATTTCTGAGGATCCGGTTTTAATAGCAATGTATGTTATAGCAATGTTTTCCTAAAAGCATGAAGTGGAATTTACACTTAAATTCTAATTTGATTAAAAGTGGGATTATGTCAATTTGCAGTAACGATCTCTCAGTGAGAAGAATTTCTCTCTCATGTCTCCAAGGATGAGCTGGGAGGAATCCTCTTGGAATAAACATGCTCACAGGGTTATGTAAGCCTCCCATCATCTTGAGAAGAACTTGGAACAGCATTTATTGAAATACTGTGCTGATATATACTTGGAAACTTACCAGGCATCCATTGCCCTTCTTTGTGGTGGGCTGCAAGCATCCCTTCGGACCTCTTTTTGATAAAGGTAAGTCTGAATATTGTGACTTTTAAGAAAGACTTTTTAAAAAGACTTTTTATAGGGTTTTAAAAATACTTAAGCCCCTCTGCCAGTGCTCAGCTGGGCAGAGAGAGGTGGGTTTCCATGCAGCCTTCTGCTCCACAGAGCCCTGCCACTCCACTGCTTTCCCTGTGCTGTCTTTGGAACCCAGGCACATCTTTTCTCCCTCTGGGTGTGCAGTTTACCAGTGCTGTGCTGCAACCCAGAGCCACCGACATGATGCTGCGGAGCCTGTCAAACCACTCGAACAAGAAACAGCTGCTCTGCCTTCTTCCTTCTCTCTGGGTTCAGAGATAAGTTAGTTAGTTTTCTCCCAGCTCTGTTCAAATGCTGTCTTCAGAGATTCTCCCCCGCCTGAGAAGACACTGGAGATAGACACCTCTCTGGAATTTCCTCTCTGTCTGCAGAATATGGATGCGCTGTGTTCCCCACACTAACAAAGCTTCACTACTTTGTGCTTTGCTGAATTATAGGATCTTTTGCCATTGTGCACACTGTCCCTGAAACTCCATCAGGTTATCTCCATCCTACATGCTGTTAATCAACCGTGGGACCAGTTGGCATTTTACAAGCAGCTGGGGGGTGAATATCCTTGCAGCTTGTCACTCACAGCTCGCTAGCTCTTGCTCAGGACATGGTTTGCTGAAAACATAGCAACTTCTCTGGAAAGAATTTGGCAGGTTGTGTCCTTTGAGAATTATCTTTGTGTCATACACTTCGTAATAAATTAACTTTGATACAAATATTCTTTTATTAAGCTTGATGGGAGAACTAAACAACATGTTTTTGGGGTAGTTATGTCAGTATTAAGTTCCTTTCCCATGCTAATACTCTATAAATTAAAAAACAACAATATATTTTTTGTTCAGGATCATACACAGGCTGTTGCACAATATCCTTACTTACTGCAGATGATCTTTTTTGCCTACGATTTTTGTCTCTCCATGGCTTGAGTATGAGCAGCCAGGAGTAGGTTCTGAGCAGAAAGCAGACCCCTGGGAGCAGGGAAGCCTGGTGGCTGCAGCAGGGGTGGCAGTGGTGGCTGAGGAGGCAGGCACTGGTTCTACTGGTGGTCACCACTATGGGTCCACAGTAGGAGCTGTGCTGTGCAAGAGGAGATGCAGGTCTTGGTGAAGGTGCTTCCACCCATTCACAGTGGATGATGGTTTGTAGTGTAAATGACTGGCAAGTGTGGTGTTTTCTATGTTGAAATTGGAGCTGGTGGCTTAGACTGGGGATCAGCAAGATCTCAGCAGGGTGGGGAATATCTCTGTGCCCTCACCAGCTGCCCACCAGACCTTGGTTATATTACAGTCCCAGTCTGTCAGCGTACCTCATGGTCCCCAGAGGTAGCTGGCAAGAGCTGTTTCCATCCACTTGCTGCAGAGGTTGATCACACAGGCTTGCTGTGCCATGCCATTCCCTCGCTATACCCTGCAGAACATTGTCCAGCACAGCAGCCTCCTTTGAGTTGTGAGCACAGAAGCAGCTCTGTTGTCTTGCAGGGCTGATCTTGTAACACTGAGGCTTTGAAGGAAGAATTTGACTGCTGCCAGCATTTAGATGCACAAGACACATGAGCAGAAGTGGTCGGCAAAGGGCCATGAAGTGGGTTGGGTGCTAGAAAGCAGGTCTCTGGTGAAGATGTACTGCTGATGAAACCTCCCTGCAATGATTCTTTTGGCCCAATGATTACTAGATTTACCAAAATCAGATCATATGCATGGAGCTGCTTTTACAGGCAGGCAGCAAGCTCTGACCAGAGTAAGTCTGTCTGTATAGAGATCCTTAAGTCCATTAGTCAAATTATTTCCATACTCACTCAGCATACAGGCACTGAAGTGATCTAAGCACATTTGGGCATGAGAAGCAGCCCTAGGACCTCAGGTAGGCTGTGACCTTAGATGCCACTGGTGGCTTTAGCTCATTTCTTGTGCTTCAAGCAAATGCCAGGATTGCTGATAGACATGGACAAAGCACAGGAGGATGCCAAAATGAGCTGCTGTCACCTACATAGTGAAGATAAGAGGCAGCAGGGTGATTTCTCTTCTTGTGGGATAGTGCAGCCCTTACCAAAGGCCATATCCCTCCTTTTGCTCACGGCTGGGATGATCACCTGCAGCTTTTGAACAGCCTTCAAGTAAAAGTCAAGTAAAGCTGCCCTTCTTGCACAGAAGCTCCCAATTTGTCTCTGCCAGCAGCACGCTGCTGCTAACGGAATCTGGCAATGCTGCATACCAACAGATCTTATGGCAGTGCAGATGGAAAAGTCCAATGGGGGAGTGAGCACGTGTTCCGTGCCTCACTTTCCAGCTCCAAGCTGATGCGGTTCAGCTGCCAGCACCGGGCAGAAGCCAGAGAGAGCCTGTGGCTCTGGAGAGGCTGAGCCGAGTTTCCACAGAAGGGACCCAGCAGGCTCTCTTCCAGCTCCTGGCACCACAGAGGCTCCCCAGATCTCAGTTCCCTTCCTGAGCTGTTGCTCATGTGTTATCCCAACCCCACAGGCTGAAATGCAGTTCATGTGCTTCATATATTTGGTGCTTCTCACTGCCCTTCAGTAAGGTCCTGGAGTAAACAGTAGCAGAAGACTCCCAGTGTTTGTTCTGTCAGTAGCAGTTGGCAGGGATGAGATGCTGCCTCGTCCCTGCGATGTTGTGGGCAGCTGTGAGACAGTTAGATTCAAAAAATGGCTCTGTGCTTAGGGAGACTTGCAGTGATGACAGCTCCTCCCAACCCCACTTGTCCCACGTGATGTCCCTGTGCTGCTTTCCTATTTATCTCTGTATCCCTAATTTTTCCTCCTAACTCACCATTTCATCCCCTGTCCTGGCCTGGCCTGGTGCCAGCTGTTGTGGTGTGACCAGGTGTTTTTCTTCAAAGGCACGGGACGTGATCTGATTGAAGCAGGTACTCACAGAAACACTTGAAGTCAGCGGAAACCACATCTCTACTGTGTCAAAGCACGGCTCCACATCTTCATAAACTCCTGTAAGTTTTAACTGAGTCAAAACAAAGAATTTATTTTCCCTTCCCACACCTGATGAAAACATTCCCACTAAAACCTCCTTGAAAATCTCAGCCTCAGGCAAACACCTGGGTTGGAAAAAAAAAAATCTCAGTGTGATTGATTTCAGTTGTGTAGCTTTGCAAACACATGGAAGGGAAAGGTTTGGAGGCAGAAACCATTAGACATTTGGTAGCTGTAGTGCCTGAGTGGCCTCAGAGTGGTGAGGAAGCAGCTGGTCGAGACAGGGCTGTCATCCTGCGTATTCGGCACCAATGGCCAAGGAGCTCAGCTCCAACTTCAACAGGAATTAGATTAAAGTAAAATACTATCATGTTACACCTTCTAATTCTTGTGTTTCAGGGAGGGCACACACACAAACAAGAATTTTGTACATGGTGCAGAGTTTTTAGTGTCTATTGGAGAATATCTTTAATATCAAGCCTGACTGGAAGTAGGTCAACTGAAAAATGAGTGAATTACACTTGCAAAAATGCATTAGGAGCTGCAGTGTGCATAAATCTAACTGCCATTTAGCAGTGGTCCTAACAAATTAGAAATTAAAGTATTAGATAGAAAAGTTTTCCAGGCTGTGGTTGACAAAGCAGCCTCTGCGCCAGGTCTCTTTGCCTGCCCTGGTGTTGTTTTTCTCCCTATGACAAGAGGGAATGGCCTTAAGCTGCATCAGGGGAAGCTTAGACTGGACATTGGGAAAAATTTCTCAACAAAAGGGGTTATCAAGCACTGGCAGAGGCTGCCCATGGAGGTGGTTGAGTCACCATCCTTGGACGTGTTTAGAAGGCAGGTAGATTAAGTGCTTACGGATATGATTTAGTAGTGGACAGGTACTGTTGGAGTGGATGATTTCACAGGTCTTTTCCAACCTTATCATTCTATGATTCCACCCTGCTGGAGAGCCATGGGAGGAATATGTGGAGCAGCTCATGACATGACTTCATGTACCAGATCCCTTGAGGGTGTGTTTTTATTTTAAGACTAAATTATTCCATACAAGCTTGTTTCTTGATGCACTCTTTATAAAAAGGAGTTATATTGCCCTGTTTAGGGACAACACATGCTAGGCACTCTGCTTAAAATGAAAACCTGCAGCTTATGTTGATATGGCGCTTAAGCATCACCAAGTTTTTGAAGTTCGAAGCCTTTTAAAACTTCCCAGCCTTGGTCACTGAAAAACCAAACTATCAAACTTGTGACTTGCTTTTTTCTTAATAATGAGGGGGTTGATGGGAAGGGGCTCAGGGGGTATACCGTTTCAATGATTAACATGGAAGTGTTTTTTTAATTTTCTTTTTAGAGAAAAAAAACAAAACACCCTGAAAACTCAACCATTCAAAACTACAGTTTGAGTGTGCCCAGCCTGAAACACTAGCAGATCTATTTCTCAAAGGATGATTTTTAGTCTCTAATAAACATTTTAAATACCAAGTCTCCAAGAAAAGGCAAAGGAGATTGATGTAAATATGTTGGGTGAATTCTGATGATGAATACTTTGAAACAAGCCCTTCAGAAAATAAGTAGTGTTTGCTATTTCTTGGCCTTGTAGATTCCAGGCCAAGCACCTTTCAACTGCAGAAAATCAAGATTTCTCTTCTCCCTCTCCTCATACCAAATTTCAATGTTGGTTTTTTTCCCCGGTGTGGCTCTTGTTCTGCTGTCTGCCAGGCATGCTTCCTTCTCCTCCAAACACATATAAAACTTATGCTGTATTTAAAAATAAATGTTTGTTACGCCCTGTCCCTCATGTTCATCCAGGGTAGGAAGGCGAGGGTTCTTTTTCAGGGATCATAGGGGTAGGATGAGGGGATATCATTTTAAGGTAAAATACAGGAAATTTAGATTAGATATTAGGAACATTTTTTTTCCTGTGAGGGTGGTGATGCACTGGCACAGGTTGCTCAGAGAAGTTGTGGCTGCTCCATTCCTGGAGGGTGATCAAGGTCAGGTAGGATGGGGCTTTAAACAACCTGATTCGGTGGGAGGTGTCCCTGCCTGTGGCAGGGGGCATGGAACTCAGTCGGCTTTAAGTTCCCTTCCAACCCAAACCATTCCATGGTTCCAAGTACCTACCTACTTCTCTTCAGAAGGCAGCCACAGATCCATAGTCAAGAAAATAGCTTTAATAAATGCCTCCTTTTAAGCACCTTCCAGGATGCTTATTTTACTGACTGTATGAACTCTCAGATACCCTAGCAGGGAAGGTCCTTTGGCTCGTGCTGCTGAAATCAGTTAGATAAGCAAGTTTAGAGCGCAGCATGTGCATGCTTGTCTCTATTGCAGATACACCCACAAACACTGTCACTGCGGAGTCCTGAATATGACCAAGAACTGTTGGGAAGAAAGATTTTTTTAATCGCTGCCTGAGTTCATGTTATATTACTTTCAGCAGCAGTAGTGGTATGTAAGCCTGGAAAACTTCTGCTTGACTCTTCATTGCTGCGACAGTTTCTTTATGCTTGCACAGTGAGAAAATTTACTGTGGCACCACAGAAGGCAGTGTCAAACCCCCACACTGTTGCTTTAAGTCCTCTTGTAAAGCAGAACTATGCTTTAAAATGTTAAGAGGCTCCTTCCTTGTCTGTCTTCATCTCCTCCTCCCTTTCCCCAGCTGTTCTGCAGTGAGTTTGTCATCCTCCTCCTCACTGCATCAAATTCTACCACAGGGCTTCTGGGTGAGGCCACCACTAAGTTCTTTCTGATGGAGGGGGAAGTAGTTAGCTGAGTATTGCTCATAATATCCTACAAGAGGAGCAAGTATGAAAACTGTAAAGATGTTTAAAAATACAACTGTGGTCCTGGACATAACATCCTATGATTCTGAAGATCATGAGTTGCTTGCTTACTTTGCCAGAGTAACTGTTTTTGTGTTCTGAAGCTCTGGAGTCCAAAGTGCTAAATGTATGATAGTCAGCACTGGAGTGAGGAAACTCAATTACAGTTGGAGAGATTAATGTCCTGTCAGCTCATGGAACTACTGTTCTTTGTAACTGTGACCCACACAAGGCAGCGAAGCCTTGTAATAATGTTTAGCTGCTTACCAGCAGCTAGATGTGTCACCTATTTTCTGACACCAGCTCCATTTTCCAGCAGTGGCATCTGCTGTCCCTGTCTTGGGACCTTGGTCTGAACTTAAAACTCCATTCTTGTGCCTGAACCTCAGCTTTCTGTGTGTTTCACATCTTTCACAGAAAACAGACTAGTTTTGTGAGGGAGAGGGAATATCCTCCAAAGTTGCACTGCATGGAGCATCAAACCTATATCTTTAATTCTCCACAAAACCGTTAAATAGAAATATTAAATTAAATAGAAAGCTACAGTAATTTTGCTCCAGGTTAAATGCTGTCTTAAATGCAAGGAGGGAATTTCAGTTGCAGACAATTAGGAGTTTCATTGAATTTCAGGTACATTTTCTCTCAGTTTTAAATCTTTTATTGTGCAGATATTCATACATCTGTTCTGGTTTTCATGCCAAAACATATATTTTGGGGTATTATTGTACATATTTTTGAGACAAAAAGGAGAAGGTAAGACTGTGTCATGATGCAGAAGTAATTCTGAATCTTTAGCAGCACAAGTAGAAGTTGAGGCCTGACAGAGGCTCCATGTCTGAGAAAAACCAACAAATTTCTCCTGGGACTGGAACAGAGAGGCATACAGTGATAGGAACAACACTAGGGCTGCATACCAAATTGCACGCATGATGCCAGTGTCTTCTCATTCTTGCTAGCATTGGGGTTTCAAATCTTGTTAAAGGAAAGTCCACTGAACATTATGAGTGTGCAGGTTCCTGGGAAGAAATGAAACCTCTGCCCCGGAGCTTTGCTGAGGCCTGAGCTGCATAAGGTGGCTTTTGCCAATTTATGGAGGGAGGTAAATGAATGGGAATATTCTCTGCCTTGCAAAGGCTTTCCCACAGGAATCCTTCATGGATCAGGAGTTCTTTGGCATCATACAGAGAGTTTTCAATCCATACACACATACAGGGCAGTCTGTGTACTCAATGCATCTTTCAAAATGATTGCCATGATGTGACTTTAAACTGATGCTTTCCATATCCCCATAACCTGGAGTGGCGGGTTCTGCCTGCATTACAGAATGGGATTGCCCTTGGCACAGTTTGGATAATGGTAAATGAAAGGGCAGTTTTGCTTGAATACAGTAGAATACCTGTCTGGAAAGGTAAGAGATGCTGGTGTGATTGCTAGAGTCAGGTCTGCGTGCCACTAACATATTGAGGGTGGGACAATGGTTTTCTATTGTAATTCTGTTTTACACTTTTGAAACTGTGACTCTTTGCCACCTCAGCAGCTGTAGAGCAGCACAGCTCCACAGATCTCTCCTGATGCGATGCCTTTGCATGTTTTTTTGCTGAGGAAGGTGAGGGCTGTGGCAGCACCGGGAGTGTTGTGATAAGCATTGTGATGCTCAAAGAGGACAGCAGCCCTGGCAAACAGCCCTGTCCTCTGCCTCACTGCCTGGCTCTGCTCATGCAGTGTGGGCTGGCCTGAGTAGCCTTCCTGGAAAGATTTATTAGCTTCCCCCTAAGCAGAGATCTAGGCATGGTGGAGCAGTGCTGATCACAGTTTGGATGAGGACCAGCCTCTGTTTGCCTGTTTTTTCTTTCAGTTACAACTTGGAGCCCTTTCAGCATTTCAAAGGAACAGAGACAGTCGTGAAGCCCCTGGGAGCACTTTTCTTTTTCTCTGTGTGCAAGTTGCTTATTATTATTGTACACTTTGTCACTTGGATTATACATAATCAGAAGTCAGAGCCAAGCAAAATCAGGATGATAAATACATTACCACAAGCAAAATATATGGAAAATTTGTCTTGGTGTTCACTTAGCTAGCCATTTTGCACTAGGTATTTCAACAGAGCAATTTATCCTGTTCTGTTCTTTGGTCTAACTGTATTAGCAGAAGTCGAAGTAATATTTGTTATAATGATGGGTAAATTACTGTCCAAGCTGGTGAATCCCACATATTTTTGTTAGCTATTAAGATTTATCTGTTGAATATTTCTCCACAGAGATTGAGAGAGAACTGACTCTTCAGATCCAGGTAACAAGCATCTCATGTCTGTTATCAGCAGAGGCTGTGCTCTACTTAAAATCTAACTTATTCCAAATCAACTTCCAGATGACCCATAGAGAAGTGCTTGCAGATGCCTGAGTTGAGGAAAGTAGCAAGGGAGAGGTCCTTATGTGTGTCCATCTCATCAGGAAGTTTTGTCATGTTGCCAAAACCCAAAAACCATCGAGTTGCCAAACCCAGTTTCTCGCGCCCTCTAAATCAGTTCAGTATGCTGTGCAGAAAAGCAGTCTGAACAGCAGTGTCCTTGAAGGAGCTGGTATGGCTTGCTTATTTTTAATTGCAAATAAAGGACCAGATGTTCAGCATATACTGGGAAACTCAGAATGCATCCCCACTGCTATGGGGCTAGACCTATCACTGATTGAGTGGCCCATGTGCCACCTGGGGTACTTTCTCCCCTGGAGTTTTTTGGTGTCTCCCTCCTCTCCCTGTGTGTTGTTGTCGAGCTGGCTACTTGTGCTCCAAACCTTTCCCTACTCCATCGCATGCCCTGTAACCACTGATCCTAATCCAAACACTGCTGTGACTCAGCCTTTCTGCAGCGCAGCTCCTCCAGCCTCCCTCTCCCCCTCTCAATGCCTGACCTCGCATACACTCAGATGCGCTTCACTCTTGCATTTTGGTTTATATACTTATTTGGCATCAGAAAAAACATAAGCAGAAAAATAGCTGCTGTAACATGTTACTTGACTTGTCCTTTTCTGTGTGGCTTGACTGCCACCCCAGCTTGCTGGAGCAGTGCTCAGCAGTCCCCAAGACTCTCAGTTCTGGTATCTGGTCAGCTTTCAGCTGCAGCAGAAGCCAGCCATTTACAGTGGGGAGTGGGTGCTTGTAGATGTTTGTGTGTGGTAATGTGTTCAATGGTTCTCAGTCTAAGTATTGAAAAATGCAGAACACCCTGGAAAAACTGCTGGTCTTCTTTACTTTCTACTTTGGTGATCAAGTACAAAGCAGCTAATAACTGTAATGAATTGGTTACAAGTATATTCAGTTCCTCTTCTATTGCTTACTCTAGTGAGAAGTTAAATCTGACTTCCTGGTCTTGTTTAGAAAATCGTAGTAAACTTCTTTTCATGTCTGCAGAAGAGATATCGCTGTTTATCTCACTGTTTTTACTGTGTTTCAGATTTAATATCCTAGAATTTATTGATTTACTGTTTGAGTCATTAGAAAATTATTAATTTTCAGGTTCTAGCAAGGATTAATCTATCAAGACAGGATTTTACAGGTACCCTTTCAGTTAGACTCACCGCATTAACTTGCTGAATCATAGGTTGCATATGAGCATCATTTGGGGTGAGTCTTATCTCAGATGGCAGCATCTCCTGTATGCAACAAGAAAGTGGCCCACAGACTTGTGTCACCAAGGAAAGGTGATGCAAAAACTGAAAAGTGGCCCTAACATCTCTGCTGCTAACACCTGGCAACAAGTTTGCTGATGGCTGGGGGAAGCAGGTTGTCCAGGCTTGAGGCAGCGTTCCCACCACCTGCATCACTGGGTGATGGTTGTGAGGGGACTTGGAGCACAGAGGTTGTGTTCAGAACTAAAACTCTTGTGAGAATGGAAAGGCCCAAATAGCAGCATGAATTTTGGTACATGATATTTGTGCACAAACACATGTATTACAATATATATTATAAGAATGCATCATAAATCTTAACGTGTATACAGGGTGTATTTCCTATTAACATCTCAACCTTCATATTCTATGTGAAAATGCACAAGATCCTCTGTGAACTTCAGTTCATCTTTGGTCCTTCCTTTAGTAATCAAGTATAGTGTTTTATTTCTTTGGACCATACTCACATCACTGATAGGTCCTTCATAAATACAGCTAAATCTATCCTGGCCGACTTCATCTCTCATTTTACAATGTGGTTTTTCATGTCAGATGACTGCATTTTTTTTTCCTAATTTTTTTAACAGAAGCATCCAGCGTGATTCAGGTTTATTCTCTTAGCAATCGTGTGTGATGTGCACTCAAAATAATGAGCTATGTGAAGCAACAGGTAAAATGCTTTAATCTGAGATTCCCACTGTGAAGCTGGTGCAATCATTCCATCTGACTTCTTAAGACCTCTACGTTGTTTTTTCCCCCACTCTGTAACTAGGAGTGATTCATTGACTACAGTTTCCCTGAAGTGCTCTGGAGAAGCAGCTTGCTTAGCTGTGATACTTGCCTAACTTCTATTTCTCTTGCAGGATGGGTGAAGGGCAAGTATCTGCCCAGCTTCACCTAAGCCTGGCCTAAGAACTATAACTCCCTCCTCCAGCGATTACCCTAGGCCAACCTTGGCACTGTATTGCTGTTGGAAGCAGCTTGTTGAAGAGTTCTGCAGGTTTGGTGAGTCTCTTGGTGCTCATTAGAGCCAAAGGTTTCACTGTTTCTTTATGTATATTACTCTCCACTCTGTGTGTGTTCTCCTTTAGCAAGCTTGGAAAGCAGAAACATTCTGAAACAGCTGGAGCTGCTGGGTGAGAAGAAAACCAAATCAGCAATTGATTTGAATGGGAATAACAGAGAGTTATGGTGCTGGTGGGAGGTCAAGTCTACAGGACATCATAGCTAACCAGCCTGTTTACCTTCTATAGTTCTTTCAGAATGTTTCTTCACTCTTTTTCCTTTTTTTGAAAATGTGGGGGTGGTTCTTTCCTTTCTGCCTGTAAGCTCTGGGTTTATTTAAACCCACAAAAATGCTGAGGGAAATTGCTTAATCCCGCTGAAGTCTGTCATCATCTTTCAGCTCAATATAAATTTTTGTTTGATTTTTGAGGAAATTGTCACTTGAAGTGGGTTTCAGGCCATGTCAGAAGATGATTTTGATAGGAATGTTTGGACTAGAAGATCCGATGGGTCCCTTCCAACCTGGTTTTTCCATGATTCTGTGATTCTATGATATCTCTCTCTATGTACTATGGAAAGGTTTTTAATATGTGCGACCAACATATTGCGAAACCAGTGTCCTGCACATTCAGTTTTTAGGGGTAGGTTGAGGAAATGTCCTATAGAGTTGGGCAGAGGAGGTTCTGTGTGCTATGCTCAAGCCAGCGCGGGTTTTACCACATGTGATGACTAAGAGTACCTATCTGTGTGGGTTTTTCTTTCTGCTGTGTTATGCTTTTATTTATCAAAGATCTCACTCAGTGCAAAGGTCAGCTTTCAGGCTTTCTGGCATTCTTGCAGCCAGTTCCAAAAGGACATATTTACCATGATGTCCCATCTTACTTCTTCTAAAATCACCTTTGTTTGAAGATACATGTTATGTTCTGGGTGGTTACAAGTTTGGCAGTTTCCTGCCCCTGCACTTAATCATAGAATCATAGAATGGTTTGCGTTGGATGGGACCTCAAAATCCTCCAGTTCCAACCTCCCTGCCATGGGCAGGGACACCTCCCACTGGACCAGGTTGCTTAAGGTCCTTATCCAACTTTACCAGGACAAGGCAGGTAGCAGCACAAAATAGATTTATAGATGTATGTAAGCCCTAGCTTCCCAGAGGAGTTATCAGTAAGAACTTTTTTTTGGGGGGGGCCTAATGTTCATAATCTAGCATCATCATTTATTTCTGGAAGTCATCATCATACATTTTAAATGTTCAAGTACTTTCCAGCTTATAAGTTTCCTAAACTGCTGTTGCACAAACAGCCTTTTAATTAAATCTTTCTTACAAGTCTAGTTTTATAAAAGGGCCATCAGTACTGTCTGAGTAAGCACCATATCTCCTTCCTTTTGCCTTCTGTACTTCCAAATGATCTGCTTGTAGCTGTGGCATGTATTTCTGTATAAGTCATCACCTAATCTGCAAAAATAAGATCTTTTACATAGCACTTACATACTTATGGTTCTATTTCAGACTCATAGCTGACAGTGAACTGAACTTGCTGTTGAACTCTTAACAGCCTGAAAACATCTGGTTTCTTGTGACCAAGCTAAATAAGCAGCAAAAGTCCGTATTTTTTTATTATTATTTTTAACAAGTTTTTGCAAAAATTCTGAGAAACATCTGTACATTTCGTGTTCTGAGTGTGGTCACAAACCTTCCTTGAAAAACCCATATGCTTGTGTAAAAGGCTTCCTCTGCTTTGTCTCTGTTGAAACTCTAGTGATTAACAAAGCAGCATGATGTAGCATGCCAGGCTGGGAAGATACCTCTTGAATGGAAAGCCTCTGTCTCTTGGTGGTAGATGCTGCACAGAAGATGGCTAAAGCTGAGGTGCTCTCAGTATTTCCTGAGAGCAATATATGGTTGCATTTTAAAAAGGGTGTTTCTTTCAAAAAAAAAAAAAAAAAAGAAGAAAGAAAAATTCAAACCTTGATTTGCGGGAGCTGAGGAATTGAATTCTTCATTGAGGAAATCAGGAGGAGACTTTTCTTCTGGGAAATGCTGGTGAAACATTGATACTTGTCTACTTTTACAACAGTGGCTCTGTGCCAGCGTTCTGGCTGAACCACAGTAGCTTAATGCTGCCCTGTGACTACAGCTCCCTGTGGGGTAGGTGCTCTGTCAGGAGTTCATCACGCACGTGCAGTAAGGATCATGGGGCCTCTAAGCCCAGTTTCATAGCCGCTCATCTGAACAGCTTCATGTAGTTGATTCCTTGCAAGAAATACTTAAGCCAAGAATACTCTGAACTCCCACGCTTCACAGGAGGTTGCAAAAACATGACCTTTTGTGTTCCAGTTTAGGGCAAAGCCAAATGGAGTTTCAAATGGGGGAAAACAGCAGGTCTGTAACTGTCATCCATGGTCCACCATAAGGTCTGGTAATTCAACCTTGATAATACCGATACAGAGAGGCTCTAGAAACAGCTGAAGCCTGAGTTAAAATAGTTTGGAAGGACTGTAATAGAAATAGCCAGGGCAGATCGTTCATCTTCTGTCATCAGCAAAAGACACATTGAAGAAAGCACTCTTATTTTCAATGAAGAGTGAATAAACGCATTTGAAAGACCTAGCAGTTCAATACGCTGGCTAAAGACAACAGCAACAGATCTGACTTCACCTTGCAGAGCATAACAGCACTAAGCTGTATTTAATCAGCATCTGTGTGCATACCCCTATGAAAATAGTCTTGCCTGGGACTTTCATCTGGCTGCAGTCCCTGATTGAGGAAAGCATATTGCCTACACCTCAAGGTTGCAAGGTTAGGCAATAAGGGTGTGGGGGAAGTGAAATGCCAGTGCTAAACTTGGGGTTGGAAGAGTGTAGGAACCAGAATATCACAGGCTTACTTGGAAAGGTGTTGGAATAAGTACTGGCTTCTCACCTTGTTGTCTGAATTACAGGGTGGCTGCTGCTCAGTAGGTATAAACTGAACTTTCTGCTGACTGCTAGAAGTATGAAATGATTCTTTAGTTCTTCCTGTAGTTCCTCTTGACCGTTTTTCTGTTGGGTTTTGACATAGTGAGGATTCACTGGTGCCTTATAGCAATGAGATATTCCAAAATGACTGTATAAATTGTTCCCTACAACTTGGAGGATCTGCATAACAGCATCAGGTTGCACAAGGGAAGGTTTAGATTGGATATTAGGAAAAAAATTCTTTGCTGACAGAGTGGTGAAACATTGGAACCAGCTGCCCAGGAAAGTGGTGGAGTCACCATCCCTAGAGGTGTTAAAAAACTGTGTAGATGCGGCACACTGGGACATGGATTAGTGGGCATGTTGGTATTTTGCTGACGGTTGGACTTGATGACCTTAAAGGTCTTTTTCAACCTTAACAATTCTATGATGTATTTGGATTATTTTGACTTAGTAGGTATCATACATTGGGGTTATGCCAGAGAAATCAGACTTGATCCAGTAGGCAAGAAGAAAGCTCCTGACATCACCCTGCTCGCACCTCACTTGGAGGTTTGTACAGAAATGAAGTGCTGAGTACAAATACCCTTTTGCACAGTAAATAAACTAAGTTTCTCTGTGGAGGATAAAGCTGAAACCCTACTGATTGCTCTTGAAAATTCCTTAGGAAGAGTTGCAGCCAGCTCTTAAAACTAACTGCACTTTACAGTGTCTTATAAAATTCTGTGGTAGATGAGGACCATGTGTCCCTTTTGCCTCATTTATTCTGCCCTACTTTAGCTCCATCCTTTTGCAAAGCCAGTCTCTTGCAGTATGTCTTAGCTCGGTGTAAGGTCTCCTTCTCAAATCTACATTGTTTCCACCCTAGTCAAGTGTAATGAAAGCATTTCTAACTACAGCCTAAAAAAATGAGCATAAGAAGGCTCATCTGGATCATTTTTATCAATTCTTTCTTTTCTTTCTTTCTTTCTTTCTTTCTTTCTTTCTTTCTTTCTTTCTTTCTTTCTTTCTTTCTTTCTTTCTTTCTTTCTTTCTTTCTTTCTTTCTTTCTTTCTTTCTTTCTTTCTTTCTTTCTTTCTTTCTTTCTTTCTTTCTTTCTTTCTTTCTTTCTTTCTTTCTTTCTTTCTTTCTTTCTTTCTTTCTTTCTTTCTTTCTTTCTTTCTTTCTTTCTTTCTTTCTTTCTTTCTTTCTTTCTTTCTTTCTTTCTTTCTTTCTTTCTTTCTTTCTTTCTTTCTTTCTTTCTTTCTTTCTTTCTTTCTTTCTTTCTTTCTTTCTTTCTTTCTTTCTGTTAAAGCAGTCCCAGTTTGTACAAACTGTTGTGGAGAAACACAGCCAGTATTCACTAATGATGGTGATGTTAAAGCCTGGCAGAAACCAGTGCCAGCTTACTATCGATTTATGCGCAGAGGTGCCTCCCCCTCACCAGCTAGTAAGAATTAGCTTCCCTGCTCTTTCCCAGCAGTGTCTGCCTCACACCAGCTATAAAGCCAGCATGCTGTGTGGCAAAAGCTAAGTCAAAAGGTATTTTTGGAGGGGCTCTGGTGTCTGAGGCTGAGGACAAAACACTCTGACAAGATGAATCCACTGAGTCAACCACCCTGGAACAGTGTGCGCCTTCATCAACTTCTGGAAATCGTTATAGCTGTTAATTTCCCTGGATGATCCCTTGGAGCAGTTCGTTCTTCCTAACAGGAAGCATTCACTGCAAATTTAGGCAGGAGATGAATCGCTTGTATTTCTAATCAGCCAAACCAGAAGGATGACTTGGACTCACCAGCCCCCATGGCCCCTGGGGTCTGAGTGAATGGGCAGTGTAGCAGGGAGAGAGTTCATCTTGTTTGGGGAGACACACTACAGCCTGGTGAGAGCTTCGGTATGTTAGACGCTGTGGCATCTTCCCTGGTTCCCAGCAGGCTGCATTTACCTGGTGCTGAGAAATGAGCAGTTCCACCCTGTGCACCCCTCCTGACAATCAGATAAAGAACGGAACTATGGAGCTGTTGGCACAAGTTTTTGGTGGGCTCCAGCTGCACCTCTGAGGGCAATTGTCCACCTTCACGCAGCTGATCTCAAACTGGGCTCATCCAAAGCTGCACTCATGCTAAGAGAGAGAGCATGGATAAACTTCAAGGCTTTATGGTCCAAGAAGGTCTTTAGCAGGAAGGAAATGAAGGCAAAAATAAAAGTCTGGCTTCCAGGCCAGATGAAAAGTCCCTCTGTGATCCAAGAGCCTGTACCCAACAGTTGAATAGGAGGAAGGAGGAATCATTTCCTCAGGCCTCCTTTTGTGCCTGTTAGATAATTAATGCCCCTGGGGATCTATAGGACTAGCTTAAGCTTGAGCACCTGGAGACCTCTAGGTTGCATGTAGGCCAAAGAAAACACGTTTTTGCTATTAAAAGCACTCTCATTTTATCTCATTAGCCACACTCTTTGCAAAAGTGAATTTGGGCTCTTTTCTGTGTTCTACTCACATACAACTATTTGGTTGGCCAAATGTTATGGAAAATTTCTAGAGAACACTTGACCTCACTGGAGAGAAATGCCCCATTCTGGCCAAGGAAGGTAAAAATCCTCACTTAGCTTATTGCAGCTGGCAGCATCCTCCGGAACAGCAACGCTCCTGAGAAAGTCCCAGTGTGTGATTCTGGGTGACTGCCCATCTCTTCACCAGACCTGGCTGCTGGGATCAGCAGGACCTGATGCTGGGAATCCCCAGCAAAGTCTCTGAGCTAACAGTAAGTGAGACAGATGCTGTGGTTGGGAGAGATCTGCTAAATTACAAGGTGACAGGAAGGAAATCTCAAGTTGCTACCAAAAACATAAGGGCAGAAATGTACTTTTTCATGATGAACTGAAGTAAGGGTGGGGCCAGGAATGAGTCTGCTCTTTCTTTTCTAGTATTACTTCATAGTGTGCTTGTAAAACATGTGCTCCTCAGCAGAGATTGGTTTTAGCTTAACTTGAGGAATTCGTAACCTCATTGTATAGGAAAGATGCCTGTGATCCAAGGTGCTGGTGGCTAATAGAAGGAAGTCCTCTCTGTGTATTGACCTCTGTAAACCTGTTCTTATAAAACATCAACAAGGTGTTCTGCATGTGGGTGAAGGCTGTTGGATGCTGTGCTGCTGTCAGTATGCAGCTTTAGAATGATAGAATAGATTGGGTTGGAAAGGACCGTAAAGTCCATCCAGTTCCACACCCTGCCATCAGCAGGAACACCTCCCACTGGATCAGGCTGCTCAAAGCTTCATCCAACCCAGCCCTGAACACCTCCAGGGATGGGGCAGCCATGACTTCCCCATGCAACCTGTGCCAGAGCCTCACTACCCTCATAGGAAAAAAATTCTTCCTGATACCTCATCTGAATCTCCCCTTTTTCAGACTTTAAGTAGTTCTGCACTTGTCATTCACCCAGATGCTGACACCAGAGCAGGTACTCTGTTGGCAAAGTCCTCCCAGATCACCTCAGCTAACCTGCTAGCATTTTCTGCGAGGTAAATCCTTTTATTTGATTTTAGGGATTGATTTGGAGTTTGGGTTGGGTTTTTTTCAGTGTGCTAATATGATATTTAATTAATTGGTGGATTACTAATAGAATAAGGAAAAAAATAACTTGGTAAATTAACCCTTTCAAACTCAGTTGTCTGAAATTAGATATATATTCTGGCAACTTGATTTCCAAATGTTTTGGAATTAATGCCTGTCCTATAACTGATTAGCCCTTCTGTGTGTAAGGAGCCCTTGCCATTCAAATCTGAAAGCTGTGGCTCAAGACTGATGCGGAGTGGTGGAGTGAGGCAGGTGGAGGTGGTTGAGCTGTCCCCAAATGACAGGGGATAGGATGAGAGGAAGTGGCCTCAAGCTCCACCAGGGGTGGTTTAGGCTGAACATTAGGAAAAAATTTTTCACAGAAAGGGTCATTGGGCACTGGAACAGGCTGCTCAGGGAGGTGATTGAGTCACCTTCCCCAGAGGTGTTTAAAGCACAGGTGGATGAGGCGCTGAGGGGCATGGTTTAGTGTTTGATAGGAATGATTGGACTAGATGATCCAGTGGGTCCTTTCCAACCTAGTGATTCTATGATTCTAAGCTTCTATGAGCTGTTCCAGCAGCCAGGCTTGGGACAGAGAGGGACAGCCTGCAGGGCGCACCTTGTTCTGTGCTGGATGGGAAGAAACCTGAGGTCTCTCCACCCTCTTGAGCAACCTGTTCGTAGGAGCACTGTCATCTCTGCACAGCAACCTTGGGAGCTGGATGTAGTGGTGAAGGAGGCAAGAAGTTGGAGCAATACTGTGAAGGTATTGTGAAGGGGCTTGGGTTGTGGAAACAAATTATTACAATTAGATTTTACTTGGTTTGAAGAAAATATTCCCATTCCATCTATGTTTCTGGTAACAGCAAGGCCATCCAATGACTCTGTGGCAGGTTTTGTTTATCCACATCATCTCATCGCCTGTCGACTCTCGTCTGGATTATGGCAGAAGAAAAGAGAGTTGTTAAGGAGAGATTTGGGCTTTAAAAGATATACATCTCCAGCTCCCTTACTGCTATGCCTCTGATGGGAATATTTTCTAGGCTTTTCAGGTGTACAGCTGATGTGGATAGCCCTTGCTGCACCAGCTGTTAATTAACAAACATAAGTAGAGCTGCTCACTTCCATCAGCCCAGGAAAGCTGGCACAGAGGACTCTTGGTGCAGAGTTGGGGCTGGGAATAAGCTATCCTTCTTTTGATTGTTTTCCCCTGCAGTATTTCAGCTGCAAATGGACTTGACCTGTGGTTTTCCTGAGCAGTTGATGAAAAGCAAAATCCGTATTGCATCCTGGGGGACTGAGGGGGAGCCAAAGCAGCAGTTAGAAAAGGGAAACCCAGTTATCCCCACCTACTTTGAAAATGGAGCTAATTACAGGAAAGGGCAAGGGCTGGGTGGGAAGTACATGGTGTTGCTGCACCCCAGCAAGCCCCAACACCCTGGGGTAGGCAAGGCTTTCCAGGCAGGAGCTCAGCATCCCCTCAGGACTGCTTGTCAGTGGAGCACTCAGCTCCCTGGTGACCAGCTGGGAGAGGCTAAGGGAACATCGATTCAGCAGCCTTTCTGTTCTGCACTTGAGATCGTGGGCAGAGCTTGAATCTCTGGAACACTGTCAAGCAGTTATTGCAGGGCTTAGGAGTACTTGCCGTGGCTTGTGCTCCGTGCTGTGCCTGCTGCTGCCAAAGAGGAATAAAGAGAGGTGGTTCCTGCCCCCAGACAGTGAACCTGTATCATTTTGGGTTTTTTCACATGATTAATGGGCTTTTCCTACACTTATTGCTGCAAGGTCAAACTACTTGTTTTCATGGGGTATCCTAAAATGATCTTATTTTTTATTACTTCTTAGCCATCTCTCTTATAAAGAAAATTTTAGCAGTTGGTTTGGTAAAGCGTTGTAGATATTCTTCTACGTGACATATTTATGCATACCATCACTGATATGAATTCAACCCTGCGCTACAGTAATAACTGGGAGGCTGTAATGTTTATAAATGTTGCTTTGAGATTTATTTAAAAGACAAACCTAGGAAATAGCTCTTACAGCACATTGTAACCAAATAGGGTCCCAATAAAGAGAAATAAAGAAAACAAATCTTATATCTGGGCATTAACATTCTCCCAGATGTTGGGTACCATCTGCCAGGATTTTTTAGCTCTAAAATAATCTGTGTTTATAACTTCTATAAACCTGGTGATTTCTTCCCCTCATTCTCCTTTGTGCACACTTCTGCAAGGGAAGGATATATACAGTAATGACTTGGGGTGAAGATTTTCTGTTGATGTATATGGAGATGTATGTGCATATGTATGTGGAGTGCAGCACATTCAGGAGGACTTGGGTCCACAAGCAGGACCGAGATGAATGCTGCAAGGGCTAGGAAGTTGGATCCTCTGTAGCAGTGACAGGTTCCAGCTTCCTATGTGAAGATGAAGCTGCAGCCAGTAAGAAGGTGTATCTCCACCAGTATTCCTATCTCTGGGCTACCTTGACTATCAGCACTCCTAGGAGGAAATTCTGTAGGTGAGGAGGTTCAAATTTAGGATGCGCCTGGTTTATTCTGGCAATAAGGCTGCTAGCCTTTATTAGTGTTTTGAAGAGATCCATACATACATTACATATATTTAAGTACAGTTCAAGTCAACTGCTTACAGACGCTCAAGGTCTCAATTCTGAACTTACCACTATGTGCTTGTGATATCAACAACATACGTAAATTTTCTAGAAATTATTTTTTGCCTGGAAAGAAATAAACCAAGTATTTACTGAAATATTGAATGGTCTTATCAAGCTTTGTTTTCACTCTGAATTCCAGTGATTCTACACAAAGATGAGATTTGTTAGAAACTTGAATGCTCAGTTGTGTGCATTATTTCCATTGGATTAGGAGCAGATTGAGAACTGGAATTTCACATGGTCCAAGAAATGAAAGGTACAATTAGCACTGGGTTATTTTTTTTCCCTCTGACTTATGCTGACAGTAGCCATAACACTAAGGCTGAAAAGTTTATTTACTATATAAAGACCATATTTTCCCTTCTTATCCCAGCTTTTCTTGGCTTGAGTTGCTTGGCAGCATCCCCTTAACCACTAACACCCAGAGGCGTGGTACTAAACTGGGATGAAAAATGAACATGCAGAAGAATATTAGAGATTTAAATGGGTATGGTTCTAAGAAAACCAGTGGAAAATATGTTTACTCCAAGCATCTGTAACACCTAATTGAAGTGGTGATATTTTCTGTAAGAACATAGGGAAAGCTTTTCTTCTTTCTCTTTGGCTTTGAATTTCACTTTGAATCAATGTGACATAATCCATGGAATTATTTTCTCACAGTTACAACAGAAACTTTCTGCCAATAGGCAAGGATGTGTTAATCGAGGTGAAAAAGCTTACTTTCAGTCCAGCTTTGTTGCTTTCTGCAGTCTTTGTTGGGAACTGTTACTTCCTCATAATTTATCGAAATCTAGTATGCAGTAAACACTATTATTTTTGAACTATTAATGATGCTATAAATTTGAATGGCTAGAAATGGCAGCAGATTGTGACCAGAAGGGAGCTGATCTACAGCTGTGTGTGAAATCACTGCTGATACTAAAAGTGACAGAAAATGAAGCACGTATTTTTGTGTCTGTAAAGGATGATTTACTGCTCCTGGGCTGGCAGTATTGGCATCACCAAATGATTTTCAGTGAATCTAATTTAGAAGAACATAAAAATAGACTTGTGCAAAGCATTTGACACTGTCCTGCACAACATCTTTCTCTCCAAATTGGAGAGACATTAATTTGAAGGATGGACCATTTGGTGGATAAGTAATTGGCTGGATGGTTGCATTCAAAGAGTTGTGGTCAATGCTCAATGTCCAAATAGAGACTGGTGATGAGTGGTGATCCTCAGGGGTCAGTATTGGGACCAGTGGTGTTTAACATCTTTGTTGCAGACATGGGCACTGGGACTGGGTGCACCTTCAGCTGATGGCACCAAGCTGTGTGGTGCAGTCGACATGCTGGAGCAAAGGGATGTCATTCAGAGGGACCTTGGTAGCCTTGAGAGGTGGGCCTGTGTGAACCTCATGAAATCCAACAAGGCCAAGCACAAGGTCCTGCACCTGAGTCTGGACATTCCCAAGCACAAAGACAGGCTGGGTGGACACAGGACTGAGAGCAGCCCTGAAGAGAAGGCATTAGGAGTCCTTAGGTGGATGAGGAGCTCAACATAAGCTGGGAATGTGCGCTTGTAGCCCAAAAACCCAACCACATTGTGGGCTGCATCAAAAGAAGCGTGACCAGCAGGGCGAGGGAGGCAGTTCTCCCCTTTTACTCTGCTCTAGAGAAACATTCCCTAGAGTACTATGTCCAGCTCTGGGGCCCCCAACACAAGGATATAAACCTGTTGGAACAAATTCAGGGGAAGACCACAAAGATGATCTGAGGAAATCGAGAACCTCTGCTCTGAGGACAGGCTGAGAAGAGTTGAGGTTGTTCAGCCTGGAGTAAAGAAGGCTCTTGGGAGATCTTATGGTAGCTTTCCAGTGCCTGAAGAGGGCTACATGAAAGCTGGGGAAAGATTTTTTGCAAAGGTATAGGGTGGTAGGGCAGAGGGTAATGGATTTAAACAGAAAGAGGGTATGTTTAGATTAGATATAAAGAAGAAATTATGAGGGTAGTGAGGCACTAGTGTGGGTTCCTCAGAGAAGTTGTGGATGCCCCACTCCGGATTGGATGAGGCTTTGAGCAGCTTGGCACAGTGGAAGATAACCCTGCCTATGGCAAGGAGTTGGAACTGGATGGGCTTTAAGGTCCATTCCAACTCAAACCATTCTATGATTCTGTGCAAAGATCTTGTATCACATTTAGGGCATCTGCAAATGCTGTCAGTTGGTAGCTTGTTGTTTATTCATATTTCTTTTCCCAGACATTGCTATTCAAAGGCTGATGGACTAATGATTTCCTAATGATGGACTTGCCAGGACCAGCTAGGGCAGGCAGCCCTGCTGGCATGAACACCAGCCACTGACCACTGGCAGCAGCTCCTGGCCAAGGGAAGGCTGCCTGGAAGAGGCAGTGGGAGAAGGCCCTTCATGAAAAGGTTGCCAGAGCACAATGCACCACTCCCTGGGCCCACCTCAATAGCTCTGTGCAAGTACCGGAGTTGTAATTAAAATGCAGCTAAACCCTGCTCAGCAGTTTTAGCTCATTATCATCCATTATTGATCTTGTGGGTCTCCAGTACCATACCAAAATAAATAAATAAAAAGACATGTGTTTGTGTGTGATGGGAACACGCAGGCAGAGAACGACCTTTTCTTTTCTGCATCCCCATCCCACCCTCTTTGGAGGCAATGGGGTCCTGCAGCAGCCATCCATCTGAAAGCTAGTGATTTAAGCATCTGCATCTTATTTACAGTATTAATTTGTATTTACACTGGGCACTTACCTTCCCAGGGACACGTCACAAAATGCCAGCAGCAGCTAAGCCCACAATGCATGTGCATCCCCCAAGAGGCACAGTCATCTCATGGCCTCTCTCTTCGCAACAGCTGCACAGCCACATAGGCTCATCCTACTACTTAGGGATGCCCCAACCTTTCATCTTATCAGCCTTTCACTTCTGTTTCCAGCCACATGAGGAAATGCCACTCCTGCCCCTTGCTGGCAGCCTGGTGTTTCACTTGGATCATGCCTTTGGTTATGGGTTGATCCTGGTATCCCACCCACTGCACTACCAGTGGCTGCCCCAGCCACTCACCAAAGGAGGGAAGATAAATTCCCACACTTTACCAATGAATCCAGCCTTCCATTTCCTTGCCTTTGTTGCGTGTGCTTGATGATTAGCTGTTTCAGAAGTGAACTTTGAATCCCAAAAGACAGATTTACATTTTTCAGAGACTTTTGAAGATGTAAGTCAAACAAGAGAAATTTTAAAGCTCTTCTAATTAGTCTTTCATCCATGGGTGCACGATATGGAGGAGCAGAGGAACAGGAGAGAGGGTTAGACTGAGTGGGTGATACACCGAACAGCCTCAGCTGCAGGTCACACTGGTGGAGGTAAGCCTAAACAGGGAAATCTAAAGGGCACTGAAACCTACTGAATCATGACCATCATAACAAAGCATGATAGTGCCATCAGGGTGGCTGGAAAAAGAGTTTCTCATTTAACCAAGCATACCAGTTCACAATTTGGAGATTAACAATGGACAGAGGAGGAAACTGATGCAAGTGCTTGAGAGGTGGGGGCTTCATCCTGCAAAAGGGTTATCGAAACCTCTGACTGAGAACAGCAAGGCATTGTCGAGGCTGCATGAACGAGGCCAGCAATGGGCTTTCCACAGAGGCAGTTTCATGAATGTATCTGTGCGGAAAAGGGTCAGAGTAGAAACAGTCCCAATTGCCTGCTGGAACCATTGCTGCAGGCAATGCCTCTCATTCACAAACTTTTTTCACAATAGAAATGCAAACCCGACCTAATTCTGGGGACAAGTTTCCAAACTTTTCTCACTGGAAATGCTAATGTCCCTCCCTGGACAAAGCTTTGCTGCTCTTCTTTTCACCAGCTATCAGCTTGAGTGGTGGATGTTGTCTCAGGAGAGGAGCACTATGCCCACAAGATGGTGGCTTCACAGCAGGCTTACAGCATTTCATATGGCAGGGAGTGCATTAGGGATTTGCTTGGTCCAGCAGAGTTGTGTGTTGTGATAAGAGGAGGTGGGCTGGCTCCTTGCATTCCTCATCCCTGCCAGTGTCACTTGGAAGCATTTTGTGGTAGGGTAGCTTTCTGCCAGATCAGAGAGGGGTCTGACCTGCTGAGTGGCCACGTGGTTGCCAGATCCCTGGCATGGAGCTTCTTGTGACGGTACAACACACAGTGAGGGTGGGAACGTGACCTGCTCACCTGAAGGTCAGTTCTCTCACTTTCTATCATACAGAGCAGGGCTTCATTCCAGGATTGGTCCCCACACACAGGCATGGCTCCTTAAGGCACTGAGATCAGGATGGGGCAGAGTTCAGTTCCACGGGATCTTCATTGGTGTGCATAAAGAGCATGGAAGGGGAAAAGGTTCTACTACCTGACACAAAGTAGAAGCAGATGTGGAAAGGAAGTTCTTGATTTAAAGATAGCTATACAGACTTTATTTCCAGCTTCCCATCTGTTCAAAGTGGAGCTGCATTCCCTTCTCAGTTTTAAAAGCTCCCCAAGCGCTGCCTGACTCTCAGCACAAAAAACCCTCTGATTCTGCCATTCTTCTCCATGTCTCAGCCCTATTACATTTTGTTTTCTCAGCAGGAGTAATCAGAGAGCAAGCTGATGGTCTGAGAGGGGCAGAGCTCTTCCCTGGCTCCCAACTAGGACTGCAGTGGAGACCTGTGCCTCCAACCTGTGTAATCACAGGACTGGCTACTGAGAAGCTCTTGCTCCCAGCAGCTCTACTGGAGGCAGCTAGACTTTTGACAGTGTTGTAGGTAACAATTATGGACAGGAATTTTTAAAATGTTGTTGAAAATGTATTTTTGCCATTGAAAGTATCATCAGCCTTTGTTGGGACCTCTGTGCTGGGTTGCAAGTCAGGCGCTAAAATAGAAAATACTTATGTAAAAAATTAAAACTTTATCATTCCTTCTCTTTTATGGTAAGTGTAAGTTAAGGGCAGTTCAGTGTTGTGCTGAAATAAGTGGGGTGAGATTGTGGGAAAGCTATTTTTAGGCAAAAATATGTAACACACTAATTGTCACCTACTCATTTCCTTTTTAATGTGAACAGGGCTCCGTCAGGCTCCAAAGAGCCATGCCTTCTGTCCTTACCGATCCTGCTCCAGAGTGTTTTCAGCCAGGGACCTGCTGGGACCTCCAGTGTGGCCACAGGCGGGTTTTTAAATGAATACAAGGTCACTGCTGGAGGAGCCAAGTACTTCTCCTGTGCTTATGACTGTAGCCTGGTAAAAGGGCTCCATGCTTTCCAGCAGTGGAAATTTGGAATCCCTGGCTCTGCTTTTTTTCCATGTGGTGTCAATGGATGATAACAACCTCACCAGCTTCTGTAGTGAGGATGTGCATGCAGAGAAACAACAAACGTGCTGTAATGGAAGGTGGTCAAGTTTTGACTTTTCTTCCCTAGTTTATGATTGTTTTTTGCAGGGGAAGGAGGGATGCTCCCTTTTAGAGGGTTTTGCAGAATCCTCTGTAGTGGCCTAATCCTGCTGCCAGTGATCTCAGCTGGGGAAGACTGACCACTGCTGAGGATTACTAGAAGCTAGGTTGAAATGCCTAAGTGATACCTCTGCATGGCACAGGGGCTGGACACCCCAGTAATGCTGCTGATGGGACTTCCAGAGCTATTGGGCCAATTAGCTCCTATGAGCCAAGGGCATAAAGCTGCTGGAGAGTGTCCAGCAAAGGTCACAAAGTTGGTGAAGAGTTTAGAGGGGAAGTCGTATGAGGAGCAGCTGAAGCCACTTGGTCTGTTCAACTGGGAGGAGACTGAGGGTAGACCTTATCATGGCCTACAGCTTCCTCATAAGGGGAGGAGGAAGAGAAGTGGCACTGATTTCTTCCCTCTGGTGACCAACAACAGTACGTGAGGGAGTGGCAGGAAGATGTGCCAGGGAAGGGTTGGCTTGGATTTAGTAAAAGGTCCTTTCCCTAGAGGGTGGTGGAGCTCTGGAGCAGCTCCCCAGGGAAGTAGTCACGGCACCGAGCCTGACAAAATTCCAGAAGCATTTGGCCAAATCCTCAGACACACAGTGTGGATGTTGGGGTGTACTGTGCAGGGACAGGAGATGGACTCAATGATCCTTGTGGATTCCTTACAACTCAGCACATCCTATGGTTCTCTGTTACTTTGTATTGCTATGCAGATTTACCTTGGGGGGGTTTTTTTGCGATTTACTGTCAGGGAAATGGAAGGATATTGGCTCATCTTCAACTTTGTTTTGGAATTTAAGCACCATCCTTAATAATGCACAGACTCCTGCATCCTGGGTCTGTAATTGCACCTGGGGCCTTCCCACACCATAATGCAGAATAATAACCTGATACCAACGAGCTGAATGTGTTCAGTCAGGATCAGACCTGCCATCCTCCTTCCCAGTGAAATCACTGCTGGTCTGCTAGTGCTGTTTTTCTGAGTGTACACTAAGGCTTGCAATCAATTTGAGCAAGTCTTAATTTTGATTCAAGTTTTCTTCTGAAATATCCAACAAAGGCAAAGAAAGGCTAAGCCATAACAGAGAAGCAAGGATGAATGCACTTAAACTGGAAAAAAAAAACCAAACCACCCAGGGTTCTCTTTAATTTTCAGTTTATCTGCAATTTAAAAAAGTAAACACAGCAATGCTGAAAATGCATAAGTACAACTTGGAGAGTCATTGAAATCTAGGTCAGGGTTTCAGTGCTGCCTGGGGATCGCATTATGTGAATCAGGGAGAGTCTATGCTGCTCCAGGAGCTAGGTGGAGAAGACTTCTGAACTGGAGTAACTAAAACGGGTAGGCTTCTGCACAGTCAACAGCAGCTTCACTGAAGGCTGACAAACAGGTCATGTAAACCACTGTTGAGCTGAAATTGCTGAATTATTATTGACACTGTTCAGTAATGGGAAAGGAATTCTTCCTTTTACTCTCCAGAGATTCGTTTTACAATTGTGTTCCAGGGAAGACCTGAAGTATTTGCCAGTAGTAATCAACTCTTCTTCCAGGTGCTTGGAGGAAAGTATTGGCTGTCAGTCGGACAGTTGTTAACAAAATACACAATTCTGGGGGAAAGTACAAAAAAAAACCCCAAAAAGGCGTGCATTGATCCATGTTCATGTGATTTGCAACCTGAATTTATGACTTTCTCAGAGCAGGAGTTTATTCTGGTTTTGAGACACTGCCTGTGTTTGTATTTTAAGCTAGCATTCCAAGCAAAACATGTGAAAAGAGAATATTTAAACAGGAAGGATTTGATGGGGTTTTTTTCCCCTAATAAATTTCTGTAGGTCTTATTGCTGCTAATTACTGGAGATCCCAGCACAAGACCTTTTCTTTCTAGCACACCAGCTTCTCATGTTTCCTGCCCTTCAGTTAATCAGTTATAATCTCCTGCTCTGTTTGTTTAACTTCTAAAAAGCTAATTGACTGCTTGTGACATGAGTCGGCCTAAGACTACGAAAGCAAAGGGTCTTTTGCGTGTACCCAGAGAGCAGATGAAGGTTGGAGTATGGCAATGCCCACAACTTGCTGCTGCGTCCTACAGATGTTCTTTTCCTGATGCCCAGTGGCCACTGACGTGTACAGAGGGTGTGTTCAGCCCAGCTTGCTGGCTCTGTCCCGTTGTGCCTGCCTGTATGCCTTCCAGAGAGGCTCTTTTCCCCAGGAGGTGGTTGGTCCGCAGAGCTGGCCCGCAGCCTGGTGACCATGCATGTAGGGCATGGGCAATTGTCAGGGCTGACTACTTGCAGTCTAAACCAACCAAGGCAGAATCACAACTCGTAAAGGTGGGCTAGGATCAAATAAGTTAGGGGTGCACAGAGAAGCTATGGCAAGCCTGATACCCTGATTCTTCTGGAAGGGCTAGGAAAGCAGATTAGAAAAAAAAATAAAAAAAAATAAAGGTTTATTGCAATCTTATTTATTTACCTTCTTTCTTAACCGAAGGAAAAATTTTGTGGTGAGAGTGACCAGATTGGTCTGGTTCTCTCTTGCTTCGCTGTCCTTGCATCCCCTGCCTGGTACAGCCATGATCTTTGGAAAGGTCATGCACCTATCTCACTGTGAGCACACAGCACAGGACAGTACCTGTACCCACAGCTCTTTACTCCCCCATGCCCTGGAGGTGAGCTTCATAGGATGCCAACCAGCCTATATTGGTGTCAGGGCTTCTCTGCAGTCAACATTGTTTTTCTTCCTGGCATAGTACTCATGTCTTCAGCCTGAACACCAAAGAGGTCTTTCCCAGCACATGCTCCCTAATGGCTGCTGCCTCTGCATGCGGAATCTCTGGAGGGGCAGCCTGGCACTTGTGACACTGGGGCTCGTAGGAGCCAATTGGACTGGGGTGTTACTAATGGGCAATTGAATACTTTGAGCAAGATCAGGAGAAAGCTTTTATCAAACCTGTATTTAATTCATTGCACCTGACGGGGTTTTGACCACGAGTGTTTTCTCTTGAACATATAAGAGGAAATAAGCCACACTGTAGGGTTTTTTTTTCTTTAAAATGACTCCCTCAATCTCATCAGACTTTGTCCCCCCTTATAGCTTTCTGTGGCATCACATGGCGACAGGCTCAAAGGATACAGCCAGTGGAGACATCCTCCTGCCTAAGGAGAGTTACTGAAACGATGGGTCTGCTATCAGGTCTCTTAGTCATGCTCATGCTTTCATATTATTCCAACAAAAGAGATTCATTTATTTATTTATGATTTTTTTGGCAACTATGTGTTCCTGAGATTGTATTTCAGCATCAGAGGAACAGACTGTAAAGCAAAGATTCTCCAAGAGGTCCCAGCTGATTTCCTGCTATGACAAAACTACCGTTTAACCCCAAGCCATGAAGTGGGAGGCACGGTGTTTCTGAAGTGATTTGAGACATTATGCACAGCCCTACAAAAATGCAAAACAGGGCTTCTGTATCACCTCCTGGAGTTCAGGAGGTGTGGAGGAATTGGTTCATCATTTATTACCAAAAAAGAACTTTCTTAAAGCTGTGGTTGCCGCATTTTCCTTTCCAGCAGGCTCTTCAATTTTGTGCTTATAACATTGCAATTTATTTCTGTGGCAACAAAGTTAATGTGAAAATTCACGTCTATAATCACTGCACTGTTATTAGAACAGGTAAATCTGTGACAGCCATTTGGAAAAAATGCTCTGAGTCCAGCCAAAACAGCAAACTATAAAAACAATTAAAAAATTAAATTAATTTCTCGAGTATTAAGTAATGAGATATTGAGCCCAGTATATGATTTTTCTCTTCTCACTGCGGAAAAGTTGCCTGCTGTAACAAGGGGTGATCCTGCCTAAGCAGGTTGGAGAGCTGAGACTGCAGATAAGGGAATACACAAGCACTCTATTTTACTTAAGCTTTGCCAAGTTTGTTCTCTGTTTTCCCTTCCTGGAGGACTCCAATTACTCAAGTTCTGTTTTCCTTTATTTTACTCAGTGATGCACAGATTGTTTCTACATTCCAGGTTAGTCTCTGATGTCCCTCGTTTCTGTTTACACATGGGTAATCAAGATGCTGCCCCACTTGTCATGAATTTAGTAGGATGCCCAATTCCAGTTGAGCTGAAGGAGAGAAGCCATATCTAGATCACTGCCATCACTAAGGCTAACCAGTGGCTCTGAATCAGGATTTGCCCCAGCATTACAAGCTATTCAGTGTTTTTTTAATATGTTTTAGCTTCTGCCTCTGTCCAAAATCTCAATACTGGTCTTCGCTGATGAATTTAGGATATAATGTGGGCTCTGCTGGGATGAACACTGTATGCAGTTATTGTGGGGAAAATGCCTTTCCCTTGGTTCAAATTCCAAGCCAGCCATCAAGTGGCTTTCCTAATTTGGTCTGCCCTGGGTTTTGCTTTCTTTAGTTTTTTTAGAACATAATAAAATTTTTATTTTCTTGGAATTACCTGCACACACACATGCTAGAGCTTAATTAAATAAATCCTGCTTGTGTGATGAAGCTTGCCTGCAGAGGGTGTATAGGACTCCATGTTTGCCTTGTCTGCAATGCCGTGCCTTGATTCAAATGATCCTCTGTTTTGATGAGTTGATTAAACCTATTTTACCTGAATGCTTAGCAGAAGTCAGGCTACTGGTAATATAAAATTGAGCTAATAATACTGTGTGTTTCCTGAAAATCTTGTATTTCCTCCATAAATAGAGGTAAGAAAGCCTCCACTGAGAGAACACAGCAGGCTGTTAGAGGTGTTGGTTTTGCTTCTGTAGAAATAGTTTTTCAGATGATATGATTTCCCATGAATTACTGACTGCATAACCAGGCTGAGAAATCGGACTCCTTTGACAAAGGTGAGAGTCGTGTGAGCCATTTGGTCCCACATGTGGTCACGAGAACTTCAGCCTAGCTTGAAGCAGATGGGTGAGTAAATATCACTTTTTCTTGTTGTGTGTGATGGGGTTTGGGAGTCAGAACTATGGAACAAAACTCCTTGCCTGCTGCCTTGTTTCATTACATTTCCATAGGCCAATATCCAGAATAAAAAGCCCAGCATCCAACGATGGGCTTGCCTTAGCCCTGTGTTGCCTTGCCAGAGGGTGCTGAGAGATCTCTTCCTGGCTCCTGGAAACTTCCAGGGCATGACCTACAGCTCAGCTGACCTGCGTCTGCCTGCACTTTGTGTGCCACCTTCTTGCATGTGGTGCTCACCTACAGTGGTATTTGTCAAGCAGTTTGTGACTCTACATAGACATTCTGCAATCTGCTAATTAATAAGGTTATGAAGAATCGACTCTGATGTTATTTTTGGCAAAGTTGGATAGATCAAATTTGATTTTTGCTTTCTTTGAAATTTCCTGCTTTTCCTGATATATGATATTGCAGTATTTAACTGTATTGGAGTCACTGCATGATATGTGCTTCTTGGTGCAGTGTGTGTTTGTTTTTTGCCTCACATACAGAGTATTGTCAATATTGATTCTCAAGATGGGTTGTGTGCCATTTCTAGAAAGACTTGTAAATTGAGCCACTTTCCATTTAATATTAACTGAAACTCCCTAGAACATTATCATTTGCATGGCAACCAGCAGACCATCTGTGACTAACATCACTATGAAACTGAAAAAGCCTACTTTTCACATGATAAATAGGCATTGTGACAATCCTTACCAGATCTGAACATGGGCTTGGTGGGAAAGGCCACGCCCTCCCTAAGACTTAACAGCAGGTCACGCTATATTTCAGCTGTGAATAATGGACAGCAGTGAGTTGCTCAGCAGCTTGTCTCATGAAAGTCCACTCCTTGTTCTCTGAGATGAATAGAAGTGATATTTTTATAGGCAAGTAACATTGTTGTTGTTAAGTCCTTTCTAGGTCAGCTTAAACCAAGGCATGTAACCCCTCCTGGCTGACTCCCTGCTTCATGCAAACCGGCAGATCCACTACTGGAGAGTTGCTTTGGAGGAGACGTGCTGGATAACGAGCATTATCAGAGATGGGAATCGGGTGCAAAACTCAACCTAAGCCAAATATTGGATAAGGATTGAGCTTTACTCTTTAAGAGGAAAAGAAGAGTGCCAGGCAGGAAGAAACCTGTTCATCTTAGTGCTAGTGAAATACAGGATCTTCTCATCTTCAGATGATCTTCTGCCTAGGGGTGACATGTGTGCAGGCTCCCTGTTTGGGGTTGTGCTTACCTTCAAGCTAATGGTGCTCTTGTGATTACAAGAACTCTGCACAGTATTAATTTTGTTGTGTCTTAATTATTTCTTTTCTGTTTTTCCACATATATGGCTGATTTTATGCTTTAATGCAATATTTTCCATTAAACAGCCCTATGCTGTACAGCAAAAATAAACTCTTAAAACAACATGCGTAAGATTCAACTGTTAAACTTGCTCAAAGTATACAGTTCATAAATTAGAAGTGCTTATGCTCATACTTTAGTATTAATTACTAAGTTTATAAAAATAGAAGAACTTGCCCTTAAGAAACAAAAATCATAGTTCCTTAAGCTCTTCTTTGTCAGGAAGCCAAAAATACATTACATGGAAATGTCGCCATTTGTTCATGTCAAATGTAGTTTATTCAATTAGATATTTTATAACTCTGCTGAGTTATACAAAGGAGGTTAATTTTTTTTATTGTTTTGCTTCATGCTGTGCCTCTAATACACACAAAGATAACTTAGCCTGGCAAAATATACGGAGTAATTGGGTAATGTGTTTATTGGATTCCAGTAAAAGAGTATGAGAAATTATTCAAGATTTTTGCTTCTTCAACTAAAATTATATTTTTTTTTCTCCAAAATCTAGCAAGCTCTTTGTTTTCTGAAAATCTATTAAAGAAGAAATTGCTAGAAACAGAGTCCTAAAGAAAGAGAAACCTTCTGGAGAGGAAAGTCTTCAGCTACTCATGTTCTCTGAAATTTAATTGTCTGTGGTTCTGAAAAACATCTGACATCTTACAGAATGATAAATGCAAGAGAAGCCTACATTTACAGTAGCTTGCTTTTTGACATTCTCTCATGGAAGGTTCAGAGCAGTTATGGGTTTATAGGTGTGGTTTTATGGTAGCTTAAACTACCAATAAATATTAATTTTTCTTGTGGAGTCTGGAGCTCCACTCAGCTCCGAGGGTCAGATAAATGCCACTGTCAACTCAAGGGAGAGAGGAGGGAACACACAACTGGTACAAGGGAAAGGAGAGGACCAGAGTGGCATTGACTTTAGATTTGCTTAACCAGAGATGGAACGGGAGCCTAAGCAGCTGTGTAAAGCTGTGGGCATGATCAAGAGTTTGACTGATCTAGGGCAGTGGTACCATGCCCTATGCTAATGGGGGCTGACATGCCAAAACCCAGCCAGCCAGGAAAGCGGAATTGCTGGAGATGACAGTGTGCTGTGGTACACAGTTTATGGAGTGTTCTTCGGGAAGGATGCTGCAACATGTGATGGCTGAGTGGCCTGGAAGCTAAATTCAGTTTTACTAAGGGTGTAGGTTCATTAAATGCTTAATGTAATTTAAATGCAAGCTGTTTCCAACAGAGGTGGTCTCTCCACATCCTGCATCTCACACACGTATTACTGTCTTCTCCCTTTTGTCACTTCTGGATATCCTCAAGCCACACGCTGACTTGGATCACATTGTTCATCTAGTATAAAGCTGCTGACATTCTGTGCATTACAGGTTCAGTCTGTGTCAGGCCATAACTATGTGTATGACAATCTAAACCTGGAGGCCTCATCTGGTAGGACAGAAGAAGAAATACTACTCTGGTTGGTAGCCTTTAGTTAAACAGGATTGAGTAAAATTAAACTGGACTATAGGGAAACCAATTTCAATAATGCTTGAGGTTGAACTGGTTTCAGCAGCTCAGGAGACCGAAAACGAGAAAACCACTGGTAGAACCTCTTGGCGCCCTCATGGAGGAACTATACAATGCCTGGAGCCTTGTGCTTAGTCTCTGATAAGCAGGGCTGCAGACAGAGTAGCCTTCTTTTGGATGCATCCCTTGGAACAAATCAGTAAGGCAAAGGTGATTTGATGATACATTTATACAAGTCAACAATCTGGAGGCCAGGAGGGAGCTCTGCTTTCTACATAAACACTCTCTGTTCCATTCACTTTATTATTGGTCACAGCTGCTGATTGCTCCTGTTTTGGGATGGGGATGTGGCAGGTTCCGAACAGGGCTGGTGGCTGCAGAGTGCTTGCACAGCACTGCAAGGGAACACAGCCACAGCATCATCCTTCCTCTCCAACAGCATCCAAAATAAACACCTTTTCATCATTACACTTCTTATGCTTGGATTTAAGCACAGATTTTCCATTCCAGATGTAAACACTCCCCAGGATTATCACCTCCAGTTTCTGCAGACAGACATTTGCTTTGGGAAACAAATGGAAGAGCAGCTTACTGCCAGGGTAAGTTCTCAGCTTCTGGCAACCGGTCGCATGGGGATTTCTTCCTGACTGCATCTCTATGTTGAGAAGCCTGTGTGATTTCTTCTTCCAGTCTTGTCAGATGAGTGTTGTGGCAAAGCCTTAACAAAAGCTGTTATAGGACTACTGAGAGGAGCAGTGGCTGGAAGGAAGAAAGAGGAAGAAAGAGGAAGGAAGAGGAAGGCATGCCATTCCTGGAGTGTGAAGAATATCTGGCAGCTGTGGGGGAGGATGGAGAAACCTTTAAGGATTTACCTCTAATGCAAAATTAGAGAAATCAGGACATAAAAGTGGGGATAAAGGCAAGAAAAAATATGGGAGCTCTCCCTCAAGATTCTGTATCTCTGTCCTGCTCCTTCTGTTCTCTCTATGCTTAGTGCTGGCATGTTGCTGCTCTACAATCTAGCCTGCAGTATTGCTGTGAATCTCACCTGTCATCCTCCTTGTGTGGCTCACTAAGGGGGTGTTGCTGGGGGTGTTGCACAAGTAAAGGCTTTGCCTGGGTGGGTGTTCACTTCAGGCAGGTGCACTGGGAGCCCCCTGTATTAGCAGGAGAAGCACCCTGCCTACCAGCCTCGCACGAGGCACCCAAACCCATGTGCATGCTGGATTTGTGAGGCTTGTGTGCAGCAGAAGGGAGACTTCCCCATGCCAAGATGTTGTTGTTGGAAGTCAGATGACAAATAAGGATTTGGGGGCTCATCCATGACTTCCCACTAAGCCTGTGGGCATTACAGCAGCTTCTGGCACAGAGCATGAGCCCTGGCATACCTGATGAGAAAGCTGCACAGGTACCAAGCAGTTCTGGGCTCCAGATCCTGCAAACTTGACAGTCAAACCCATTATGAGATAAAGTAAACACATAAATTATTTTAAGTAGCCTGCTTTACCACAGTAGTGTACTGCATGTACCATTGCTAAAGTCTTCAATGAGTTCCTCCTGCAGTAAATTCTGATCTTTATTATTATTAATTTCAGCACAGTTCCAGAACTGTCACCCTATTTCCCACCGTCATGCAAAGTGCCCAAGGCCATGATTGAAAAATCTTATGAAAAGACTCATTTTCTGTTTCTAATCTGATACGTTTGTCTTTAGAGCATCTACTTGTTTCTTTTTGTTGGCATGTCTCTTCCATTTCAATCTAGCCTCTTCCTTTCCTTCCCGTGTTGCTGTACCTCTGTCTGCAGTACCCCTCTCTATTTCACAAGCAGATAATGTGAAAAAACTATGCTGCCCCATATGTGGGCAGGTCAGCTTCAAGCACTCCTGGATCACAGCTTCGGCTGATGTTTATGGTGGCTAACAATGAACAGACTCTTTACACTGAGGCTAATGGTGTGTTTTGCCCTGCAAGATAAACCTTAGATGTAACATTATTATTTATTTAATAAGAACATCAAAGAACACCACTGGAGAAGAGAACTTCAAAGTTTCCCAGAATAATCAAATTTCTGATATTAAGTAGGGTTTTTTTTTTCCTCCTGAATCTATAATAATGAGAAATAAAAACATAGTTATCACAAATCATTGAAAACATTACTAGATTGAGCTTTAAAAAATGGAATGAAGTACTTCCTTAGAAGCTAGAAATCTAGTAAGAAACAGGACTGCGGGGCTGATGAGCAAAAGAGAAGTCTGACTTTGATTGGACTGCAGCATCTCCAAAACCCACTCCTGACCTCAATAAAGATTTTTATTTTGGGGAGGAGGAAAAGTATCATTAGGAAAGCTCATGGTTCAATTTCCTACAGGACTTGCCTTAATTAAATGTATATTTAAATAAGCAGGAGCTCAGTAGGGAAAAGTATCCTACAGCATCATTGTGCATTGTACTCCAGCTGTACAGACGCACCAGTGAGGGCAGCCCTGTCTCCAAGCATTGCATATTCTAGGTAGAGAGTGCCACAGAAAAGACATCCTTTGTAGCTCTCCCATTACAGATTTGTCTGAAGGACTTTCTAAAGCCTTTGATGACTGACTGCAAAACAAGGCCCCAGTTGATTAAGGAACCCAGTGGCTTGGCAGAAGAATGGGGTCCTTCAGTTTAAATTCAGGCTAGTTTCCATTTTCTTAGTCCTTTCCATGGCTGATAGAGAAATCCTTCATGATTTTTTAACCCTTTGCTCTGCCTTGCTGAAAAGATGCAGGCTGTGTGGGTCACTATGAGCATTCTTTGTCAGCAGCACTCCAGCACAACCCATTGACCCCACAGCTCCAGTGCAGCATGAGGACAATCACCAGGCAGAGCTTGAGGGAGAAGTGGCTTCTGACGGGCAGAAAGGAGGAATTGAGTGGAAAAACGAGACATCCAGCAGATGAGGCATGTCTTCCATGAGAAAAATTAAACTCCAGGTGATGCAGTCCACAGCTGGGAGGCAAAAGTGGTGGTCAGCTCCAAGCCCATGTGCAGTTTGCTAGCCTCACTTTATCTGCCCACATCTGATGAAAGCTGGGGTGGAGAGTTCCCTGCTGTTTATGTGACATTTGGCAAGCAGACATTTTTGTTTGACATTAATATACTCAGCTTAAGCATGGTTGTGGCCACGGAAGTACCAGGTTCTGACAACAGCTGTGGAAGGTTTCTTCATCCTGGGTAAATTTGCTGTTCCCACACTGGTGCATTGTTTGCATGTGTGTGAAATGGGAAGGAAGAACAGTTTCTAAGTAGGAAGGGCAACTGTCAAGATCTCATTGGACCAGGCCTCTTGTCCCACAGCTCTCAATGGCCCACAGGCTTAATGGCCTCCAGCAATTCACTTCGCCTCCTCATGGCTCAGTTTAGCTATTGTGAAACAGAAATAAAGGTGCTGACCCTTGCTAAAGTTCATAGAGTGGCTTCTATTAGCAGAGGACATGAGA
Organism: Coccyzus lansbergi; assembly: GCA_033558105.1. Classification (NCBI taxonomy): domain Eukaryota; kingdom Metazoa; phylum Chordata; class Aves; order Cuculiformes; family Coccyzidae; genus Coccyzus; species Coccyzus lansbergi. Next base: position 524,749 of record JAUMJK010000342.1, on the reverse strand, counting down.
GGTTAAACCAGAATTATTATTACAGCATGCATAAGGAGAACAATAGACAGAATTGGAACAATGTCAGATGAAGTGGAAGGGGAAAAGGATGGATCTTAGACTGGAAAAGAATATTTTACAGCAGTGACAGCTGGCAGGAAAAATAGACAAGAACCAGGACATCCCTCTGCCAGGGATGGCCAGTGCTGTCACCAAGCTGATCGAGGGCTGTATGCAGCACGGGGACACTTCAGGGTGGGCTGGGCTGGGGAGGGATCATCAAGTTTGGACATTTAGAGGTGCTGCACAAGTTTGGTCTGTTCACAAGAGCTGTGCTTCATCTGATGTCAGAGGAAACAATTTATCCTTTCGTAGCTCAGCTGGATTGTTCCCTTTGACACCACTACCCAATGTTTCCCTTCTTGCAGGTAGGGGATGTACAGTGATCTGCTTTTTTGGCTCAAGTAATATGTACTTTTCCCCATTTTCCTCACAAGAACAAAAATGGAAAGTAGTTAGTTGAGACAAATCCTTTTGCTTAGTTGTTTATAAGGAGAGGAGAGCACTCAGAGCACACAGTGGCTGTTGTAGTTGCTCCCTTCATCCATTAGTTTAAAGGCTGGACTGTTTATGCAGGGCATGGGGTATGTGGTCCTGACTCTCAACTCCACTTCACACAAGTCTCCTGGCAGCATCATCACCACTGCAGTGCTGAGTCCTGTGTTGCTCCCCTAAACCTCAGCTGAAGCAGAGCAAATGTGCAGGGATACTGTCTATAGAGAACCTCAGGCTGGAGGAATGATGAATCACGTCATCCCATAGACAGGATTTCACCCCTATGCAATTGTGCTGCAGGGACCAACAGAGGACAGCTCACCCAAAAGCACCATAGGGGTAAACTGAGCCTGAAAGAGGAAACAGAGGCACTTATTTCACCTGAGCAGCACTTAGGAAAATAGGAGAGCCTAATGAGATTGATCCACACAGGACAAAGAATATTAAGGCATGCGTTCTGGTTTCAGCTGGGATAGAGTTAATTTTCTTTCTGGTAGCTGTTGTAGTGCTATGTTTTGGATTTGGGATTAAAATAACGTTGATAACATATGGATGGTTTTGGTTGCTGTTAAACAGTCAACATTTCAGCTTCTCATGCTGCCCTGCCAGCAAGAAGGTGACAAGGGTGCATGAAAAGCTGGGAGAGGACACACCTGGGATAACCAACTCAAACTGGCCAAAAGGATGTCCTGTGCCTTACAACATCACTCTCAGTATATAAACAGGGAGAGATGGCTGGGGGCCAGTGAACACTGCTCAGGAATGGCCTAGGCATTGGTCAGTGGGTGGTGAGCAATTATATTGTGCATTATTTGTTATATGTTATTGTTGTTGCTGTTATCATTACAATCACCAAAATAATCTTTCTCCCTTTTTCTGTCCTATTACACTATCTTTACCTCAATCCAAGATTTTTGCTTTTCTTCCCCTCTTGTCCCCATCCCACTGGGCATTGGTACGGGGAGTTGGGGGGATGTCATTGAGTGCTTAGTTAGCTGAGTGCTTAGAGGTATGGTGCTTAGTTGCCTGCTAGGTTGGGGGGATGTCATTGAGTGCTTAGTTAGTTGAATGCTTAGAGGTGTGGTGCTTAGTTGCCTGCTAGGTTGGGGGGATGTCATTGAGTGCTTAGTTAGTTGAATGCTTAGAGGTGTGGTGCTTAGTTGCCTGCTAGGTTTAAACCATTTCAACAGGCAAAATAGTTACAGTTTTTGAGTGTCATAGCTGGGAGAGAAGGTAAAGGACTGCTCATGGATTTTGTTAACATATAGTGAATTAAGAAAGAAGGTTGCCTAAAACCAAAGGGTATATGCAGTGAGCTGTATATGATTGATCTAAAAATAGTTCTGAAATTCAGAAAAAGTTCTGAATGTCCAGATTTTGACAAGCTACATGAGCTGTTTTCAGAAAGAAAAAATATAACTGTACAACTGAAATGGAAGAATACAAGTGGAGAAGAGAAGAATCCAGGAAGATATTATAGTGGCCTTCCAGTACCTGGAAGGGGCTACAGGAAAGCTGGGGATGGACTTTTTACAAGGGCATGGAATGACAGGATAAAGGGGAACGGTTTTAAATTGGAAGGGGGAAGATTTAGATTAGACATTAGGAAGATATTATTCATGATGAGGGTGGTGAGGCAGTGGCACAGGTTGGCCAAGAAAGTTGTGGATGCTCCTTGGAGGTGTTCAAGGCCAGGCTGGATGGGTCTTTGAGCAACCTGGTCCAGTGGGAGGTATCCCTGCCCATGGTAAGGGGTTTGGAACAGGATGGGCTTTAAGGTCCCTTCCAAAAGAACCCATTCTATGATTCTATAATACTACTTGTGGACTGCATGAAAAGTGTAATGGGTAAAAAGAGAATATGCCTCTTATCCTAATAATAACCAAAATAAACATTCATTCCTATATTATATCTGATTCCAGAAATATATAAAAGAATATAATAGAACTTTAAAACAATATCAAATGCAAAAGTGTATTTTCCCTTTTACTAAATATCACATATTTAATAACTCCACGTTTGGACTGGTCCAAAGGATATGTCTGAAATCTTTCCAGAGATAATTATCTGTAGGCATGTTCCACCCCCGGGCAGTGATGAATCTGCTGCAGACACTCCTTCCTGCATGGAAAGGGACTCCTTTTTGTGAGATGTGCAAAACAGCGGGAATGCAAAGCTTCAAAGAATATCAATCTATTTATCTATTTACTACTGTCAGTTTAATTTTAAAATCAGTACAGACACTTGTAATGATTCCTAATTGCATAAAGCAAGATTCCTACATCCTTCAGCACTAGGGTTGGTAAAGTCAGGACAGAGAACTTAATGGGAGAAAAGTGCAGCTCTAACCATACCAAAGTTTCACAGTGTAGTTCTCCACCAGATGGATTTTTATGCAGTCAAGAGGACTAAAAAGGAGTCATAGTCTTGGTACAGTACAGTATTTCAGGGAGAATAATACTAATAATGAGAACAAATAGAGCTGTAATTATAAGGACAAATTTTTGGGGGCCAGCTATAAGGAACAGGGGCTGGACCAAAAAAACCCTGCAATAACATGGGTGATAAATATAACACCTTCTTGAACCTAGAAAGCAAAATAGAAAGGTTGGAAAAAACAGTCTTCTCTATGAGATTTGTGGTATTTTTGTGGCAAACTGACTAACAAGCACATGATGTGCAGCTCGGAAGAGTGGGGGGAAAGTGCTGGGATAGAAACCAGAGCTTTCAGAGAAATTCATTTCACTGCAACTGAGAAAGACTCAAGTGCCACGTTTTTAATGAAAAAGGTAGCCATGATCAAGCCATGAATAGCAAAGAGGTAGGGCAAAAGGTTTTTTAAAAATGGCAACATATTGAGGAAAATCTCTATGGAATCTGTTGGCTCCAACTACGATATTGAGACAGCTGTTGGAAAAGCATAAAATATTGAGAACTGGTACCACAAGCTCCAATTCTGAAATACTTCTGTGACAAGCAGAAAAGAAACTTGTTATGCAGCTGAAAATGTCATTGAACTAATTGCTTCATTTCGCTAGCTACCTTCTGTTACATGCACATCAAAAAAACACTCTGCAAGATGGGAAATATTCAACTTTTGAGGAGCAGTAGTAGACTCTGTGGCATCTGAGCACCTCCATGCTCAAAACCTCTGCTGTCTGGTACAACAGTAAAGGAATGCCACTATTTCCATATTTTACAGACAGCAAGGTAGAGCAAAGCAAAGTGATTTTGTAAAGGTTGCCCTGAGTTTGTTGGCAGGTGAGGGACTGAACCCTCATCCCCAAAGAACAAGTTTCATCTTTATCCACTGGAATTTTCTTTGCTGAATTGTGAAATGGGTCACTGTTAATAATCCAGAGTTGTTATTCTTCTCTTCTTTGACAGATTTAAGGGTTTTCGGGTGCCACCTCCTTGTTCTTTTGGTTTATATGGAGCATGCACTGCATATTTGGTTGAAAGCCAAGTGTGCCTCAGTCTCTCATCTGCTCTTTTTAAGTGGCAACTTATCTCCCATCCCACCTCTGCATTGTCTTTTTTTTAAGTGCATCTCTAATCTCAAGCAGCGTTTAGCAAATGAAGATACCAGTGTCACAAGGGGTGAGTGGGACAGTAGTGCTCCTAATGGTCTCCCCTAGTGTCTTTATGGAAAACTTGACCAGGCCTAGGAACAGACCACTAGGTGTTTGAGATTATTCTCAAGAACCTTTGTTAAGTATTCACCAAGAATAGGGAGACAGCTGTTAACACGACAGAAATACCAAGTGAAGGTTTGAATGCCAATCCAGAAAAGGAGTTGAAAACACAGTAGATGATTTATCAAGGGAATATTGGAGAAGTGTGAATAGAGATGGTGTTGTCATTATGTATTTTACAGTGCCTGATATTGGAATGCCTGCTTAGAAATTTCCAGATAGACATGGCAAAATTTATGATGATTGCCAGTGTTGAGGGAGTCCATATTAAATGGGAACCAAAAGGCAAAATATGAAGAGCCTGAGGACAAAGGAAATTGTTGAGGATAATGGAATTTGGGTGGTTGTTTGTGGATTATTTTTTTTAATGCTCTGACAGAGATTAATATAAAGAGGTAAGAAGAAAATAGCATTTTATCACCATCCCACTCGCCGTTAGTGGCAGTTCTCCCCCACCCTAGCTCCAGAAATCAAGGGATGAAGAACAGAGGTCTGGAAAAGAAGTGCTGAGTGCTGCATTGCAGTGTGGGTGGTGGGGACTGAAGGAAGAGCATCTGCTGCTTTTGTTTACTCCACTTCATCACTGCTGTTTTCAGAGGCAGCTGGGAGGTAGCCAGTTATACAAAGGAAGTAAATAACAGGCATTGGTAATAAAATATAAAAAGATACTTGGCAAGAAGATTGTACAAAAGAAGAAATGTTTTAACCTGAGATGTGATCACACCTGAGGTGTGAATTGCTGTTCAGGGAAGATGGATGCAAAATCAGGGGAGCTGCTTGTACTTCTTGAGCGGTATGTGAGGAATTGGCTTTTAGCTTATGTTGCTCTATCCTCCTCACTGTTTTGATGGTAACTTACTAAGACTAGGAACCAACTGTTCTGAGAGATCTGTGTGTCCAACCTGGGTGTTCTGTCCAAGTCCAGCCTGGTGTCTAGCTGGCCATGTGTGGGCACAGATGCCACTTCTATGCACACAGTTGCTATGCTAGTGCAAAGAGATGTGGCATGCACTACCTATGCACACACATATGCAAAGAAACAACTCAAAAGTCTAGTATTTAAAGTATTATGGTTATTAGCAAAGATGTAATTCGTGTTGAATCTGTTTAATAAAAACATTTTAGAATAAGGCAATACTAATGATTGCAAAGGAGACCTGCAATAGTTTGTCCTCACATGTTCCATTCATTTTGGATTCTGAACTCTGACTCTCTGCCTTCCTTCCTTGGGTAAGTATTTATTCATAAGCAAACTTGATTCTAAATGCAGCTGAACTGGAATTCAGTCACCCTGTATTGCTCTGCTAGTGCAAACAAACCATTGCTGAAAGGTGAGGGAGCTCTATGGTTTCCAATGTCTGCCTGCCACTGGTTTTACACACATGTGAAAGGCTGGGGTCAGACTCATGGCATTTCACTGAAACACTCAGGCTAGTAAAAATGTCTTTGTTTTGCCTCTGAAAGGAAATCGTAGAATCATAGAACAACCAGGTTGGAAGAGACCCGCCGGATCATTGAGTCCAACCAATCCTATCAAGCACTAAACCATGCCCCTCAGCACCTTGTCCACCTGTGCCTTAAACACCTCCAGGGATGGTGAATCAACCACCTCCCTGGGCAGCCTGTTCCAGTGCCCAATGACCCTTTCTGTGAAATTTTTTTCCTAATGTCCAGCCTAAACCTCCCCTGGAGGAGTTTGAGGCCATTCCCTCTTGTCCTGTCCCCTGTCACTTAGGAGAATAGGCCAGCACCCTCCTCTGTACAACCACCTTTCAGGTAGTAGAAGTCAATGAGGATTCCCCTCAGCCTCTTCTTCTCCAGGCTAAACAACCCCAGCTCTCTCAGCTGTTCCTCATAAAGCCTGTTCTCCAGCCCCTTCACCAGCTTCATATGCAGTAGGTAGTTCTCTGTTCTTCACAACAACGGACACTCAGTACAGATGATGTAACATTAGAATGCTCAACACTTGACATGAAAAAAGCTTATAAAAATTGGGTACGTGAAGATTTATTGAGATAAACCATGATGTTCTTTTATGAGAGAAATAATCACCTTAAGAAAGCAGAGCCCAGAGCACCTCTGAGGACTGTGCTGGCCAAAAGTAACAGTGAGAAGCAAAGGGAATTTGAAGTGTTCTTAGAAGAAATGGATGGATATGTGAGGCTGGTGCTTTGAGCTGTCTCAAAACTACTTTAAGCCTTATCCCTGACCTTTTTCTTACAAGTTGCTAAAAATTATAGTTTGATATATGTCGTTTCTTCAGTACAAATGATTGTTCAGCCTGAACAAACACCAGTCACAGAGCACAGGCATAAAGCTACCAGGCAAGATCACTAACCCTGGACTAGTCTACAGACCAAATGGGAATTTCCTAAGAAAGGATGAAGTTGCTTTATGCAGCTCATTGCCATCCTGATTACCCTACTGGACCTTCTTGATGACAGGCACTTTGTCAAAATATATCTTCCTCTGACAGTGTAGGACAAAAGAACCAATAACTTAACACCAGTGCTAGCGCATATGCCTCCTGTTGCTTCATTTGCCTTTTGCCCCTCTCCTCCCAGGGCACAGTTCATAGAATACTCAACGCAGAGACTGATCTGCAGTCATTTGTAAGCTGAGTGGATATTCTACATCATCCTCCATGACTTCTGAACCACATAATACACCAAATAAATTATAAATATTGACTACTTCACGGCATTGTGACCAGAGGGAGATACATCCACACTTCATTGCAGTGAAATACAGTTCTTGGTGTCAACTAATTCATGTATTTATGATCTTTGAGCAACTAAATTTGTAGATAAGCTGAAAAAAGCTACTATATCTGAAGTGATCCTTTCTCCTCAAGTACTGCCAGCTTTCTTGAGTGCTGTCATCTCAAGGGAAGGTACTGAGGCTGCTGCATCAATCATTTCTGAAGTGTTGTCAAGCCCAGTGGGGCAGAGGAAGCCTGAGCTGGGGACACTGCTGCCAGAGTGCTAGCTTTCTGACTTAAAAGCTTATCCAGTGGGCCCAAATGGCATGACTGGAAAACAAAGCAGCAAAACTCTAGCTGACAAAAGTGGATGGAGGCAAGCCAGGACTAGAGCAAAACAAAAGCTGCAAATAAAACATAGATCATCTCAGCCCAGTTAGCAAAATAAAACCAAAACCCTAAACCAAAAAACAGAACTGCCGTGTGACTAGGGGAAGTCTATGCAGTGAAGGGCACTGAGTGGGCTTGGACATTGATTCATGTCCCCTCTTGTGACACTGAAACATGGTGGGGAAGACAGAGCTGTCTTCTCAGCACAAAAAAAGTTATGTTTGTTTTTCCGTTACAAGGAGTTGACATGAGACAACCTCTGGTTTGCTGTGTCCTGTCTTGGTTAAGGAGTAGCTTTGATCTCTGGGCTGCTGGCCTACGTGTGTTTGAGTTGGAAAGGTGCTGACCCAAGGAAGACCCTGAGAGAGACTTCAGTGCAGAGCTGAGGTTTTCTTGGGCTAGCCCATGACCCCACTAGCTTACATGTGGTTTCAAAATGTAGTCAGCAGAAACAGCATGGAGATGGAAACTTATCCCCAAGCACTGTTATGATAACTGTGGAAAGGGCAGTCACTCTTTGCAGAGCCACAGCAAGACCAATCGTTGCAGCAACAACCTCTGTTCAGGAAGGGGCACCCATGGTGCTCGGGCATGAGCCAGAGGTCCAAACTTGGGAGGGAAATGTTTGCCAGAGCTGTTCAGACCCACAAGATTACTTCAGTGTGCTTAATTGCTTCTAAGGGGAACCATCAGCAGGTATAGCTGTCTAGCTTCCTACCCTCTGGCATGGTGAAAGGTTCCCAGGACAGTCTAAGCCTCTTCCTTAACTTTCTCAGTGATGCCAGGATTCATGGAAAGATCCATCTACTGATGCCTTAGAAAGAGAAGGAGCTTGTGTTGGTGCAGCAGTGAGACTGGCATGAGCTGGCCTCAGCCATCTGGCCAGGGCTTGACCAGGCACTGCCATCAAGAAGATCAGAAATAAATGAAGAGGTTGGGAAGTTGTGGTGAAGGCTAACCACAGAGCAAGAGCATGGGCTACATCTGTTTGTAACTCCCATGTCCCATGAGAATGACCCTGCTGATGCCTGGGAAGTGGTTCAGCATCCTGTCTGTTCCCTCTCCCTGTACTTTTTCTTGTGGCATCATTCCCTGCAAGAACTGACCTAAGCAGATTAGGCTTCAGTCAAGACATACTTAAGTTTGGCTACAGTAGTATCGAGAATATTATTCTCAGAAAGGTTTTTGACCATTACTTTCACCTCCTCTTTAATTTACAAACATATATGCTCACTTACCAGCAGCAGTGCTATGTGAAAGGGTCCTGTAGACTGGAAGGCAAAGGATACCACACTCGCCAGAGGCCAGGCTTCAGTGTCTTCCTTCAGCCTCACCATTACTCATGTGCAGCCTAAGGTTTCAGCCAAAAAATCCACTTAGGACATGGGCTGCAATTGTGTAAGAGTGAATCGGAGGCAAACATGGGTTTCCTCCTTGGCAGTTGATGCCTTCTTGCCTGCTCCCTCTACAGCAACACGTCAGCCAGGCATGTGGTTCTGGCCTTATCTAATCACAGGCCGGCTAGTGCCTGTCCCCTTGCTACAAACCACTTGGTCTTCCAGAACTTTCTTGGGTACCTCTAAATGAATAAGGACAGAGTTTTTTCTTCCCAAAAGACAAGCTGTGTGTACTAAGAGGTAATTCCACACCTCTCATTATTAAAGGTCTTTGTTCTGTTATTAGTAGTTGCAAAAAATCATTTTCTGAAACTTACTGCTTCTCCTTTTATTTTTTTTTTCAATAAACACAGCATCTGTATCCCATGGTGCTAGTGAGTTTTGCCTTTAATTAAAAAAACACACTTTTTTAATGTCGCATATGCTTTCATATCTATTCATCATGCAGTGAAAATATGTGAAACATCTATAGACTTAGAGTGGGTAGTTGACCTTTTAGTCTTAATATACAACAGCAACTAAATCTAAGACTTAAATTTGTTTGTCCTCATCTTTTTTTTTGTTGCATACTGTCAGCCAGTACTCCAAAACAGACTTCTCCTGCACCTCAGAAAACTGAGACATTCATTCACAAAGTAGCCCGGCTTTATTAATACCACCCCTCACCCCTACCTGAAAAGATGGGTTTGAACAGTGAACCATTCAGTCTACTTCGGCTTTCAGAAACTGAAACCTTAAAAGCTTCAGAAACTATGACTTAAGAAGTGGTTAGGCTGATCTCCATCTCTGAGAGGGGAAGAACCTTTCCCATTATCCCTGAAATTATAGTGATATGCCTTAATTCTTGAAACTTTGAGCCAGTTAACCCTGTCTTTATTGTTGTTGTCGCATAAACGGTCACAAGGGAATCTCTGGACTAAACTATAGGCAGGAGAAGTTAAGCCAAAACTTTCCTATCAAGCAAAGAAGACATCCCAGTCCTGGAAGAAGCTGATGTGGATTGTAGGAGAGAGTGGGCGAACTGCAGCATCAAACACTCCAAGAGAGGTGGTAGGTGGAGAAATAAATTGGGAAAATAGAAAAAGAGATCCAATGTGTTTCCAAAGAATGTTTGTCAACATAGTGATAGGCATTATATATTAAAAAAGACATATGGATAAGTATATAGAAACTTCACTTTAACCAGAGTCGAGTGTTTAATTGCTAAGCCCTAGAGACCTAGAAAGTTATGAAAAGCATGACAGGAGTGACAGAAGTTGAAGATCATTAGCATGATCAGAGTTTAAGTGCAGGCAGAAAAATAAAGAGACCAGAAGGAAACTATGAATTATCTTGCTAATAAATAACAGGATATTCAAAGTAAGACCTGAAGTATTCAATTAGTTGAAAGACAAGAAAGCTTTACATTCAGCCAAAGACTAGCCTTATCTGCAATCTTCTACGTCATTTTGGCAAAATGAGCAAAGAAAGATTTCCTGTGAGTATTACTGCAGTTTGTGAACACAGCAGCTGGCCTTTGTTTTGAGAAAAGGTGAGCTAATCCGAGATAGTGAAGTTTCACTATAGTGTCAGGTCCAGCTGACGTGCAATGAGGAAAGTATGTTCCTGCAAAAAGCTGGAAGGCTTACTTTTCGGGGCTGGCTGTTTTACTCTCCAAAGCAGACACCAGATTACGGCAGGGAGGTAGGAGTAAGGTACATTTGCATTGGACCTTGGCTGCCTGCTGCTGGGTTTCCTTCCTGTCTGAATGGCAAATGATTACAGGCTGCAGCTGCTAATTAGTTCAGACAGTGGTTTGAACCTTTGGGGAATCAAAGGCATAGCATTTCTCTTCTGGACTCTTAACTTTGTACTTTAGATGTTTACTATGGCCTGCGCAGGCCAATAGCATGCTCTCTTGGACATGCTTAGCAGCAGTCTGTTTCATCCAGGCAGGTCGAAAGCAAAACCCTGAACCTTGGTCATCTCTACATGCCTCTAAAGGAGAACAGACATCTAAATTGATTTAATATTCTTGGGCTGGATACAGAATTTCTCTTTAGAACTTAGCCTTATAGCACACTACGTACTTCCTAGCTCCAAAAATCATTTAAATGGGAGGAAATAAACAACAAGAACACAAAATAAAAATCTAGAGTCTATCTGGAAATCTCTGAGGAGAATATTAGCTTTTTATTATTTCCCTATCAGTAAATGCAGGAAATAATAGTCAAAACAGCCCCACTTCTACAACTTCCTGTTATTTATCACAAGAAACACACTTTCTACGCTCTTTGGTTTACTTCTGCAATTAAATTATACAAATATATCCCAGAATTCAGCACATGGGAAAGAATAGATCAAGACTGTTCTACCAAATGCAAGGTGCTTTCACATGCTGCTAATTCAGATTGAGCTGACTGCTCTTGGTGAAGGGAGTGCACTGTATTGTATTTCAGGCAGAGAGTATGAGTACATGCAGATAGACTCAGGAAAACAGCTAATTGTAGAATCATAGAATGGTTTGATTTGGAAAGGACGTTAAAGATCGTCGAATTCCAAGCCGCCTCCCATGGGCAGAGACACCTCCCGCTGGACCAGGCTGCTCAAAGCCCCATCCAACCTGGTCTTGAACACCTCCAAGAGAGGGGGCAGCCACAGATTCTCCAGGCAACCTGGGCCAGGACCTCACTACTCTCACAGGGAATTATTTCTTCCTAATGTCCAGTCTAAATCTTCCCTCTTCCAATTTAAAGCCATTCCCCCTCATCCTATCAGTCCATGCCCTTTTAAAAAGTCCCTCCCCAGCATTTTAATAGGCCCCCCTTCAGGTGCTGGAACCTCCTCTTAGGTCTCTCTGGAGCCTGCTCTTCTCCAGGTTGAAAAACTACAACTCTCTCAGCCTGTCCTCATATGGGAGGTGCTACAGCCATCAGATCATCTCTGTGGCCTCTCCTCTGGACCTGTTCCAACAGTTCCATATCCTTCTTATGCTGGGGATTCCAGAACTTGACACAGGACTCCAAATGGGGAATCATGAGAGCAGAGATCAGAAAGCAGTTACAAGACCTGGCCGGAAAGCACATTCTGCAAGCACTTTTTAAATAAATACTTATTTTGAAAACTTAATTTTGTCAGTTTTCATATAAAAGAAGCCCTAAAAGTTAATCAAAATGTTTCGTTTGAAAACCTTGTGTGTTAATATCTTTTTAAAATATTCTTCATAACCTCTTTTCTCCTTTTTCAGTTTGAAAGAACTGAAGAAACTAAAATCTAAATACAATCTTGTCTCAGGCAGAATGCAGAGCCAAGGTCAGGTTTCTAGAAGACACAGTCAGTAAGAAAGAAACCTACAGCTAGGAACTAAAATGCCTTAAGTTGTTTTACTATCAAGTTATCTTGACTAAACTCTGCATTGTGTATTTCCTGAAGAGCATGACAAAAATTCATTGAGACCATCCATCTCCCAGCAACTTATGGCTAAAACCCAACTAATATTATGTATCTTTTTGGTTCTTATCCAAAAGGATTTGTTTGTTTGTTTGTTTGTTTTTACTCATTTCTTGCTCCTGAAAGAAAAACCCCAAACCCAACAAGTGAACTTAATGGTGTTTGCAACACAGAATTCAATTTGCATTTGCTAGAGAGCACTTCTTCCAGACCATAGAGAAATTGTTTCCCAGCACAGAAGACTCTGTACTGATGTGACTCAGATTTAAAATTTAGTAATGGATTTCCTCTACTGGGGACATTCTGAACTTCTTCAGGGCAGTGAGTCATTATGGTGGTGGCACCAAACTCAGCTTATTTATGTTGAATGGCAAAGCAACAACAAAAACTTTCCCAAATTTGAAAACATCACTGAAAAATAATAAAAGCACTATTTTATTCAGTCATTATGGCTGCCCTAATTTGAATCACATGAGAAAATGCTTTGTTAATGATTTTCTTCTTTTACTCTTCACTGGCAACAAACCAAACTAAACCAAACCAAACCCCTTTCTTTGTTCTTTTTCCTTTATGCATTGCTTTTCTGTCTGGTTTTAGAAGAAGCTGGTCCCTAGGTTAGCAATTATGTTGAAATAACAGAGATTTGGGTTCATTTCCACAGAATTCCCAAATAGTCTTGGACTAACAACTTTACTACTTTTCTGTAAGATGGGAACAACTCTATTTCTTCTCATAAGGCTATTGCTAGAAAATCTATTTATTGTTGCAAGGCACCCAACTACCACAGGAATATTCAGGACATACATATTTCGTATTTTTCCTTACAAGTGTGTAGTGTGTAGAGTTTAAGCTAATAAGTCCTGACAATGATTCATGAAGATATGATGATTCACAAGAGGAACAAATTTGAATAGATTTAAATACGTACATGTAAAAGAAATATGTGCAACCTCCTGGCACTCTTTGAAATATAAATGTGAGAATTCCTTAAGGTAAAATGCCGGAAGCCTTCATGTCAGACTGTATTGGCAGGTGCCAGGCAGAAGGAACCAACCAGAAAGACTGATTTTTTTGCCTTTCTACCAGCAGACCCCAAAGGCTGCAGCCCCGCATTACTGCAAACTGTGGGGAAGGTGGTGGGATTCATTCCACTAATAATGACTACTTTTATGCCCTAGTTTGTCCTGTTTGTTCTGGACTTTTTTTTTTTTTTTTTTTTTTTTTGCCTGCTTCTCTACACCAGCTTCTCAGAGTTCGATTTTCATTTTACTCCCTTGCTCAAAGTATTATTTACAACTGAACAGCAAAATGCTACAGGCTGAGCAGCTAGTGCACTATATATAGCAAGAGCAGGGCAGTTTCCCACTCTAATCATCTCCTCCTGCTTTTATGTAGATAGTAAATGATGGGCCACAGAGGGAATTGCCTTTCCTCTCGAGGAAATGCATGTCAAAGGGGTTTAAGGCTGCATCCTGCCCACACCTAGAGAAGGTAATTTTGGCTTGTGTGTTTCCCTAGGCTGAGGAGTTGCAGATGAGATCTTTTGTCTGAGCACTGAGAGCCCATATTTCACAGTAGGGTACTTATTATAGCAAATGGTGGCATTCCCAACTTGGAGTAAGAGGCAAATTTCAGACAGAAAAAAAAGAAAGTGGGACATTCACTGGTGTCATCCCCCTGCTGTCCCCATTGTCAACGTACACCTCTGAGCCTTGGGAACCAGTCTATGCTTTCTCCAGTGCCTTGGCTCGGCCCTGGTGGAGCCTGGGCCAGCACTAGCCTCAAGGCTGCCATTTGCTTTGTTTGTGCTTCGGGCCTTGCCTCCCCCGAGCCAGCAGAGTTGCCTGTGCATTTTATCCTCTGCCAAGTCTGCTTTGCTGCCTTCATGAGGTCTGGAGTTGTTCTGCTGCCTGCTCTTTTTACAGCTGCCCAAGTGAGCAGGAATAGTTGAACCAACAGTCCAACTTAGTTGACTCTGGTCACTTGGGTCCTAAAACTTAAACTCAGCATGCAAAAGCTTAAGCAGCAATGTTGCTGATGGGGCTCAGCCCCATATCCACACAAATCCATGGTAATCTAAAAGCAGCTCAATGCCTTCTCTTAATGTTAATGTCAGCCTGCTTCAGGTGAGATGGGGGCTGAAGGAGATGTGAGCTGTGTGTGTGCCTTGTCAGAGATAGTTTGTGATCTAAATGTTTTATAATGTGCAGATTGAAAACTGTTAGAAAGTTCAATGTAGTGGATCTGCATTTACCTGTGCAGAGTTATGAGGCACAGGTTACTGTCCAGCTCCAGAAGCAACTACTGAGGTGCTGCACTGAGAAGGGGCAAAGCAGATGCTGAGGCAGGGTAGTCAGTTAAATTTCCTGCCCAGCCTAAGGGCTGTTCATGTATTTTATTTACTGGCTGATTAATGTAAAATACAAAAGTGTTCTGCCTTACAAGCAGGGAGTGGAACTGCATTCTCCACCCTCCCAAAGGATGACTTAAATATGAAGCCACGGTGACATGCTCTTAATTTGCTTCTGCCTGATCAAATGCATTTTTAATTCTTTAATACAAAATAGGAAGGCACCAATATAAGAGTTGGAGAGCTCCAGAAAAGCCTCAGACAGGGTGGCTAGAGATTTCTTCTGGGAACACCAGCAACTCTCCTATCTTTAGCAGATTTAAAATCATACTCCCCGTGTACAAAGTGACCACCTAACTCCTGAGGTATGGGATGAATGGAGATAGCCTCCTCCCAGCCATGTGCTAAAAAACACCAGCCTGATTGTACAGGACTTGTGGACAACAGGAAAGGTACAGGTTTAGTCGCCTAAGGCATACAAGTTCTTCATGAGGCACTGCTGGATTTCAGCAAACTTTGGGAAGCCACTGTTGAGGAAGAATTTTCTTACACCCTTCTGACTACATGAAGAACAGACAAATCTACTGGTCTTTCAAAAATAAAATATAACCTGGGCACATTGCTTTCTCCAGAGGTCTATTCATCACATGCAAATCATTTCAGAGTAGCTCCTCCTGAGGTGCTAAGATCACCTGCTGTGATATTTCCATTGCAGGCTTGCTATGACCCAAGTCACCGATACCTTCCAATTAAGTCAGTGCAGATGAACACACTGAAAGCCAGTAAGCAAATGGGAGAATTGTTGGTTGCCAATGTTTCCCTATTCCTGCCACCACTAAAAGCAGTCAGCAATCTGCTGTGTTTGCAGGGTGAAACAGAGTACAAACTTTTTAATTGTCAATCCAGAGCTCACCTATAAGATTTAGGGCCAAATATTCCTGTTGCTTACATCAGCGTATAAATTTACAATTTCATCCAAGTTAATGTACCGACAGGTGGTGGATTTTGTCTGAGATCTCATTATTTGTTGGTCTTTTATTTATATTCAGCCACTGTGTGTGTACACGAGTACAAAGCAGTAATTTTAGCCAGCAATGAGAGGGGAGTTCACTATATAAATCAGTATTTCTTAGTCAATACGTTGCAACCTCTGAAGGGGTTATAAAAACCATCTGGGGGCTTGTAAAGCACTGAGAGTTTTATAACAATCTAAAGCAAAGAAAATGTCATTTCTTCCACTCTCCACATAGCAGCACCATTCTCTTGGCTACCTGTCAAAACCATACATGAAACAGTAAATTCTATAGGCTTATCACTTTTACCATAATTATTCACTTTAGCTTTATAAAACAAGTATGGGGACTGTTGAAGTTGAAGTTCCTTCAACTATAGGATTTCCAATCTGAACTACTTGAGACGTGGTGCTGTAAAATTTTTGGCTTCAAAAATCAGTAGTTTTCATTAATGGCCTCCGCCTCAGTCTTCTCCTAAGCTGCTTGTTAAAACTAAAGCCTATTTTGTCAAGCTTAGGCTTGTTTGTGTTGGGGCCATTTTTTTCTATTTCACTGCAACTTTCTGCCTGCCAGCTTCGTCTTTAAGCCTAAATCACAGAGGGAAACATCAACATTTCCCTCTGTGGGAAGAGATGTTTTGCTTCAAGTGGAAAAAAAATGGATGAGATTTCCTGCATCCTCATTAGCAACTCAGTGTACGGTTTGAAATCTGCCCTTTCTAAGGTGAGATACCATCTGAAGAACCTCTATGCTTTTAAGCACAGCCTCACAGCACATGCAGCTTGTCACTGGATTTTGCTTTCATGTAGACATCTTTAATCTCTTTGCATAGGTACTTATGTATGAAATTAACTCCTCTAGTGACCGAGTGTATTCCACATGCATCCATTTAAAGGAATCTACACCGGATCTTGCAATGCCCCCTGTGGCTGAGCGTCTTTAGCAGTTTAAGCCAGTCTAGCACCTGGCTGCCATGGGTCTGACTGTTTTGTTGTTCCAGTGGCTCCAGCCACTCAGAAGGCTCCTTCAGAAAATAAATTCGGGGGGGGGGGGGGGGGGGAAGCTCTATTTTCGGTATTATTCCCTGCCAGGATGAATGAGATGGGCCAAAAAAGGGCATGGCAAGTAGCAGAGCTCATGAAACCCTGAGACCCTCCAAGCAGTAGGAGCAGAAGGAAGGGATGATATTGCTACCATTTCGGCAGTTGTCAGTTAATTGGGCCAATTTCATGCAGTTTAACCACTTGTTAATGAGGAGAAACAGGGATTTCTTGTCTGGGTGAGAGGTGATTGCCTACAGCTACTTTAATTTCTATCTATGGGTTACTGAGGCAACAAGAAAGAGGAAGGAGTGCCTTCTGGCTGCGACACTTTAGCTCCAGTTTCACTGGACTGTGCTGTCCAAACTCAGTGTAATCAAAACTGAGCCTGTTTCATGGCAAATTGTTTGGAATGTAACTTCCCTTATCCTTGTACTGTATCTGTTGAAGACAGGCTACAAAGTTTGTATCTCCAAAGGCTGGGTTTGGGTCCAAGCTGAGGGCATTTGGTATTTTGTTGTTGGTTTAGGTCTTCTTCTAGAGCCAGGATTCTTGCCCCAAGATCTGCGTGCAACTGGCTAGTCATGGTCTGGTTCTTATACCTCCTTTCCATAAAGGAACCAAAAGGCTCCTAAAACCATTCAATAACGTTTTTCTCATGTGGTTTTCATATTAAGTAGCTGGCCAGAAAATCTGACATGGTCTACATAGCTTTCTCTCTTTATTCATGTGAGAAAATGAAGACTCAAAACTTGTCTCTGCTAATACGATAACCATCACACAAAAGGAGTTGTTGTTATTGCTTTGGTTTTTATTCATCTCTATTCTCAACTCAGAGATGGATCTGTGTTTACAGAAGTGATGGTATGAAGCAGTTTGGAAAGAAGAAAAGTGGACAATGTTTAATGGTAGTAGAAAAATTGAGCTAGTTAGTAAATGGCTTTTTAAGAAATAGCCCAAGAAACATCTACCTCAGCAGGCATTGCCCGTGGAGACGCTGTTCCTCGACAATTCAGCCTGCTGGTGCCAGCACCTTGTTCCAACCCAATTCCCCATGCCTGGGTTGAGGCTGAGCTGCCACACTCTGTCACAGAATCACAGAATCACAGAACAACCAGGTTGGAAGGGACCCATCGGATCTTCTAGTCCAACCATTCCTATCTAACACTAAACCAAGTCCCTCAATACCTCATCCACCCGTGCCTTAAACACCTCCAGGGAAGGTGACTCAACCACCTCCCTGGGCAGCCTATTCCAATGCCCAATGACCCTCTGTGTGAAAAACCTCCTCCTAATCTCCAGCCTAAATCTCCCCTGGCGGAGCTTGAGGCCATTCCCTCTCGTCCTGTCCCCTGTCACTTGGGAGAAGAGGCCAGCTCCCTCCTCTCCACAACCACCTTTCAGGTACTTGTAGAGAGTAATGAGGTCTCCCTCACCCTGCCTACCAGCATTTTGCCCAGCCACACGGTCTCTCCACAGAGTAAGCCTACCCTGAGGGACACCAGGCTCTCCACCAACAGACCTGCTGATGCTGCTGTTTGGTCTCATGCCAGGAGGTGGGGTTTTTTTTTATCCAGAAGAGTCCAGACTCCTGAGGGAAGAAATGTGGTTTACAGCATAGTTGTCCTGTTTCTTCAAAGCTGGACTGCTCCATGCATCAGGAATTTTTTGGAAAACAAGCACAGAAAGGATGACTTAACAAGGCAGCATTTTCCTCTGGTGGACCAACGCACTGCCTGCTTCTCTGGGACTGTGGGCAGCCCTGTTTGGGTAAGAATAGTGGGAATTCCCTCCTGTGCTTTGTCAGCTGAGGCATCAGGGGCTTGTCAGTCAGTGTTAAAATACACATGTGCTTTCCCAGGATTATTTTGTCCTGTCACACTGCCATGCCCGTGCCATCACACTGGAGGGTCGGTTTGCTGCTCAGATACCCCTTATATGGTTCATAGAATCATGGAATGGTTTAGTCTGGAAGAGAACTTAAAGTCCACCCAGTTCCAAACCCCTGCCATGGGCAGGGACACTGCCTACTGGATCAGGTTGCTCAAAGCGCCATCCAACCTGGCCTTAAACACCTCCAGGGATGGGGCAGCCAAATCCCACAGCACCACTGCCAGGAAGGGACCTCATGGAGTTTTGGGACATTGCAGCCTGTGACCTCGGTAGTCTGGGTCCTCTTGCTGTGCCCTGGTTCATCAGCAGTCCTGCCAGGCTTGGCTTTGCCCCCAGTGGGTGGAAAGTTGCCTAGAATCATAGAATCACTACGGCTGGAAAAGACATCTATGATCATCAAGCCCCAAGGGGAGGCTTGGAGCTTTTCCATCTCCCCAGAGGGATGAAAGCTGCTGGTGGGGCTTGGGAGGGACCCCAGGGTTGTGGCGGGGAATTGGCAGTGGGACAGAGCAGGGAGCCTCAGTGTGAGGGGACACAGCCACTGGGATGCCCTTGGGGCTGCTCCCCTTGAGCAGGTGAGGCGCTGAGCTTCAGCCAGGGCATGCGGGGGGGCAGCTATGGGGGATCAGATTTGGGGGTGCGGGGTCAGTGTAGGGCGGGTGTTAAGACTTTAGGGTGCAGGATCGGCCTTTCTTTGGGGGGTATTCAGACTTTGAGGTGCAGGGTCAGCCCTGGGGAGGGGGTGTTTGTTCAGCCTTTAGGGTGCAGGGTCAGCCTTGGGGGGATGTTCAGCCCTGGGCGAGGGGTGTTCAGTCTTTGGGGTGCGGGGTCAGCCTTTGGAGGGTGTTCAGCATTTGGGATGGGGGTTCAGCCTTTGGGGTGCGGGGTCCGCCTTGGAGGACATGGGGGTCGACTGCGGGACGGGGCCCCAACCCGGGGCGGGGGCTGAGGCTCGGGGCGGGGGGTTCTGTGCGAGGCGGGTCTCGGCCCGGGGCGGGGCGGCCGCGGGTTCTATAAACACCCGGCACCGCCGCGCCTTGGCGGTTGAGCGCGGTGCAGCGGCGGTGGGAGGTGAGTGGCCACGCGGACGGACACAAGGACGCGGGGGGCGGCCGCACGGGGAGGAGCGGGCGCGGGGGGCTGCGGGAACCGAGGTTCGCTCCATGCCCTGCGCTGTCCCGGGCGCCTCGTGGTGCCTGTTGCGGCTCTCCGGGTTTCCCAGCGCGGGGAGCGCCTGGCGTGCTGGGCACCTCTCGCTGCGGGAACCCCGAGCGGCTCCTCGCCCAGCAAGGCGACTTTGCGGGCTGCTGGCACTCGGCCCGTCCCCGCTGTTCCGTCCCAGAGGGGTCCCTTTCCCAGCCTCGGGGTTGCCCGAAAGCCTTAAAACTGGGAGTTGCTGGCTTCGTTAGTGTCTGCTGTAACAGAGGTTCGTCTTCTTGTACTAAAATATAGGTATATATATAACTCGTATTTCAGCAACTGAGCTATTCCCCTTTTGCTATCCCTTGCCGCTCTTGCAGGGTGTGTGTATTCTGCTCTTGGAACAGGGCTTGGGTACTGCTGGTGGCACCAAATGTGTGTTGAAGCAGAAAACCGGTTAATTAAAGCCCTCATCTTGGAGTGTGCTTTACAAATGGAGTTCTGGGAGCATTTGGAAATCCTCAATATGCTCTTTTTTATCTCCTGGTTCGCATGGGTGTTCACTTTCTTCACTGTTCTGCAGAGCAGGAGGATCTTCAGAGAGAAATGCAATCTTGGGAAAGACCATTGTGCTAACAATTGGGTGTTAAAATGCCAGGTTTCCTTTAAAACTTGAGAAGAGTCGCTTATGGGTGAGAGGCCTCGGTGTGACTTGGTTCTCTCTCCTTTCTCATGCCTACATGCGATTCTGAAACGTGGTTTGTGTTTTGTGGTTTTAATTGCATTCTTGGGCAACTTCCTGAAAGAAAACCTGGTAGTCTGATTATTGTTTTTTCACTGCACTGAAAAATTACTTCCTCTTCTCCCTTCACTTTCTCTTCTGTGAGCATTCGGTAATGTCTCTCCACAGGAATTCATTAGAAACTTGGATTTGTCGGGACTGTTCACAAAATACACGTAGGTGTATGCAGCTGTACTGTCTTGGAGCTTTGGAAAAGGGGAGAAGCTGCAGGAGCTCACAAGCAAAGAGAAAAGCAGCTGCACGCCTGCGGAGTGATGAGATGAGCCTGTAAAGTGTGCGAGATGGAAATTGACACAAATCAAAAGGCTGGATGATTGAGTAGATTGTTTCATGTATGTATAAGACGTGATAGCTTGAAATTGTAGTATTTAGTGGGGTGTGATTAAACCTGTAAGAATTGCAGCTGTTTGGCACAGAAGTAAACTTTGAGTAATGGATGCTGTAATAAAACTCCTTTAAAATGAGGGACAATTATGTCAGACAAGCTGTCAGCAGATTCTATCAGCGCTCCTAAGATGCGGAAAAGCTGCATATCTGGACCTTACCCTTGCATCGTCTACCTTAGGTATCGGGGTGTTGTAGAAACTCCTCTCTGCTTTGGATGGTGATGAGACTGTTGCCACAGCCAACTGTCTATATATAGTTCGCCCCCTCCCACATGAGGCAGAAAACAAACTCATGCCAGTGCAGAAAAGAAAACAGGAATCTGCAGTGGCTTTTGTCTCAAGGTGTATACAGAAGTGTAGAAGCTTCTGTTTGGTGTTGTCATTGACAACCAGGAGAACAGCATGTCTTAGGAGTATGCGGAGACTTTTACTGTGGGTCTCTGAATTGCACAGCCAGAAATGTCTTCCATTCCTAAAGCTGGTTACCAGCATACTGAGTTGCGCTAGATGTTTTTAGACTAGATTGAAGTGTGTGTGTATATAAATATAAAAAATAACCACCTTGCTTTATTGCTAGGAATTAAAATGAGCATGTGTATAAATTTTGTGCCCCTACAGTAAGGGAACAGTTCAGAGGAAGCTCTGGCTAGATATTTGTGTTGTTTTGGTGGTGATGGACTTGGTATCTACCTGGCTTATTGCAGCTGCTTGCGGCTTGTGATTCTTGCTAGGCAACTGCAATGCTCACGCTTGAAAAAGCTGGGGCTCGGTGGAAGGCTTTTCTTGGAAACTGGAGTTAGGATTGTCTGGCAGGCTTGGATTACTTAATCACAAACATGCATAAGAGAGCATGCTTTTGTAATATTAATTGGGGAAAATCCAGCCTAATCGTCAAAACACTTCCAGTTAGTTGGTCTGTTAACTGGATTCTACTGTTCTTTAAGGTCAAAGGTTTTATACGTGGGAAGACGGGAAAAGATAGATCACTAAGCTGTGAAGTGCTGCTGGATGCTGATAGCTTTGCAAGCTTCTGGACATCCTCCCAATTGCCCATGATATAACTTACAAATAATATTTTACAGCAAAATACTAGCCTGTAAGTACCATGTAATCCAGTGCACCTATACTAGCCATATGCAACTTTTGAATAAGAGTGGTATAAAGAATTGCCTCTTTTAACCTTGGAGAGGAGGTAGCATACAGTAGCCAATCACCTACATCTGAATTTAAGGTTAACAGTGTAAATTAAAAACTATGAATTTTTTTTTAATTAGTGTCTCTGTGAAAATAGGAGAAAGCTGAATGTGTGCCCATGTACGTGCTTAGGTGTTTCCTCTACACGATGGATGAGAGGAGACCAGGAAGATGCAGATGAAGGTGGTAGCATTCTACAGCTGTAGCTATGTTTAGGCTGACATGCTACAGAAGAAAACTGTCCTATTATTTGCTTTTCCATGTCTCCTATCTATTATTAGAACCTAGTTCACTATTCAACTACATGATAACTTGTGCAAGCACAGAGGTTGTCACTGTTGAAGTTGGAGCCAGTGATCATGGACGGGAAGAGGATGAGGCAATTCTAGTGGCAGTGCTAGTGTGGGCTGTAGTTTCTTGTCCTGGTCTTGAAATACACTTAAGTGCTAACTGAAATGCTTTATTTATTCTTTATCTCTTCTTGAGCGGTGTCTGTGCAAACATTCATTTTGGCAGCTGCTATATCTTGTCTATGGTCTGGTGTTCACCTTTAATAGACAGAAAGAGGTTTTTGCTTGTATTTCCCATCTGAAATCAGGATGTGACTCATGCTGGGGTCTGAATAATACACCACAAAGCAGTTTATGTAAGAAAGCATATTCATCTTAAGGATTGATCTTCTCATGGTGGAAATCTCAGTCTTGCTGACCATACTCAACAACACGATGTAAACCATGTACCCCAGGCAGCATCTTGTTCTTTTCCAGGGTTTCAGAAACAGTGTCCTGAAATTCTTTTTAGTATCTTGGGACCAAAAGAGTAATAATGGAAGGCATCAAGACCGATTACTAGAGTCCTGAACTGAAGATGCCTGCACAAGGCTGTGTGTATGTAGTGGCCTCAGTGTGCAGGTAGAAAATGTTTAGGAGAAATATTAGCTGCCAAAAGACTGTAAGCTACAGTATAAATCACTCTGGAGTCTCCAGCAGGAGTATTGAAAAATGTTGGTACATCTCTGCTCTCTTAGTTCAGCTGATGTGCAGATTGTATGAATTCATGTTCTTTGACTGTATGGCTTTGACCAAGCTTTGTTTTCTTAAGTGTTTTTCTTCTTATTTAGCAATTTGAAACATCTATTCCAACAGAAGGGCATGTCATGTTATTTAGTGATGGTTCCCACTGCTGCTGAGATGGCCTGCTCTGAACTGCAAGTTTCTGTTGACCAGAGGTTGCAAATGGATTTTGTGGTTCCTTGTTTGGTTTTAATAAGAGAGAGGCAGTCTCTGTCACTGGTGCTGGTTCTGGTGGGTTGCAGGTACAAAAAACAAGAGGAGAACGGGACACACCTCTAACTTTTCTTCTTCCATTCTCTTTTCTTGTTTTACATCTCTAAGCAATCTAAAATCCTGTGTAGAAGTTGGTGGATTTATCTGTTGGCTAAATGGCTCCATCTTGCTCTGTGCCTTCCTTTCCCAAAAGGAGCAGTTCATGCACCTTTTTCAGCAATAAAGCTCCAGCTGCTCTGGCAGCTCAGCTTAAGAGGCTTCTTTCCCAACTAATTGTCTGCTTCCTCTGTGAGGTTTGTCATCTGTGTTATGGAAATAGTGATGGACTATGCAGAGGCTTTTCAGCCAACACAGCTCACAAATCAGCTCACAAACTTTCAAGCTGAACTGAATCAGATGGTTTAATATACCAGGTCATGACCTGCTTTTTGAGGATACTTGTGCATAGTTCATGTTCGGTTGTCCTTTTTTTCCTATTGAAGTTTAGGTTTTACCTTTCCAGAAACCTGTAGTAAAGTCAGTGAGATTAATTGGGATTGAGGTCAGGTTACTGAAAAGTGTTTTCTTAAATACATGTATTCTAAATAGCTGTTGATTCTGTTATTAGTTGGTTAATGTAAGTCCTCTTGCAGGTGACTGAGGAGGTTATCCAAGTATACACTTTGGGGTCCCAGCACAATGTTTCATTCCCACATCCTTGCTGGGTGCGATTCCTGCATACTTCGAGCATCTGTGACTTCTGATACTGTTGCGGTTGCCCTGTTCAGCTTCTGACGCTGGAGGAGGAAGAGATGAATGTGTCTATATGCTGCAAAGAAAAATGTAAACATCCCTATCCTATTTGGTTAACTTTTAGGCTAATTCTGAAATGTTTGAGGCTGCTAGAAGACTAGTAGTTGATGCTTCTATGAGCTTAAGCCTAAGTTTCACTGATGCTATCCTAGAGATAGAAAATTAATTTGTCTTTTTATCTTAAATATTAATAGCTTTAATCCTTGGCTACCTTACATTGAGTTACATTTGCTATCTAGTACTTCAGATGAGAACAAGGTTTCTAAAGTCACTTGTAACTTGCGAATAGGAAGCTATTGACTGTAAATATTGTACAGCATGATTAATCAGTAAATAAAAGGCTAGTTGCCTATCACTGCAGATCTCCAGCTACAAGTGAAGTAAATGGTTAGAACAGTGGTATCTCCCAGGTGTTTTGTCAGATGGTAGTATTCCCTAGATACAAGTGCTTTAAGATTCAGATCTTAGTTATCAATGAGTTTGTGTGACTGCATGTTATGAAAGCTCTTATGAGCAGAGAATACTGGAGTTGTTCTGTTTTTTATGGTGAAATGAGTGTATTAAATACGACTGCGTAACTTTACAGTAGTGCCAACGCTGTTAGTGCCATAGGCTTGCCTCCTTGTAGGAGGAAGAATAAGTAAAGACTTAGTAATATTGAACTACTTATTTTATATGGTGTCTCTTAAAGGCCACCTGGAAGACTGACAGCTTGTCTCTTCTTACTAGTTGAGCATCCCTAATAAAAGCATGTAGAGGCTTTGGTTTGTTAACATGTGGCTGGTACAGCCTGCCAGCTCTCTTAGCTTCCCAGGAGCATAAAACCATTATTGCTACATAAAAAACCTTGTATTTTCAGTTGTGCTGCAAACTGAGATTGAACCATAAGTTGTAGAATGGTATGAACTGGGCTTTGTAAGGTGTTGCATAATAGGAAATACCTGTACTTCTTTTGAAGAGTAAACTAAACCTGAAAGATATAGAATATGAAAGCTAACAATGTCATCCTCTCTGCAGCAACTAGCATGCCTTGTCAAAGCTCTACTGAAATTTTGACTACTGGTTTGAAGACTTGATTCTACGTCTTCAGCTTTTATTTATTACAAAGATTTTTTTGCTTGACAGTTCTCTAGGACTGTATTACAAATATTGATATCTTAACCCTTCTGAAGGATGTGTACTGGGAAGCTGTTGATATCAAATCTACTCCAAGTACAGCTCTCCGTGCAGTCTCAAGGTGGCTGTGGAACCATCTCCAGAAGGCTATATCTGATCTCTCAGCCTGGTGTGTGCTGGAGATGGGGCCATGTGTCACTGGCCAGCAGATAGAAATTTCCCTAGGGAGGGAAGGAACAAATTTCACTTTGTTCTGTGGGAGTGTAGAGGCACAAGAGTCCTGCTGTTGGATGTGTCCTGCCACAAGTGGAAATTAATGAGGGTGCTGGGTTTGCCTTTAGTATCCTTTAAGGAAGGAAGAAAGTCTAGTACTATAGCAGAAATGGGGGCTCGGGTAAAGGTTGTGATGAGGGGCCTCAGTGTGTAAGACACCAAATGTTGTTAGTCCAGCACCTTGTGGAGTTACTTCATAAGCCTACCCTTATGCAGCCAATTAACAAAGTGTTAATACCCTGTATCTATTAATGGGAGCCTACAATCCTGTAGGCTTGCAGTTGCTTTTTAACAAGTCTGTACTTGCACAACAAGCATTGTTAATGTACAGTAAATGTGGGAACTGTAATTCCACAAAGCTTTTCTTCCACAAAAACTTAAAATAGGGTCTGATTGGTGAACCTGCTGATAAATTTTAGACAAATGCTTTAATTGTTGAACAATTGTTCCCTCTACTGGGGTGAATGGAGAGCAAGAGGGTATAGCTTCACTGCCTTGTTGTGAAACAGGATTGTGCTGCATCGTTTTGGGAAACTGGTTCTGCAGCATTAGTCATGATGGGCTGACTGTCCCATGCTGCTTCTTCATTATGTTAAAATAACCACATTGCCTAAAGAACTCAAGATCAACAAACCCACTTCTTTTATTAAAGGGGTACCAGTAAATTAAAAACATAATTCTCTTTAGTCTTCCTGATACTGTAGGACTTGCTAATAGATCTTGGAGAAGGCAGTGGAAACTGATTTAAATACCAGAATAAATAATGCATAGAGATTTTAATAACAGTTGTTGAGCTGTCTATAATGGGAAAACACAGATGAAATTTGAAAACCCTGGTAGAACTGTGAAGTCCAAGAATCATCTCCATGAGCCCCCTGCCCTGTGGGGTCAGCAAACTATTTGCTTCATGAAGAATAGCTCACGTTGGCCTTTTGAATTATGAGAGAGAGAGATGGAAGGAAAAGCACATGATACATAAATGCCTATCTGTGTTCTTGAAACTCTGAATAATGCCTATGTAGTTGTAGTATAGTTACAATTGAGTGGTGAAATCAAAAGCTGTCTCTAGTCAGCTTTACAAAGACCTATTTTACACAATCCAGTGAACTACCATGCATCACTGCCTGATGTTTTAGAAAACAGTGGTGAGAAAATCAATCTCCTTTATGAACAGGAGACGTTAGTTGTGAGGCTGCAGAGTTCAAGTGGAGCTTGCCTGTCCATGCTACATCATTGAATGAGTTCATTTGGAAGGGATGTTAAAGTCCATCTAGTTCCAACAACCCTGCCAGGCCTCCTGCTGGATCATAGTGCTCCAGGTCCCACCCAACCTGACCTTGAACACCTCCATGGATGGGGCAGCCATGACTTCCCTGGGCAACTTGTGCCAGTGCCTCATGACCCTCATTGTGAAGACTTTCTTCCTAATGTCTAATCAGTCTTCCCTCTTCCAATTTAAAGCCATTCCCCCTCATCCTAATGCTCCATGTCCTTCTAAAAAGTCTCTCCTCAGCTTTTCTGTAGTATTAAACTCTTAAGTCTCTGCTCCTGTAGGAGCTGTACTTGGATGAAGAGATGGTTCCTGTCTGAGGCCAGCCAGTTCTATAAGCTGATGTTCTGTTGGGAAATTCCTCCTTGTCAGGGGACGCTGGTTGGATATGGCTAAGGGAGATGTTCCAGATGGAGATGGTCCATTCTGAAACAAACCCAAATGCTTTACCAAACTGAGGAAATTAGAAATGGTAGAGAAAGATATAAGGTTGAGAGAGGAAAGCTCTGGGACGAGTGCCCTGTTTTCTGTAGTTGTGTGCAGTGTTGGTTTTGGTGCCTGAAGTCAGTCCAATGTCTTAACATACAAAGCATTTCCTAACAAACCCTTCCAGCTTCTCTCTGTGTACAACTCATGTTTATCTCATATTGACAGTGACTTGCTCCCCTTCAGAGCAATATAAGTACTGAGCTGTTCAAAAGTGCTTAAAAGTCATCATTTCTTAGTAATGCTGTGCATACTAAACCTTCCAGGTGTTGGGTAATCAAAGTCTGTTTTGCTGTGTTAGAAATTTTTTGTGTGTGATCTTACTTGTTGATATAACATGGCTTTTGCTTTTGTCTGTGGGGGTTCTAATCGCTACTTTAAAGCTGGAAGCACTGGGAAGAGTTGTTGGACAAAAGGGAAGAACCAGCATTCAAGCTGTAACAGAAAACGTGGAGGAAGATTAAACACTTCAGTTCTGCTGTGTGAACTAAGCCAATTCTGAGTTCTCCTGCATTCAGACCATGGGTCCTGCCGCTTCAGACTCAAAAGCTTGGTTAGATATGGTGGAGGCCAAGCAGGATAGCAAAGGGTAAGGAGAGGCTTAGGAGTGGATACTGAAGCTGAAGGCTTTGGTATACAAGAGGTTTGAGAGGTGTGAGGAGAAGCCTACTGACAGGCTTGAGTATATTAATATACTGCCAAGTGTGCATCATCTGGAAAGCAAGACACAGCTTGTAGCCTTCCAATTGCAGCCAGAGTGGTCTCTTTGCTTTGGAGAAACAATTGCTGTGTACTCAGCCAGCTCCTTAAATGCTGTTAACAAGTTTGGTTGAGTATTTATTCAGTCCTGCTGGAGAGAGTTGGTTAAATGCCTGAAGTGAAACTGCTTTCTTTGAGCTCATGTCACTTGAAATAAGACTTTTAAATTAATAGCACAGATGGCACTGACAAGAAAACATGAACTTCTCAAACTCTGAAGTCCCTAAACGCATGTCCCAGGGCAGGTTTTTCTGGGCACACAGGCTGCCCAGTGCCTGCTATGTAGGCACAGGAGCTGTTGTGCTTTTTGGGTCCAATACAGTAAGACCAGCAATGCTGCAAGGCACTGATTTTAGTTTCACTCTGTTTTGCTGCACTTGCTGCTGTTTGGGTTACAGCTATTCAGAAGTAGCGTTTGGTGCCTAAACTTCCTTATACTTGATACTTCTTCAAAGAAACTGCAGAATCCATCTTGCAGCTTCAAGAATGAGCCGTGTGGGTTGTACTTTATTGCTGCTGAGGTCAGGCTTCAAAATAAACAACTTGGAGGTGTCTCATAGGATACTAACATACATCCAGTACTTAGTGCAGTCAGTACAGATAACTAAAAATCTATGTACAATTCACTGTTTCATTCTCGATTCACTTCAAAGTTTTCTTCAGGCCTTCTGGGGCAGGTCTTTTCTCCTACTTGCATTTTAAATCTGCATATGCTTCCAGCTCATGTTTCTGTCTGATCTTGAACCAAACTAAGTTCTCCATTTCCTCTTGGGAAGAGCACAGCAGCTCTGTCTGAAGATGAAGTCCTTCCTAAGCTAGTTGTTTCCTGTAGGAGGATCTTCATGCTCAGCAGGTTTTTTTGTGCCTGGGGCTGAAAAATGTAACTTCTGCTCCACCAAATGCCTTTCTAGATCCAGATCAAAAAGTCTGTATTAATGTAACTTTGCTTTTGTACCAAGTGTTCTGTAAATGCAGGTCAAAAGCATCATGTCTGCTTTGACATAAATACTTCCATAATAGCTTCAGCCAAAAGCTTAAACTGTGCATTATGTGGGTCATCTAGATAGCTGTGCATAGCGAGTTGAGTACACTGCCTACTATGTATGAGGGTTAGGGTTTGCAATGCTGGCTAGAGGCTGAGGTCACCCAGAGATTGGTAGCCTGAAGGCATTTTGCCATCTGTCATGGAACAATACCAAGCTACTAGTGCAGATGATGCACTGCAGCGTTCCTCTCCTGCCTTCCCCAGAGTTGCATGTCTCGGTGGACCATTTATCTAAAAGTGGCTTAAACCAGGCTTTGCAGTAGATATGGGTAGTAATTACTAATTTAACCTGGTGTACAGGACTAGGTGTGTTGCTGTTGCTGAGGCAGGTGGAGTAATGGGTTCTTGGTAGGCTTGTTGTCAGCAAGACATCCCTTATACAGGTCAATGCATGACACTGTCATCTGTTTTGTTCAGAAACTTTAGTGCTAGGATTATGAACTGGATTTAAATTAAATTTGGGCTTTGTTTTTTATTATTCTCTAGTTGCATTTATTTGGGTCAGTGTCAGTATGTCTGTTGTCTATTTAGAAGTTTAAGTTATAGAATGTTCTTCCTAGAAGTTTTCAGTCTAAGAAATGGGCAGCCTACCTTTAAAAGGGATCTTTTTTAATCCAGCATCTTTTAAAAGCCCACATCTATGCAAATGAATTTGCCTATACATCTTCCTCCTCATCAGTTAACTTTACAAAGATATAAAGGTCGTAGGCAAAGAAGTGCCTAGGTTGTATTTTTGCTTGGCTTTCTGAAGCATTGGATTCAAATTTAACTGTTGCTAAGTTTTTAGCTTCGAAGTTATGAAAGCTTGTTGAAAGCTTGTTGGTATTCTGTATAGCAGGTCAACTGCTTTCTATCTTACACATCCTACATCCTTTTGGATTTTGTTTGCCTTGCACTGTACTTAAGCTGTTTTTCTTTCAGGATATGCAAATACAGACAGTTCTTGTTACTGAACTCCATGGAAGTTGAATATAGTGAAATCCATGCTAGAAGCATTAATAACATGACTATGACTTCTGCTCAGAGATTAAATTAGCTTCTCAGTTAGCTGGTTGAAGTACACAGTGGGCAGGGCAGGGCTGAGAGTGGCTCTGTAGCTAATGCTGATGAGCTATTTTGCTCCTTCCCTGTGCTCAGAGCTCTGCATAACTTATTCTATTTAATGAGTAGGTATTTGCTATAACTTGTGCTCTAAAATGTACACTGATGTGCTGTAATAGTGTAGCAGGAGGGAGAGACAGGGCAAGTATGGAGACCTCTGGGAAAACTGGATGCCGCAGGTAGTAGTTTTCTCCCTGAAACAAAAAAAAATCAAAAATGAAGTCACATAGCAGTGGCATTGGGAGCAGAGTTGGGTTGTTTTGACAAGGTTTCACACGTGTCATGGGGAAGATGCAAAGGTACTGGGAGCTGACACCCCAAGTCTCATAATGGCTGTCAGCAGTGAAGGAGAAAACTTGGGACCAACAATATATCCTGGCAGAGGCAAAGAAAAGAGCAGATATTACTGAGGCTTGTGCAGAGACAGTACCTAAATGGCAATGAAGCATTGCTTTATAATGTTTCATAGAAGCATCACTCCTGTCTCTGTCCTTATAATATACTTCTAGCAATGTAGTGTGCTATGGGTAGATATGCTCAAAATAGGCCAGTATCTCCTGGTTTGACTGGTGAATCAGATGGAGTGGCCTTAATCAAAAGCAGGGGGTTTTCAAATTACAGCTCAGACTGTGTGCCCTGATTGTCTGTTGCTGCCCCGGTCTCCAAAACTACATGGAACAGGCGTTGTTGCACCAGTGTTAGCTGCTTGCTTTTAAATACATATACTAAAAATTTCAGATAGTTGGGTGGGGTTGTGGCTTGTTTTTTTTTTCTTCTGCTTGCCAAGGTACAGATAAGACTTTGGTTAATATTGGGATTAAGAATTTTTGTTTAAATTGCCTCTTGGGTTCCCTGATAGGGAGAAGAGCTGGTCACCAAACCACCAAGGAAAAATCCTTAAAACAGAAGCCTAGCTTCTCTGAGTGGCAGGTCACATTTGCTTCCTGCAAAGCAACATTGTCATCAGTGTAGATCTGCTGCCTAGGAGAGAGGGAGGTCTGCCCCTGAGGAGTGCAGGAAGGACATGCATCTCTTAGAGCAAGTCCGGAAGAGGTCACAAAGGTGATCAGAGAGCTAGAGAACTTCCCGTGAAGAAAGTTAGAGAGATCAGAGTTCTTTAGCTTAGAGAAGACTCTGGAGAAACCTTAGAGCAGCCTTCCAGTATTGAAAAGGAGGCCTGTAGGAAAGCTAGGGAGGTGCTCTTTATCAGAGTGCTGGGATAAGACAAGGGGCAACAATTTTAAGCAGGAAGAGGGGAGATTTTAATTAGATTTTAGGAAGAATTTTTTTTCCTCTAAGGGTGGTGAGGCACTGGCACAGGTTGTCCAGGGAAGTCGTGGATGCCCCATCCCTGGAGGTGTTCAAGGCCAGATTGGATGGAGCTTAGAGCAACCTGATCCAGTGGGAGGTGCCACTGCCCATGGCAGAGGGCTGGAGCTGGATGGGCTTTTAAGTCCTCTTCCAGTCCAAACCATTCTGTGAATAACAAACCTGGATGCTTCAGTTGTCTGGTTTCTGTTAGTATCAAAGAAATCTTAAGAATAAACCTGCATTACCTTTTTTCGTTTACTTGCCAGGCTGCTGGTTTTTCCCACAACTGCTTCTGGCTGCAGCCAGTGGGATGGGGTGCAGGACATATCTAGGATGCGATTTACATAACCTGCTTCATGGGGGTCAGATGCTGTTTGGATTTTCCTCGTGCAGGTCTCTGCTGCAGCTGGCCAAATGTGTGTAGTGCTCAGGTTAAGCTTGAGAAATACCACTTGATGATTGGTACGAAGCTCTTCTGGAAGGAATTGCACTTCAATGACTCCAAAGCTGTAGGGGATTATTAAGTTGGTAGGAAAGACTTAATGAATGGGTGGGCTGTTAACCTGTTTCGTAGGACAGCCTTTTCACTCTTCCTTGCGTAACTTAAAACAGTCCAACAGGTTCCTCTGATCACAGCTATGCCAACAGTTGGGATGGAGGAGAAAAATATCTCAACTCCTGCCTTATTTCATGTTAAGCATTTGGCTCTTTCTGCACTGCAATGGCAAACTTTTAAGCTGGTTCTGTGCCCTGAATTGGTGTAGAAGAAAGTGGAAATGCTGTATTTGTTACTTTCAAGTGTGTTAGCGAAGTTAAAGTACATGCTATTAAAAGATGATTAAATGAATCTGTTCAAACACCAGCTGGCTTTCTGATAATCAAGTGCTCCAGCATGGTTTGAACTTGGCAGTGTAGGTAGGCTGTGTGATGGCACAGCTCATTGGTGCAGTACGCCCTTTTGTATGAGTGGGAGGCACTGGGCACCTGGGCCAAAATGTGCACCCTGCCTCGATGAAGAGTTTTTGCTGACCTCCAGCTTGGGGTCGCTGGAGCCAGAAGAGCAAGTGTGCAGTGCTGAGCAGAGGATTCCATGAGAGGGAGGAGACCTATTTTTATCTGGGTTTTGCATGTTTTATGCAAATTACATTTTAATCAGCTGTATACTTTCTACAGCCTGATTAGCCATTGGTGAGACATGGAATGAGGTGACTCCTCAGGGTGTTTGAGACTAACACCTAAGCATGCTCTTGGAGTCAGTGTGATGGGGGAACAGGCTTATTTGCTGGTATGAAAATGGAAGTCAGGACTTTGCAACTGTGCAACTGAGATGGACTTGTCTAAAATAAGTATTGTGGTTGAAAGAGAACCTAATTTCAGAGATACTTGGAAGAATAGTCATGCAATAATCTGTCTGTGCTAAAAAACCCTCCAAGGATTGAATCATAGAATGTCCTGAGTTAGAAGGGACTCACAAGGATCAAGTCCAGCTTCTGTCCATGAATAGAGCAGCCCCAACATTCACGCTGTGTGTCTGAGGGCTGGCCAAATGCTTCTGCAATATTGTAAGGGTTGGTGCTGTCAGTGCTTCCCTGGGGGGGCTGCTCCAGTGCTCCACCACCTTCTGGGGAGGGAACCTTTTCCTAATATCCAACCTAGACCTCCACTCGACTGAATTATGCTTCCATGAGGAGAAAATATAGCCTAGTATTTACATTACTTAGTTTTTAAGATTTGGGCTCAGCTTTCTAATCAGTTGCTGAGATGTCCTGAACAAACTGTTGCTGCTGCTGCTTGTGCCTCAGTTTCTTGGAAGTGGCTGTAGTGGTCCTGAGTTCTGTTAGATCTGCAGATGAAACCCGTTTTGAATGTGAACATCCTTCTGTACTCGTTAGCTGCTGAATTTTCTTCAATGGAAAAGTACAGGCTGAAATACAATCTTAACCTTGCATTTTAAAATCTAGAAATCTTCTGCTGTATAACCATCATGGAAAATGCCACTTACGCAGCTAACTTATTATTCTAGACAGGTGTAAATTCCCGCAACAGAAGGTCTGTTTGCATATGTATATGTGCTTCTGTTCACTGCAGAAAATGATCTATAAAATGTACTGTGCATCACATCTTAGTGGGCGAGGACAATATCATGAGGCTTCTTAGCACCAATTTATCCTAAAGGGCAGTTTGAACAGAATGACAAGACTCTGTTTAACTGAAACACAACTGACTGATTTTGTGTGTGGTGAGAGGTAGTCTCCCAGTTTGATGGCTTTTGTCCTATTACATAGTGGCTGGCAGCTATTTCATGGTTTTCTGCTTCTGGAAACCCCTAAACCCAGAACAGTGGTAGCAGTTAAATCATAGAATGGTTTGGGTCTGAAGGGACCCTGAATATCATCCAGTTCCAACCCCCATCTCCTTATTCCCCCGCCCCTGTGATTGGCAGGGGCACCTCCCACTGGATCAGGTTGCTCAAAGCCCCATCCAACCTGGCCTTGAACACCTCCAGGGAGGGGGCTTCCATGACATCTCTGGGCAGCCTGGGCCAGGGCCTCACCACCCTCACAGGAAAATATTTATTCCTAATATCTCATCTCAATCTCCCCTCTTTGCTTAAAACCCTTCTCCCTCATCCTGTCTCTGTGCTTCCTGAGCAAGAGTCCCTTCCTAGCCTTCCTGTAGCCTCCTTGAGGTAACAGGAACTGCTCTAAGGTCTTCCTGGAGCCTTCTTTTCTACAGGTTGAACAGTCCCAACTCTCTCAGCCTGTCATTAATGTAGA
This sequence comes from Coccyzus lansbergi, assembly GCA_033558105.1. Lineage (NCBI taxonomy): Eukaryota > Metazoa > Chordata > Aves > Cuculiformes > Coccyzidae > Coccyzus > Coccyzus lansbergi. The sequence continues at coordinate 490,569 of JAUMJK010000342.1, read as the reverse complement.
TATGAGTTCCATTGCCAGAGCTCTGGCAATGGTGTGTGAAGCATGTGTAAGACTTGCCTGCTCTTGAGGTAAATTGGAATTTAAGTTGAAAAAAATATGCTGTATTTGCGAAGTCTGACTTAATTTTCCCATCCTGTTTTCTTGCAGGTACCTCTAGCCAGAAACCATGAACTGGCACTTCCCATTTATCTTTGTTCTTGGGACTTTAACATCTGTATGTGCCCAGTTCAGCTTTTACCCTCTGGAGGAACTTAGCTCTGACGTTGGAATCCAAGTCTTCAATCAGATAGTGAAAGCTAAGCCTCAGGACAATGTCGTTGTTTCTCCACATGGGATTGCTTCGGTGCTGGGCGTGTTGCAGCTGGGTGCTGATGGCAAGACAAAAAAGCAGCTGACAACTATGATGAGATACAGCGTAAATGGTCAGTGATTCCAAAGGTAGTTTTGAGTGTTTTGTCAGAATCTTCATGTCACCATGAGGTGGCTTTCAAAGTGTGGTAGACTGCATCATGCACCAATTAACTCTGTTTACCAAAGCACAAAATGGACACACTTTAAAGTTAATTGGCAATTTGAGTATGGACATGTACAAACTGGCTGATAAGCAGATTTGTTAATGACTTCAGAGTCCTGGCTAGAACTGCTTTTGTTCTCACAAAATTGGGTTTCCAGACTAATGTGGACACAAGTCCAATGCCAGTGCGATGCAGGAAGGCTGCAGTACCCTGTTTCAGGCTGTACCAAACAGCCCCTAGCGTATTTACCACCCCTTAGGTAATGGGGGAAAAGTATTGCTTATCACCACATTGAAAGCAATGCAAGCTCAAACTATACACTTGATAGTTTCACTTGGATGCTCTTCAGCTGTGTTCATTTGTGTTTCTGCTGTCAGGATCCCCGAATCTGTAGTTTTTGAAGTGTCCTCTTCTTGAAGCACCTGTTGCTGCTTGTCTGTGCGACTGATGCTGCATGCATTGTTGTTTATCTTCCTCTGCCAACGTCTGCCCCTCAAGAGTGTAGGCTGAAAGTTCTTGCTGTTCTTTACTTTGCATGCTGTGTATTTTTTGTGAGGGTTTGCCAGGAAGACTTAATGTCTTAGTGCTAGTGTTCTGCCTTCTTTCCAGGAATAGGAAATTCTCCAGAGGTAAGCGTACATTTAAATCTTGAGCGGTATTGTCATGTCACATGTTGTCCTGTCTTCATTTGCTTTGCTGTTTTGGTTCTGGGTTTAAAGTACAGCAGAATGATTTGTCAGCTTAAGATCTAAATGTTGTAGATTGAAATCTCTTCATGAGATAACTGACTTGAAGAACATTTGAATGCTCAAAATAAGTACTTGCAAAAATTTTAAAGCATTATATCAACTGATTTCACTTGACCCGAGACTTTCTAATCCCAATTACAAGATACAGAGGTTCTCAAACCCCCCCTTGGAAGGTAGGCAGTACCTTGTTACAGAGACTTTGTATGTGGTGCTACCTATCTCTTTGCACAGATCTCTGCTTTTGTACAAAATTGCCTTATAGTCCTTTGGCAACTACAGCAACTGCTTCTTTGGGAAGGTAGTAGTTGGAAATTATTTAATTTATCTTTAGCTGTCTTTTAATGCAATTCAGCAGCTGGAAGCAAAGAGGAGAGCCAGCGTCATGAGACCAGCCAGCTCTCCCCGGACCACAAGCAAGTGCTCCATGGACCACCAGTGGTCCACAGGATAAAGTTTGAGAACCTCTGTTATGGTATGTTCTCCAAAAGAATTTGCCCATGGTGTAGGAGAGTGAACATGTAGAAATTCATACAAATGGAACTGCTAAAGCACTTAAACAGCAAAGCCATCTGAGGCTTTTTCTTATATGCCGCTGAAAGAATAACCCTAAACTAATTTATTCCCTTTGTATCTTGTCACAAGCTTGTCTACATAAGGAAGCAGTCTGGAAGGGTTTCTACCTAAATTTTATCAGGAAACAGAGGGAGCCCATTAATAACTGCTGTAAGAACAGCCGCACAAGGATCTTGTTCAATATTGAATGTGAAGCTTCTTGCTTGGCAATAGCTTCCCTGTGTAGACAAGTGCTCCTCCATAAGCCATAACAACAAGGAGAACTGGGTGTGATTAACATAGCAGTTCTTCTGTGCTGCCATATGCCTTCTCTCATATACAGCGAAGGAGCTCACTTGATATGAGCTGCATTCAGGTCCTAAGGATCTTGACTGTAAGCACTGGAACCTGCTGCTTTCCCTTTTTCATTTTTAAAGGCAAGTTCATATGTGAAAGGATTGACTCATGCTTATAGCTGATTTATGCCAGGAGGCCTAGTCTTTAAGGAAACTAGGATTTTACTTGAAGATTTGTTGAAGAAATCTTGACAGCTTCCTCTATTCTATAGTAAATGGAAAGGAAGGATGGTGACAAAACAACTTTTGCTTTGTGCTCTGAGGTTCAAGACCACCTGCATAATCCTACAGACCTGTTGGCTCTGAGTTAACAGGCTGAGACCTCGACTTTGTCACTGTCATAGAACTAACAGGTGACCTGGGTTTTGATGATGTGAAATACATTTTGGAACAGTGAAAGACTGTGGTTAGTAGCTCCACCCTAAGACTTGAATCTGAATATTATCCCAAGCACTGTCCATAGCATTTTGAGCAGACAGCTAGAGGGAGCAGCAGCCATCAGAGTGAAAACCATGTTTTTTCTGGGAAACCATAGGGTTCTTCAGATGAAAGATCAGAAATTGATATTTTGGAAGACCTCCTGGAATGCCTGCTTTGGTTTCTTTTTCTAGTCCAGCACTTAAAATGTGTCATCCTTCATGTCATTAATAGTTGCATATAAAGTAACTGTTCATCTTACACTAAATTAAACTTGCTGTTCTTTCCAACTAGGAGTTGGTAAAGCCTTAAAGAAGATAAACAAGCTCATAGTCTCAAAAAAGAATAAAGACATTGTTACAATTGCTAATGCAGTGTTTGCAAAGAGTGACTTTAAAATGGAAGTGCCTTTTGTTACAAGGAACAAAGAGGTGTTTCAGTGCAGTGTCAACAGTGTGGACTTTGAGGACCCAAAAGCAGCATGTGATTCCATCAACCAGTGGGTGAAAAATGAAACAAGGGGTGAGTATTAGCTCGTGCTTTTTGTGCAGGGTGATGTCTGAGACATCTTGGATTTGGTTTGAAATACTGGGGAAAGATGAGATGGGAGTGGAGGGAGAAAAAGTCTTGTAACTGAAAACTGTCTTTAAGCTAGCTTTTTTAGAGCTGGTGAGATGGAAATCTGCAGGATCACTGCCCCAGCAGGTGTGCCTGTCTCATGGCTTCAGGCGATTGCTATGGTGTGTGTCTGTCTGTACATGGGGTTGGGGGAGATTCTACTGTTCTCTGCCTTCATACAACTGATAAGAAATCTAAGCAGAGTTCTCCTGGAGCTAAGCTTCTCAAACATAACAGATGCTTTCAAGTAACTTGTACATTTGACTGTGTAAAAGACTTGTGGGAAGCTGGAGAGTAGTTTATCTTTTGCTTTTATTGCCCTTCCAAGATACTGCAGCGTTCTTAGTCATATTTAGTGGAGGACTTGTAATTAATCCTGTCTTCACAGAACTACTCATGCTTCAAACCACTTGGCATCTGGTTGTCAAGCTTGCATGTGCTAAAGCCAGAGATAATGCCTCACAACATGTTCATAGTCTAGGTGAACTGTTTCATATCTCTTGGAGTTAAAACCAGTGCCTCCTGGATGTGAGGAGCATGTTGTTAATGATGTTGGATGTGGTATTTGTGAAATGAGGCTGTCAAATTCTTTCTCTGCCACATCACTAGCTTTGCATAGCAGTATTGGAAGCAGTGTGTGAATGGGAAGTGCTTCAGCTGAAACTGCTACCACTGCAACATGCCTAGTTTGAGACTTAGATCTACTCACATGCTGGAAAGGGTAAGGTGCTGTTAGTTACAACATCAGTCTATCTATCAGCAAGATGCATTTGCTTTTTATTTCTCCCAAAGGTTTACTTTTTGACAAATACTGTTGGCTTTAAGAACCTTAAATATATTGTTCTCTGAGGAGCTGGCATACTCACCAATCAGGATGCCTAAAGTAATATTTGCTTTAGGTTCTTAATGAACAGTTAGCCAGCATTCTGACAGCAAATAATCAGATTCTTCATTTCTTCTAGGTATGATTGATCAGGTTGTAGCACCAGATGATATTGGTGGCAGTTTGACCAGACTGGTTTTAGTAAATGCTGTGTATTTCAAGGGCTTATGGAAATCACGATTTCGACCTCAAAATACAAAGAAACGCCCTTTTTATGGAGCTGATGGGAAGACCTACCAAGTTCCTATGCTGTCCCAGTTGTCTATCTTCCGCTGTGGTAAGCTCAATAACTCCCACTGCCACCAACAATGGTTGTAATATTTCATCTGTTCCTTCAAACTGAGCAGAAATTGGCTGTACCTGTGGTGTTTAATGTTGGTGCTTATTGTTGCTGATGTGGGAGGTGGTGTCACAGAAGTGTCCCACACTGCTGATGTATGTATGAGCTTGCTGTGCTCGGTATTTTAACAGTTGCTTGAGGTTGAATGCTCTGCCAAAGTGCCTGCCTTATCCTGTTGCCTTCAAAAATGAAAATCTGAAGTACTCAAACTGAGAACTTTGCATGTTACTGAAACATCACAGTAAGAAGAAATCCTTACTTTTTTTAAGAGGTGAGAATAAAGGAAAACTGAGAAACAGAACCCTGAAGTTCATCTGGTGATGAGCTATGTATGAAAAAGCTTGGAGTAGAATTGATCTGTGTTTTATGGTATATTACAGAAATGGGACTTGCACAGCCCCCAGTCCTGTGGGAGCCAAAGAAACACAGGGTTAGTTTTTTTGGCTGTATCTTTCAAGGTGTGAAGCGGCTTTTCAAATTTAAATTTAGTCACAAGTGAAAAGAAGTTCAGCAGGTTCAGCCAGACTTCCTCTGGAGGCTCTTGAAGCTGATGGAGGCAGTTGATGTGACTCAGTGTACTTCAGAGCTTTGGTGTTGCAGGCCTGTTGGGATTTTATTGCTCAAAGTGATAATAACAGCAGTGCAGTGTTAATAACTTCAGATGGGTTTTAGCAAGACTTATCTAAAAGGCTTTTGACTTCTGATTCTGATGCTCATTAAAAACCCCATAATGCTGGTGTATGTTTAAACTAGAAAAGGTGAAGGAGAAAGGTTTTAAATGAAAGAGGGGAGATGTAGATGAGATTGAGGAAGAAATGTTTTTCTGTGAGGGTGGTGAGGCCCTGGCCCAGGTTGCCCAGAGAAGTCACAGCTGTCCCTTCCCTGGAGGTGTTCAAGGCAGGTTGGATGGGGCTTTGAGCAGCCTGATCCAATGGGAGGTGTCCCTGCCCATGGCAGGGGGAGTTCAAAGTGGATGAGCTTTATGGTCCTTCTAACTCAAACCATTCTGTAGTTCAGTGATTCTATAACTGTGAAGATGAACTCTCTTCCAGCCTCAGTAGTAACGATAATAGCACAAAACGGACCAGGAAAGCAGTATTTCACTGTTGGGCAGTTTACCTTCTGTTCCTGTTCTGATGCATGCGACCAGTATTTTGATCTGTAGGCTGTAGTCTGAGAACCACTGCCATAATAGAAGGAAATAATCAGACTGCTAAGCTTGACACAGTTACTGCAAAATACGTGCAATGCTGCCAGATTTCTAGCAGTCCGAGCTCAGCTAAGGTTGCATGGCTCTGGCAACAAGATTAAATTTCTAATGGAGATGTAGATTTTCGGCTTGGGCTGACAAGTGCAGACTTACATAAAGAAAGGAGAAAGATAATAAGATCTTATTGCTATCCAAAAAGCTTCCCAGAAACCCTGTCTGTAGTTAAGCTGACAAGTTTTCACTTGAAACTCCTGGAAAAAGCATTTGCTTCCTAGTTTCATGCCAGAAATCCCACAGTAGCTAAAGGGAACTTGGAGGAGAGGGCTGCTAAAAGATAGCCTTCTCAGTTCTTGCTGTAACTCACAGAGGCATTGCTATCTTGCTCTGTTTCATCTAATTGGCCTCCTACACTGCCTCAAAATGGCTGTTCTCCATTACCTTGAAGGACTTAGGCCTGCTTCTAATGAGATCCTTATTAAGCAAGGAAATGAAGTAAATGCAACGAACTGCTTCAAACAGGAGCTCTTCCAATAACTCTTGAAGGAAAAAAAGCTTGTCTACCGGATCTCTTTAGCCTGGAAAGACAGCCTGCTACCTTTTCTTGCTTTTTGTTTCTCTGCTCAGTCAGTTCTGGTACAGCCAAGATTTGAAGCAGAGGTCCAGCTGATTTGCAGACATAGCTGACTCATGATTCCAGGCCGATGATGTTTGGGAAACAGTATGCATATCAAAGTCAAATGAGTATTTACTTTGTGTTATCATCCTGTCTGTGCCTTTTGTCAAACTAGCATCTGATCAGACTCCATGCCACTTCTGAAGGTTGCCTAGCAGGAAGTCTGACTCCTTAGAGTCAATTTTAAGATGCGGGCAAAGCTTTTCTAAGACTTCTATAGCAGTAGGTGTCTTAAGGAAAAATAGAGATTTAATACTGTAAGAACTGTAGCTCATTAGCTTTGCTTGTTTTCTAGGCACTGCAAGTACTCCGAATGAGCTGTGGTATAATATCATTGAGTTGCCGTACCACGGTGAAATGATAAGCATGTTGATTGCTCTGCCTACAGAAAGCACAACACCGCTCTCTGCTATCATTCCCCACATCAGCACAAAAACAATAGGAAGCTGGATGACAACCATGGTAGCAAGAAGAGTGCAGGTTATTTTACCTAAGTAAGTAGTAGTATTTCTCCTTCAGGGAATGTTTTCAAGTGTGTATCTATTCTGATACAGGAGAAATGGAGCGCTTTTAGGGCACGTTCCCTGCGTGATACTAATGCCTTCTTTTTTGTTTGTTCCAACTAGATTTACAGCAGTAGTAGAAACAGACTTAAAGGACCCTTTGCAGGCACTTGGGATTACAGATATGTTTGACGAGTCAAAGGCAAATTTTGCAAAAATAACAAGTAAGTTGTTTGTGGTAGTCTTCATTCGTAGTTTCAGGCACTGAGCAAAGCTCTATTTTACCACTGCAATTATCTGTTTTATCTTGAATAAGTGTTACCATGATACTGGAGTGAAGTTCTACTCTTTAGCCAGCCAAGCATGATTGCTTGGTTCTACTGAATGCAGCAGTGGATTTTTTTCCCCTTGTCTTGCTTTACAGCAGTAAGTCATGTTGTTCAGCTTCTTAAGATTTGGTATTACAAACTGAGGGTCTCAAGCATTGTCTAAAATCTGTGGCAGGACTTGTAACAATACCATGGAAGTACTGCAACTGCAGTATTTAACTTTTCCCTGAGATGTGTTTAATGACTTAAATTTTCTTGAGCTCTAGGAAAGCTCAGGGACTAAATTCTTAGTTTAAGGAACTGGACTAAACTGAAGCTGTAAATGTTAGTATCTGAAAGTGTGGCATAGACATCTTTGAACATGTGGCTCTAAAATGTGATTTTATTTCTGTCTTTCATTTCTGTTAAACTCCTGATAGCTTCTACAGAGAACTGCAACAAAAAAAGCTTGCCTTTTCCTGGCTGAATTTGAAAACAAATTCCTGTGTTTCATTTTAAGCAAGGTGTCTTGTTAAGTCCTTTACCCCTGAGATTGAGATGAATGGAAGTATAGCTGAAATTTAGATAGCGTATGTCTCTTTAATTAAAACTGAAAATGCAAATGAACATTTCTAACTTAAACCATCAAGTAAGGAAACATAGTAAATGGAGAGGAGGAAGACAGGGAATAACCTATTTTTTTTTTATAGTCACAAACTTGGTGACTGTGTTCAGAGATATTATCAGTAGTGTTCTTTGCTGCAACTTCAGGATTGTAGCAGCTTTTATTAGCCATACTATCATAGCTCTAGCTACACAGTACTCCAGGACTCTTGTAACTATTACTGAAAGTGGTGTTCTCCTTGGGTTTTCAGGAACAGAAGGTCTTCATGTATCTCATATTTTGCAAAAGACAAAAATTGAAGTCAGTGAAGATGGAACCAAAGCTTCTGCAGCAACAAGTAAGCAATTGTACTGATAACTGTCAGATTTGGGGAAAACACTATTAGAGGTCTATATAACTAAGCAAAGAGCCTGTTCTGAGGTCCTTGCAGGAATGGGCTTTGACTTCAGATCAACTGATGGATTTTGTATAATTTCTCTGGAAAATCCCAACTTGCCAATATTGATCAACTGTTTAAATTTCTTGGAGTGTATCAGGCTTACTTTAGACAAATGTCTTCTGAAAGCTAATACTTTGGCCACCAGTGTAATATTCCTGGCTATCTAGGTGACAGAGGACTGAGCTTACTATATCTTTTGTGCAACACCCCAAGACTTCTTCTGGCTTTGTCTCTTGTGTTGTCTTTCTAATGTGATTGCTATACTGTAGTAATGTGACCTTTATGGGTGTAACTATCCAATTTGGTAGGTTTTAGGCCTGTGCAGGATTCTAGTTTACACTGGGGAAATGTGCTTTAATAGAGTATATAATGTGTTGTGGTACTTGATTTATCTAATGTAAACCTTATCTTTCTTGCAAGCTGCAATTTTAATAGCCAGGTCATCCCCTCCTTGGTTCATAGTAGACAGATCATTTGTATTTTTCATCCGGCACAATCCTACAGGTAAGTAGCATTTTTATGTACATTTTTGCACAGAAGTTGAATATTGGCCATGCAAGAGAGACAAAAGAAGTTTGGAGCTACTGAATAACTATTGTTTTAGTTTAAAAAAATCCTGCAAGTATATTTTTCTGCCTCTAATATTAGATTATTTTATTTGGAATACAACTTGAAACAGGAAAAAATTAATGCTGGCTGCCAAGTTAATTGAAACAAGCATGGCAAGTTCCTGGGTACAAAAGAACAGTCTTTAATATTCATAGTTCCTCTGAGTGGAGAGGACATAACTCTTACTGGTAGCATATTGGTGAATAGGACCCAGCTTTCTGATGGACAGTAATAGTGTTAGGGCAAAGGCTGTAATAGGAGCTTCAGAGACTCCAGGGTGTTGTTCCTGCCAGAAGTGACTGTTCAGACACAGTGATTATGGTTTCTTTGCAGTATGGGGTGACTTCCTTAGAGCAGAGCTGCCCCAGTACATTGAATAACTTGTCTACTTCTTGCAGTGTTGTGTGGATGATAGATATGGTAGTTAGTAGGGAACAAGATGCAGCTGCCAGCACTGGGGGAAGAGTAGGCTCCTGGCAGCAGTTCCCATCCCGAGGCTCCACAGAACATCAATAGAACTGTGTGTCTCTAGAAATAAGAGCTGGCCACCTATACAAACAGACACTGCCCTAGGCTCACAAACTTGAGGGAGGCTACACAAGACTGATGAGCTAACTTGGCTGTGCTCTGTGGACTTGAGGCTTTCATGGAAAAGTTGAACTCTGTGTACAGACAATGGTAATCCTTGTTTTCACTTCTTCCTTCAGGTACAATCTTGTTTATGGGACAAATAAACAAACCTTGAATGTGGAAAAGACTTTCTTCAAGAAGTAAATGGACTCTAGTGACACACCCATGTTCCATTAAATATTTTGTACACTACTCTGACTTCACTCAAGAGCTAGTTTTAACCACTAGGTTTTGAAACAGGAGTCAACATAGTTCTGGCTTTGTGGGGAAAAGTACAGATTGAAAACTACAGTATCTCTTCAAAATGTCTAAAAGATTCTCTAAACTACTGAATGGTCACCTATGCTAATAAACTTTTGAGCTTTTTCTGTATCTACTTTTATGTATGGCTTTTGTGAGAAGATTTTAAGAGAATGATAAATGCTTCTATTAATGTTGGTTTCTTCTTGTGTGTGGAAAAGGCCTAATTTTGTCAATACTGCCTATCAGGATTACTTTTGCGTTTTGATACCTGGATATCCTTTGTAGAAATAGATTAAAATTTCTAGCAATTTTTATTTTATTTAGTGCATGTATTGCTGAGAGTTTTAACTAATGTGGTGTTAAATACACATCGCATTGTCATGTCTTATTGTAATGTAAACTTGTCATTACTAGTATACACTTTCTATTGGATTTAAATTTTATATTTGTTTTTGTACAAAGGAAAAAATAAAACTGCATTATAAACAGTGTTGTGGGTCATGGATATGCTGATGAATATTTGGGTACAGAGCTCCATGAAGTACTTGAGACTTCCTTCTAAGGAAAGTAAAAGAAGAGAGGTTTAGTGAGATTTTCTTTTTATTGTATGGAGGTGTTTTGGATTTTACTGCCTGCTGCTGTTTAGTCTTTTTCTGCTGAAGTCATTCTGCTGTGGATGAATTACCCACAGGTTCAGTGTCTGAAGAGAACTGCATTTGCTCTGCCCACATTACTTCTAAAGCTGCTGTGTGAGGACATATTTGTGCCCTTCTGGGGCCTTTCCTTGCTCCCTGTGGTGTAGGTTATATACACATTTGCATGTTTTCAGCCCCTTGCAGGACTCTCCTGAGCACAAAACTCTTAAACATGAGCAGTAAACCTCTTTGGCTTGTCACAGATGGTTCTTTGTTTGCTATCATGTTGTATTGCTTCTGTGGTAACTGAGGGAGGGAGTTGGATGGGGAAGGGAGGTCTTTGATATTAGCTGCTTCTTAAGGGTGCACTTGAAGTGAGAGAAGGCTGGCTGATGGTGGTCTGCAGGGAGGAATTCCTGCTGTTTGACACTCCGCCCTGGTGTAAGTAGATAAATTCTGTGTGTACCCACAAGCTGGAGGCTAAATGAGCATTGAATCTTCTTGTTACAGATACCGTATAGGTGTTACCCTCCTAAGGGGAGAGAAGTAACAAAATGGCTCTGTAGAGAGAATGACTGGCTTTAACTGCTGGATGCTTTTCCTGCTAGAGTTGATTACGGCAAACATCAAGCAGAAACCTGGCTAGCTGTCTGCTATGGGACTTATTGGCTGCCTATTACTGAGTCCTCATAAGCTGGGATAGGAGTGCTCCCGCTGCGTGCTTACTTATGCTGAGGGCTGGGTCTCCTGGACTCTTCAGAAAGGTAAACAGAGAAACTGCTCTATACATCCCCTCTGGTCCAATTAAAGTGAGCCATGGGGGCAGACAAAAAAAATAAAAAATTCTGTGACTGGTGTAATAAGATTCTGATACTGAGCCTGAGACTGCTCCTGGCTTGCCTAGGCAGGCTTACCTTCCACTCCTTGTGTTGCACAGAGTAAGAACCAATGGTAAAAACAGAATTGTTACTGAGGTTTATGCAGCTAATGGTATGTGCATTGGTTTGTTTTGCATCTAACTTGGGTACAATTTCTCCTGCAAAACTAGAGAAATGGTGCCTCACAGAAGAAACTATATTGCTAGGAACCAAGCAGGACTTCTGAAGGCATCATGTAAGTGAAAAGTGACTGCAGGAGTGTGAGGTGCCTTTTTTTGGGCTCTGGAGCAGCACAGGATTTCATTTCAGTGTAATAGTATTTATCAAAATAGAAAAATAAAATTGCAGTATGAGAACTGCTTTTCTAGTTGCTTGCATCTGATGTTTGTAGTAAGAATTCAGCTATTAAAAGGGGTTTGCACTCAAACTGAACCCTGACAGGGCTTGCATGCAGCAGCAGTGTGCACTCTGTGCAGTGAGCAGGCTTGGGATTAGATCTGGGCAAAGGGAAAAATGCAGTGACATAAGTTCACAGGTTTGCCTTAGCACACTTTCTCTCTAAGCAACTGTTACTGCTGAAATAATTTGTGAAATAAGATGATTGCTTAGAACACTGAGTAACTGGGGATATTTTCTTTTTCCCCCACCCAAGCCAAAGCTGGACAACAAAGAGCGTGGCTTGGCAAATGTGAACAGGCTTATTCAGCATGATGGGGCCAGGATGAACCGCCCAAGCTGAGCTCTGAGCAAACTGATGGGGAGCTTCAGGGTTCTGCAGAACATGGGTGAAATACATCACCACTCAGAAAAAGGGTTGTTTTCAGCTCTGCTGTTCTGCTGTCAGAACACTTATAGGCAGTGGAGGGGGGGTTCAGTGCTGGGAAAGAAAAGTTTACCAAAAGCAGGTCCAAACTAAGATGCTGGTGGTATTTGCTGTGAACTGGGTAAAGGAGATCAGGACTGAGGAATTGAAATAAGAACCTGGGCAGGAGAGGGTTAGGTTAGATGCTAAAACTTCCTTTTCAGTAATGCTGTAAAAACACTGGGTTCTTCAGTCCCAGGAGTAGGTTCATATCAAATTTCCAGTCCCACTAGACAGAGTAACTAGAGTTCATTGTGATGTTTTAGTGTTGAGCCTCTGCTTACGGTAGTCTTGTTAACCCTTACTGTAACGGTCTGTTAGATGCTCTTGAAAGGGTTTGGGGATTTGTGGGTCTGCTTCCATCAATTCTTCCTTTAATCCTAACTGTTTCACAGTTGACATTTCTTCTGTGTTCTGTAGAAGAGTGGAGGTGGTTTTGGGCCCAACAGCCCTGCACCCTGTTTGAGGACAGGAGGAGGGCTGGGAAGGAGTCTTCCTTGTGGAGGAACAGAGATGGTATGTGAAGCTCTTAAGTTAATGATGGATTGGTAACTTCAAGCAGGAGTTTAACCCTAGGCAGAGTTGCAGCTCAGACAGTCTTCTCTATCTGCTGTTACGGGCTGCTTTCCCTAGATATGCCTCAGTTTCTCTATCTTTAAAAGTAGAGGTAACACATCGTAACACATCCTTTGTCAACTTTCCTGAAGCAGAAAGCCTAGAGAGTCTGTTAGCTCTTCAGTAATGTGAGACTGGAGCCCTGAGGATGGAATCATCATGGAAAATGCTTGTGGTTACAACTGCTTTAGCCTACAGACTAAGTAAGAAGAGTTTGGTAAAACTTAGAGCGCTTCCTGAGCCAGATTTATGATGAAGAAAGTGGTTATTCACTAAATAATTAGCAGGAATTATTAATTAAATTAATTAGGCTATTAACCTGCTAAACTATGTCTCAACTTTGTTTTCATAACTTTCAGAGAGCTCCAAAAAGTTTACTTTTCTTTTACAACTTCCCCAGTTCGTTAAAAAAATTTGTAGTTTTCAAAACTTATTTGCTGGACCAAGGAAGGAGAATAGTGAGGGACCAGATCCTTGGCACATGTAAAAGGATAACTGCTGTTCATCCCTTGGCATCACACAAAATTCCCTGCTAGAAGCCCTCTTCTAACAGCAGCCTCTCCTTGAAAAATATGACTGTGTTGCCTCACAGCAGGTTAATAAAAATGAAAAAGAGAAAAAAATTCAAATGTCTCCTTGTGAAGCAATGTTCTGAAAAACACTCCCTTGTGCTTCAGAGAAAAAGCCCTTTAGCTTAGCCTTGTTAATTTAAACTGCATCTATTTATTAGTAATGCTACTCCTGCCTGTATTGGTAGAAACCAGTCTCATACTCATGATTTCTGTAATTACTGTGGTGCTAGGGGGCTGTGATAGCCTTGTGTGCTCGATGTGACACCCAGGAAGAGAGTCCCCTACCAAAAGCATTAGCAGAACCTGAAGGCAGAAGCTCCAGAAGGTGAGGCAGTCTGCCCTCCTCCCTGGAACGATGGTCCTGAAGCTGATGATGCATGGACATCTCCTTGCTTTTGGTTTGCTCTTGCTGCTATGGCCAGGTGAGCATCATTTATGTACCAGATGACAATTTCCTGAGGGCCCTTGGATAACAATGCTTTTAGTGTACTGCAGGAACGTGGAGTCATGTTGGATGGGTACTGTTAGCTCAGAGCAATGCAGCCCTCTTAAAGTTGTGCTGCCTTTGGTCCTCTCTGTCTTTCAGATCATACTGAAGTTCCAAGGGATGCTGGTTTTGCTCTTGGGGCCATATTGGGGAAAACTAGTAGTCTCAAAGGCTGAGCCCTGTCTGGGATGTATTTAACACACGTGCCTTAACACGCTGACATTTCTGTTCCAATGTGTGATTAGCCCTGAGCCAAGAATTAGCTGCCCCCAGCCTTTGCTGGATGCTAAGCCCATGGCATCTATCTTAGATACTGGGTCTGGACTCCTCATGCACCAGGTTGTCTGTAATTACGTATACCAGCTCCTAGAAGGCATTTGTGCAATAAGGGGAGTGAATCAGGGCACCAAGCACATGGAGCCTGTTCATTACACTGGCTATAAGCCACCCTTGCCTAGACCAAAGGGCTGGTGATGTTTCCTTGGTTCACAGGCAGCGTTTGTTCCACTTCCAGACTAATTTATGTGGGCTGGTTTAGGAACCAAACAGGTGGGGGAGTGTGGGGAAGGCAGTGCTGTATCTTTTGCTATATCTTCCCAGGTAGGGCTCTTTCATCTTCCTGAAATGGCTAAGGTGGGAATGCTGCTGCTATCTGCACGTCCAAAACTTTGGAGGTAGGGGCACATCCCTGAGAAGCACAGACCCATGTCACCTCTGGCTCTTCTTGCCAGAAGTGCCCCTTGTCCTGGCATGGGTTGGCAGGCATTGTGGGGCTTCTAGGGGGACAGGAACAGTGTGGGTCCGTTTGGGAAGCACAGTGGTGTTTAAAGCTGTTCTATGTACTCAAAATAAATAAATAGGAAAATAAAAAAAAAAAAAACAAAACAACACACACAACCAAACAAAGAACTTAAACTTCTGAGGGAGAACTGTACAATTGTAATAATTTTCACAGAATCATTGAGGTTGGAAAAACCTTCCAGTCCAACTGTTGGGCCACCACCACTGTGCCTACTAAACCATGTCCTTAAGTCCCCTGTGTTATAGTTGAATAAGGCAAATAGAGTCCCAATTAAATTCACTAAGCATTTATTAAGATAGGAAAGCAAAAGCAGCACTAGGCAGCCTGGGGAGTCGCAGCTCCTCCAAGACTCGCAAAACTTAAGGTCCATCAAGCAGTCCCTTTTATCCTTTTTCGGAGGCTTCTCGAAGATGCTTATCAGCTTCCTCCGCGGGGAATTCGGCTTACTTGCTTCAGGCAGTTTTAAAGAGTTCGGTTACAGAATTAGCTGAAACTTCGCCAGCCGCGGGGCCACCGCGGAGGGTCCCATCCCCTGCTCCGGGTTGTGTCTCCTTGCCGGGAGCCGCAGAGGTGAGGCGTGTCCCCGGGAGTATTTGACGTCGCGGAAGAACCTCTCGGGTAGTCCCATGCAGGCTGCGCTGCGGCTCTCGCCAGGCGCCGACTGCCGTGAGCGAAGGAGCAGCACGGCTCGCCGGGCCACCCCGACCCTGGCACGCTAGCCCCGGCCTGGCTTCCCCAGTCGGGTTTAACACATTCTTTTTTTTTATTTTTATGTAAACACAACATTTATTCAAAAACCGTCCACTGCTAAGAATAAAACCACAATGTTATCTAGAGTAACACTACACCTCATTTTTCTTTTTAAACAGAACGTTTTCAGGTCTGGAACAGTAAGACTGTCTCCCAACTCGTTTGATTAGCATACTACCCTCTATTATCCATTACACCATCTACATGTTTTTTAAACACCTCTAGGGATAGAGACTCCAGTGCCACCCAGGTCAACCTGTTCCAATACTTCACCATTCTTTTGGTAAAAAAACCCTTTCCTAATCTCCAATCTAGACCTTCCTTGGCACGGCTTGAAGCTATTTCCTCTCATCCCACCCTTCGTTACTTGGGAGAAGAGACCAGCATCCACCTTACTACACCCTCCTTTCCTCTGGGATTTGCAGAGAGCGAGGGTGTCTTCCCTCGCCTGCTCCCTGAGCTCCTTTTCTCCAGCCCCTTCCCCAGCTCCATTCCCCGATTCTG
Organism: Coccyzus lansbergi; assembly: GCA_033558105.1. Lineage (NCBI taxonomy): Eukaryota > Metazoa > Chordata > Aves > Cuculiformes > Coccyzidae > Coccyzus > Coccyzus lansbergi. The sequence goes on along the minus strand of JAUMJK010000342.1, from coordinate 474,794 downwards.
GGCGCTCCAGCTCCTCAGCGTCCTTTTTGGTTTTGTTTTGGTTTTTTTTCCCTGTTCCATTTCTTCTATGAGCTCTTAGAGGTGCTCTGGAAAAACCAGGGCTGCCCCGTCCCTCTGGCATCGCTGCTGACCCGGCGCCCTCTGGTGGCCACGGCTCGCACTCACCTGCCGAAGCAAGAGGAGATGCTCCCGCTTGAGCTCCTCCTTTTCCCAGATACCTGGGGCTGAGCGCAGCCCTGCAGAGAAGGGACCTGGGTGTGGTGGTGGATGAGAAGTTCAATGTGAGCCAGCAAAGCGTGGTGGCAGCTCAGAAAATGGACCGTGCTCTGGGCTTTGTCCGAAGCAGTAGAACCAGCAGGGAGAGGGAGGGGATTCTGCTGCCTGCTCTGCTCTGGTGAGACCCAACATGGAGCCCTGTGTCCGGTTCTGGAGTTCCCAACATAAGAAGCATGTGGAACCGTTGGAATGGGTGCAGAGGAGGCCATGGAAGTGATCAGAGGGCTGGAGAATCTCCGCTATGAGGACAGGCTGAGAGAGTTGGGGTTGTTCGGCCTGGAGAAGACAAGGCTTTAAGGAGACCTTAGAGCAGTTTCCACTACAGAAAGGGGCTCCAGGGAAGCTGGGGAAGGTCTCTTGAACATGGAGTGCAGGGACAGGATGAGGGGGAACTTAGAAAAATCTTAAGAAAAAGAATTTCCTGTGAGGGTGATGAGGCTCTGGCACAGGTTGCCCAGAGAAGTTGTGGCTGCCCCATCCCTGGAGGTGTTCAAGACCAGGCTAGATGGGGCTCTGAGCAGCCTGGTCCACTGGGAGGTGTCCCCTGCCCATGGCAGAGAGTAGGACTGGATGGGCTTCAAGGTCCCTTCAGACCCAAACACTTGTGTGATTTTAGGAGGGCTTATTCCCCTTCCTGCGTCATCCCAAGATATGTGTTGGTGGCCTGGGTGCCCTGGGAAAGCCTTTGCCTGCTTGTTCTTCCTGTTTCCACATACCGAAGCACTGGACTACATTGCCTTCACAGGTGCTTGTGGCCCCTGTCACTGCTTGGCCACACCATGACAGAGCAGAGCCTGGGGGTGCTGGTTGGCAGTGGCTGAACATGAGCCAGCAGTGGCCCAGGTGGCCAAGGCCAACAGAATCCTGGCTGGGATCTGCCATGGTGTGGCCAGCAAGAGTAGGGAAGGGACTGGGCTGCATCTCAGATCCTGGGTTCAGTTTTGGGCCCTCACTACAAGAAGGATATTGAGGGTCTGGAGCACATCTGGAGAAGGAGAACAGAGCTTATGATGGATGTGTGCAGCAGGGATTATGGGAGCATCTGAGGGACCTGGGTTGTTTAGCCTGGAAGAGACTGAGGAGAGACCTCATTGCTCTCTGTAGCTCCCTGAAAGGAGGTTATAGGTAGGTGTTGGTCTTTTCTCCCAAGTGGCAGGTGATGAGAGGAAGTGGCCTCAAGTTGCACCTGGGGAGGTTTAGACTGGATATCAGGAAAATATTCTTCACCAAAAGGGTTCTTGGGCACTGGCAGAGGCTTCCTAGGGTGGTGGTGGTGTCACCATTCCTGGAGGTATTTAAAAGATGGGTAGATGAGGTGCTCAGGGATCTGGTTTAGTAGTTGATAGGTATGACTGGACTTTTCCAGCCATATATGATTCTCCTCCTTGGGAAGCCACAGCCCTCCTGGAGGTGACCCTTCCCTGCTGCCAGCAGCCCCAGCCCTGAGTCAGGGTGGTATTATCCATCCTTCTGTGAAAGGTTGGGGGGGGGGGGGGGGGTGGGGGGTGGTGGTGCAGATATTTTAGTAGAGACTGCTGTGACAGGACAAGGGGCAATAGTTTTAAACTAAGGGGTTTAGACTGGGTGAAAGGTAGAAATTTTTTACGATGTGGGCTGTGAAATCTTGGCCCAGGTTGCCCAGGGAGGTAGTGGAGGCTCTGTCCCTGGAAACATTCTAATATTCAAGGTCAGGGTGGATGGTGGAAAGTCTCCCTGTACCCCAGGGGTGCTGGGCGGGATGGCCTTCATGTCCCCTTCCAATCCAAACCATCCTATGAGTCGATGAACCTGTGAAATACTGTGCATGACTCTTCTATTCCAGAGAATACAGCCGGCCTACTGAGCAGCTTTACGGCACCGGGGGATTTTAGCGAGCCTTACGGTGTTTCTCCGCGCCACTACTCGCATCATTACGACCCCAGGCTGGTCTACTGCGCCGCCGCTCTCATCATTACGGCGGTGCCAAGCTGTCTGGATGTGCCGCTACTCGGATGGTTACGGCGCGAGGGGGTGGGGCCGAGTGCGCCGCTACTCGGATGGTTACGGCGCGGTCCCACTGGCGCAGGGATGGCGGCCGAGATCCACTCGCGGGCGGGCGGCGCGCGGCCCGTGCTGCTCAGCAAGGTGGAAGGGCACCAGGACGCCGTCAGCGCCGCGCTGCTCATCCCTAAGGAGGACGGCGTCATCACGGCCAGCGAGGACCGGTGCGCGGGGCGGGGGCCGGGGCGCCGGGACACGACCCAGCCAGGCGCTTTTGGTCCCTCCGCGGGGCCGGGAGGGAGCTGGGGCCCAGCCGGGAGGTGTTTCCACCTCATAGGCGGGAAGATCCCCACCCAGGGATCTTATGCGTATTCCGTAACTTCACGAGGTCTAATTTTATTGTTACTGTGAATTTTCACTGTCAGGAGCCGGCTCCGGCTCTGCCTGACCCACCGTTTCGCAGGGTCGCGGAACCGCTGGGTTGGAAAAGGCCTTGGGGACCCTCTGGCCCTGCCCCGAGCGCCTCGCTTGCCCGGCCCTTCAGCGCCTGCGGAGATGGGGCCGCACCCCCGCCCCGGGCAGCTTTTGCCGGGGCTTCACCGCTCTTGTTAAGAAATTGTTTTAAATATCCCGTCTGAAGCTCCCCTGGCGCAGCTTGAGGCCATTCCCCCGTGTCCTCTCGCCTGTCGCTTGGGAGAAGAGACCAGCACCCACCGCTCTGCAACCTCAATTCAAGTGGTTGTAGACAGTGATAAATTCGCCCCTCGCCCTCCTTTCTTCCAGGCTAAACAACCCCAGTTCCGTCAGCCGCTTCTCAAAAGTCTTGTGCTCCAGCCCCTTCCCCAGCTCTGTTCCCCTTCTCCAGATGCATTCCAGACCCTCAGTTTTATTCTTGTAGCAAGGGGCCCAAAACTGAACCCAGGATTCGAGGTGCAGCCTCAGCAGCATCATGAGCAGCAAAGCTGGTGAGAGGGATGGAGAACAGGTTTTATGAGGAACGGCTGAGGGAGCTGGGGTTGTTTAGTCTGGAGAAGAGGAGGCTGAGGGGAGACTTCATCGCTCTCGACAATTACCTGAAAGGAAGTTGTGGAGAGGAGGGAGCTGGCCTCTCCTCCCAAGTGACAGGGGACAGGACAAGAGGGAATGGCCTCAAGCTCTGCCAGGGGAGGTTTAGGCTTGACATTAGGAAAAAAAATTTCACAGAAAGGGTCACTGGGCACTGGAACAGGCTGCCCAGGGAGGTGGTTGAGTCACCTTCCCTGGAGGTGTTTAAAGGATGTGTGGACAAGGTGCTGAGGGGCATGGATTAGTATTTGATAGGAATGGTTGGACTCGATGATCTGGTTGGTCTCTTCCAACCTGGTTATTCTATGATTCTAAGTCCAGGGACACAATCCCTGCTTCTCCTGGCCACCTTGTTTCTCATACAGGCAAAGATGCCATTCAAGACACTGAAACACTGCAAACAGAAGTGCCTGTAGAAGGAGACACCTCTGTTCAGCGCAGACAGTACTGAACATAAGACATTATCATCTCCAAAGAACGAGCAGTGTTTGCAAGTCACTGCTTGAAGGAAGACCTGCTCTTAGAGGAACATCCTGTCGAACTTTCAAAAAATACAATTACTTTAATGAAACCTAATTCCACTTTAGCTTATGCATGTAAGGGGGCAGTATCTTCTGCCCCAGCTTTTGTCTCACTGCACGGAATTGATGGAGATCACTCCCTCATGTTGCACACGCCTGATAAAGGATTCTTGCTGTCTAAAACTCTAAAACAAGTTGTAGAGAGTTTATTTACCAGCATTTTCAGTATCAGAAATCAGCAGAAATGGGCACGGCTGTGGTGCTCCCTACGCATCTTACTGGTTCCTGGAAGCAGGCCAGGGAAAGGACACCTTGCTTATGTCTGCAAAAGGGCTCTGCACAGGTTAGGAGCAGAACCAGAGATGTGCGAATGTGTTTCCCTTTGCCTTTGGCTCTGCTGGCTGGATTACCCCATCCCTGGAGGTGTTTGAGGTCAGCTGGGATGAGGCTTTGAGCAGCCTGATCCTGTGGAAGGTATCCCTGCCCTTGGCAGGGGCCTGGAACTGGATGGGCCAGTTCCAGGGATGGGCCATTTCGGACCCAAAATGTTCTGCGATTATCTGCAGGTATGTTACTGCTTCCCTAGTCTGCCGGGATTGCTGGAGCTCCCAGAGCTGCTTCCGAGGAAACAAGCCCATCCCAATGGCAGTGGTCTCAAACCTTTCTGGCTAAAGCAGTTCAGGGAGTGAGTTGGCAGATCTGAGGGAGAGGTAGTGGTGATGTGTTGCTGTGGGTGAGGGTTCCTGGCTGGAAAGGAAAAGGTCTTCAGGGCCTGGTCCTATTCCTTTACACTGTTTCACACAGCATGTGAAACAGCTATTGCAAAAGCTAGTAACATCACTAAGCTGTTATTCAGACAAAAAGAAAATGGAAATGTTGAAACAGGTAGCACAGAGTTGGTAAGGAAAGAGCAGAGGGGTCTACATCTACAAGTGGCAAATTTCCCCTGTGCTATGTGGAAAGTGATTTTTAAATGTGGAGAGAGATGGGAGATGCTGCCTGAGAACTCCTGTCCAGGAGCTGTGGCAGAGTTTGAAAGGAGCATGTTGAAGCATGAAAGTACTTTATTTGAGAAATGGCTTGGTGGAGGGATCATTTTATGGTTGTAATATAAAGCTTTTAAAATGGATTTTGTGTTAATTTTTGTGTGAATTCTCGTTTGAAAAGCCTGCCTTTGTGAGAAATAAATGAATGCTGAAAGTCAGCAGACTCGTGGTGTTACCTGAACTGGGAAACTTATTTTATTTGTCATTTATTGTTAGGTCAAACAGAGCAAGCAGACCATCTGGCAACAGCATCTGCTAACTTTATAAGTTTACTGTTAGCCAAGGTCTTCAGAATTTGGAGGGGAGAGGAACAAGTCAAGCGCGAAGGATGTAAACTTGTCCTGGTTTAAGTTAAGTTTATTGGATACTGGTTTTTTTTTAATTAGCTGGGCTTAAAGCAACAACTTTTGTATGAGACATGTCATGGTGCTTATGTGTAGGTCAGGTAGAAACAGTGTCAGATTTGTCATACTTGTCAGTGACCTGGCAACCTAAATCTGACACTAAAAACGTGAAGCTATAGCAATGCTTGTTGAAGCTCACTATCAGCACTTCTGAGAGATCAGAAAGTGCTGGACTGTCTTCACTTTCTGTGGGGAGGTGGTAAGAATGTGTTTTTCATTGGCATGCTAAGAATTATTTTCAGGGGCTAGCTGAATTCTTTAGAAAACTGGCAGTACAAGTAGTTGAATTTGGATGAGGAAGACTTGATAAGTAGTTCTTTAAAGTGGCTTATTGGGTTCCCCCCCAGTTTTTTATTTACTTGAAGAAGATTAGCTCACTTCACTTTTAGATAAGCTGTTAGGCTGGAGCAAAACCTCATCCCTGAAATCTAAAACCCTGAAGTACAAATGCTTTCAGTTTGGGATGACTGATGCCAGATATTTCCCTATTTTGTTTAAAGTCTACTTGAAAATATTTTCCTGAAGCACTTAGAGTCAGGCTCCTGTTCCTCAAAAATACTTTTTTCAATCCTCAGATTTCTTACCTGTTGTAATAGACTGTCAAAGAAGTGCTCTTAAATGCATTATTATTTGCATTAGGGTTATCCCATCAATTTCTGCATGTGGGTATCTTGGTCATCTTTCTTGAGCTTCCAGAATGTTGGAGTGTTTTGGGTGCCAGAAGCATTCAGCACAGCATTAGCAGGGTCAGAGGACAGAAGGCTTATTGTACAGTTTAAGAAGCATATTAATGTATTAAATACTCCATGCTCTTAGACTTCACCTGCCTCTTCAGAGCTTGATGTTGCAACTTAGTGGGACTTTTTGGAGTTTAAAGTAGTTTCTTGCCTGCTAAAGAGGTAAATGGCTTCCTTCACTGTTATAAGGCCTGTGTAAAAGCTGTAGGATTTAAATCCTTATCCATTGGAGCAGTAGTACGTGCTTGCTGAGCTGTGGCAGTAGTTGTACGTGACTTGCTGGGAGCAGTGACACTTGGATGCGTTAGGTGTGCTTTCTAGTTTTGATGGAAAGATGGTCCTGGTTAGACTCTTCCCTTCCTATGGAAATGGCTTTGTTGTACATGTTGGATAACAAGTTTTGAATGGGACTGGGCAGCTTTCTTTTTATTCTGCTCTCTTCTGTGCAGTTGTTCTGGTATCTTAGTGCTGTGCAGGATGAAGCGGGATGCACCCACTTCTGGGGGGCCAGTGTGGGCTGCATGTTGATGTGTTTGCGTTCAGTTTGTTTTGTTGCGCTTCTTGAAGGAGAGAAGCAGAAATACAGATTTTTAAGAGCTCCTATCCAAGTTAAACCTGAACAGAATTTCACAGTCCAGGCTTGCAGAGGCTTGCCTGTAGCAAATTATACTAGCCTTTTACCATAACGGTTTAATACTGAAGGTTAGCAGTCTGTGTATTTAGACTACATTGATAAGAGCCAAGGATGCAGCTGCGTCTTTATCTAGGTAACCTGTGCAAGGAGAGCGGAGGCCACTACCCACCTTTGGTGTGTGTGAATTTCTAAAAGCAGCTTTAGACTCCAGGCTAAATCCATGTCCCCTGCCTTACTGTGGGGTTTAATTTGATCTCTAAACTTTCGTGCATTGTTGCACTCTATTACCTCTGATCTGGGATACCTCCTACCTTAGATCAGAGCCAACTCACTCACGGATCCATCACATGAAGTTTAATGCGTTGCCAAACTTCTTGTGCTCCTGTTTGTTCTCTAACAGTTGTGTGTAGGTGTTAATACTGCATAACTGATTCCACTGCTAGCAGCAAGCAAAGTACAGAGTTCAAGAAGTGAAAGAACTGCTGTGTGCAACCTCAAAGGGCAGTAAATCGAAAGAGGAGGGCCAAAGTATTTTTGATTATATCTTAATACAGCTAAGACTGTCAGCTATTTCATAATAACCAGTCAGAGGAATGTGTTTACAAGTTAAGGAGTGAGAAAAACGTCAATTCACAAGCATTCTCCAGGAATACTGTAGATTACAATTCCTCCAACAAGAGGATAATTCTTCCTATTTTAAATTACATTTCCTGTATTGGGAAATAGTAGTTCTGGGGTTTCTTGAGGGTACAAAATGTAACATAGATCTATGAATGCCAATAAAAATATAGCAGCTCTTTTAAAGTTTTGAAGCCAATGAAAGGAATCAAGAATTCCTGCAGGAGTTACTCAGTTAATTTCCCTGATCTATTTTTTGTAAGGACACTTGCCATCTCTGAAGCTTTTTCAGAACTTGCCTAGAAAGGATGACCAACTCTGTGACTCTGTGGGCATCCTGCCTGACCCTGGCTCCAGGGCAGTGTTTGGAATTGTTGCAGTGTGTGCCCCGGGCTGGGCAGCTGGCTCAGATACCAGCTGGAGGTCAGATCCATCTGCTTCAGGCTGGCTCATGTTTTCTCAGGACTGAGATAAGCCAGCATGGGCCGTACAGATCTCTGATACAGTCAAATCTCTGGACTTAGCCTTATCATCCTTGTTTCAACAGACAAGTAACTAAGGCGAGTGTTTCCCAGCTGTAGTTGGGGATGCTGAGGGATAAGCTAGTGTACAAGACCCCGAGTGAGAGGTGGTGATGTTGTATTTACCACAGGCTAACAGGATGTTTAAATTCCCTAGCACATCCGAGTACTGGTGTTCTGTGACCATCAGCAGCTGCTGTTACATTGGAACTGCTGCTTAGATTGTTGTTTTGGGGTTTTTTTTCCAGTTATGGAGCTTAAATATTGGCCAAAACAAATGCTTTAGTGAGCAGAAGTATGATAAAAAGCATCCATGTCCTTGAGCTTCCATGGCATGGTGATTAAACCGGGTTCCTAATACTAATTTGGGAACATGCTAAACAGCAGTAGTCAAAATACTCTGGTTTGACTATCAGCACTATTCTATTCTTGCTATGAAAGCAATTGTCAGTGATTGATTTCGGATAGGAAAGCAATTATTAGTGATTGGAAGGTGTCAGGAACAGCAGTGCTTGGAACAGGACTAGCATAGCTGTGTAGCACTTGCAGAAGTGCTTGTAACAGGTTTGAATTTGCCAGTTTTCTTGCTGGCATGCACATGTTTGGCTTTTAGGGGGCACCTTATGTAGCACGAGCACAAATTTTATTGGAGCACTGAAAAATTTTTCTCTCCTCTCAAACCCCAGTTTTTTTTCTTTCTCCAGCGTTGTTACTTGCTCTGTAAACAACACAGCAATTGAGGACAGGAGAAATTCTTGTCAGTTGGTAAGGCCATGCTTAGTATTACCTAAATTAAAGATGGCTTGTGTGTCTGTTTCTTTGTTACATAAACTCCCCCCACAACTGAACGAAAAACCCCTTTGAATTACCCATCTATAAAAGCAGCTTCTGGTTCAATGTTTGATGTCAGGAAAGTTTGGAGGTCTTTCTTTAATGTTATTTTGCTTCCTCCTGCCAGTCTCGGATATCTGAGTCTACTGTAATTTTAAAAGTATGTATCTATCTCTGGGTGCTCCTTCAGGAGTTTTAACCTTTTTACATCCGTATTGAGACTGCTGTCAAGCAAAGCTATGTCTTTCTGGGCCCTTAACAGAGGATGCATAAGGAAAGGAAGCTCTTCACATACTGAGCACAAGCCTCTTCATGAAATAAAGACCAGATTTTGAGAAGAGTGCTAAAGGCTCCAGGGTTGATATGGTGGTTCTCATAATGAAGCAGTTTCATGGGAGCAGGAGACTGTGGAAGCAGCATTATTGGAGGACTTCTCTAGTTCTTTAAGATAGAACTGGTGTTTCCCAAATGAATTTGTCCTGACAACAGGAGATCCACCACAACAACAGGCCTGTAGGAGAGAGAACCTAGGAGAAGTGGAATTTTGGCACAGTTTACTTGCTGACCACTATGAAACAATCTCTTCACGTTTTGCTTAGTCAGAGTTTTGTATAATTAGATATAAAGCTGTCTGACAGCTTATCTTCGCAAGCGTGAGGCTAGAGAAGTCTAAATCTTACTTAACCAAAATAAGCAGCTTTCAGAAGTTAATTTTGCTAACTCTTGCAACTACCTGCTTAGGGTCTCAAGTGTAGTGAGGCACTGTGGTGTGTGTCAGTGATTAGTGCATAAATTATGCATCCAGAATTATTTGCTTGGAAAAAACAAATCCTTGCTTCCTTTATGTTAATCCCTCATTTAGTATAGTTGACAGGAATACTGGGAGGAAAGAAAGTCTACTTTGTGAAAATCAGCAAGGCATGATTTCCTTCACTATGATAATTCCTAGTCTTTTTATATAAAAAAATAATTACATTATTTTAGCCAGAAGTGAAAGAGTTGAGTTAGTAAAGGGTGGAAGCATCAGAGATGCTCATAAGAGCGAGTATGATGGAGCTGCTTTACAAAGCAGATTAAAAAGCTGTGGAAATGCTTAGGTGGTAACCCATCATGAAAATGATTTGGAAGCATTGGGGTTTTTGCTTTTCTCATGTTACTAAGTAATAGCAACTGCTTTTACTGAAATGTTAACTTTCTGGCCAGGAGGCAGGATGTGTATTAATGTAAAGAGGAAGTTGTCACTTCGAAAGGAGACTCTTAATGCAAAGTAGTTAGTGGGCCCGAATGCATTTACCACAGAACTGGTGGGAAAGTTACTTGATTCAAAAGCTGAAAATCATTGTTTTGAGGCAGTATGTACTGGCTGTATAGATTTCAAGTTTTTGGGAAGGAGAGTAGTACACTAAGGGTAAGCATTGTCTGCTTTCCTTTTGAGTGGCCTTTAAATGGTTTACCAAAGTAGAATGCTACATTCATATTTTCATGCTGAAGAGCTCTAGTCCAGATGGAAGATACCGGTCCCCTCCTGTGCTCTTTGTTAAACTCTTTTTGGCAATCCTATCCAATGTTTAGCAAATCTATCCCCTGGTTTGTTTCTCAAAAATTCTAAAAAACAGGCCCATCTTTTTAGCTTAAAGTAAATAGAAAAACTCATCTTGATGAAGTCTCTTGACAGTGTTTCCAGGTGCATGTTTTTAACAGATCAGTTTCCATTTAGGAATGAGGAAGTTGAACAGTAACAAAAAGGCAAACAATGGCTTGGAGAGGAAATTTCAAGTAGACTTAAAATAACCTTAAGACTGTCTACATGCATACTCTCAACTTCTTGTTGTATGTTCCCTTCAAATGCACCTATTGCAGGAATGTTTTTAATTGACGATAACTTTCCACTTCCTTACTGATTCACTTCTGTCCCTCCTCCCAGGAATTTACAGCCATGAGAGCAGTATGAATGTCCCTAAGATTGTTTTTCCTTTCCTTCCAAAGCCTGATTCTGGAAGGTTAAAAATAAAACCATTTTTATAAAGAGCTTGGGATACTGTCCAAATCATCTTGTCAACCTCTTTCAGTTCCCATTTGACTGGCTAATCAATCCTGTTCTTACTTAGGCCAGGGGAGCAGCACCAGTAACATTGCTTGTCCTTCACATTCATGCATGAGAGATTAGAGGAAACAGTACTGAACTAGGTTTGATGTCCTCTGTGGATCCATACATCAGTAATGTGCTGGTCTGCAGGATGACATGCTTCTGTTAGTAATACTCAGTGTCTGGCTTGCTTGCTGAAGGATAGATGAATTGCACAAACAAGCTGTAGCAATTAAATTCAGACTTCCATAATAGAATGATTTATGATTTTTTTTAACATATCAAACACTTAATTTGCTATAAAACAAACTGGTTTGCTCTGCTAAAGCTTGAAAGTTCCTGCAACCTGAATTTGACTTAAATCAGGTAGAGCCAATAAAGAGGAATTAAAGGGATGCAATATGTAGCAATTTATGAGGTGGGCTGCAGTAGTATTTCTATTTCATACTTTCATTGAGTTCCAGTATAGTTTGGAAGAAAACTCTTCAGAATCCAAGGATGTGGCTACTCTTAGTAGTATTATTCTTGTTATGTAATAGTACGATTGGAGTACAATTCTTTTCCTTTATTATGGTTGAGATGCAAAAAAGCTAAGAGTATTGGAGTTAATGTATAAGTAATGAATTGGTTCAGATGCAAGGGATGATGCATGCATTTACAACTACCTTCTTCATGCTCTTCCCATAACACAGAACAATACGAGTATGGCTGAAGCGAGACAGTGGACAGTACTGGCCCAGCATCTACCATGCTATGTCATGTAAGTACATTCCAGACCACCCTGTATGGCTTTAAATCTTGAAAACCACCTTCAAGGCCACACTTTATGAGGGTCTTGGAGAAGAAGGTGCTAGTGTAGAACACTGTATCCTTCTGAAACTCGTGATATGCAGGTTTAAAGAGGACATTCTTTAGTGAATTTTTTTTTGTTCATTAGGACACTTTATTGTGGTTTTGCTGTTGTTGATTTTCATGTCTATTTTTAGCTCTTCATTTCAAACAGGGAATTAGGTTTGTAGAGGCATCTTGCTTAGAGAGGGTGTATGCCATTTCAAAACCATGAGTATCCTTGAAGCTGCAGATGCTGAGACGTGATTCTATATGAAGCTGACATGCAGTTACATATTTCAGTCTAGCATTTTACTCTCTGATGGTACAGTCTTCAAATGTAGAGATATGAGTGTTGTTCTTGTATGCTACTCAGGGCTGCATTTGAGTTAATGAGCTCGAGTTTGTAAGTGCAATTGGCTGCTCACTGTCGCTGCTAGGTAGGCTTTCAGCATGTATAAAATTCCGCTTACTGAGGTGCACCTTATAGTAGGAAATCATGTTTGCGTGTGGTTCCTAACAGTGTATCTGAGTTACTGCAGCAGTCTATCTTTCTTCAGCTTCACATATAGGAATTTAACTGTGCTACCATGGAATATTATCTATGAAGACTAATTTCTGTCAATCTACTTGATCTCAAACAGCTTTTGTCCCAAGTGAAAGAATTTGGTTTGATAAATCATGTGACTCCTAATACCTTTATTTCAATAACTGGACTGTGCTTGCATTTTTTGACAGCACCATGTTCAGCCATGGCTTATCACCATGACAGCAGGCGAATATTTGTAGGCCTGGATAATGGAGCTATCATGGTAAGTTGCTGTGACTTTTCTTCAGAATGTAGATTGGAATTGCTTGGATTGTCTGTGAGCACCAGGTGTTACTGGCAGCTGATAGTTTGCTTTTTCCCTTCTTTTTGAAATGCATCTACTAGTAAATGGCTGAATTTCTTGGCTTTACCTGAGATGTGTCTAGGAGGTCTGCAAATAAACAAGGGTTCTTCTGGCTAGATGTGAGCCAGCTAACCTCAAGAAGTCCAGCGGACCCAAACCATTACACTTTATCAAGGAATTATTTTGAGGAGTACATGAGCTGGGCAGAGTTCCATGGTGCTGAACTAACAAGGGCTGTGACCTGGAACTGGCTTACATTTGGCCACAAGTATGATCTGCCTGTGTCTCACCAGGCGCATGTGTCTGGATTTTCTTGCTGTAGATCTTTTCACGGTGCAGAAATTTAAACACTAAAATTACAAGGGACAGGGTTGGTCCCTTTTCTTTCTGTGAAGTCTTCCTACTGTCTTTCTACTCATGCTGTAATTGCTTTCCTGCACCTGAAGAGCAAATTGATTCATAAGAACAGAAAATGGGTCTGTATTCTTCCCCTCTTTTCTTTGGGAAGGAGGAGGAATCTTGTGACTCTCAGTGGCTTAATGGTTTCCTGTCTCTATGAAGATAAGGTCAAAATAACAACTGTCCTATAAAGAGCCATGGTACTGCATGCATGTCATAAATAGCAATTCCACTGATAACTACTGTGAATAGCCTACACAGAACTACATGCAACAGTGATTCAAATGAGAACTTGAAATCATAAGCTAGACTTTTAGAATTTCTGTAAGCTTAATGGATCAAATAGAGAAAACTCTTACTTATATCTGCATGTTACAAAGTCTCAGATACTTAAATCCTACATTCTACAAGATAAAGTTTTGTTTCTTGCTACTGGGGCCAAATGAGGTCTTATCTCTTCTTATAGCTTCCATTCAGCAAATTAGCTTCTGAAAGGATGCTCCCTGTTGAAAATGTAGTTCACTAATAACCGTAATTTACCATTGGTCTGTCAGTGTGCTATGCTTCAGCCTAAGAAACTGCTAGTTTTTAGTGAACTATATTGCTGCTGTGCAAATTTTGACCTGTGAGGTTACTGCTCTGTTTTGGGTGTCAATATTGTTTGTATCACTGTGGCATCTTTTCTAACATTTCACTTTGCTTTTAGGAGTTTCATATTTCAGAGGACTTCAATAAGATGAACTTTGTAAAGACCTATCCAGGTAAACTGCTAAGTTGTATGTACAATAACATTTGTGTGAAGGGGAGGCATTTAAAATGCTTGGGAAACTGGACATAGTCACAGATTAAACGAGTGCTAATATGCTTTAAAAATATGACTGACATTCTAGCCGTTACTTAGCTGGGGATAACTGCCATAAGATAAGTGTTCTTTTATTGAGTGATCCTCAGCCAGCTGCATCTGAGTTGCAGTCATTAAGTTCAGTACATCTCTAGCCTGTCAGTGCAATTAGCCAGAACTAGTGAGTTCAGATTTTGCTCTTCAAGTGAAGTAGTTATACTGCATAAGTGTTAGAGTAGGAACATTCTATAGGTACATTTTAGTAGTATTTGCAATTTCCATTCTTATTTTCTGTAATCACTGGACTTGGCTCCCTCTAGCTAAAGATAAGAATCTTTGCTTTCTCTGTCATCTTAGGAGAGCAGTAGGGGTGAAAAAGATCTTATTTTTCTGGTACATAGGGAATAGGGAATGTTCCAATATTTATGGAGATGCTAATTTCAGCATTTGCCTGCACAGCCTTAAGAGAAATAAACAACTTGATTGCTAGATAAAATTGGACTATTAATGTGAAAGGCCTGAAGGAGAATTACCGCACATTATGTAGAAGCAAAGTGCAGTTTGTCCCTGATACTGACAGTAGCAATGTTTATACTTAGGAGAAAAGACCTTTCTCTTAAAGCAACAAAACCTCCCCTTATGCTACAGAAGATGACAATTCAGTCAAGGGAAGGACTTGCATCCTTGGGGGCAGAGAGGCTTCCTTCTGTTGCTCATGTAACATTCTTCTTAGTGGCAGCCATTCTAAACACAGCTGGGTGGAATTTGGTTGCTGTCACAGGTAGCAGTTTGAATACAGTGGACTAGATACCCTTCCAGGTGCTTAAAAGCATGAATCTGAGCATAGCTCCCCTGGGAGCAGGAAAAGAAGGACTTAAAGCAATTAAGATTTTTCAGAAGTGTTAAATTGTCCCCTGAAGACCTGGCCTAACTAGAGGAAGCTGAGGGTTTGCCTGCTTCTCAACAAGAGTATCTGGGGTGTCTGGGCTGAACTCAGATTCTCTCTCTGTGGGAGAAAGGCTTAAATTAGTTGACTGACATGTTTGGTTCACTTAAGCTATTCAGAAGGCAAATACCAAAGAGTACCGTGCAACCCTTTTAATGCAGCGTAAAGGTAAGTATAACATTATGGTAAAAACATCTCTCTGGGGCATTGTTTAGATACTATCTCCAACCTATGTCTCTCTGAATTGGAACAGAAGAACACATCACTTTGATTTTTAGGAAAACTAGCCAGAATCCTTTTCTTCCCATAGCTCATCAGAATCGAGTGTCTGCTATTACTTTCTGCCTGAAATCAGAGTGGGTTATCAGCACGGGCCATGACAAGTGTATCAGCTGGATGTGCACCAGGAGCGGGAGTATGCTGGGAAGACATTACTTCACCTCTTGGGCTTCATGTCTACAGTATCCTTTGAAAAGACGATTGCTACCCTGAAACTGCAGGAGTACTTTGTTCCTTTAGCATAATTTGTTCCCCCCTTTTCATGTAAAAAGCTAGAGTGAAATCTCTGGGAAGTCTGCAAACCCTTATTCTGATTAGATGTTTAATACCTTTACTTCTGTTAGCTGTTACGAGATAGAAAGGTGTTTTGTGACCTTGAGTTCCAGAAATTGCAGTGTGCTCTAGGTCCTAATTTCCAGATGTTTGTCTGTACTATCTTGTGGAAAGTGACTCGTAACTGTATCTGCAGCCCAGTCTGTATACTTCTAGGCAAGTCACTTTGTTCAACAGATGCTAGTGTGCATTTGAGTTCTTCTAAAGCACAAAACATTGTGGAAACCCTTTGGAGTGCTTCTAAGTTTTCTGTCTTTGCTCCTGTTAATCTTTCTGTGATTCTATGGCTCTACATAATGTTTTAGCTTGGAAGGGACCTTAAAGATCATCCAGTTCCAACCCCCGTGCCATGGGCAGGGACACCTTTGACTGGACCAGGCTGCTCAAGGACCCATCCAGCCTGGCCTTGAACACTTCCGGGGAGGGGGCATCCATGACTTCCCTGGGAAACTTGTGCCAGTGTCTCACAACCCTTATTGTGAATAATTTCTTCCTTTTCTATCTTTAAGCTACAGGATACACTGAAAATTCATTGCTTGTGGTAATTTATCTGTGTGTGCAGTTTACATTGCTGCAAAATGCTTTTAACTGCAGCATTTGTAGCTTAAGAACTCTGGTTGTCCATTCAGCTATAAGTGCTTCAGGGCATTTTTTTTTATCCTATGTGAAAAACTTAAAAACCCAGTAGCTTAAAATATAGTTCATATATCAAAACTTTTGCATGAGTTAAATACTTTAAATTCTAAAACTGTTTCTAAGCACTTGTTAATGGTGGCAGTTGAGATGTGGCCTGACAGTAACTGGAGGGACTGATTGGTATGTGATGATTAATGGCAGTAATGTTGTAGAAGTGGCGTGATTTGAAAGCTGAAAAAGGTGAACTATGTCTCTTAAAAAATAAAGACCTTTCTAGAGTCGCTGGATGCTTGTGTAGTGCTAAGAAACTCGCTAAGCTAACTGCTTGGTTTCCAGCAGCATGTCTGGTCTTCTGAAGTCTTCTTTCTGTGCAGAGACCGCCTTGCTGACTGGAGAGCTGACAGGTTTGTATTCTTGTGCTGTTGCTCTTCTTTGCTGTCCTTGTTTTAGAGTTTAGGGACTTTGTACTCCTCTAAATATTCTGTGTACAGCTTGCCACAGTTGAATGCGGCACAGAACTGCATTGATACTGGAGGGAGGGGGTGTTAGGAGATGACCTTACAGAACAGTCGAGTGCCTCAGCCTGTTTGAATTCAATGGGTTCTGTAGGTAATGCTGTTGCAAATAATGGAACTGTTTGTTATGAAAGTGGATAATTGAATATGACCTTTTCTATCAAGATAAAAATAAATTTCCACTGAACACCATGGCATTTCAAAATGCATCATAATTGATCCTGCTTTTGGACTTGAGTTTGGAAGAACTAGCTTTCTGGCCTGTGTACAGGGTACTTGGTCTCCTTGTCAGGAGATCCCTTAGTAGTTATTTGTTAATGATATTGAGTGTCTTAAAAACACAGCAGAGTGTCTGTTATTTACTGGATTAGTGGGGATAATGCTAGCCTGCACTTCCAAGATGAAGACAGCATCATGTGTTCAGGGACTTAGTGGGTTTGTTGAAAGCAAATTGTTCATCTCAAGATTCTGAAGGGTTAGGAGGTTTCAGAATATTATCATGCTTTTTCACTTACGGTGGTGGGATTTTTGATACGCTGACTTTTTGAAGTTAATCTTTTCTGTTGCGTAGAACAGGCTAGCTGCTGGCTGTGTTTTTACATGGCTCAGGAAGACAGGTGAGTTGATATGCAGCTACTGGCTTATGTGATGTCATCTGTGTGGGGTTTTTTGTAGCTCTTGCTCATATTCTGAATAACAAAAGCCTTCTAAAGATGGCAAATGATTTGGTCTCATCCAGGTTGCTCTGCTTTAGTTTCTGGTGACAGTAGTTATGTTGTGACAATAACTGAGTATTGAGAATACTTTATGATGTATAATGCTTTGGTTAAACCTGCCACCTTGTTAATAGATCCCATGCTAGCATGTGTTGTGACTTTTATGTCAGTGTTAAAGACACAACCCTTTCTGAAGTACTGTTTAGTCTTCAATACCGTGCTCAAGGGCCTGCATTGGTAAACTTGAAAGTGCAGACAATATGACAAGAAATTTAATGGTTTCACCTTCTCAGTAGCTAGGATTTGGGGAGTATACTTCCACTATAAACTAACTGTGGAGAGTCAACACCCTTGTATCTTAGTTTTCGTGTCCTGGGGCCATCAACTAGTATACTGTGCTAGAACACTAAGAGTTTAGAGGAGCAGATACAGGGTAAGTCTGAGTGGCACCCAACGTCCAGTGACGTGCTCTTAATGGTAGCTTTGCACTGCAACAAGTAGCTTGATTCATTCTAGCATCTCTTGTAGAGGATCATGAATGTGTTCTGTAAATAACAGCTGGGAAGTCTAACACTACTTGGACTTGCCTTAAACTTGGGGATGGATTATCTTACAGCTTCTCCAGTGGCTTTCTAAAACCTGTCTCGCTTATTTCCGTCTTAATTTGCAGGTGTTGGGAAGGGTAGGATGAAAGAGGAATGAAAGAGATTTAACTATAATGCTACAGTCTCCAACCCCCTTTAGAAGTAGCTATGTAAATATTTGTGACATATTAAAATTTGTTTATACTGTGTAGCTGACAGCTGTGCTATCTGTTTTTAAATACTGTTAAGAGCAAATGAAGCTTCTCCTTGACTGGTGTTCAGATACGATTATGAAACTCAGCATGTGTTTGTTGGTGATTATTCTGGACAGATCACACTCCTGAAGCTTGAACAGAATACATGCTCGGTTATCACAACACTGAAAGGGCATGAAGGTAAAGTAACTCTTCCTCTTAATTCACACTTAACCCAGATTACAGTATCCCTTTGTAAATCAGGATGAGACCTTTAGCTGACTGTCTTAACTCTTTAAAGATAGATTTTAGGTTAGCAGGAAGTGCAGGATAGTTACCAAAATCTATTCAAAACTGTATATATGCCTGTCTCTTAAGCAGCAGACACTTCTTCCTGAGGGGAAATCATAGACTTATGAGTACTGATGGGTATTTTTGCTGTAGAAGAAAAATGAGATGCATTCAGTTAAAACCAAGTTATCCACTAGATGGCCACCTTTAAAAGCTTTAGTCTGCTTACACTGATGAGAAAGGACCAGAATGCTACTTTTTTTTTTTTTTTCTGGAGACCTTGTAGTACTATAATAACCCCTAAAGCAGCTTTAGCAACCCCCAGGCTAGATTCTAAAAAGATATTTAATTCTTCCACACGCAGACTCTCATGTTCTGATCCGTCTTTACAAAACTCCAGTTCAGTTTCCTAGTTTAGCTGAAACTATGCTGTATGCAAGAAGTCTAGAGAGCCTTTTAGAATCAAAATTGCCTGGTCAAAGGCAAATGTGTCATCTGGTGTAGTATAGCAGAAGTCCTTATGTCAGATGAAGAACCAAATAGTATATAACATGATATGGAGCCACCATCTGCTGTAATAAGTAAGGCAAGAATGTAAATCACAGAAGAATATGTAATACAATAATATACTGAAAGAGCTAAAACAAGACTTAATGGCTCTTCCCATGTGATACTAGCAATGTTCAAATCAGCTGATTTGTTAGCAGTTGCATAGGAAGGAATTACTGGGTGATAAATTTCTGACCCACTGGAAAAGGCTGCCTTGTTTAATAGCTGTGGGTGCAGAGTAACCTTTGTTAAATCTGGATAGACTCCTGATTTACAGATGACCTTAGAATGATGAAGCTGGCTTTGAATAAGGGAGACAAATTGAGATTTTTTTCAAATAATAAATTCCTCAGAATCACAGAACAACCAGGTTGGAAGGGACCCATCGGATCTTCTAGTCCAACCATCCCTATCTAACACTAAACCAAGTCCCTCAGTACCTCATCCACCCGTGTCTTAAACACCTCCAGGGAAGGTGACTCAACCACCTCCCTGGGCAGCCTGTTCCAATGCCCAATGACCCTCTGCGTGAAAAACCTCCTCCTAATCTCCAGCCTAAATCTACCCTGGCGGAGCTTGAGGCCATTCCCTCTCGTCCTGTCCCCTGTCACTTGGGAGAAGAGGCCAGCTCCCTCCTCTCCACAACCACCTTTCAGGTACTTGTAGAGAGTAATGAGGTCTCCTCTCAGCCTCCTCTTCTCCAGGCTAAACAACCCCAGCTCTCTCAGGCGCTCCTCATAGGGTCTGTTCTCCAGCCCCTTCACCAGCCTCGTCGCTCTTCTCTGGACTTGCTCCAGAGCCTCAACATCCTTCTTGTGGTGAGGGGCCCAGAACTGGACACAATATTCAAGGAGCGGCCTCACCAGTGCTGAATACAGAGGGATAATCACCTCCCTGGATCTGCTGGTCACACTGTTTCTGATACAAGCCAGGATGCCATTGGCCTTCTTGGCCACCTGGGCACACTGCTGGCTCCTCTTCTGCTTTCAAGCAAAATTTCGGATTCTTGCAGTTAAGAGCAAAATTATTCTTCTGTCCCTTGAGACTTCTTTACCTCTCTATGCTTTTGCACTAGTCTATGTTAAAATGTGACTCTTTGATAGATATTATTGTTAGTCTGAAAGCAGTACACCTTGACATGGCACTGTGTGTTGTGTTCTGGTGGGCTTCCAAGCAGTTGTGACAGCACTGCTGTCCACAGGGCATACAACTTTAGCTTATGTGTAAGTTCTCTAAGAGAATTCTGATCCTCAAAACAAGGACTGACCTAGTATAGATGTTAATTAAACGTTCTTCAGTAAGTGTAATAGTAGCTCCTTCATCTTTTTTTTTAAAGCACAGCACATTCTGTGTAACTTTTTTCATCCACAGTATCTGCATAATGTTCTCAAGGCCTGGTAGTTCTAAACTTCATTGGCATTGAGTTCTTCTTTGAGTGCAGCTTTTCTTTCTAGCTCTTGCCTAACTATGACTTCATAAGCTAGCAGGATTTGCCTTGCAATTTGAATGCTTTTAGTACTTGTCCTTCAATAGTCACGCTTCCAAAACTTTCCATGTGTAGCAACCTGCTCTGTGCAATACTGAGATGAGATAAACTGCCTTTTATGGTGCAGATGGTCACTGCTGTCTTGGGAACAACTATACCCAAAGGGTCAGTCTGAAAACAGCTTAGCCCTAAAGGAGGCAAGAAAAATCTCTTGCTCCGTAGAGTTGAAAAGGACTGATTTAGGCCATATGATTTCTTTTGCATTCAGACTGGCAGGCTTTTGATGACAACTGAGCAGTGGAAGGATGATCTAAAGGGAAGGATGTCTGTAAGGGGATAAAATGTTCCTGCAACTTCAACTAGAGGCAGCATGAGTGACAAAATTACTTCTTTAGTCTCTTGTTTACATTACCTTGCATATGGGTTTAGTATGAGGCTTGAACCATCAGCTGACTTATTTCTTTCCATTTCTCACTAATGAGGTACACAGCCAGTCTGGGCCTTCTGAATTCTAGTGTTGTTACTTAGAACTTAGTGACCAGATTTGTTAACAGCAGTGAAACTGTCAATTAGTTTCTTATTCCAACTATTTTGTAAATGGTTATGGAGGGTGTTGGTTTACCTGTGGATACTGAATGCTGTCCTGCAATAACTGACCAAGCACCTCACTGTATTGCAGACAATAGTCTCTGGTTGGCAAGTTTTAGGACTTTTTGTCTCCCAAAGATCTCATAGTGGCCTGCCTTATCTTAACAACTACCTAAATACACAGAGCAGAAAGTTAGTAACTGCAACTTTCTGGCTTATTTTTTGCATCTAATTGTTTTCTTGGGGACATTTTGTTCTATTGTCAAATGCCCTTGACGTCTCTAGCAGGGCTGTATCTTGCTGTTGCATGCTGTTCTATGGGCTTTCCATATGTCTTACTGTAGAAAAAGAGTACCTCAGGTTTTACTTTAATAGCCCAGAAGAGCATCGTTGTGTCAGGGAGTGAATCCCTTAGATCTAACTGCAGAATGTTCTTTCCTAGGAAGTATTACTTCCCTGTGGTGGGATCCTGTTCAACGGCTGCTCTTCTCAGGTGCCTCTGACCACAGCATTATCATGTGGGATATTGGTGGAAGGAAGGGGCGGACGCTGCTGCTCCAAGGACATCAGTATGTAGTGGTGTCTTATTTATCCTACTCATTGTGTAATGAATGCAGAGTCCCAGGAAGACTAAAGAGCTTTGCAAGATATTTGAATCTTTGTGAATGATGGAGAAAAATTTTTGCAGAACTCTTAAGGCTTTGAGGGGAAAGAAGGATAATCGGGACTCAAAAAAGTCTTACTGAAAATGGGGCGGGGGGGTTGTGGTTTTTTTGGGTTTTTTTTTACTTTCTCATGTTTTTTTCTGAACCATCAGTAACGAGACTATAATGTAAAAGTAGGTTCTAGAAAGAACCTAGAATGATTTAGGTAAAAAATTCCTTTTATGTTGCATGCTTCTGTATTGTAAATACTTTGCTTAGTTCCTATGAGGGTGAGGCTGGATAATTCATGTATAAGCACATTCATGTACCTGTGTAGAATTAACCTCAGTGCGTTCCTGTTTGCTGTCCGTATTAGTGAGGTGATAAGCTAATTGGCTAAATTACAGGGATGTGTCTTGACTTCAGGAAACCATGTCACATCATCACTGCTCTGTGGGTTAAGTAGGTAGTTGTCTGTATTTAATCAACTATTCTTACAGAGACACAACTCTAGCTGCCATTTTTAAATCTAGGGCCTTCATTCAGTCTGATAGACAGCTTGCCTCTGAAGATATGGAAGAAGAAGAAGATATGCCTCTGGAAAACTGCCAGGAGGACAGGGACCTGGGGGTGTTGGTCGACAGCCAACTGAACATGAGCCAGCAGTGTGCCCAGGTGGCCAAGAAGGCCAATGGCATCCTGGCTTGTATCAGAAACAGTGTGACCAGCAGATCCAGGGAGGTGATTATCCCTCTGTATTCAGCACTGGTGAGGCCGCTCCTTGAGTACTGTGTCCAGTTCTGGGCCCCTTACCACAAGAAGGATGTTGAGGCTCTGGAACAAGTTCAGAGAAGAGCGACGAGGCTGGTGAAGGGGCTAGAGAACAGGCCCTATGAGGAATGGCTGAGAGAGCTGGGGTTGTTTAGCCTGGAGAAGAGGAGGCTGAGAGGAGACCTCATTACTCTCTACAAGTACCTGAAAGGTGGTTGTAGAGAGGAGGGAGCTGGCCTCTTCTCCCAAGTGACAGGGGACAGGACGAGAGGGAATGGCCTCAAGCTCTGCCAGGGTAGATTTAGGCTGGAGATTAGGAGGAGGTTTTTCACACAGAGGGTCATTGGTCATTGGAACAGGCTGCCCAGGGAGGTGGTTGATTCACCTTCCCTGGAGTTGTTTAAGGCATGGGTGGATGAGGTATTGAGGGACTTGGTTTAGTGTTAGATAGGAATGGTTGGACTAGAAGATCTGATGAGTCCCTTCCAACCTGGTTGTTCTGTGATTCTGTGATATATTCTGCTTGGAAGTGCAGTGGGAATAGAGATCGTGTCTATATTTAAAGTTGTATTTATATAGCGTGTTCTCCTCTTTTCTAATTCCATAAAAACCTCCATCCAACTTGGAACAAAATTGATAGCCTTTGCACTAGAACTCTTGTTAAATCTTAAGGATGTAGTTTTATGGCTAAAGAAACAATAGTACTTTTAGTACTAGGTTAGTACTAGAGTAGTAGGTTATAAAAATGTAACTGAAATCAATGACTGGAGGATGTTATACTGCTGTTACTTCTGCGTTGTGTGTCCTGGTGAGGACTTGTAGCACTGTCAGTTTCTCTTCAAACATCACACTTAGCATCACACTTGTACTGAATGGGAAATTAAGTTCTTCTGTGAAGCAGAATGGCTTTTTAAATTCAACTTAGATTTTGAAAAGTAGTCTAATGCCATTGATACCCTTTGTTTAATTTCTTAAGGTGGACTTATTTTACCTTGACTACTTAAGATTAAACTGTTTTATTGGTAAATAACAATTTGCTTTGCCCTACAGCTGCAGACAATTTGCTTTGCTCTACAGCTACAGGCTTATTGTGACTTGTTAGAAATAAAGTGGAAGCTCCACCTGCTTAATGGCTATGTCCTGAAACGCATTTCTCTTCATTTGTCCAGTTGTCTCTGTTTTGCTACCTGACTGGCCTTGGCAACACCAAAGGGTATTTGCCAGTTGATGCTCACTGTGAATGCTTACGGACAGCAAATGTTAACATGAAACTGTACCTCTGGTATTCTGGTCAAGACTATAGGAATATTGTTCTAGGCAACATCCTGATGCTAAGGTAGTGCATCTGTTCACTCACCTTCATATCTTCACTTACCAAACTAGTGGAAGTAGTTTTGGCTTCCTCAGTAGCTTTACAAGAATAAATTGTGATTTGCTTGGCAACTAAGCTTTGTTTAAATACCTGTGGGCAAACAGTGTCTTATTTTGTTTGCAGTGACAAGGTGCAGGCTATCTGTTACATCCAGCTGACACGGCAGCTGGTGTCTTGTTCAGCTGATGGGGGAATTGCTGTTTGGAACATGGATATCAGCCGAGAAGAGGTAAGATCATCGCTTAGGTCAAAGAGTTCTGCAGGATGTTTTCTTCATATTGCCTGAAACTTTAGGGATGAATGATACTATTGAAGCCTCCTCTGTTCTAGTGGCTGTCCATACTGCATTGTAGCAGGTGGATTCCCAGGACAGAAGTGCAGGACAGGCTTGGTACTGCTTAGAGTCTTATCTCAGTGAGATTTGTTCATTGGAATGATGGCTACAGCCCTTGCTACTGGAACACTCCAAAGCAGGCAAACCTCTCTAGTATGGAAACCAAAGAACTGTGCTTCAGCCATCTTGAAATAAGTTCTCAGCTGGTGTCAAAGCAGTTAAATAAGCAAGATGCTGCCTTTGAGATGCAGTTCAGAATGTAGAGGTTCAGTCCACAACCAATTTTTTTTAAAGACTTCAGTGCACAGCACCTTAGCCTCCCATCCACATTCTTTCTGCATCTGTTCATATCCATCGTGGGCACTGGAAACTTTTATATTGCTACTGTCTTTGGTTAAACCATAATTCCAGGAATTAGTTTTGGTTGTTCTGTAAAGCAGTATTTAAGGGTCAGCCTTCCTTGCCCCGTTGTGTTTCCTTAAATGCAAGTGTCATGTTTAACAATTAATTCCTCACATGCATCAAGCTGTCACCTTAAACACACTGAATGCTGCAGATGAGTCCTGACATTTTCGGCATGATGATCTGTCTTCAAAATGTCTGTGATATTATTAATCATTTTAGTTGCAAGGAATTGATGTATAATACAGTTGGGAAATCAAGATGTGGCCATTTCTCTTCTGGATCTGCCTGCAATAATTAAGGGATCTTCTAAATAATAGACAGTTTCGATACAATTAAAATAATACGGTTAGCTTAGAACAGCTGTGGTGTATCAGAATTCATTGAAAAAACCTAATCAAGCCCAATGCAAAAGCAGAGAATGTAAATGTTTGAAGAATTACGAACATACTGCATCTGAAGCATTTGCTAACGAGTCATAGGACATTTTTAAATATGCACATAAGAATGGAAGACAGATGTTTTTGATTAAAAGGAACAACTCCACTAGCAGCAATACTATTGATCTTGCACCGATCCAGCTGTATGTTGGTAATAGTGTTGGTAGTGTTGGCAGGATTTTACTTCCTATTTAATGCCTGAAATTAAGGTTACAAGAATAGAAAAATATCCTGTTTCTCTGTTAGAGGGAGACCAAGTGGATCATCATGTCAAATATGATATTAATTGAAAACTGCCAGTGTAAGTAACTGAAAGAAGTAATATGGAAGTTTTCACTTGGAAAGGCAACTCATTTCTTCTACTCTCCTCCCACTCTCCACACTGGACTTTTTATTACCCTCTGCAATGTTTGTCATTAGCATGAGGGAAAGAAAGAGATGTGCTTGAGGTTGAAGGTGTACGAACTGGGCATCTGATACTAACAAATATTGATGGTGAAATCGAAGTGCAACTTGAATACTGTTGTTTTACTGTTATCAACAATGGATGTAAGTGATTGAGAAGACAAGCCTCTTTATGGTTCCAGCTTTCTTCCTGTTGGGTTTTAGGGAGCCTCTCACATCAAATGTGTAAGGTTGTGTAGACGTGCATGTTCCAATTCAAGCCTATGTGCTATATATCTCTTTCCATCCCTTACGAGGATGCTCAGTTGAATTATCTGAAAGTGTTGAGATGTGTGGAAGCTATTTTCATTTGGCCTAGTCCATTTGTGGCAGGAGAAATATGTTGGTAGGAGAAGGGATGCTTAATGGAGATGTAGGCAGGATGGAAAATACAGATAAGTTCTTGGTTATTTCAAACTGCAGTCCTAGAGAAGAAGGAAAGATGTTTACTTCAGAATTTACTTTTGGACTCCTTTTCTTGGAGGAAATAACTGTCTCAGTTTCTACAACTTGGATTACGCCAGTCCTTAAAAATCTAAACAACGACAGCAGCAGTCATTGAATGAATGCCTGTAGCAAGTTTAATAACTTAGATGTTTGAATTTGTTTTCTTATTAAGGCAGTAACATAACATATTGCTGGGGTTTTAAAAAGTATAGGAGGTGTGTGTCTAACAAATCCCTGCCCTGGGTTTTGGGTTTTTTGTATTAAACCTCTTGTATACTGTTCTGTAGGCAATCTATTGTAATGTCCAGAGCTGAGACAGACCATCTTTCCAAGTAAAACTTTAATATGGGTTCTTACAAGATAACTTCCTCGGCTGTTGAACGAACTAAAATTATTCTGATTACTTCCATCTCTTGATCTTTTGTAGGCTCCTCAATGGCTAGAAAGCGATTCCTGTCAGAAGTGTGAACAACCTTTCTTCTGGAATATAAAGCAAATGTGGGACACAAAGACACTAGGGTTGAGACAGGTGAGATAGCCAATTTGAGAAGGATGTTGAGGCTTTGGAGCGAGTCCAGAGAGGAGCGACAAAGCTGGTGAAGGGGCTGGAGAACAGGCCCTATGAGGAACGGCTGAGAGAGCTGGGGTTGTTTATCCTGGAGAAGAGGAGGCCGAGAGGAGACTTCATTGCTCTCTACAACTACCTGAAAGGAGGTTGTAGAGAGGAGGGAGCTGACCTCTTCTCTCAAGTGAGAGGGGACAGGACAAGAGGGAATGGCCTCAAGCTCTGCCAGGGGAGATTTAGGCTGGAGATTAGGAGGAGGTTTTTCGTGGAAAGGGTCATTGGGCATTGGAACAGGCTGCCCAGGGAGGTGGTTGATTCCCCTTCCCTGGAGGTGTTTAAGGGATGGGTGGACAAGGTGCTGAGGGGCATGGTTTAGTGTTTGATAGGAATGGTTGGACTCAATGATCAGATGGGTCTCTTCCAACTTGGTGAATCTATGATTCTGTATTTTAAACAGTTGGCATTTTGTGCTGCTTTGAAGTGAGTGTTTATTGAGAGGTCACGCCTTCTAGGCAGTACTAAGAATTTCCAAATTCTATGGAAAGCGTTGTGTCAAACTTCTGTTGTAGGGCAAAGCAGGCTGTGCTGGGAGTGCTCTGTTGTGTTTCTTGGAATATTTCTGTACATGAGAGCTGTGGACAGCTAAGCCTCAAGTGCCCCATAACTGAGCAAACTGCAGCCTAACAAGTTGTAAGGTACTCGGTTCAGTGAAACAGTGATGGCCCTGTTCTTATTGGGCTGGAATGTGAAAGCTTTCCAGATAACTTTCTTTTTGGACAGGCACCAAGACACTCATCTGTTTCTGGCTCTCTTAGACTGTTATTTCATTGATTGCTTGTTCAACCCTCTTTTTCCCCTGCTCCCAGAAGGAGCTTGCAAAAGGAGAAGAGCGTGGTCAGGGACACTATTGAGGTTAGCCCATTAATGGCCAACTCCTGTTTGGAACTCAAGAGTCCTTTGTCTTTGCTTGAAGTAATGGAAGGCTTCCTAACAGGTTGAAAACTGGAAGCTTTGTTGTTGTTCATCAGTGAACACTAGATAAGGTGGTCAAGTAGTACAATATAGTGGTTATTTTATTTTCTTTTTCCTTCATGAAGCACCATTGCAGAAAATGTGGGCAAGCAGTGTGTGGCAAGTGCAGTACCAAACGGTCAAGTTACCCAATCATGGGATTTGAGTTCCAGGTCCGTGTCTGTGATTCCTGTTTTGAGTCCATCAAGGATGAAGAGTGAGTATTAAGTAATAATAAATTAATACTGCTGGGGTGCAGGAATGCTTGTACTTGCTCCATATCCACACATGATACTACACAAACCTACCAAGCTGACGTTCTGCTAATAGGACACCTTTGCCTCAGGCACTCCAAGCATTACAGTGGCAGAGATCCCTCAAGGGGCTTTACAAGCTGATTTGGATCAGATGTGGTATTACAACTTTTTTATCCACTTTGTTTCTTCTTTTCTGTGAGCCTAGATCTAGAGTTGAAACATATGTCTCAAGATTTCTGGTCAGATAAAGGCTATTGATTGTACTTAAAATGGGTAAATGGATGCCTGACAGCGTATCACAGTTGTCAGCATGTATTTACATTGGTTCATGTTCACTTCCGGAAAACTGTTTCTATCAGAATATTCCTCACAACCCAGCTTTATTTTCCCCATGCAAGCAAATTGGGTTTAACATTGTCACATTAAACTCTTCTTAGCAAGGAAGGAACCCCCTTTTTATCTTGTTATGAACAGAACTTTGCTGTTCACTGTCTTGTCACCTTGGACACCTGGAATGCTACAGGACTAAAGTAATCAGATGCCAGTCTTGGGTGTGTTTGGGGTTTTTGTTTTGCTGTTGTTAGTTGATTTGTGGATATTTTCGGTTGGTGGAGTGGTTTGGGTTTTGTTAAAAAAGGGAAGTGCTGTGCCCTAGGTGACTCACTAGAGCCAGCAGGAAAAAATGTGGCTGAACTTGACTTCATAACCAAGTAGGATTATTTGCTAATGCAGTGTCGCACTTCTGCTATAGTATTGTTAACAGTCAGGCTGCAGAAGGCTGGGAAATGTCACACCTATATAAATACTCAAGCAATGTCATAGTATGACTTGCTAATTTAATTATGCCCTTTTTAATATGGCACTGCAGTTCTCAGGACTGATTTATGGGTACTTGAGCAACTTAATTTTTTTTTCTGTTTATTTTGCACTGCTATAGTGATGCCATCAAGCTTCACCTGATGGCTGGCTTTCATTTGAGTTGTTCCCTTGCAGCCGTATGTCCTTGGCAACATTTCATGAAGGAAAACACAATATTTCACACATGTCCATGGACATCTCCAGAGGGTTAATGGTGACTTGTGGGAGTGACCGGATTGTGAAGGTATTAATGTACTTCTTTCCTGCATATATCGGAGAGGCTTAATAGAGAACTAATATTTGTATATACTTTTTTCCTTCTGACAGTTGTTCTACAAAGCTAACTGTTGTGGGCAGGAAGAATTGTATTCTTTTGCAGACTGTTCTTCCTGCAGCTGAAGGAGGAAGTGACCTGTAACTCTGCTGTATGGAGTCTAGCTGTCAGAACTGTTGGTGTCCTCCGGACAAACAAAACAGGCATCAACAGTAGGAGAATATGCCAGTGGCCTTAAAGATGCAGACATGATGAAATATGCAGGCTTTCTTTACTCTGAACTGCCAGACTTCTTGGAGCATTGCCACTAAAAGCCCTGGTTATAACAGTGATATGGAAATCAGACTGATGTAAAATCTTGCTGTGCTTACACTACACTTCCTCCATGTGTGTCAGAACTGAGACTGTTCTAGTCTATCCCTGTGTAAACACATTTATAACAGACTGCATAGCACTTTGCATAGGCCTATAAAGAACTGGTAGAGGACTCTCTTGAGCTAAAGTTTCGCTTTTCATTTGTAAGGGTTGGTGTAAATCTTTGAGGTTTTCCTCAAGTATAGTTTAAAATGAATTTGTTGCTTGGTATCCAGGGAGGTCTTTGTTTGCTTCTATGCCTCTTACAGAAATGCCTCTTGGGATTTATTGTAATGCCATGTAATTCTCACCCATATTTTCTTCCAGATCTGGGACATGACGCCAGTAGTTGGTTGCAGCCTTGCAACTGGCTTCTCTTCGCGCTGATCTCATACCTGACAGGTTTATGCACCTTATGTACAGCAATATGCACCGAATGAATCGAATCCTTCTTAAGAATATTACTGCAAACACTGGTTGCTTGATTCTTCCACTGCTGTTCCAGGATGGACAGTCACCTTTGTAGAACACAGCTTTTCTGTTGGGCTCACCAGGACTCTCCTTGGTGCGGAAGTGCAGTTTCACAAGCTTTCGGACTAACGTAAAATGGCTTACCTGCAATGTGACACCTTGATGGAAGGACCTGTTGTTTCTCAGTTTACAATGTGCTCAATGTTAACCATGTGCTATCTCTGCTGATATATCTTGTACAGATACCTTGTAGTTAAACCATTATCAGAGTAAAACCAGTGTAGTAAATTCAATTTGTGCAAATAGTAAAATAACTTATTTTCTCTTCCAAAAAGAAGTTCACAGAAACACTTTAGAGTAGTCTCTGTCTAAACTGCCTCCAAAAGGTATGTTGGTTATTCCTATGGAAGGAGGAAAAACTTCAAAGTGGGAGGTAGCTTCTTTCAGATGAAATAGCAAGAGAACCTTTGATCACACAAGATTTCCTTTATTGGCTTTCTTGTAGTGTTTATCTTCAAGTTCAGTTACTAGTGAAATCACTTTTGTGGGACAACTGTTCTGTTTAAGTAGCTGGTGAGTCTTCGAACAATTCTAGGCTCTTTAAGTGGTGTTTAGCATAGCTATTAAACTTATGTAGTTCTTACAAATTTGTGCAGCCCAGCTACTGGACTCTAAAGACAGGCCATAGGTGTGTGCCATGTACTTTGAAAACTCTATAATGCTGTTAGAATGGGAAGTTAAGCGAATCTGCCTTGTTAAATGTAATGGCTGAGAAAAAATGGCCAGCTTGATTTTTAGAGACTTTTTCCTGTGGAAAGGCTTATGTTTCTTTAATGGTAGGGAACCTGTCTCTGCTAAAAGTGCAGCATAAATTCAAATACTGCCTTGGTGTTGCTTGAAACAGATAAATACTGTGCAATAATTACTGAGGTACAGAACAGCTGCTTTTTTACCTGCACCTAGGTCTGTTAATCCTAAGAGACCTATATTGATCCCTTCCTATTTCAAAGCTAAGAACTATGAAGAAGAGCTGGGAGGTTTTTTATGGCTGTGTAGTTGGCACATACAGGAAATGACCACTGAGAGATTGTCAATAAATTGATCTGTCGGTAGTGAGAATTTCCTACATTTGAACATTGTAAGGAGAGCTGATTTTGAAACTTTGAAAACCAAGCTAATATGTCATGGAATTTAAGCTTGGAGCTATTTAGATTTTTCTGAAAACATGCATTTGTAAGGATAAAAACTGTGGGTAGATCACCTGGCCCAGAATAGGTGGTGATGTTGCACAACCATCAATGGTAATGGGCTGTTTCTGGCAGGGGACTTAAGGGTTAATCTCTCTTTATTTACAGCAACAATCAAGTGGTGCTATGAGTGTTAGTGAAATCAAGTGCTAGTTGTGTAACTTGACACAACAATCTGAGTTGGACCATGCTGTAGGCTGAAATAGATGGAGATCATGTTCCATGTCACGATTGGCCTGCATTTTAGGCTAAAAAGCTGACAGTAGTCTCCACAGGGCATTAGAATCCAGAATGTGTTTGTTGTTGTTATTTTGGATCTGGCTTTGTCTGCCTTTCCCTGGGCCTTCTCTGGAAGTTTTGTGAAGTCTTTTAATTTGCTAGGCTTATTGGGTCACTGACAAACAAATCCCTCTTGTGGGTGTCTCAAAACTGATCTTGCCTTCAATTTGGGATTTAGCAGTTGGCACACTGATATTATTCATCCCTTGCTACAAGCTGTATAGCTCACTGTTTTTATGAAGTCTTTATTTCTAAGGTGTTGAGAGAATATCAACTTGTACTGGAAAAAAGTTGCAGATTTCTGTTCCAAAGGCCTTCACCCTTGTAAACTAGGAAGGAAACTGAGTGGTTGAGGGGTTGAATAAGCTTTGATAATGCTCTGCATTCACTTTCAGACTTCTTCCTAGCTGGCTGTGGAAGAGAATGAAAGGCTTCTTCCTTGCAGCACATAAGGCAGAACAGGAGTTAGGTTGTTAGAACTGATCCTGCTGTGCTGTGGCAGGGTGGCTCTAAGGTCATGAGTTAAGCTAAGAGATTGACATGTGTGGGATTTTTCAAACCAGATGTTCTGAAACCAACACCAATGATACTGAGGTGTAACTCCTTTGCAGCTAGCACTCCTGAGCTTCAGCTTTTTGAGTTCTGACTAGCCAATGTGGCCCCAGCTCTCAGCATGCAGCTTCCCTTGTGCCCTGTGAATACTTCCTCTGCTTCTTGGCAGCCTCTTACCTTACATTATGGTTTTGCCACTAGATATTATATTCTCTACTACATTAAAAACTACTACTTTAAACCTAAGGAATCTATTTTCTATACTTGATATGCTTAAAGATAGTGTCAGTTCATATATAACACAACAGTTATGGCTGCTAAATCATTAGTCATTTAAGTATACTCTTGGTGTTGAATGAGTAATGCTTACAAATCACTAAAGGGATGGTGTTTTGTTTATAAACAACTGTTTTGAAGGTACATACTCTCTCATGAAACTGAACATACTTTCAACTATGTCAGCTCAAGTGTGCAGTAACTGAGAAGGCTTGATTTGAAGCATTACTAATCTCACTTGTATAACTGGGCCAGGGAAGGGGAGCAAAGGGTACTAATATGTACTAATTCTTTACTAGTTGTATTTCTGTACCCTGCATAGTTAAGAGACGCTAGATAAATCTGTCCTTTGCTCCTTCTTGTCTGTTTTTTAAACTTTTGATTACATGTACAATAAAATATTTCTTGATATTCATTTAGTCTATTTGGATGATCCATCTTTTCATCCATTCAGTGAATGCACACACCCACATTGTCTTCTCTGGCTACTCCTTTACATGATCTGTGTCCATTTCTAGGTTGGAGGAGGAGCTTGTAGATCTGTTGTATTGAAGCTGAATGAGCTAGAGCAGTGGGGTTTTATAAAGGCCTGTGATGAACCAGATAGCTGAGAAACAACTACTGCCTGGACCCAGCTAAGGAAGATGTATAACCCTATGCTGTGTCCCGCTTGCCAGCTCATATAGTCCTTGTCTCTGGTTCATCTGGGTCACTTTCAGAGGTCTGCAAAGGTTCTTATAACAAAGAGTTTCAGAAGATCAACCCCTTCCCTGAGGTCCCTTGGACCTGTCTGAGGTATTATGCAAGTACTAATTTATTCTGGATTGGATGAGCAGAGTTTATAGTATGATATATACAGAGGACACAACTGCAGCCACAGGGCGTGGTCACACTTGTCTAATGATCTTTTCTCACAGAGGAAGGATAGGGACAAGCCTGGAAGCAGCCTAATTCCTGTCAGTTACAGGCTTCACAGGCATTGGCCAGCTTTGTTAACACTTAGAATGCCTGAGTGTTGTCCTGTTAACAGGAGTATTCAGAAGCAATGGCATCTGAAAGGGTTTCACAACCACTTTCCACCTCTGAAGGCTGGCAGAGTAGCCTATGGTGGCACATAATACTGAATTTTAATGACACCAAGACACCTTGTTTTGATCAGCTTAACACTCTTACCTTTCCCAAGACAATATACCCTGTTTCTCACTTCCAACAAAAACTGACTGAAAACAATGAAGCTGTTGCTTATCTGTAGTCAGCAAAGCCTATTTAGGCATCTGTGTAGATATCATATAGAATGTATTAGAAAAGACATGAACTTCAGTTTAGATAAGCTTGAAAGTGTCCGAGAACTGCAGATGGCATCCTTGTAGTGAAAGCACTAAAATACATGTATTGGGTTTCTAAATGAGAGCATGTAGTTGATCACTTCTCACATTCCTTATGTTGCAAATTTACATTTAAGTTTCAGGTAAACTGTGTGGCATATCTTAGCAATGACGTTTTTTGATGTGGTGTTGACTTTACTCATTGGAGAGATTAAGAATGTACTAGATTCAGGAAAGGGACAGATCAGAAGTACTACCACATACTTCAGAAGGTAAGCTCTTCTAAGGCTTTAGACAAAGTCCTGTGTTCTAAGTGTCCTGGCTAGCAGTGAAGTAACATGGTCAAACTCTACAGAAAATTAATTTCTGCCAGCTTAACCCTTAAAAAGACTTTTTGTCATCAACTAATTATCTGTTAGTGAGTTGTAATGTGACTTTAGAAGGCTTTCACTGCTCCTTTCATGGGTATAAGTCAGGCCTTCTCAACAGTCTCTTAAGTGACTGCTACCAAATGATCCCACAAAGATTTTGCCCCTTTGGAGGAAGTAAGGGTGTGGTCTCTAGGTGCTGTGTGTGGTCTGCTGAGCTCTATTAATATCTAAAAGCTAATAGTTCAACAGATTCAAGGATAGTGTTATTGGGTTTATCGCTTTGCCAATGGAGGAAACTATGCAAATAAAACCTGTAATGAAATCTATACAATTTATTTTTCATAAAGTTAAATATTTAATCTAATGATAAATGGAAAGATGTGGGGTCATAAAAAACTTTGCTTTCTCCTTCTATAGAATGAATCTTTTTTCCCACAATATACAGGCAGGTCAGTTGCCTTAACTAATTGCCATCCAACTTGGATAGCTAGAGTCTTTTACCACTTTTACTGTTTAATCTGTGCTCACACAGAGAAGCTGAGACATTTTTTTACTTACTCTCAATGTGTAATACTATTTTGGGTGGGATTGACTGGTTTATCTGAAGAATATTTGGTACAATCATTCCTGAATTGCTTTCTGTCACAAAGATTTCATGGGTTGCCAAGCTGTTATAACTGTGTTACTAGGTAAGTCCTGTCAATTTGGTTTACGAAGGCCCTGGTGTGCTGTGAATCGTGCTTTCTTTGAGACACCCAGAGGCTTAGGTATCTCTTTGGATTTATCCAGCTCAAAACAAGATAAATTAATGTAGAAATACAGGCTGACTGTAGGATTTCCTGTCTCTTTTCATACATGGTCTTTCCATACACTGCTTTACCCTTTATTTCTTTCTGAAATGCTTTATACTACCCTGCTCTTCAGGAAACTGGCTTGCAATAACAAACAGCATGGAGACGCGTGCTTTCCTCCCCGTTACCTTGTTTATAGGGAAAGTCACAGAATAGGGTTTAACTTGCTCCTAGCTTTGCTACTATAGTTGTCTTTCAAAAATAAGAAGACATCATTACTCACACTATTTACATGGATTTTTATTTCTGAAGCCTGCTTTCCTCATGGTTTCAGCTGCTTTCAATCTAGTCTGTGTATCTGTGCAAACTCTTCAAGTTTTTTCATGACCTCAAGTGCACCCATGTTGCTGATCAAAAGTGGGCTATGCTTGCTAATATTCCTTGTTGTTGCTGCTAAGCCATAGCCATTCCTCTCTTCTAGTACTGCCGTTTGTCTTTTTTCTGATCTCATTATTTTTTTTCTCCTTTCTCTGTTAGTTTATGGCTCCTTCTCCAGGTTTCCTCCATGGCAGCATGCCCATGTTGGAGTTTGGCTCCTTGGGACAGACAATAGCAGCTCTCAAAGCACGACTGAAGTGCTTCCCTGAGCCTTCAGATCTGTGAGAGTGAGCTGGTCTTCCAGTGACTGAAGTCAGGATGACTGAGGCAGCAGACACAGAAGATGAGTGCCTTTTAGGAAAAAGACTACTACCTCGTCCTCAGTTACAACACTCCATTCCATAGCAATGGAGCTGTAACTTGTTATTCTGTTTGTTACAGCATTAATAGGCTGGAAAAGAATGCTGTAATAGTCACTCCTTTTTACAGCCCTGACTGTGTAGTATCCCAATTAAATGGTGAACATGAGAGCTTTTAATCTCGGTGATCGGTACGGAAGGTCTGAAATCAACAGGACTAACAGTACGGACAGGTTTTGGCATCTGTCAAGGTGGATTCTGTAAGGGTACAGGAATGGTGCACACGTCTAAATGGTGTCTGTGGGGCACAAACTAAAATTTGATCTCATAGGCATTATTTAAAAGAGGGAAATGGGGCTGTAAATTGTGTTGGTTACATTCTGTTTACAAAGAAGAAATGTTGGGAACAGGCATGTTCCCAAATGTTGTGCTTACAGGCAATGAGAGATTTTGTAGTCCTCGTGCTTTGAAACAGTAATTCTCCAGTTTTACTGTGAGAATACACCAATGGAGCACTCTGCTGTTTCAGAGCATGGTCTGAATATGCTTATATTTTACAGCCAGAATTTCGGGGAGAAACGTGAAAGAAACTGAGGGAAGGGGTGGAGAGAACAAAGAACCGAATGGCAGCATGGCAGAGCCTTGGTTTAAGAGACGATAGTGAAGGACACTATGGATCTAATAGCTGTGAATCCACCTGAACACAAGAGGGCTACAGTAACACGTTTACTTTTGACAGAGGAGCATTCTGGATGGAGTGTTATTAATGTCTGTCTGCCTCTTGGCCTGCTCATAGTTTTATATAGCTCGGAAATTAAATACTACTTGACACCCTTAAAGTACGTGTACCCCTATCACTTCAGTACAGGCTACATAAATTTGAGACTGCTATGTTTAACACTTTTCTAGTACTTTAAACTGCTTAAGTATTGGGACTACTTCCTTAATGCGTTATTGCTGCTGATAACAAACTAAAATCAGTGGCACAGATACAGCATTCAATATGTTCTCTAGTGATATGAGTGGTTTGTTCTGCACTTAAATTATGGAGGATCCAGATTGTGTGAGCAAATAAGGAAAAGGAAACATATGAAAAGCAGGGGAAAATTAGCTGGAAAAGTACAAACCCTTGCTTAGTAACCAAAAGCAAGTGTTAGATTGCTTCTCTATTGATCCAAAGTGCAATTAAAAGCTACCTCCTGCAGCTGAATTTAGATTGGGCTTTTAAAGTTCTCTCTTGCCCCCACAGACCTCGTATCAAGTGGAAAAAAAAACTGCACAGCAGGTCTGTAAAATCATCAAGTGAAATGCGCACCGACCTGAACTTGGATCACACAGGGCAACTTAGCTGAAGTAGTCTGTGACTCTGTGTGCCTGGCAGCAGCTCAGTTTAGGTGCTGAAAAATGACACCCGGGTGTGTGCTGGTTAGAATCTGTACATGCAATGCTACAGGCTTGGAGCGGAGTGGCTGGAGAGCTGCCTGGAAGAGAAGGACTCCGGGGTGTTGATTGATAGTTGGCTGAACATGAACCAGCAGTGTGTCCAGGTGGTCAAGGCCGATAACATCCTGGTCTGAATAAGGAATAGTGTAGCCAGCAGGAGTAGGGAGGCGATTATTCTGCTGTACTCAGTGCTGGTGAGGCCACTCCTTAAATACTGTGTTCAGTTTTGGGCCCCTCACTATAAGGAGGTCATTGAGGGGCTGGAGCATGTCCAGAGAAGGGGAACAAAGCTGGCAACATGTTTAGCCTCAGGAGGAGTGGCTGAAGAGAGCTGGGGCTGTTCAGTCTGTAGAAAAGTAGACATAAGGGAGACCGTACCGCTCTCCATACCTCCCTGAAAGATGGTAGTGAGGTGGGTGTTGGTCTCTTCTCCCTGGTAGCTACTTACAGGCCAAGGGGAAATGGCCTCTAGATGCACCAGGGGAGATTTAGGTTGAACATTAGGAGGAATTTCTTTACTGAAAGGGTTGTCAAGCATTGGAATAGGCAGCACAGGGAGGTTGTTGAGTCACCATCCCTGGAGGTTTTTAGAGTAGATGTCCTACTCAGGGACATGGTCTAGTGACAGACTTAACAGGGCTGGATTGATGCCTGGACTCAATGATCTCAAAGGTTTCTTCCAACCCAAATCATTCTGTGATTCTGTGCACAGTGTTCTGCTACATTTGTTATCAGTAAAAAGGTGGGGTATTTTTGCAGAAGGAAATGTATTGCCGTTTTTTTAGAAAAGAAGTGAGACTGTAACTCCTGAGGTGAATATTTTCTGCTTCTGAATGTGATAGCTGCTAGAAGCATGGAATATGAGCAAAGAGGATGCAATATCCAGTAGCAGTAAAAAGCTCCTTTCCTCACTTTAAAAGCCTTCTCATAGGGTCCTCAAGAAAGGAATATTTG
Organism: Coccyzus lansbergi; assembly: GCA_033558105.1. NCBI lineage: Eukaryota > Metazoa > Chordata > Aves > Cuculiformes > Coccyzidae > Coccyzus > Coccyzus lansbergi. Next base: position 437,378 of record JAUMJK010000342.1, on the reverse strand, counting down.
CCTTTTCCTCCAGGCACAAACAGAAGCCAAAAGAGAAAGATCTTGAGGCTTTCTGCAGCTGTTTTTGGTTAGAGAAGTAAACTTGCTATACTCAGTAGCTTTTGTGTTCAGATTAATTAGCTGGGCCTAAGGGAAGTTGCCCATAGTATGGTGATTTTGCTGGCAAAAGATCACCCCACCACTTTACCGGCCTGACCACGTGCCACAGCAGCCTCCCCCAATCCCATCGCTGCTCAACACTGATAAACATCAGTAGTTCCTATCTGGGAAGTTTGAGCTATCTTCTTTATCACAACATTATGCAGGCACTCTGTGCTAGTGGTGGAGAGCCAAGGGAGTTGGGGGGAATTCAGACTCACCTAAGCCTTCTAGTCAGCTTGTCATTAAATACACCCTGGATTTCAGTGCTAGAAAGCATCCAATTTAGGCATGATCCTGGATCTGCAGATACAGGAAAATTCTTCTCTGCTGACCTGCAAGATTAGCTGCAGTGGGTTCATGTTCGCCACCACTATTAATGTGCACTGTAGGCATAACGTGTTTTCTGCCGCTGCTTTTTCTTTCTGATGTACTTGCAACAAAACAAATGCAACAGGCTAGTTCTCCTGAGTTCATGGGCCTAATTAAGTAAGGTTTTTGCATAGAAAAGTAAGATTGTTGGGAGAAGATTGTTAAGCAAAATAAGTTATCGTCCATCTTTGGAATAAATTGCATATCTAGGTAGGATGTAGGCTGCTGCTGAGGATTGTTTTCATTAAACTGTGGTGCTTTGTGTGGCTTATTTACTCATACCAGCTATCTTATGCAGAACGTAGCTAAAGGTTTTGGACTGCTTTATCAGAGGGTGATAGCAAAAAGCAGGGATTTGGCAAGTGCACTGAAGGCAAGACAGTGCCCCAGCAAAAGGAGTGAGGCTAGTGCTGTTTGGCAGCATGACGTAGTGTGTGCTGCACCACAGCTGCAGTAAAGCACGAGCATCTTCCTGTGGTCTGTAGATAATGCTTGCTGCTTTATGGGCCCGGCATGTGCACTCAGGAAGCAACAGAAGCAAGCGAGCAGATGAGTTATCAATGAGATCTGCAGGCAGCTGAGACTCGTACTTCTTGTGTTGTGCACTCCAGAAGTGAGAGCAGAGTGCTCAGCAGCTGGAAGCATCACAGTGCTGCACATATCATGTTGCTTGGAAGGATGGGGTTGGAACATATAGAAACCAGAACTGAGCAAGCAGCACTGAAGGGCTCTGTGAACAGCATGTCTGTATAAATTAAATCAAAATTTATGGAGGGCAGAGAGGAGTAGGGTCGTGCATACACAGGGAAATGCAGAAATTGCCTGTTAAATGAGACATGCTGCTAAGTGAGACACTCATGCATGTGCTCTCTGCTCTTGCAAGCAGGCATTTCCAACTGCAAATGAATTTCAGCCCAGGTGCCTTCTCAGCCATGCATGCTCAATTGCTTTTGCCCTTTGCTGAAACTAGAGGTTGAAGAGGGGTCCTGCTGGTGTCAGCCATTGACACCAGAGTGTTCTCTTGAGTCCCTGAGCTCCTTTGGATTTCCTTTTCTCACCAATGAATCAGATGCATCTAGCATGGAAGAGCAGGGCATGTCTCTGCCCAGAACAGATAGGAACCAGATCCTAAATCCAGACATACCATGCTTGGGGCTGGATTCATGCTGTGTGCTGGGGAACGTCTCTCCTTTAGAGATGTGGGACTTAAATGGCCAGAGTTTTCTCATTTTATGCTCATGTGGTAGTTAACACCTGGATCAGACTCCTGGTAAGAGCTTGAGAAGCCTCAGGCCTGGATTTAGAGCTTTTGATCCAAGTGCTGAGTCTGTGGATGTTGTGCGTTCTTCTGGCACCAGCTGCTTATCAGCAGATCACTGCCAGTGGTTACAGGGATTTGCTTATCTGCAGGCAGAGCTGCTCATGTGGCTTTCTCATCCAGCTGTGTTGAAAAGCCCAGATTCATAAAGCCCAACCATTAAAGGAATCTGAACTATAAGAGTTTCATTTCAATGGAGATGAGCTGCAGAGCAGTCACGCCTGTAGCCCTGCCAGGGTAGGGTAGGGGAGCTTGGAAGAGGAGTCGCTTGGGCCAACAAAGGGCAGGAACTGCACTTTTATTACACTCAGGTTTTTCTGGGGTGAGAAAGGCACCTGTTGAGCAGTTAACACATGCACAGGGCAGCAGCTGGAGTCACCCTGTGTGCAGGCAGGGTCACTGCGACCACTGACACCCTTGCTCCCCGGGAATGAGTGGTCTGAGAGACACATGCACCGTGTCTCTGTCAAACCCTACCTTTCACCCCTGCTCCCATGGGATGGGAAGTGGTGGCTGCCAGTGCTCCTGGGATGCCTCTGCCTGCTCCCTCTGAGCCCTTGGATACAAGTAGTCAGTATTATAAAAATTGGAATATTTTTTATTTAAGCTAAAGTAGAGTTACATTTCATCAAAGTAATTGTATTTTTTGAAAGTTAGACAGGATGTCCCCCCGAGAGCAGGTTTTCTTTCAAACAGTGTTTTTGCAGACGTTGATCATTCTTTTGGAGATGATAACGTCTTGTGTTTGGTGTGATCTGTGCTGAACAGAGGTGTCTTCTGCTGTAAGGACCTGTTTGCAGTCTCAAACACAAGGTGAAGCAGAGAGTTGGAGCCAGCTCCAAATTAGCAAGAGTTTTCACTGCTGTTAAGTTCATAACAACATTAAAATTAGTCCTTGGAAAGTTACAGAACATGCATAAGATTCCTGGGAAAGTTTACACATATGCATGTAAGTGGGACATACCTTCTGTCCCAGCCCTTTTCACCCTGCACAGCATGGATGGAGAGTCCCCCTCGTGCTGCTCAGCCCGCAGAGGCTGCTCGCTCTCTGAAACTTCTGAACGAGTTGTAGGGAGTTTCTTTGCCGTCACTTTCGGTGCCGGAGGAGGCGCCGGGCCGTTCCCGTGCATTGTGGGAAGGCGGGGGCCTCACCTGCCGGGCGGGAGAGGAGGGAGAGAGGAGGAGAGGAGAGGAGAAAAAAGAAGCGAAGAGAGGAGAAGAGAGGGCCGGCACCGCCGGGCGGGCGGCTGCGCTGCCGCCTGCGACATGGTAAGCGAGCCTCGACGGCCCCTCGCCCCGGGGCACCGGCTGCCCCAGCACTAACCCGGCTGCCCCTTGCTCCCATGGGCACCGACTGCCCTGCCGAAGCCGAGCTGTCCCGCTGCCTTTTGCACCCGTGGACGCGAGCTGCTCGGCTCAAGCTGAGCTGCCCTTTGCCCCTTGCACCCATGGGCCCAGCTGCTCTGCCCCTCAGCCCCTCGTCTCGGGTGAGGACAGACCCTCAGCGCTGCCAGCCAGCCTGGCTGTTGCTCTCCCGGGAGCCAGAACCAAACAGGAGCAGGTGAAGGCGCTGCGTGCAAAGCCCCATGAGGGTGGGCTCGGCCCTGGCCCCGCGGCAGCCCCCATGGACCCGGCCCAGACCCGGGGCACGACAGATGCTGAAGCGCAGAGCTCAGTAACTCACAGGGTTAGAAGAAAAAAAAAAAGAAACTTAGATTTTTTTAGGGAAAAAACCCAACTTTCTGCTGTAATAATATGAGGGGGTTTTAACAGAGGTAAAACGTGTTCTGTGCCAGGCTGCCTGCAGGGGCTGTGCCTCCGCGCCAAGGAGGAGAAATTCTGTTTCCAAGTGGGTTTGAGCAAAGGTCGCACCCGTTTTGAGGAAACGAAAGTTAACTTCTTTTCCTTTGTTTTCTGACCTTTGGGGTGAACTTGGGTCGTGGTGACAGCCTTTCCTCACCAACAAGGAAAACAAGGCTGTTACAGAGGGAGGTTTTAGAAAGCCTTCCTGTAACTTGAGGAGCTGAGGCTCCAGTGCCTGGTGAAGGATAGAGTGTGGTTTCAGGGATCTGTGTCTCTTGGCTGGCTCTGGTGTCAAAGCAAGGCAGTGTTGGGCAGTGGATTTTCTTGTGACGGAAGCATTGGGAAGAGCTTTTCCTAAGACGAGGTTTGTGGAGAGCTTGGGTGGTAGCATTGTCTCCAGCTTGAGTGCCTCTACTCCACTGCTGGGTGTCGTGGGGATTGTAGGGTCTTGGTCATTATTAGTGCTGCCTTTCCATCCGGCAGTTCATCTGAGAGCATAGAGATCTGATTCTGTTCCTTGTATGATGCTGTGTGTGCAGCCTGGCTCCACAGCCGGGCAGAGGTGGCAGCAGCCCTCCAGGTGAAAGGACTGACTGGCAGGATCCTGGTAGTGAGGCTCTAGGCTCCAAACTGTGCTTGCTGGTGGTTTGCTGGGATTAAAAAAGGTTGACATGATTATTCTTGTTTTTTAAGCCAGATGACCAATATCCTTAGAATAATGGCTATAATAATTTCCCCAAAGTGGACTCCAGGCTCTCAAGCAGTGAGATGATCAGTGATGCCTCTTAATTGAGAAACCATCTCGCTGCTTGACACTTCAGACTTGGGGCAGGTTCTGTGAGCGTTCTTTGAGCTGCTGTCTTACACAGTTTGCCTGTCCTGTTGTGTGCATTTGTAACATCAGTTATCGACAGCACAGCTGAAGAGAAGTCTCTCACTTCCTTCATCATAGGCCAAGTTTTGTTGTTTATTTCTATCCTTAAAGGCAGAGCTATGTTATTTCTTTTCAGTGGTTTAGCCAGAATGCTAAATACGTGTTAGTCTAGTGTATTTAGAAAGGCATCCCTGTCATTACATTGACAAACAGAATATGTACAGTAATGAATTTACAGACAGCAGTGCAGACTCCACACCTTAAGTCCATATGTAGATACAGCCTTTCTGGTTACACCTCGAGACAGCTCTACATATCCACTTTCCTGGGGTAAAGCTTGTGTAAACAATTGGAGTTCCTATTCTGCCCTTGAAGGTCAGTAAATAAGGGAGCTGATTTCAGGGAAGGTGATCTCAGAACTCTCCCTGATGCACACACTTTGCAAATACCAGTTTGCAAAGCACTCACGATGGTCCCAGAGGAGCACTGCTTACAACAGTGCTGCTTATTGACAATTTGGAGACTGTCTGCTGTATTGATTGTTACAATTTCATAAGGCGAGTGTGCATTCTTGCAATTCATATTTTTTGTTTCCCTTTTCTAAAGCCGAAGTGCAAACACATGCTGGCGTTATTCCATTAACTGGCACTGCCAGCCTTACCCTGTTCTCCTGTTGTAGAACCAGTACCAATGAAAGGATGCTTTTGTCAGGGTATTTATTCACTTAAAATTCTTCTATCTGTTATCCAGTCTCCAAGAAGGTGTTGTTACACTGGGTTATGTGTCAAGAAGAGAGGGTAACTGGGTAGCAAACCAAGAATAAGCCTTACCAAGGGACACAAGGGAAGAGCTTTCAACAGATCATTTAAGCTCCCTGTACATCAGTTCCTCTGGTTGTGCTTGCCACCTTTTTCCTGTGTTCTGAGATATGAATGAAAGGTACTTGCACAAGATGTCTTAGCAAGAAGGTTGTTCTAGCTGTTTGTTCTGCTGCAGATTTCCAGGGAAGTTTCAGGAAAGGGTCTGTTTAGCAAAGCTAACTTCACATCTTGGGGAAGAAAACAGCTTTTCTACCTGTTGCTCTGTGGCAGGCTAGAAAAAAGAAATCCTTTTTAGAAAAGAGGCAAAGTTCTGCTCCCTGACACCTATGGGTGCAGCCAAGCAATGTGTCTTGGAGGACTGCTGTATCAACAAAGAGCGGGGAGAGAGCAGAGAGAAATAAAAATAGTTGTTTCCCTGAGGATATGTGTTACACAAATCATTCATGCCTCTAAGTGTTGACACACCTTGATCCTACTGCTACCTCAGCATTACCAGTACTAGTTTCATGACAGTACCTGTGGCTTTGCTTGTGTAGCTTTGGGTGCAGAATTCGTGTCTTTCTGCACAGTAAAGGGCTTGCTTCCCTCCCACCTGTGCTGCTCATCAGAGTTGTGAGAAAAATTAGTCCTTGTGGACACGATCTGAAACTCAGAGATTAAAAGAATCCCATTGAGCACAAGGGCTCTAAAAGTAACAGAGTGGCCTGAATAAAAAAGGAGTTGCCAGGCAATGTTTCCACTAAGGAAGACATTTGATCCTAGTCCCTGATCTAAAAGCGTAGGTGGAAATGAAGGGACTGCAGCTGCTGACACCTGCCTGGTGTTTGGAAATGAACTCTCACCTTTTCTGAATATCGACCTCACCAACACTCTCCGTGCCCTTAATTGTTAAAATAGACATAGATCTGCAAAAGATGTTTTCAATGCTGCCCAGAATTTACTATCTGCAGCTTGCAGAACAACTGCTGGTTTCCACTCTGAGATACAGCTGAGTATTATCCTAGCAAAGACAATGAACCTTCCCTCTAGGCGTTCACCTCTGAAAGACAAGGGCAGCAGATCAGAATAGATGAGGGAAGGACAGAAAATTACAGATCAATGGTCCCTGCTATTTGAGGCAGCATTCTACACGACAAAAAAAGTTGTTGGTGTGGTATTTGTTTCTTTATCTCACTGAACAATTAGTGTGGGAACAAACAATAGTGATGGAATGGCATCCTTTTAGAAGATACTGAGTAGATAGACTTTTCAACTTGGAAAGAGATGGCTGCAGGGGACGTGGTAGAAATGCTGTGAAGAATGGTCTCTACAAGAAGAGTCTGGGTACATTCTGTGAAAGTTTTAGGCGCGGAATGTAAAGAAAGCAAAAGGGAATACTTGTTTTCATGTGGTGTAGATTAATGTTTTTCTCATCCCTGCCAAAGGCGAGTCCGCTAGTGTTGGGGCAGTTCACAGAAGATGGGTCCACAGGTGGTTTGTTTGGATCCAGTTTCTGGCCCTAAATCCTGAACCTAGTGATTCCTGGAGATCGTTTTCGCCAGAATGATTTTCCACATGCCCTGTTACTTTTAGTCACTCCTTCTGAAGCTGCTCAAATCAGACTACTCAGAGGGTGATCTGTAACTTGGTATTCAGTTCCCCTCTGTCATTCAGTTGAGCGTCTAAATACCGTTTTGCGGAATTGGCTAGGAAGTTTTAGTTTTAGTATTCTTCTCAGGAAGTTTGTGATATATGACTGTTGATGTGATCCTCTCTCTGGAGTACTCACTGTTAGGGTCCAAAACATTTTGCTAAGACGACGAGGCAGAGTTACTAGCAACAAAAATGTTTATTACCAATTTTAAAGATAAATGCGCATAAGATTTCATAGCCGATCGATCAGTGGTCACCCCATGGCCAGTCTGGAGTGAACCCCGAAATGAGAATTCGAGCCCCTCTTATAGGAGCTAGACCCTCAGCCAAACAAAGACTACCAAAGACATGCAATTAAGACACGATTCTTTACGACCTAGATAACGTGATGTTGGCACATTCCAAAGGAGGCCTTTTGTTTATACATAGGTCTTATCTGCAGACTCACAAGAATCCTGTCTCCCCTTGAGGAAAAGATAAATCCTGTCAGTCCCCCCTCTCCCTTGAGGAAAGGATAAATCCTGTCACTCACTATCTTGCAGGTTTTCACTGTTACTCTAGGGACTGCTCTGGCTTTGCAGTGATTGTGATGTGGCACACACCTTACTGTCCTTGAGTAATAAGCTCGTTTGCGGAAAGCAAAAGAAATGTTATGATAGATTGTCTGCTGATTCTTTGCTGAAGTAATTTTTTTCATGTCTTCACTAACAACTAAGGAAATTGAAGGCACGTCTGGGCCAGGAGTTACTAGGATTTGGAATGCCTGGAAGGCTTTGGAGAAAGCCATGGCATCTGGGGTAAGCAAAAGCAGGGAGAGGGCTGGAGGGATAATGGCCAACCAGGTCTACTAGGAAGCAAGAAAATGCTGCCAAGCATGAGGATCATGTTAAATATTTGCTGTTTTCCTGTATCTTTAATTACTTCAAAATCCCATGCGTTATAAACCGTCCTGTAGATCTTCTCCTGAAGGCATTAGTTATGTGCAAGAGCAACAAAGAGACAAAATGATGAAAGCACTGAGGAAACCGACGGGGTCAGGGGGAGCCAGTAGAGCTACTCCTTCCCATAGTGCTCACAAGAGTAGTTTGTCATGTGCCTCAGGCATTTCTGTCAGCCAATTGTGGTCTTCCCAGAGATGCCTAAATTAAAGCCATACTGCTCCTGTAAGAAGAATTCTTTCTGTGTCACAGATACACAGCTACTAATTACCGTCCCTGCCCATTCATTCCCCTACTGTCCTGTACCTACAGGCTGTCTTCTGTCTATTTGCATTACCTGTATGCTTTCTTGAGTGGCCACCCCTGGCCTTTGCTTTTGCAGATGTTGCAATTTCAAGGGTGCAGGGTCCAGTCATGTGCAAATGATGTTTCATTTGTGAGTAGGAGTATAGCATGTGGCGTCAGTGGGGTGGGGGGAAAAATTTACATTTATGTGTTTGAAGGCAAATATGACACGCCTTTCTGGCCAGACATGCCTTTTTGGCCTGATTCATCCTGGATTTATGTTTCTCAACGTCACAAATGTAAACCCAGGTACTCTGTGCACCAGTGTTTTTTAATTCCCTAACTTGCTGAATTAGTGTAAGGTGTCCATCTGCTATCCTCTGTTCAGACCTGCAAAGAGAAAAGAGGGCATTAAAACCCCTCTTCACCAGCCAGGAATGCCTGCTATTGCCTTGCCACTTGCCCTTGAAGCTTGAAGGTAGTTTTGCAGAGACATTTACAGTTCTTGATGGCTCAAGAACCAACACAGGAGCTCCTGTATTGTCATCATCTGCTTAGTCCCCTGAGATGAGCCATAGACACAAACTACAAAGGAATGAGGAATGGAATCATTTTTGCTTGATGAAAATGCCAAAATTCCTCATGTTGTGCTTTTGTCTTGTGTTTGTGGAAGGAGAAGAAGTATTGGATGAGTCTGCTTGGAGCTCTAGCAAAGCCATGGGAATAGCTGCATTAAACTGTCACAACTCTGGCAGCCAGTGGGCTCAGGAGATGAGGGTGGTCAGGATCTTGGGCTTTTCCTGTCCTCCAAATCTCATGACAACACCTGGGTGAATAGCAGAATTCTTAGTCTACATTTTTATTCTTGAGGCTAAATTTTGGACCAACATAAGACATTTTTGAGGTCCTGTGCTCTGCCCCTTCCTTCTGTAAGTAGTGGTTGCTTCTTTTGTGTTGACATTATTAAATGCGTCTTGGTTTTTTACCTTATTGAAGAAGTGCCAATTTAAAAGGGAAAACTGAGAATTTATCACTTGAAAAAATGCCTAAACTAAACACTTTGGTGTTTAAAGAAAATGAGTCCTGGGCTTTTTCAAAGTCATTCACAAATGTGATCCTAGCTCATGTGTGTCTTCAGTCCTCCTAGGGCTCAGGTTTTCCATGAGTATCTTTGTTGGGACCTGGAGGAATGGGTGTGAGGCTGCTTCAGCCCTACAGTGTTCCTGCTGCACCAGACATAGGCGTCCCTGGCTGAAGTGTTATCTGTCAACTGGCTGAGTTGCTGGGGAAACTCCTCACTCACTTTGCCCTGTCCCTGAGCAAAGCTTTTTGACTTTACTCCTTGAAAGGTCAGAGGCAAGGGAAGGGCACTGCAGAATCTTCATATAGCAAGGCTTTGCAAATACCTGGTAAGACAAACTGGAAATGAGAAAAAGAGAGGCTACACCCTTTGCCAGAATCTGTTGGGCAGGATTTTAGCTCTGTTTCTTTACAGGTGTTCAAGGAAGAGACTGGGAAAATAGCTTCTTCAGACTGTGGAGTACACTGAGGCTATGGTGAGTTAGCGGTGGCTCTCTTGGCAAGTTGTTCAGCCTCTCCCCATTTCTCCTCCTGCTTCTTGTAGCCTAATGAAGATGTCCACTGACTCCCAAAAAATGTATAAACAAATACAAAAACCTTTGAGAGCCCAGCCCAGGAGGCAGAAGGGGGTATGATTACCTCTGAATATCTTCAAATTGTGTTGCTTTCTGAAAGGTCAGCCAGCATCTCTGCAGCCATCTGACCATAGACTGAGGCTGAAGGTGTGAGTGCCTTCTCTCACGTTCCGGAGTTCAAGGCAGGTTTTATGTGAACTCCTGGCATAGATTTGTTCTTTCTCATTGCCTAGAAACTGCAGTTAATTCCACTTGCAGGAATAAGAAAAAAAAAACCACACTGATTTAAGAAAGTGGTGAATAACTGTCTTCTGTTAAAAATGAATGTCATTGCTTGCATTTTTGTCTTTATAGCCATCTTGGAAAACTGTGCTGTCTGTTGTCTCTGGAGAGGTGCTGGAAGCCTGACTTCACTGCTGGTGGGATGCCTAGCAGCCTGCAAGGAAGAGGCAGGAGTCTGCCTGTACTGTAGGGAGAATAAGTTTAAAGGAATGCGACCAGTTTATGAGAACTGAGTGAATGTCAGGAGGACCAGACCTGTTAGAGGCAGAGATAACAGGAGCAGAGCTGGAGGGAGCTTGTGGGTCTTACAGGTGCCTTGGGCTTTGTTTCTGATCCTTGGGTAGGGATCAGAAATCATAGAATCATAGAACAACCAGGTTGGAAGAGACCCGCCAGATCATTGAGTCCAACAGTTCCTATCAAACATTTAAACCATGCCCCTCAGCACCTCGTCCATGTGTGCCTTAAATACCTCCAGGTAAGGTGACTCGACCACCTCCCTGGGTAGCCTGTTCCAGTGCCCAATGACCCTTTCTGTGAAATGAGGAGCTTCAAGGTATTTTTGTTTCAGAACTTAAGCTTGGCTATACTGTTTTGATTACTTTTATTTAACTGTAGTGAGGCTATCAAGAAGATTGTTGGCTGAATCAATACTATGTGGTGTAAATACCTTTTAAATGTTAGTACGCTTGTCAATTTAAAATCTTTGGTAATAAGATAAGGGAGACTTCTGCATCATGAAAAACATAAAGTCAATGTGTAACTATAGTCACATATGCCTGTAATGATCTGGCACAGCTTTTATTGCATGGACTTTGGATGTATTGTTTAGGGGAAATTGTTCAGAAATGTTCCTAATGGTGATTAAGTGAGAAAGAATTCTGTGCCAGTTAGGCAGCAATATGCTACTTTGGTGATTTTGTGTCACTCTTTTTTTCACTTATTTTGTTTTTTTTTTTTCTTATTTGCTTTCGTTGTACAGATTAAATACATGCTTTAAACGTTAAAGCCAAAATTCTGCAGTATTTAACAAACATATCTGTCAGCTTCTGCGCTGCTGTGAATAAAAGTTTTAATGGCAAAGTAAACAATTAAGGAAATTAATATTTGTAATAAGTTAGCCTGGTTTCAATTTTACATAATTGATTTTAAATTCCCTAAAACCCCTAAATATAGATATGAAGCCAGTAGTATGAGGTTCAACAAGACCAAGTGCTGAGTCCTGCACTTTGGTTGCAACAACCCCACAAGCTCCAGGCTTGGGGAATTGTGGCTAGAAAGCTGCTTGGTGGAAAAGGACTTGGAGGTGTCGGTTCAGTGGCTGAACATGAGCCAGCAGGTGTCCAAGAAGGCAAAGAGAATCCTGGCTGGGATCAGCCATGGTGTGGCCAGCAAGAGTAGGGAAGGGATTGTACCCCTGTACTTGGCTCTAGTGAGGCTGCATCTCAAATCCTGGGTTCAGGTTTGCACCCCTCACTACAAGAAGGACATTGAGGGGCTAGAGAGCATCGGGAGAAGGGGAACGGAACTGATAAAGGGGCTGGAGCACAAATCTTACGAAGAATGTTTGAGTGAACTGGGGTTGTTAGGTTAGGAAGAGGAGGATGAGAAGAGACTTCATCATTCTCTACAGCTCCTGAAAGGAGTTTGTATTGAGGTGGCTGTTGGTTTCTTCTCCCAAGTAACAAGAGGTAGGATGAGAGAAAAAAATGTCCTCAAGTAGTGTCAGGGGAGATGTAGTTTGGAGATTAGGAAAAAAATTCTTTACTTAAAGAGTGGTGAAGGACTGGCAGAGGCTCCCCAGGGTAGCAGTGGAGTCTCCATCCTCGGAGATGTTCAGAAAGCGTGTAGCCATGGCAGTTCAGGACATGGTTTAGCAGATAGCATTGGGCTGATGGTTGAATTGAATGAGCTTACACATCTTTCCCAACTTTAATTACATTCTATGATTCTACTAACAGTCAGTAACCAGATGGGGACTTTGTGCAACAGCAGAATACCAAAACGTCTGTACTTCTGTGAGTTATTATTCTGTCTCTTCCTGATGTGGCTAGATTGTTATACATCAGGTCAATAGTTGTCTGTTCAATACATCTTTCTCATTTTAGCCTTACTGCATGGCATTCCAAACCATCTGTGTGTTCACAGCATAGCTGTTCATTTTCTTTGGAGAAGTTTCAGTATTTACTTCCCTCCCTCCAAAACCACTAAACAAAGCAAAAATCTAAAAGGAATTTTTTTTATTCTTTAAATGTTTTGGAAAAAAAAAAAAAGATCAGTTAATGACTGGAATAATTTGAGTGCTCATACTTTTTAAAAAGAAACAATAAGATAAGCAGAAAATTAACTCGACCAGACTAGAACAGTGCCAGAAAACCATGTAGACTTCCAGAGAGTCTGAATAAGCTAAGAGAGTACTTTATCATTAAAAAAAGCTTCTTCTCTGCCAAGTCCAGCCAGTCAGTCTGGTTGCCCCCCTCTCCAGCTTCAGTATTGAAGTCAGCAGCCAGAGGTGTGGCTTCTTTCATCCCATTTCTCTTTTTATGTAGGTCTTGGGAAGGGATTCTCCCCTTTGCTCTGGTGAGACCTCACTTGGAGCCCTGCGTTCAGTCTTGGAGTCCTCAGCACAGGAAGGACGTAGGACTGTTAACCAAATCCAACAGAGGCCATTGAGATGATCCAAGGGCTGGAGCAACTCCCATAGGAGAACAGGCTAAGAGTTGGGGTTCTTTAGCCTGGAGAAGGCTTAGAGCAGCCTCCCAGTACTGAAAGGGGCTACAGGAAAGCTGGGGAGGGGCTCTTTATCAGTGCATGCAGGGATAGGATGAGGGGGAATGGTTTTAAGCTGTAAGGGGAGAGATTTAGATTAGGTATTAAGAAGAAATATTTTGCTGTGAGGGTGGGGAGGCACTGGCACAGGTTGTCCAGAAAAGCCTCAGCTGCCCCATCCCTGGAGGTGTTCAAGTTCAGGCACAATGGGGCTTTAAGCACCCTGATCTGTCAGGAGGTGTCCGTGACCATGGCAGGGAGATGGAACTGGTTGATGTTTAAAGTCCCTTCCAACCCAAACCATTCTATGAGTCTATAATTCTATGATTTCATTTAGGTTTGCTGTTTGTGGATGTGTGAAACTTCTGTATTTTCTGTTTTCAATGTCTGTTATGTTTAATGTTAAGCTATTTCATGCCAAAGTCTAACATTTGTTTTTTTCATAGTCCTGAAACTCAGGGTGTTTTTTTGTTACCCTGGTACAGTTTCGTAGATCTTTATAAAACAGAAGGCTCTATAACTTTCTGACCCGTTATACAACTTACAGCTGTGATTGTTTCAGGTGTGCATAAGAAGAGGGTAGAGTTCAGCTTTAGGAATCTGGTTTAAATGCTTGATTTAAAAAAACGCTATTTTTCCGACTAGAAAATAATGGCCTACAAATATAAAATGCACTCATTTAGGCTACTTACTGACATGTAGAGAGATCGTTTTGCACAGTGATGTGGGTGGTTTGGTCTGATTCAGCAAAACAGGCTAATACAGTTACACTCATTTTCCACACCGAGGCTTGTCTCCTCCAAACTCCGCATGCAAAGGCTGTCGATGTTCTCCTAGGAACTGCACTCCTCATCCTGGCCACTCTGGCTGGAATTTACAGATTCCCTCTGGAATATCCTGAGGGTGGGGTGATTGGTACACAGCCAGCAGCACTAGAATGGTAGGAAAGGGATCCAAGTTCAAAGGTATTTTGCTTGAAGCAGATAATTTGCATTTGTTATCATATAGAATTAGAAATTTTAAAGAGGAGGAAAATGTTGCAGGATAATCTATCTCTCTTTGTAGTTTGGCTGCTGAAAATAAACCAAGAATTCCTTCAACATCCATCTTGTCATTAGCAAGATAGGAAAGCAAATAAGGAGCAAAGAGCAGATGACTTCCTAGATTTATGTTTGTGCAGTACGTCAACATTTCTAGGTTTATTGGTGCATCAGAGTCTTTCCAGTGAGCTGTAATCAACGGGCTATGAGAGTCGCGAATGTGTCATGTCAGTGTGGCAGCGCAGAGCAAAGCTGAACTAAATGACAACAGTGCCTATGGCACTCTGCTTGCACTTCCAGGAATTAAGCCATTTAACCTCTTGAGAATGTAATATTATTTACCTCCTAGAGAGTTCTCCAGATTGAATGGACTTCAGAAATAAATAAAATAAAAAGATGAAACATCAGAAGAAAAAAAAACACCTTGCAATATTTTCTCTTCTAAGCATCTGCAACTTTCTAATACATTATTTTGTTACAGGAGAGCTTAGCTGTCTGGCAATACAAGCCTAAGCTTTAGGGTCTACTGTTTATCTGCAGACTATAACACTAGAAATGGACTACAGTAAAGGCTCTTATCTGTTTTGTAGCTGTATGTATTCCTGTATAGTAGTAAAATTGCCTTATGAGATAAGTAGTTATATCCCACATAGGAAATAGAGTGTGGGATGGAAGACCCAAATGTAGGATTTTTGAGGCCTGTGAATGTATTTAAGAATATTAATGGTTAATTTCTGATTGTAAAGAATGTTGCCACTGAAAGTGGTGGTGAAACGTCAGCTGCATCTGTATGAGGAACAGAGGAGTTTTCAAAGCACTTTTATATGGAGAGCAGCTCACTTTCTTGTGAGTAAAGCATAACCTACTGAAGAAACTAATCTGCAGAAAATAGCAGTAATATTCACGGTAATTCCCTGGTTTGTTGGTATTTAACCTTTTAGAGGCATAAGGCTTCTCTCCTGGAGATGTATTTATTACCTGCAGGCACTCACTTTTAAAGTCCTTTGTGTCCATCAGCTGAAGTAAAACCAGAATACCCCTGCATTATCTGCCCCTATTGAAGCACAGCAGGCAGATCTATTTCTTCCCAAGGATATCTCAAACAGCATGAGCTTGTTATGCTGAATGTGCCATCGGCTTTTGCTGGAGATTCACTGGCTAATTCCCTGCATTTTCAGTCAAATCAGATCATTCTCTCCTGTCTGATTAACCCTAGCTTTAGAAATGTGTTTATTAAATCACTGCTACCTGTGCCTGATTGCTTTTAAATGGACTCTACCTGACCCACTGCTCTTAGCAGCAGAACATAAGCTCTGCTTTTGAAATGCTCTCATCTGTATAAAGGCTTTAGAATTAATGTATTGTACAGCAAGCAAAATAGTCTTTCCTTCATCATTTCTTTCATCCATCCAGTGGACAAGCATATGGACAGGAGGTACTGTTCCTTTGTCTCCTGGGAAGGGGTAACACTGACAGCTGGAGTATTACCATGTCAAAACCCCACTGGTAATATGGACAGAGAAAGGCAGGAGCATGGTGCTTTGATCTTCACTGAAAGCAGACTATGTGTACTGCCAGCAGGATAATTGTTTTTATTTAGCAAGCTCATCTGGAGAGTATTACAGGACTCAACGCAAGGCAGCTACAAAATCCATGTAATTTTATCAAGCACTTTAGACTAATGATGGCAAGAGCCTTATTTCCAGCAGTAGATCCTGCCACAGGCAGATATGAATAAAACAGGCTACCTTTCCCTAAAATTATCCCACATTTTAAGGCTTTCTCAATATAGTCAGAACTCTTGTCTCCGGATTAGTCAACAACTATGTGACTTAATAGCTAGAAGATGGTTCTGAATTATGAATGAATGCTTTGTTTAAAATCCGGTAGCTTTTTTCTCTCTTTTTTTTTTTTTCATTTTAAATAGAAGCTTCTCTGGTACACCTTTCTGATTGGACTTCACCAGAGCACAGAATGATTTTGGCTTTACAGAAATCTATATTGTAATCTGGATAGTAATTGTGAATATTAACTTAAGTGGGGAGATGGAGTGATGGGGAAGTATAGTCAGAGCCATAAGCTTGAATAAAAAACAAGGGGCAGAAGGGATTAGGCTGTAAATTGAGAAACTATAGAGAAGGGTAAGTGAGTGAGTGGAGATACAGCAAGGGACCTGCAAGCAAGTCAGAGTTTGCCTGTCATCATGCATATTGCTGATGGCAATTAGACAAATTCTTGGACTCTAAGCATTGGTACTGGTCAGAAAAGCAATGGGGATGCCTGTTTGCTTTCAGCTATTGGAAGCACCTCTGTCTCTGCTAGGTTTTTTCCATTTAGCAGAGGACACCCTGTTGAGACTGATGTCATAGACTTCCTTTTTCTTAAAACAATTTCCATGCTGTGAGTAGATCTCTTACTGTACTGATTAAAGGCTTGGTATGGTCTTGTTTTAATCTACTAATAAAAGTATGTGTGTAAATATGAATTGATACTTTTCTCCCAGAGGCCTACTGGCATTTAAAAGCTAGCTTTTCTGTATTTCCGTAGTAGTGATAAGTACATGTTAAGCATTAAAAAGATCATAGGTCAAACCATGCAAAATTGTGATTGGCTTTAAAATGGAAATTTTAGAAGAGTGTACTTATTATACTTTATTTAACGTAATATCCTTGGTCACTGAGGTCTGTCCTTTGTTATCACAGTCATCTGTGTTTCATAATCTGGTGATTTCTTTAGTAAAACTTATCTAGTTCCTTTCCCAAAGTAGTTGATTTCTTTTGCTCCTTGTAGCCTCTTCTAGGAACATGCTAAGCTGAAATAATACCAGAGTGGTTAGTGATTATTATTACTATCTAGGCATTCATATTTCTAGTGTTGTACCACACTTCCTTAATCTCCCTAGCCCTATTGTATACAAGTCTTTGTTCCCTTCACTAAGGTGTCTAATCTTGCTGCAGGAGGGGCAAGGGCCCTCTTTTCACCACTGCAGAGTGGTGATACTCTTCCTCTTTCTCAGGGAGGAAGCAGAATTGGAGGCAAAACCGCTGTTGGCAAATGTAAGGTAAGGAAAGGCAGGGGATGCAAAGGAGATGTCTAGGGGAGAGGTCTCACAGGGAGGGGAGAACTGGCAGGGGAAGAAACAGGAGAGGGATCACTGTTCCCACGTGTAGCTTCCCCAAGACCATGCTGACACCACCTCCAGATGTCAGGGCTGGAGATAACTTCACAAAGATCTCATGGGTTTCCCGTGTCACGTCTAGGAATCCTTTTCTTTGTCCATGACTCCAGTGTTAACCATGTTGCTTTGTTTACTCTAGATACACTTTATACTGCTGTTCAGTCGGCAGGGGAAATTAAGGCTTCAGAAATGGTATACGACACTACCTGATAAGGAGAAGAAAAAGATCATTCGAGAAATCATTCAGATTATTTTGTCTCGCAATCAAAAAACGAGTAGTTTTGTTGACTGGAGAGACCTCAAGCTTGTTTACAAAAGGTGTGAGTAATTTTATGAGCACATATAATCACTATTCCTATAACTAAGATGTGCTAGAAGAGGAAAAATAAAGGCTCACTTCACCAAACAAAACCCCAAGTGCTAGACTGAGATAGTAGGAGCCTGCCACTGGCAATCTAACAGTGTCTAATAACACAGATAAACTGGCAGGATAAATTGTGGGGTGAAAAAATGCCTGTACAATCTATCAACTGAAGAAAATCGGAGTATCCTAATAAGTATTAGTGGTTGAAATTCTGTTAGAAGGCTTTCAGCCTCACTACTTCTAATTCACCAAGGTAGCCTGCTGAAATGTGTGCTGGGCTTTATCAAGCTCTTAGAAGGTTGCAGGAACTGTTCTGGGATGCTTTCACCATTTGGTCAAATTTAGCCCTTGAAATACCTGTTACTTTGGAAGGTGTTAATTCCTCTTTCCTTTTCCAAACAAATCACTGGTCCCGGATTACATGATGCTTAGCATTGACTGCCTGTTAATTCTGGGAAGCTGTAGCAAACAAAAGTAACCTTAAGGTGTAGGACAAATTAAGCAAAAGTTGAGTTCCATGCTGTGAAGTAGTGGCTGTAAACATCTGACCAGACGCTTTGAGATGCTAGGGCTCCAGCCACAGCACCAGAGGGTTGAAGTAGGTAGTTAACTCCCATCTTGGGTTGATCTAAATGTAAAGTGATGCTGTAAGAAAGTTACAAAGATTCTTTGGTCTAAGCAGTTTCATGTTTTCCAGTCCTACCTAAGACACTGTTGCTCATTTGATAGCCAGCAGGCATGCTGAAGTGTAACTACTTCCAACTTTATTTTTGCCTTTACTTTTATTTTTTAATAAAGAACAGTAACTCATTCTATAATTAACCTCACTTACTGTAGTGCTATTGCAGCAGGAGAGTGAGACCTTTAAGGTTACTATTGTTTTACTGTTTGTAAGACCGCTGTAGGAGGTATCGCTTTTTGCCAAGAGTGGAGTTTGTTTTTCTGAGTTAATAATTTGTTTAAATTATCTGATCTTTTAACATGTTCTCTGGGACACTATGAGAATGAAAGAAAAGTATTCTTAAAAGGACAAGATCAACATTAACTAACATTTGCATAACTTCTAAGAGACAAGCAGAGCGCTGAGAATCCAGCTGTTCACAGGTTTTTGTCTTTGTTTCCCTAGGTATGCTAGTCTGTATTTCTGTTGTGCAATAGAAGACCAGGATAATGAGCTCCTGACACTAGAGGTTGTTCATCGATACGTAGAACTTCTGGACAGATACTTTGGAAATGTAGGTTTTGCTTTCTCCCATGAACTGTATTCCTGGCTGTCTGATAAGCAGTTATCTATAGGTGTTTTGCTGTTGCTGTTTTGTTTCCACCCACACTATTTCCTCGTAGACTGACTTTACCTAGAATGAAATTCATTTGTAGAATATTGTATAAAACAATGCTGAAATGATTGTAAGACTTCTTTCCATTCTTTTCCCCTCAAAAATTTATCTTGGTGCTTCATATATCTTCCTTGGGACAGATTTTAAGGGGAAAGCTTGAGGAAAATTTGTAAAAACTACCACCCCAGGTGACAGTTCTTCGATTCCTGACATCTTCAGATATATTGGTTTGTTTGTCTCATAATATAGTGTGAAAAATAAGGAGATATTTTTTTAAAGAAAGTACTTGAGGAAGGCCCAAATAAGCCTTACAGTAAATCTACGAAATGTACAAGAGATCCTCCTTTTCTATGAATATTTTTGAAATTGTCTCCACTACCTTAATTCATCCCATATTTAAATCACTGTGCCACGACTCACATTTGTACTGTCTCAAACTCAAAAAGTAGTTGATAACTGTAGGGACACTAGGACAGGGAATTTGTCTTGCTGTGTGAAACCATGTGAACATATGTAACCCATATTACATGCGGTATGCAAGATCTCTTATAAGGTCTGTAGGCTAGAAAGTCACCTCTGTGTTCTGAAAACAAGTATGGAAGTACTATATCATATAAAATATAGTAAGTGGAATATCTTTACTGTAAATCTAGACTATATATGTGGAAAGAATACATGCAGAACCTGTAATATTACATGCTATCCAGTATCTTTTTTTACCCTGCTACCTGCCACAAGAGTGCATATGCTGAATACATTTGATCATCTTAACTTTTGGTCCAGTAGTAATGTATAGTACATAATAATATAATGCTCTAAAAGTAATTTCAGTGTTGCTTGTCCTTTTGTTCTGGCAGGTTTGTGAGCTGGATATTATCTTTAATTTTGAAAAAGCTTATTTTATTCTTGATGAGTTTATAATTGGTGGAGAAGTACAAGAAACGTCAAAGAAGTCTGCTGTGAAAGCCATAGAAGACTCTGATATGTTGCAGGAGGTAAGGCAGAGGAAGACAAAAGGTGAACATATTCCTACTTCTTTCTTGTCTGACCACAGCTTAAGATACAGCTAAACACTTCTGGTTCTTAATTATCCGAATGTGTCCAAAGTTCAGTTTTGATAGGAACAACTGCAGTAAAGGGAGCAGTTACATAAGCTTGCAATTGAACTCTATTGCATCTTGCAGAATCATCTTGAAACTTTTTATATACTGCTATTTCTCTCCTGCAGGGTTAACTGCTAGAGTTTCTTGGATATTATATTAAGAAACAGTTTAGGCACATCTAAGATATTTGTTTAATAAAACAACATAATCTATGAGTGGTAAGGTTCACACCTCTGAGAAACAGGACCTTGTTAATCTAGAGAAGTGGGCTTATAAAAACCTCATGAGGTTCAACAAAGAAAAGTGCAAGGTCCTGCACCTGGATCAGTGCAACCTTCAGTATTGATAAAATTTAGGGATGGAGAGATTGAGAGCAGCCCTGCAGAGAAGGACCTGGGGGTCCTCGTGGATGAGAAGCTGGACACAAGTTGGTAATGTGTGCTTGCATCCCTCATGGCCAACCATATCCTGGGCTGCATCAAAAGAAGCCTGGCCAGCAGGTCAAGGGAAGTGATTCTCCTCTCTGCTCTTCTCTGGTGAGACCACACCTAGAATACTACATCCAGCTCTGTAGTCTTCAGCACAATAAAGACATGGATCTGTTGGAGCATGTCCAGAGAAGACCACAAAAATGATCAAAGGCCTTCAACGGCTTCCCATGAAGAGAGGCTGAGAGAGTTGGAGTTGTTCAGTTTGGATAAGACTCTGAGGAGACTTTATTGCAACCTTTCAGTACTTAAAGGGGGCTTATAAGAAAGATGGGGAAAAAATTTTTAGCAGGACCTGAGAGAATAGGACAAGGGGTAATGGTTTTAAACTAGAAGAGAAGTTTAGGCTGGATATTAAGAAGACATTTTTTGCTTAGAGTGTTGAAATACTGGCACAAGTTGCCCAGAGGAGAGATGGTAGGTGCCTTACCCCTGGAAACATTCAGGATCAAGGTGGATGTGCCTCTGTGCAACCTGATTGAACTTAAGATGTCCCTGCTCACTGGAGGGGAGTTGGACCGAATGACCTTCGTGGTCCCTTCCAACCCAAGCCATTCTATGACATATGAATACAGAAAAATCTATTCTGTTTCACTAATACAATGGAAACAGATGACCTACTATTAACTTTTGAAATTGGAAACTGTACGTGCCAGCAAATGCCACTTTCATTCATAAACACCTGTGTAATTTTTATGCAGGGTACAGGTATGTAACCTTTATTCAGAACACTGCGGGACCTCTTCTGTAACTTGTAGTGATGAGCCAGGAAAGACAAAAACAGTGGAATGCGATGCATTTACTTCATTTTTTAACTAGGTAGTGAAGGATCCATTCCAATACTGAAGGAAACAACCTTCTGGTAGAACTAGCTAGGGCCATGACCAACGGTTTTCTCAAAGTGTCATTTGCAGATGAAACTAGGCCAGCTGTGTCCAAAGGCCAACTAGACATGATAAGTTTAGTCACAAGTGTGGTGAATACTAGATACTAAAAGGCTGTTAGAGTTTCTTGAAGCAATATTATTTCTATATCCATTATTTTATCTCTATATTATTATATATGTATTGATACATCTATAATGCCAAACCACACCTGTCCTCAAAGAGGACAAGCCTTTATTTGAATATTACTGTACCACTCCATAATGCATCATTTCTTTCTTTTTTTTCCCTCCAGACAGTGGAAGAGTACATGAACAAGCCTGCATTTTAACATTAAAACTACCTGGAGAGGAACTGCTGTGTGCACCTGTAAAATGCAGTTCCTCGGATAGCTTCCAAATGTGCCAGATCCTTAGAGAAATACCAAAAACTGAAGGGGGTTGTTTGTTTAATGGTGAAGATGAAGGTCAGCTAATGTAGCTCAGGGTTTAGCAATTCTGTACATGCAGTACTCTGCATAGGAGTATTCTCAGAATTGTTAGTACTGTTGATCTAGTTTCTCTTCTACTTGCAGGACTAAACACTTGTTTTGTACAATGTCTTTTAGCTATGGGTTTTATCATCATAAAACATTACTCTGAAGAGGTATTTTAACTAGTTTGGGTCCACCGCTGACCGTATGACTCTACTTTTGTACAAATGTCAATTATTTTTAACGTAATGATTATTCTACTCTAATAATAATTTTTTTCTAAAAGCCAAATTGTTGTGGGCCTTGATTTCACAAGCTTGTTTTGAAAAGATGAACCCACCCAGCATAAGAAGAATTATGTGTCTCTTTGGACCAGCCTCATTCTTTCGCTATCTTCCTTCTCTTTTTCTGCTCATTTGCTAAGAAGACCTCTCCAGCTGCTATTAGAGCATATTTCACACCATTTAATCTGGAAGACTGTACTGACTCGAGGTATGCTTCTTCCAGGTTTAATGAATCCTTTTTGCTGCTGCATGCAGATGGCCTCTTTCTGTCTTTATCCTCATTTTCCTATTGCCTTCCTAGATCCCCTGGACCTAGAGAGGTGCTTCAACCTCTGGTAATTGTACTACTTGAGAGTAGGAGTTATCCTGAAGAGACAAAACTAGTCTGTGTGATTTTAGGGTGAAGGTAATCTCTTATATCTTTTCAATCTGTAGCCACCAATAACTATCTTTCCCAGTAGAGTTTTCCTTTCTCCTGTTCACACACTTATTGGAATGATTAGTTTTCCAGTAACTGAACATGACCCATGCTTGTGAAGGTTGGACAATTTAATCAACCTTTTATAACTCTGCAAGCTGCACGAAGCAATAAAGGGTCAAATAGTAGTGAGGAGAGGGTCGAATAGAAAGAGAATAGTAGAGAGGGCAGCCTGATCTAGTGGAACATGTCCCTGCCCATGGCAGGGGGATGGAACTAGATAATCTTTAAGGTCTATGATTTTATGATCAATTGTGCTGTGCCTCTTACTGTGTGTTATAAAACATAGTAAATGTCTGTGGGGAGCCAGGTGTGTTAGCTTGCTTGTCTTCCTGTCAGTGCAATTCGGATTCTTTGAATTGAATGAACTGGCTTCCTTAGAGGGATTATTTCCTCCTTTAACAGAACTCAGACCTTAGAGAAATTCTGATTATCTCATAGATATTTTGTCTCTGTAAAATCATGAGATTATCCTATGCAGATATCAGACAAACATACCATAATGATCCATATATTGATTCACATTTCCATTCAACATGAATTTTCTTTGATTCCTGGGATGTACAGTCAGTATTTTCCTTCAGGGATTTTTCTAATCTTTAAAAGTCCTGCATGATTATTCTAGCTTTTTTCATTGCTTCTTCCTTCGCAGTCTGTTTGTATCTTCCTGAGGAGGGGCTCAGGGAGTTGTTTTAGGGGTGGGAACACTTTGACACAACATGAAAACTAAGCTAATTCTCAGCCCACTTTTCTGCCTGTGTTATCTAGTCTGTTAGTAAAATTGTGACAAGCTGGTTCAGAGCGTTGTGCTGCTCTTTTTATAATTACTTTATCCATCTGTTTTCTCTGTATGGATGTCAAAGGCATACTTTCAGCACTGAAAAAAAAAAGAACGGAATTGCTGGAAGGGCTTTTAATAGCTCTGAAGACATTGAATAAATTAATGAAATTGTGAGTTGTATATTATTTCCTCATGGTTTGAAATGAAGTTTTTTAAATTAGAGTGTTTAATTGATTAAGAAGACACTTCAGAATGTGCAAAGAGGCTCTTTCCACTCTTTACTTTTATAAGTGACTTTTATTCAGTGAAATAATCAGTAGTTTCATTTGCTTTTACTCTTTTTTCGGAGCCATGCTGTGATTCTTAGACTCTTAAAAATGTGTTGCTTGAATTCTGGAGTATATCAAAACATAAGTTCCAGCAAGAAGATATCTAGGTGTGAATAGGAATATAATAAGCCCATCTGTTCAGTCATTCTAAGATCTATTGGACATCTTTCTTTCTAGCTTCAAATGAAGTCTTGCTCATGAAAAAACCCAATACATTAGCTAGGGGTACTTATGCCAACTGTAGCAACATAGCATCTGAGGTAACTAGCAGTGCCAAACTGATGTATCCAGTGTTAACTTGAGGAATGTGAGGAATTAGTGTAAAATTATATAATTATATATTATTATATTGTTATTATATATAATTAGTATAGAATTGTATAGTTTTATATATATATATCTTCCTTGGCTTAGTGCAAAGGTCTTTGGAATAGGGTATGCCTGTTGTGCCAACTGCCTTTGTGCTACAATGCTGGATGTACTGCAGAGCATGTGCTAAGCACTCTAAAGAACTGCTCAATATTCTAATACCCCTAAGTGGTATTAGAATGGCATTCAGCTCAACCCAACTCTTCTCCTAAGGGGAAAAAACCCAAATGAAACCAAGTTATTGTCAGGTTACCCTTAGGTCACTGTGTCAAAATGCCTCCGCCTCTGTCTTTGTGGAATGCTGCTGTCATCATCAGGACTGCATTGTTAGCTCATTAGAAGACGTATGTTTTAATATCTTAGTTCTTTGATTTTTCTTAAAGCAGGAAATGCATATATCTTTTAACATTCACAAATCACTCTGAAGGACTAGGTATTTCATTTGTGTTTGCCATTGATGTTTTTCTTCCTAGCCTACCTGGCTATTCTAGGAAGTGTTCACTGTAAAGTTTTGAGATTACTTTATGAAATTATTATCAAAAGAAAGTATTAGAAAGCAGGTTCCTCCACTGTTTTCCCAATCTCAATAGCATCTTCTGTGGTTATCTAAACTCTCACCTTGCTTCAAGCACATATGTCCTAGTTTTCAAAATTGCATTTACTAAAATAACTATTAATCATGGTCATGTTGCTAGCCTAGATTCCCCTCCTTGCTTTCCCCAGCTGCATCTGACAAAAAGTGCCTTGATTTTCTTATTAGCATCTCTTCCTGAAGGTTTCTTACTGTGATCTTACTGCTTACCAGTTGTGATGGGGCTGGTTTTATGTCATGCGACAGAAAACATGAGTTGTGACATCTTTTAACGTATCATGGCAATTAAAAAGAGAGAGACAGACATTAGACTAGCATAAAAATAAGTGCTGTAATGGCAGCAGGAATATTAAAAGTATGACAAATCATCATGAGTGAGAAGCAAGAGTGATAGAATTCATAGGATTAATGAATTCCTATCAGTTCTGTTTCTTTATTAATTTCTGAGTGTTGTGGCTCATTAAAAGGTGTTAACTCTTACAAATAACCGTAGAAAAAATGGCATTTGCTTTACCTCCTGTCAGCCTTTGCTTAATGAAAAGCCACTGAAAATGAATCTTCAACACCTCCCCCCAGCTACACCTACAAAATTCAGAAACCCAGGTGGGAAACTTATTGTAAAATTTAGGTCTGATTATGTGTCTAAATTTGTGCTAGATGAAGTAATGCTGTACTTTAGAAAGGATGAATTACTGGTTTGGGGTTTTTTTTCATTTGTCTTTCCAGTAAATAACACATTTTTTATCCTCTGTTTAGCACTGTATTGTATTGGAATAATACAGCATGGAGTAATGGTACATTAAGGGTCAGGAGGGACTGGTTTATAAGGGAAGATTAGCAGAGTTTAACAGTGAGAGTGACGCTTTCAAAGGTACCTAGAGATGTTCTATCAACAGTTCATAAAGAGAAAACTCCTCCCTGTGTCTGCTCATGATGTTCTGCTCCACTGCAAATGCTTTCAAGCTTATGTTAACACAGCTCCAGTGTGAGGGGGATGCTGCTCTCACACTGAACAAAATGACTAAACCCAAAGGTCTTAGTTCTGCAGTGAATCCTTGTGCTGGGATTTTCATTAACTTTGTCTGACGCTTTTGTGAGCATGGAGTCTACGTCATCGCTTATATCGTTATATTTTTGCTTTAGACAGCTGCTAAGAACTTGTAGGCTCAG
Source organism: Coccyzus lansbergi (assembly GCA_033558105.1). NCBI lineage: Eukaryota > Metazoa > Chordata > Aves > Cuculiformes > Coccyzidae > Coccyzus > Coccyzus lansbergi. The sequence continues at coordinate 411,622 of JAUMJK010000342.1, read as the reverse complement.
AACAAATTAAAGCATCCTTTCAGGGAATTTAACAACATTCTTACTGAATTGAACAGTGTGTGCGTTCCTTAGCAAGATTGTAGTACAAGTAAGGTATAGCTGTTGTTTTAATGTCTATTAGGATTTTTCAGGGATTTTTTTTCATGAGGATGACTGGTCTAGGTTGAAGTAGAATAGCAAAAGCTTAGCATTTATAGCTGGGCTGTGCTGCGCTGCAAGAGCCTTAATGTTTGCTGTCATGGAAACCTGTTGCCTTGGAACATGACTAATGAGACTCAGGCTAAGGGAAAGGAAGAAGCTATTCTTGAAATTACTGTTCAGCGAACTTTAAGCAAGACCAGCAATATATATTATTATAAGTTGTAGTTATTTCAAGTTCCATTGCCATATCCACTTAACCTTATTATTTTATTTACTTTTTAACAGCTCTTGAAACCAGATGTTTTAATACAAAGAAAGCTATAAACCAGTTCAAAACTTGTCTTTTGGCCATTTAGAAATAAATATCACCTGATTTGCATTCCTCTTTCCTGGTGTAGTACAACATTTGCCCAACTTTTCTGGAAAGAACACACTGAAAACAAACTTGTGGCTGGTTTGAAATGCCCCAGTAAGCTGGAGGTAGTCAGCAGTTTAGCTGAGGGTTTTTTCCTTGGTTGTAGATCATTTTAAAGGCAGTCCTGGGAAATGGGTGGTGAAGTAGTGGTTGCCTAGGGAAGATGTGGAACATCCCTGGAGGTGTTCAAGGCCAGGCTGTGTGTGGCTTTTAGCAGCCTGATCCTGTGGGAGGTGTCCCTGCCCATGGCAGAGGGGTTGGAACTGGATGATCTTTGAGGTCCCTTCTAACCCAAACCATTCTGTAATTCTGTGTGAGGTGGGGAAAATTCTAGTGTATGTATCTGTATTGAATTACCTGATTACCCCTTTGTATCAGTGGGGTAAGATTGCTGCTCTCTGATGCTGAAAGGAGCGTTCTCCCACTGAGAGTTCTCCTCTCTTCTGGAGCTTCTTGCTCCAATCCCAGTGCATGCAGTTACATACCACATTGTGCAATGGAGAACAAAAACTCACTAAGTTTGTTTTGAGTGGTGATGGCTTTTTCCTGCAAAGGTCAATTTTTTGTCTGTTGTGAAAAACAATTATAAATATAGAATCCCTAGTTACACAGGGTGACAAATTCATTACAGCTTCATCCCAGCTGTTCTCTGGACTGTCGGCAGCTGTATGAGTTTCCCTGCCTTGTGTAGATCACAATTCAGGGTCCTTATAGAAGCTGAAGTCAGAAGTCAGCCCTAGCTGCACTGACGTGACAATGAAGAATCACAGAGGAACATCTTCACAGAAGTTCCAGGTGAAAGAATATGTTCTTTTTTATTTCTCAAGAGGGCTTGCAACGTGGTCCTAGGTAGGTATTATGCTGGATAACAACTCTGAAAAAAACCCCAATCTGCCTGTGGCAAGAAAGGAATATTCTAGGAAAATGAACAAAGAACTGGCTGGGTTTGTAAATTGACAATGCATTTGGGACAAAGGAGGAGTTTTTCTGGTGTCTCTTGTCAGTGACAAGGTGATTCTTGTTCTCAGAAGGAAAACTGGCTTGGGCAATCCTTGTTTGGCAAGGACAGGAATATTCTGCTGGCAAAAAAAGGTACTGTGGAGAGCAATGAAATACAAATCATTTTTTAATACAATAATTAAACATTGATTCATTCTGACTGGGTTAATACGGGACACTTGCAATGCTTAGTATAAGAGTTCTGTCTGAATGATGATGAAACTAGTATGTAAAAGATGTTACAAAGTAATGTATATTCTACAATTTATGTTTAAGCATGGGATAAACATGGAAAGAGTAGGACCTCAAGAAATTATATCGTTTGTCCTTCAGTCCCAGGCAGGGTCAGCTGCGCTTATATCGCATCTGAGTGATGTTTTTCTCGCTTATTCAAGTCAGTCTGTGGTGGAGACCCCAAAACATTCTTGGAGTCTCCCCTGAGACTAAACTCCCCATCTCAGTTGAAATGCTTTTCACAGTGCCAGCGATATAAGCCCAGTACTACTTGTGATATTGAGCATTGATACAGAAATCCCTTTTATTGCCTTTCTCTTTGCAGCAGCCTTTTCCTGACTTGTATCAAAAATTATGTGGCCAGCAGGAGTAGGGAAAGGATCGTGCCCCTATATTTGGCAGTGGTGAGGCTGAGCCTTACATATCCGTGTGTTTTGTTTGGGGCACCTCAGTACAAGAAAGATAATGAGCTACTAGAGTGTATCCAAATGAGGGCAATGAGGCTGGTGAAGGGTTTGGAGGACAAGTCTTACTAGGAGTAGTTGAGGAAACTGGGGTTGTTTAGCCTGGGAGAAGAGGAGGTTGAGGGGAGATCTTATTACTCTTTGCAGCTCCCTGAAAGGAGATGGTAGTGAGGTGGGTGCTGGTCTCTTCTCCCAGGTAACAGGTGATAGAATGAGAGGAAATGACCTCAAAGTTGTGCCAAGGAAGGTTTAGATTGGATATTTGGAAAAATATTTTTACTGATGGTGATGAAGCACTGGCAGAGGCTGCCCAGGGCAGTGGTGGAGTCTCCATCCCTGGTAGGAGGATGGTAAGGAGGTTATAAAAGCATGTACCTGTGCCACTTCAGAACACTGTTTAGTGGGCATGTTAGTATTGTGTTGATGGTGGACTTAATGATTTTGGAGATCCTTTCCAATCTTAATGATTCTATGATCCTTTTAAGGGGCTCTCTCTTTTGCTGTTTTAACTCCCGAGTAATGCTTAGGGAGCAATGGAATACAAGGATCACTTTGTCTTCAGTGTAGCTATTATGGGTGATTTTAACCTTGATTCTGTTGCATGCACTATGTTCACTTGTGGCACATTGCTAGCTGGTCAGTAAACTAACAACAATTGATGAAAATGAGAAGGTAATTCCTTTCTCTTCCTCCTGTTTTCTTACATGTATGCTGTTTTCTTAAAACTCCTTGTAACAGCTGTTCATGAGGCCTAGATTCAGCAAAGTACTTTGGGGTGCCCTCTGTTACAAAACTCAAACTTCTTTAATAGGGTCACCTGCAATTTCGAAGTTTAAAGGAATCCCCCTACCTTGCTGGTTTTGTACAGTTGAAACTTCTTTTTCTATATAGAAAGTGGGAGTTTTCTTCACTATTACAACTCTGGAGTCAGGTTTTGAAATAAAATCAATGAGGAATAAAGTTTGTTTAAATTCTAACAGGTAATGGCTGTGGTTAGGAGATTCCTGCACATCGCTTTCCAGCTGGACAGTATCAGCAGAGCTCATCTCTGACAGGCAGAGCTCTTCTAGAGGAAAGAGGGAAGTGAAAATATGAAACTGGGTATGTTTTGAAGCCAAGACAAACAGGAGTTAGATGTTACAAAAGGAGTGATTTCTGTCTTGCTTGGCTTCTCTGCTGCAGTGCTGTGGTCAGCAGGGAATAGGATAGCAAGTCTTCTGAGACACTGGGAGGGGCAGAGGAGTGGGCTGAGACACACAAGGGTTTGCTTGTTGGTTGGCTTGTCTTGCCCCAGGCTAATGAGCTGAGCGGCCTTTGCATCCTGTGCTACTAAGGTTGTCCCAAATGTAGTCATGCTGGAGCACCCAGTTCTCCCCTAAAGAATGGGAAATATCTGAGACCCCAGATATTTGCAGAGTCCTCAGGTAAAAGGGAAAACCTAACAAAAGAAAGCAAAGGAGTGCTTAGAGAGGGAGGAGAGCCTTAGTTTTCCTCATGTTTATTTACTTAAAATGAAGGCTAGTATAGAATAGGATGGTATGAGAAGACACTCAGACTTTAACTGATATCATCCTCTCTAAATGGCTATAAATCCCAGGAAACACTGAAAATATGAGGATATCTTTGAATAAGTGCTTAGGGGGCAGATGGGGAACAGCATTCCCAGAAGGCACTTTGTCTTGCCTCAGTTTTGTGAGTGAACTCCATCACTTGGAAAGAGTGTGGTGTTTCTTAATACAAGGAATTGATTTGCTTAAAAGAAGATACTAGTGACAAATATGTGATTGTTGGGGATTTTTTGTCATTCAGTTTAATAATGACTTTTTACAGCTGCAGAAGGCTGTGTCTGTGAGGCCAAGCAATAATGGTGCAGCCCAAGTAAACAGGAGGGAAACAGTTTACTACTCTCTTTTAGCTCCAAGGTGATCCTGGCCAGGAGAGCGAGGGTGATCCTCTGAGGCCCTGCTACACAGCTTCCCCATTGCACAGCTTGGGGAAGCAGGAGATTTCTTAGTCAGGGGTGGCTGCCAAGAGCATTAGAGCATTAGAGTCCTTGGTGCCAGCTGGTGGTGGGAGTGACGGCAGCCTCTCCTGCTTCCAGTATTTCTGCAAGAGCAGGAGCATGGCAAAGAGAGAGGGAGCCACCTTACAAACAGGAGAGACTTTTTTGCAAGAGAAAGGAATAAGAAAGAGGTCCTTCCAGATGCAGTCTCCACACTATGTGGAGAGGAATAGTTCAATACTGTTTTCCACAGCTTTCAACTCCTTTCCATTTCTGCATGGGCTGTCTTTTTCTTCCCCCATCCATTAACACTTTTTTACAGCCTTTCCTTGTTTCCTCCAACCTTCTTTTCCTTCTTTTCTTTTTTTTTTTGATCCGTGCTCTAGAATAACCTTATAGGATCATTAAAGTTCCCTTAATCTTCTATCTCTTTCATTCTCTACTGACTTAACTGTCCACAGAGGGAATGAGAGGGTCTGGCTCAACAGGGAAGGTAGAGCACTGGAGCCCAAGAGCCATACCCTGCTCCACCCTCTACTTCTGCTGCTGACACTTTGGCAACCTTTTCCTCTCTCCTTTTTTCTTTCTGTGTTTGTTTCTGCTAAGAATGCAGTCTTTTGGAAAGCCTTGTTTGAGGAATGCCCATGTTTCTGGTATTGTATTCCCCATTTATCCTTCTTAACTAAAGCCAGTGCTTGGTCTGGATTGGATGAATTTTGCAGTAAGTGATGCTTTACATAGTGTGTAACTGTCATCAGATGAAATAGCAGCTTGGTGCATTCTCAAACTGAAATGTTATTCAGGATCCAAAGCTGAGATTATGGGGCATGTGGAAAATTCAAGTCCGTTAGAATTTCATTGCTAATCAATTCTAGAAAGATAAGCAATAAGAGTATTTTCACTCCCATTTTAGAGCACTCTGTTGTCCAGAATTAATTCAGACACCCAGGGGCCATTTTTTTGCTGTGAACTTTCCATCTCTCTGCTGCATATCTATGAGAGAAAACAAATTGTGACTCAGATTGCACATAGAGACCTCATAGAAAAATAAGCAGTCAACGAAACTCAAGGCTAAGAATACTGACAGAAGCAAAAGGTCAGATAGTAAACCCATTTCTGTAAAATGGTATAAAGCTAATGTTGATATTTTAACTGATTATGTTTTGAAGAGAGAAGTGTGTTGGGCAGAGGTTTGTGTCATGGCAGCTTTCTGCCTGTGTATAACACTGGGGTGGTTTTTTACCTTATATGTTATATGTGTTTAGTCAGTCATTTCAGTCATCCTTGGGCTTTCGTATGGTAAAAAGACATGGCACAAACATGTGCCAGGCAAGGTTTAGATTGGACATTAGGAAAAGGTTCTCGACCCAGAGGATGGTGGAGCACTGGAACCCCAGGGAAGCAGTCATGGCACCGAGCCTGACAATATTCCAGAAGCATTTGGCCATCAGACACACGGTGTGAATGTTGGGGTGTCCTGTGCAGGGACAGGAGTTGGACTAGATGGATCCCTTCCAACTCAGGACATTCTGTGATTCTATTGTATCTGTGACATGACCAAGTATTGAGAAAGGAGTGTGAGGGGAGCACAACCATACTCAAGCAGTGTTTTCCAGCTCTGGCACAAACTCCGTGGATATGGATGGCCCCCCACACTGCCATGCTCTCTTTCTGAGCCTCTGCTTTACTACCTGAGTGACTGCCTTTGAAGAGATTGAGTTAAACAGCAGTATTTCTGCTTCCAACACAGTGCTAGGGCAAGTCAGGAGTTGTGGGCTGTAAGTGATGCTGCCCTTCAGGCAGCCGGGAATGGATCTAAATATATCTCCTGTCCCCTGCTGCGGCCGTTTGCAGCTGAAGAGCAAGCGGCTGCTGTCTGGGATGCACTGTCATGGGAGCTGGGCTTGGAGGAGCCTGAAGCTTGCCTTTGCAGCCTAAAGCTAGCAGAGAAAATAAAATATTGCAGATGTTGGTAATTAATCCCATGTAAGAGCTAAATCTCAAATTACCCAGCTCATTCTCTTCTCTGTTGCCTTGCAGATTTTCTGGGTAAATGCCATTGTCTGTGGCACAGACGGACTTGCCGTCGGGAGTAGAAATCTGAATTGTAGCTACAGAGGAACAGCCTCTTTCTAGGTTACTTCTTTTGCTTCTGACTTCCCTGGCACTGAGACCAGGGTTTTTTTTCACAAAGATAAGGAATTGTGGCTGTATTCATGGATAATTTTAACATGCTCACCCATTTCAGCACAATGCTAGCCAGGTATGGAAGCAAGCAGGGGTCTGGAATCCAGCAGCACTGGATGTCTGCATGTCCTTTGGGCACCTTTATCAGGTGTTACTGGGAACTGGTATTTGGGAAATTTCAAGGACTGCTTAACAGCTGCTTTGGGCTGTGTAAACATCTTGTGAAATACTCCCACCTCTCTATGAAGGTAAGGAACACTACGCTGTGGTGCTCACTGCCCTGCCCAACACTGGCAAGCAGAGAAGCATTCCTGTGAGATGCATAAGCAGGGTTTACCAAAAGGCCTAATGCTAGGGTTTTGGTTTGATTTTTGAGTCAGTATCTAATAACTCAGCATTTAACAGAAAAGTTAACACTTTGAAGGAGCCATTGGTATGTATGCAGGGTGGAAATCTTCAGGCAGGAGCAGCAGAGATGACCCCTGGCCAAACCCCGTGTGTTGTGGAGGAAGTTCAGCCTGTTATGTTGATACCTTTTTTTATCTTCTTAATGAAACCTCCTTCCTGTCATTTCAGAGGAGAGGAGTGTTTGACGTCATATGCTGATGAGTCATTGCTTTTAACAGGCCAGCAAGCAGGGATTGAGAGTGCTGTCTGGAGCAGCTGCTCTGTTAATCATTCACAAAAAGCCCAGAGAAAGCTCAAGGGGAATGCTTGTGAGTAATTAAATTTCTGTTTTCATTATGAAGACTCAGTTGATTTACCTGGATCTGCTAGACCCCAGGAACTGGGAAGTGAAGGAGGACAATGTCACCAATTTATTGATACCATTGTAAATAGCTTTTGGATAGTCATTGGTGTCTGTCAAGCATATACATAATTTATCATTTTCACGCAAAGCTTATATAACATAGCTCTGACCATCAGCTACATCTCACTTGCTGCAACTACTCCAACCATAGCTATGCTTTCTAGAAGAAAGTTCCTGGGAAAGCAAATGCCCTTTATAGGGCAAGACACAGATCTTACTAGAAGGCTGAAGTTCTGGTATACATTATAGCCTAAAGTCATGTATTTTCAAAGGAAGAAAAGTTGTCCAGGTTTGTTCACTGGTGGTTTTCCTGCTCATAAACACCCTTCTTCTAAGGATGACTCCATCATTAATGCTGAATCAGGTATTGACAAGGTATGTTGCACTCATCCTTGTGGTGATGAGCTTTAAACTTCAGTTGCCCACATGCAATGATGAGAGCGTTCCTAGATACTGCTTTGGATGAGTAGGACTGTTACTTCAGCAAAGGTCCAAACTGGATAAATTCCTACATGGTGAATTATTCACTGTTCAACTCTTCCTGTTCCGAGCTGTTCAAGTAACTTAGATGAGACAAGACCTGCTGCCTGTTAGCTAGAGGCAGAATTAGATGGGCAGTTGTACTCTGAAAGTAAGCCCATCCCCTAAGTGGTCAGTTGAAGCTCCCTTAGAACAGCAACATGCCCTTTGGCTTTCACAAAATGTTAGATTTAGCTTCATTACCCAGCTAGAGCGCTAGGACGTTAGGGGAGTGGGATTACTTACAAACATTTACTTTAATTACCTACATGATCTGAGTAGAAAGGTGTTATTCTGGCTGACAGAGGAATAATGAGATAAACCCCCCACAGTATGAAACCATTTGAGTCTGGAGAACTTTCTTGTCTTCAGGCATTGTTTTCATGGATTCATGATGTACCACCGATGTGTAGACAGAACCTAATTAGCTACAGCCATCAAAAGAGAAAACTTAAATAATTGGTTGAAAATGGATTTTTTTTTTCAGGACTGTTGCCAATTTATTGTGCATTTACTTTCTTGAACCGATTAGTAGAAAAGTTAAATTGGTCATACCAACCTCTCCATACCCACATCAGCCTCAAATTCTTCCTGCAGTAAAATGCACTTGCTCAATGGGCTGCACTATTCTTGATACATGGAAAAAAAGGCTGGTAGCTTAAATCAGACAGTATCACTGTGGAAGAGAGGTTTGTCCTAGAAATGCAATAGCTGATGATTTGCCATTTCTGTAATGACATGTTTTCCAGAGCCCACTTCTCAATCTGCAGACTTGATGGCCAATCAAATGCACACTCTCCTGGGTAAAAAAAACTGGTTGGATGGCCGGGCCCAGAGAGTGGTAGTAAATGGTGTTAAATCCAGCTGGAGGCCAGTTACAAGTGGGGTTCCCCAGGGCTCAGTGCTGGGTCCAGCCCTGTTCAGTGTCTTCATCAATGACCTGGATGAAGGCATTGAGGGTACCCTTAGCAAGTTTGCAGATGACACTAAGCTGTGTGGAAGTGTCGATCTGCTGGAGAGTAGGGAGGCTCTGCAAAGGGATCTAAACAGGCTGGACTGCTGGGCTGAGTCTAATGGCATGAGGTTTAACATGGTCAAATGCCGGGTCCTGCACTTGGGGCACAACAACCCTAGACAGAGCTACAGACTGGGAGGAGCCTGGCTGGAAAGCTGCCGGGAGGAAAGGGACCTGGGGGTGTTGGTCGACATCCGACTGAACATGAGCCAGCAGTGTGGCCAGGTGGCCAAGAAGGCCAATGGCATCCTGGCTTATATCAGAAATGGTGTGACCAGCAGGTCCAAGGAGGTTATTCTCCCTCTGTACTCCGCACTGGTGAGACCGCTCCTTGAATAATACTGTGTTCAGTTGTGGGCCCCTCACCACAAGAAGCATGCTGAGGCTCTGGAGCGAGTCCAGAGAAGAGCAACAAAGCTGGTGAAGGGGCTGGAGAACAGGCCTTATGAGGAACAGCTGAGAGAGCTGGGGTTGTTTAGCCTGGAGAAGAGGAGGCTGAGAGGAGACCTCATTGCTTTCTACAACTACCTGAAAGGAGGTTGTAGAGAGGAGGGTGCTGTCCTCTTCTCCCAAGTGACAGGGGACAGGACAAGAGGGAATGGCCTCAAGCTCTGCCAGGGGAGATTTAGGCTGGACATTAGGAGGAAGTTTTTCGTGAAAATGGTCATTGGGCATTGGAATAGGCTGCCCAGGGAGGTGGTTGATTCACCTTCCCTAGAGGTGTTTAAGGCACGGGTAGACGAGGTCCTGAGGGACATGGTTTAGTGTTTGATAGGAATGGTTGGACTCGATGATCCAATGGGTCTCTTCCAACCTGGTGATTCTATGATTTTATGAAATGACACTTTCAGAAGACATGGCCTCATTCCCTGAGCAGGTTCAAGCCTCCTGGTAAGCTAAGAGAAGAGGGTGGCTATTTAGATATTTGGGAATGGGTCAGTGAAGGGCCAACAGAGATGATGTAGGAAATTATATAGGAAATAGGGAGAGCAGGGGATTTCATGGAAGCAGGTCAGCAACAGGCTGACTGAACTGAGCTGGCAAACTGAGCCAGAAGGATTGGGACAGTAGTGGTCTAAATAAGCAACTGAGCTGTAGCATAGCCCTTCTGAAGAGCAGCAGTAGAGATAAGTGAAAGCTAGACGACCATTGGAGAGGTTTCTCTGCAGGCCTATGGAAACTGATGTTGGTGGAGAAAGCAGGAGCTCCCCGCTGAGGAGTTCAGTGGATGGCTGGACTGGCTTTTTCCCAAGAGGATGAGAGATAAGCCTGAGTAGTAGCAAGATAGCTGATGTGTCAGTGTGGTGAGTTTCGGGTTGGTAAGGTTTCTGTGCTGTCTGTAAGGAAATGTGAGATGGCAAGTGTGCCTGGATCATTGCACAGCACAGCTATGGAGAGATTGGGAACAAACTGGAACTGAAATGGGAGAGCAGGGTGGGAAAACCAATAAAGCTGTGCTGTTTTCACAAGTGTCACCTGGTATATACCAGGGGACATGAAAGGGAAAATTTTGGACTTGTCATGACAGAACAGAAGCATGGAAGAAATTTTAAGTGAACAGGTTGCATCTAGCTTTTAAGATCATTGCCATGTTACAGTAGATAGTGTCCATGCAAACCCATCCATCAGAAGGAAACGGGGCTTGCATTGATCTTGACAGTGGTAGAGCTCATTTACAGATATCGATAGTGTGAAGTTCTGTCTATCCTGAGCAATCAGAGATCATGAATTAATGTGTTTCTTTCCCATGGAATCAGTGTGAGGAAAAAATATGCACCAAAATGGCTGGTTTGTAGCTTTGGTCCTGTGGCATGTCCTTCCTGGAGCTCTTTTTAGACTTCTGCCTTCTTTGTCTCCTTTGCGATTCCTGTGTTCAAGTTCCTACTGATTTTAAGGCATGGTGAAACTTAACTATTGAAAACTATGACTTTAATAAATGAATGGCAGGAAACATATACCTAACTTTACTAATAACTCTGGATATTGTGAGATATCTTCTGCATCACGAACCACTGAGTATGGAAAGTGGGATAGAGCTCAGTTTGAACATCACAGCTTAGGGTGGTTATTTATACTATCAGGGGAAAAGGTATCAGCAAAACATATTGTGTCGCTTGCGGATAGAGCTTATTTTGTGTGGCGTACAATAATAATTAAGGTCATTTTTCAAAGCAGAGTTGCTATTAAAAAGTTGAGGAATAGTGAAGACAGAGGGAATCGAACATGAACTTACAAGGTATGAGAATAAAAAAATCAAAAGGGGGAAAGTATTTAAAATCTGAAAAGGACATTGTTTCTGAGACCTATCAAATGTTGTTCTACAATATATGCTTTTTCTTTGTTGCTCATTAAAAATGAAGAGTTCCTTGAGAAATCAGGTGCATTGTGTAGTCAAATATATGAAAAAAGACAAGGATTTCTGGAAAGATGTGGATGCAAGCAATTAATAAAGCCCAAAAAGGTTATTAAAAGCCACCCAGAGAAACAGACCATGTGAGGTGTGTACACAGAGAGACCATCAGCAATACGAAATTTTCTGGGACATCGAAGCCTAAGGCTGCAATGTAACCCGTAGCACCTGGGAGCCTCTGATCTCCAGCTCCTGGAGGCCTCACCATGCAGACGAAGACAGCTGATGGCCTTTGCTCTGGCATTTCTGTGGCTGGAGGCGTTTTTGGTGGGAAGGACTGGCAGGTTTAAAAACAAGTTTGGAATTTTTCCCTCTTCCTCTGCCGCATTTTTTCTCCTAATTGCAAGTCAAGTGTAGTTGATTTGGGGGTTTTGTGTTTTTAAAAAGAACTGATTCAGCCAGCCATTTAATCTCTTGCTCTCTGTACCCAGCAAAAAAGAATGAGTTTGTCTGGAAAAATAATAATTGGAGAAAGATTAAAACAAAGCACCAAAGCTACCTGCAATTAAGTGATGGGCTGTGGGACCTTTCACCAGCCTAGGTCAACAGTGACCAGTAACTGCCCAGTTGGTTTTGATGTACATTGTGGTCTCAGGCCAGTGTCCAGGGGTGTTAAAGGGTTGCGATTCCCTCCCTCAGGCTCTCTCATCAGAGACCAAGTCTGCCTGCTTGCCTGTCTCGATTGGTAATTGCAGTGTTGTGGAATAGGGAAAAGCACAAATGGTTGCTAGTCAAATAATTGATTTTTTTTCCTTCACTTCTGGCTTCTCAATTTGTGCTCAGGAGAGCTCATCTAGACTCCTCGAACCTTCTGGCTCACCAGGCCAACAGTCAATCTCTTACTCACACAGCAGAGCATCAGGGAGTTTTTGTAATAGTAGTTTCTAAAGTTAAATTTTAAAAGCTCAGAACTTTATATTAGAGATGTCTGTTCTCCCATGCCTGAGGGATAGGTTTGTTTTCTTCCAACGTCAGGGATAAGATTCTCTTCGAGGCTCCATCCTTGATCCAACACCATGTGATTTACAAAGGGCTCTGTGTCCTGCATAAGCCAACACATCAGATGACTCCCAAAGCCTGAGCTGTAAGCTGTTCTCATGGGCATGGTACCAAAGGCAGAAGAGTAGTTCTGACTTTGGTGCAGTTAACTACTTCTTGATTCTCAAAACTGGCTAGCAGACCTCCTCATAACTGGATATGGCTTAAGCCAATGCTCCTAAAGCTGGGAATACCTCTTGCACCCCCTGATCTGGCAGACTAATCTATTCTGTCACCAGCACCGTCCCTCCATGCATTGCAGCAGGGATTCTGAGTGGCCTGATGAGACTGTTCTGCATTTTGAGAGCATGGCACTTTGTCTCCTCAGAGAGACAAAGATGTGCCTTTTATTTAGATCCCAGCCTACTGGAAAACAAAGTCGGCTTGATTGTTATAGAGCAGATGCCTTCTTTCCATGAGGTGGCATTTCCCTGGCTAAATGGAGCCTGACTACACATGAATATTAAATGTAGCTATATGTGGATTTATAAGCATAGTAACAAAGTACAAGGACAGGAGAATTTAGAGCTGCTGAGAAAATGACCAATTTTTTTCAGTCAGCATTTTAAGTTCCTAGTTTCTTTATCTTCCATAGTCACCCTTTAAACTAAGCTGAGCTGACAGGTGACAGTTTATTCCAGTCCCTCCCCGGAAAGGTTTTCAGTGGAAGATGACTGGAGGCAACTGCACAAGAAAAGCCTGATATATTCTGAGCCATGTCCCCCAGCAGAGAGAGGTTTTGTTGGATTCTGTGAAAATATGAGCTCAGTCAGATTTGATCTGGATGCTAGAACATGAGAAGCATGTCATGTGACATGCTTCATGTGAAGCATGGATAAGGAAGCTAGAAAGAGTACAAGGGGTTTCATTTGACACAAAGACTCATTCACTGTTTCTACAAATGCATGCTTAGGGGTTTTTTTCAGAACATAGGAAATTATTGTGCACCAAATTCTTGTCTGTTTGTATAGCAACATGCTTGGCAGGGAGTGGGGGGAGTGACCCACATGCCTTGTACAATAGAGCATTATTTGAGATTTCTTTGTTTTTCAGGATGTTTGCATGCTTTTCCTCATCCCAGAGAAATATTGTAGATTATATTAATTAATTAATTCAAACAATATTGTGGAGTCCTCAGCACAGAAAGGGCATGGATCTGTTAGAGCAAGTGCAGAGGAGGCCACAAAGATGATCCAAGCAGCCCTTGGATCATCTCCCATATAAGAACTGTTGGGAGTTGTTCTGTCTAGAGAAGAGAAGGCTCCAGGGCTGCCTTAGAGCAGTCTTCCAATAGTGAAAAGGGCTACAGGAAAACTTGGGATCGGATCTTTATCAGGGAGTGTAGGATGAGGGGAAATGGTAGATTTAGATTAGCTGTTAGGAAGAAATGTTTTCCTGTGAGAGTGGTGAGGCACTGGCACAGGTTGCCCAGAGAAGACATGGATACCCCATCCCTCGAGGTGTTCATGGCCAGATTGGATGAGGCTTTGAGCAACCTGATCCAGGCAGTAGGGGTTGGAACTGCATGGGCTTGAAAAACAAACCATTCTATGGTTCTATGATTCTAATATTGCATAGGAGGGAGGAGGACACATGACGTTCCGAGGCCCATTCTAGGTCTGTTTTCTATAGTTTTAGGAAAGCTGGTGGCACTAACAGTGAATGTCACTGACGAAGGCTATTCACCCCTGAGCGAAAGGGTAGCCCTGCAGTGTGTGGAGAGTCTACCTTTCCAAGAGTGGCAGTCAGAGCTATCCCCTCCAGCTTTATCTTATCCCCTCTTTTCAGAAAATACAGAAGAAATGTAATCCAATCACTCTGGTGTTCAGAAGTCAGTGTAGGACACTTAAGCTCCAAAACAAGAGATGTTGCTTTGTGACTCATTTCCTCTCCTTGGTCACTGAGTCACTGTCCATTCCTATTACAAATAAACTACCTGACAAAGTCTGAATGGATTCCTGGATACTCGATGTTTTTATCTAACTTTAGATGTAGAAGGAGGCATTTACAGACATGGGGGTTTTTCTTCCCCTCCAAAACATCATAAACTGTGTTGAAATAGAGATTTAGCAAGGGCGTTTGAAAACCTGGCTTAAAAATGTACAGGTTTTCTTTGCTAAGTAGGTCATTGCCATTAAAAGACACTAACACAAGGGCCACAAAAGAGTTCAGATCTGAACTAGAGCTGAAACTACATTTTGTAGCTTGGACTTGATTCCAGAGCAGACTGAAACTTAGATCTGGATTTTAAATACCATCAGTCTTGTAAGCCAAGTACCAAGTTCAAATGTACAGACAAGAAAGGACCTTGACCTAGATCTCCTGGCTGCACCCAGCCAAAGTTTGCATACCTTTCTGCTTGTGCATCTGTGAGGAGGAGAATCCACCTGTAACACCTCCACCCTGCCTGTTTGGCAGCTCATCAGCTTTCCTCTGCCCAGATTTCTCTCTGACTATATCTTTCCATTCTTTTTAATGCCTGGTTCTGCTTCCAGAAATGCTACCTGCTCCCCATGAATTTGTCTCTCCTATGGGGTTTCATAGCACTCTCTCTGACTGCATCCCATGGGTCTCCCTAGTCTAGGGATCCCAGAAGCTGTCGTGGCTTCAGGGCTGAGCCCACTCAGCCTCTCCTTTTGGCCTACATAAACTGTTTCACTCCTGGCAAGAGATTCAAGGTGTTTTAAAAGCAAACCCATTTTATTATAAAATAGAGAGCTTCCTGAAACAAACATAGTTATTTTTGGGATTCTTGTTATATTCTTCACTCAAAGTTTTTATTTATCGGTATTGAAGTCATCCTGTTTTAAGAAATTTCAGTTTTTCTTTATGAGAAAATTACTCTTTGAGATGGAAAGTAATTTAACATGATAACTCCCAGTACACTGATGAAAATAGCTCACTTGTTTAAACCTCTTCATAAATTCCAGGGAACAAATGACAGGCTGAAAGAGTTGGAGTTGTTCAGACTGGAGAAGAAGAGGCTCCAGGGAAACCTTATGGTAGCCTTTCAGAGGCTTCAGGTAAGCTTGGGAGGGGCTCTTAGAATCATAACATAGAACAACCAGGTTGGAAGAGACCACCAGATCATTGAGTCCAACCATTCCTATCAAACACTATACCCCTCAGCACTTCATCCACCCATGCCTTAAACATCTACAGGGAAGGTGAATCAACCGCCTCCCTGGGCAACCTGTTCCAGTGTCCAATGACCCCTTCCATGAAAAACTTCCTCCTAATGTCTAGCCTAAATCTCTCTTGGCAGAGCTTGAGGCCGTTCTCTCTTGTCCTGTCCCCTGTCACTTGGGAGAAGAGGCCAACTCCCTCCTCTCTACAACCTCCTTTCAGGTAGTTGTAGAGAACAATGAGGTCTCCTCTCGGCCTCCTCTTCTCCAGGCTAAACAACCCCAGCTCTCTCAGCCATTCCTCATAGGGCCTGTTCTCCATCCTCTTCACCAGCTTTGTTGCTCTTCTCTGGACTCGCTCCAGAGCCTCAGCATGCTTCTTGTGGTGAGGGGCCCACAACTGAACACAGTATTATTCAGGGAGCGGTCTCACCAGTGCTGATTACAGAGGGAGAATAACCTCCCTGGACTTGCTGGTCATGTCATTTCAGATACAAGCCAAGATGCCATTGGCCTTCTTGGCCACCTGGCCACACTGCTGGCTCATGTTCAGTCAGCTGTCGCCCAACACCCCCAGGTCCCTTTCCTCCTGGCAGCTTTCCAACCTGGCTCCTCCCAGTCTGTAGCTCTGCCTGGGGTTGTTGTGCCCCAAGTGCAGGACCCGGCATTTGGCCATGTTAAACCTCATGCCATTAGACTCAGCCCAGCAGTCCAGCCTGTTTAGATCCCTTTGCAGAGCCTCCCTACTCTCCAGCAGATCGACACTTCCACACAGCTTAGTGTCATCTGCAAACTTGCTAAGGGTACCCTCGATGCCTTCATCCAGGTCATTGATGAAGACATTGAACAGGGCTGGACCCAGCACTGAGCCCTGGGGAACTCCACTTGTAACTGGCCTCCAGCTGGAGTTAACTCCATTTACCACCACTCTCTGGGCCCAGTCATTAAACCAGTTTTCCACACAGGAGAGTATGCACCTGTCCAGGCCAGAGGCTGACAGTTTCCAAAGCAGAATGCTGTGAGAAATTGTATCAAAGACTTTACTGAAGTCCAGGAAGACCACATCCACAACCTTTCCCTCATCCAGCAGCCGAGTCACTTTGTCATAGAAGGTGATCAGGTTAGTTTGGCAAGACCTGCCTTTTGTAAACCCATGTTGGCTGGACCTGATCACCCGGTTCTCTTGCATGTGCTTCATGATAGCACTCAAGGTCACCTATTCCATGACTTTCCCTGGCACTGAGGTCACACTGACAGACCTGTAGTTACCCGGGTCCTCCCTGCGACCCTTCTTGTAGATGGGCACAATATCAGCCTCCAGTCCAGTGGAACTTCCCCAGTCTTCCACAACTGCTGTAAGTTGAGGGAAAGGGATTTGGCCAGCACATCCACCAGCTCCCTCAATAACCTACGGTGAATCCCGTCTGGTGCCATAGACTTGTGGGTGTCCAGTTGGGCAAGCAAGGCTCTGACCACCTCCTCTTGGACCATGGGAGCCTCATTTTGCTCCTCTAGCTCCTGGGTTCGTACACAGAGGGAACAACTGTGTCTTGATCAGGAAGTGCAGGGATAGGATGTGGGAAAAGGGTTTCAGCTGAAAGAGGGGAGAGTTAGATTAGGCATTAGGAAGCAATGTTCTCCTGTGAGGGATGTTGCCCAGAGAAGCTGTGGATGCCTATCCCTAGAGGTGTTCAAGGCCAGGTTAGATCCAGTGGGAGATGTCCCTGCCCATGGCAGGGGGTTGAAACTAGGTCATCTTTCAGGTCTTTTCTGACTCAATCTGTTCTATGATTCTATGGTTCTATGACTGAAATATCAGCAAAAGCATTAACAGACTAAAAGGAAGCTAGATGCATTATGTGTTTTTCAATAAATTCATGCTAGGTTACAAAGAAAATTCATATGTTTTCTTCCTTTTTCTTGCAATTTGGTTATCATCTGATGTAATAATTATATAATGACATCATGTGGTGTAACACTCCTTCACTCAGACCTTGTATTTAGTTCTAGTAGTTCCAAAGGAGACCTCCCAACCTGCTTAGAGCAACCTGCCAGAAGGCAAACTGATTATACAAAGACCTGTTTTACTTAACGACCCTTTCTGCTCCCAAGTAAAAGTGATCCCAGTCATGAGAGTTGTTGGCCCTCTCCATATACTTAGCAGCATTCATCAACTATTTTAGTCCAGAATAGTTTCTTTTGACTTTGGTTAAGATCTAGTGAACATTCAAAGCGACCAAAAGTGTGTCTTTCCCACTGCAGAGCTCCTGTCTTCCTAGTTCTGCACTCCAGGTGTTTGTGTCTAATCTACTGCATGGCTGTGGCTGATAGTGACAGCAAACAGGAACTTGGGTTGAAACCTTATTTACCCCAGTAAGCTAATACATCCTCCCCTGTAATAAACACAGAGACCAGAATATTACCGTAAGTATGTTCATTATGTGAGACGGCTAAGAAATTAGGGGAAAACAAAGCAAAACCTGGCTCCATAAAATATGATTAGTAGTTTTTGCTAGAAAACATTGGCAACAAAAGGATTTTATTAATGTTTCATAGAGGTTGGATAAGACTAAATGACTGAAGCTAAGCAAGGATTAACATCCATGTGTAATTTACGTGTGCTCTGTCCAAAATGATTTTGATGCTCATGTGCGAGTTTAATTGTTCCCAATGTCTTTGCAGAAGCAAGTGCCTGAAAATTGACTTTCAAAGGCTGGCAATGTATTTCCCTAGAACTCGTGGATATTTAAAACCTTGTTGTTTGTCTTTGCTCAGTATAGGACACATCCTTCTCTCCTGATTAAGGCGTTTGTGAGGTATGTATGGTCAGATAAGCACAAATAACTGAGACTGATTTATGAGTTACAGGACCTTAGTAATCCCTGATGACTGGCGCAGTTTTGGTGTGGTTTGGGTTGTATCTCCAGTGCAGTTGCTTGGAGTTGTCTGTACCCTCCTTGCAGCTCTTCTTCGCCTCTGGGTGGGAGAAGGACCATTGCTGAAGTCTGAATCTGGCTTCTGAATTTCTGCACTCTTTTAAGTTTGCTTTTATCAATTGTATTTGAGACACCTCATGAAGTGACTTAGCAGTGGGGTGTTTAATATTGGTGAATATTGAGGCTTCTCTCTTTGCTTTAAGTTCTCTAACTGTGTTTTAGTTAGTCCTCATTTGCACGTTAAAATACAATGTATGCTTTGGAACAGAAAATTAGAGCAAACTTTGAAAACAAATAACTCTGAGGACCTAAATTTAAGTCTGCACATAGCCTAGGGTTTTGCTGTTTTTGAAGGTGTATTTTCAGACAACTCTCTGGGTAAGATGCAGAAAGGTTGCATCATTGCCACAGCTCTGGCTGGCAAAACATGCCATAAGAGCAGAGTCCTGTTGCTTAGCGACTAGTAAAAAATGATTAACCCTTTCCAAGCTCTGCCCAGTATTTGTGTGGAAGTCCTCCTGAGGCATCTTTGTGGACAATCATTGAATATTAAGAAACTACTCTAGTATTTCTAGCTGTTCACTATATTGATTTACTCATCATTAATGTCAAATGAAGGACCATCTTAATCTTACCATTAGTTACTGAAGGAGATCACTTAATAAAAAGTCTTTCTTCCGTAGCATGATGTGCAATTATTGCAAAGGAGGGATCAGTAAGAATGAAGTAAGTGGTGATTAAAAAATAATTTGAGGGCGATGGTGGTTGTCTTTGTTGCCAATATTTCTTCATATGAACTCAAGTATTTCTAAAACTTGTGTTGTGTTTACAGATTGAGGCTATATGTATTGATGTTGCTTTTGTGCAGGATACCTTTAAGCAAGAGTTTGGTAGCAACAGTAGTGAGGGAAGTCCCTCACCTCTCATCTCCTTCCAGTGCAACGGGGAAATTGTGAAGGCTAGGCTGAAAACTCTCTTTTTAATTAAAAATGGAATTAGTAATTGAGATTGATGAGCTGCAAAACTTCATTTTTTGTCTTTGCAAGGTGCCTGAATTTCAGCAAGAGATGATAAGCAGGAATGTGCTGGTGTGGTGGGGTGTGCTTGGTTTTAAATTGTATTGCCTTTTTGTGGATACTAATGTGCAGAAATATTCCACATGGTGTTGCTAACATGTTCCAGTGCTCACATTGATATATTTTTTTCAAATGTGATCACTTTGGGTGGTGGTCACTTCATCCAGCTTGAGTTGGTTTAAAAATTGGATGTGCACTCAGGCTACATTCAGAGCCAGAGGAGCAATTCTGGATGGGTCATTCATTCCACCTCTTTTAAACACTGTTTCGGTCTGCTCTGGTTTGTCAGTCTTTTGAAAAGCAGCCTAGCATTGCATTCCAGCCCATGATGGGTGTTAGGTGAGATGAGCCCAGCCCGCTGGTTTTAGTGGTGTCTTGTGTAGCATTATTTCCACAAGGATGGCTTTCTAGTGTTCAGTATGCTGCTCAATTACAGTGACTGTACAACACAGTTTTCAATTGCAGCAGTGGAAAAACCCTCACCTGGGACCAGAGGTTAAAGCATAGAGATAGAGGATTTTAAATTACAGTGGCCTCTCTTTGTGAAATTAACTGGTAATAAAAGCAAGAATTCTCCTAAAGCAAGAAACACTCTGGATTTCACCTCTCCCCCTGCACTGTTCCAGCAGCAGTAGTTATTCTCTGTAACTCTTGGCCCTCCATTCTGGTAGCACACGAGTATGCTGGGGCTGTTGGCTGCCCAGAACAGCTGCTGCAAAGACATTAATCGTCGTGCAGCATCATCGCAAGCATCTTAGTAGTAGAGAAAACTTTCTAAGCTAGAAATATTTTGTATTTAGTAGTGCTGGGATTGTGTTCTCTCAGGTGCTCTCTCTTTTGCAGGTGGATTAAATCCGACCCTAACAGAGACTTGTAAGGCATTAGAATCAATGCAGATGACAACTTGCTGGGAACACAACCTTTCCTGTGACATATCTGAATGCAATCTCCATATTTCTTAATCTATCCTTATTAAGTAATATAGTGTGTGCCCCTATCAGACAAATACAGAAACTGCTGGAGATCTTGTTTCCCTAATGCCTTCTCCTGATGCATTTAAGACTTCCAGCTCCAGAGAGCAGCCCCTGTGACAAACAAGCTGACAGCAGGCCACGTGCTGTTTCACACCACTGCTTTTGATGTGAGTCTCCATGCCACTGAGAGATCTCAAGGGAGATTAATGCTGTAACAGAGGCACAAACCAGAGCAGATAGTTCTGGATTGTTAGGCAGATTATTTACTGCTGTTTCATACAGCTTTCTTGACTCCCCAACAGCAAAAATAAACTTGTGCTACTGATATTGGAGCTGTTTGATTTCGTTGCTGTTAGTAAGGAGATGGATCTTGCAGACTGGGGTGGCATTTCACTGGAATGGGTGAATTCAACTTGTCCAAAATATGATCTGTCAGAGGAAATACCCATTTATCTTGCTGTCTGCTACTCCATGTGACATGCAGTGAGAACAGTATGTGTTACTCGCCCAGCTTTGTACCTCTCCTGGCATGTGCTGGTCGGTTGTCCTGGTTTGGTTACAAGCAAGTAATCTTGTGCTTCCCATTTTGTTTCTGGGCAGAGACCAGCCTGGGAAACTGTAACATAAGTGTCCATTGATAAAGAAGTCCAGCAGTCTTCTGTGTGCTCCGGAGGAGAAACCAGCAGCACAGTGCTGGGGAGGGAAGGGCTGAGGCACTGGCGCCCCAAGCTCTCTGCTGAGCCGTGGTCAGAGGGTAACGTCTGCCTCAAATCTGCTTTCTCCTTGCCTGCTTACTGGGATTGGAAATCAGAGCACTGGTATCGCTCAGTAGTGATAGGCACGCCAGGAGGCAACATGTAGTCACACTGTGTGCTTTTCCTTGGCAAGACACTAAGTTTCGATGTTCTTTTAGGAGTGTTTCTGGGGGCAGTTTTCACAGAGTTGAGATGCTGGGACTTAATAATATGCTTTTTAACAGAAGCAAACTGAAGCCAAGACTTTCGTGGGCAGTAGGGCCATCACAAAGTAGTATGTGTGGATGAACCTGGTTGCCACTGGGGGAATGCTTGGGGTTTTTTTGTACCTTTCTCGTTCAGATTTTGTATGCAACTGAAGGCCTAGGGATTTTGAGGAGTTATATGGGAAATTCTGAACTTTGGACAGGCTACAGCTTACTTTGATGCTGAAACCTAGCAGCAAAGGGCACATCCTGAGAGGTATGTGGGTTTCAGGGGGAAGGGCGATCCAGGGGCTAGGATCAGATCTGAGTTCCCTGCAGACATTCCGTGTGTGCATGTCAAATACCTTGGGCTTAGACTGTCTGTGAAGCCACAGCTATTTTTGAAGTAGTATCTTCTCCTCTCCTTACCAGGGAAGAAGCACTGTGGAGGGGAGGAGGCTCAGGTATTCTGGTGGGGTGTGAGGGTAATGTTAGCACCTGAAATCATGCTGGGACCTGCCTGTACCCATCTCTGCAAGCTCCAGGTTGGGTGGAGCCGAGTCAGCTCTGGTCCAGCATCCACAGAGCTGTGTTAACACCATGCTGGGTCTGCTTCTCACCAAATACACAATGTGCCCACCCACAGGGATCGAATTATAAAATTTCCATAAATTCTATAATTTACTGGAAAAAATCTAGACATGCAGATATTCATTAGGTCCAGAGGTGCTTCAGCCATGTGAATTGTGAACTGAAAAATAGCATGTGGAATTCTGGTCACTAGAATGGGGAAATAAAAGGTAACTAATGTAGAAATTATTGATTTTTATTGGGGTTTTTTACCTTTTCTTGGTTAATGTTCAACCATACTGAGCTATACTTGAAGACAGTTGCAAACACAAAATGTGAGATGGGCAATAAGGAGTGGCTGATCTCATTTTAACTTCCTTTAATTAGTGCAGAAAGTAGGCTGTCGACCGTAGCTGAAGTGGAAGGGCTGCACACTGAAGCATTCACTGAGGTGAATTAATATGTGATTCCAGGTGAGGCCGTTTCTTTCAGTGCTGTCAACAGTGATCACTAGGGATTTTGTTCTTACCAGCTGGATGACAGCTAATGACAAATTTCTTAATATTTGTTGCAGTGTTGATGCCTTTAAGTGTATGGCACAGCAGGAGAAACGATTCACTGCTCTGAATAGCTGAACCTGGCCTTTTTGTTCTCACCATTTGAGTTTAATGGTATAGCATAAAATGTAAAAGCCTGTGATATGAGATTATCAGAAATTCTTCAGTTAGACTGTGAACTTCCATATTTTAAATTGCTTTCAATTCATCGTGCTTCAGAGCTAGAACAAATCTTAATGCCACAATGCTATAGAACACAGAAAATTGTGTAGGAAACTTCCACACAAAACCATAGAAAATTGTTTTGAGGCACTGTACAGGGAGCTATTCTGTCACATTTCTCATTATTTTGTGGGTTATTTTTTGAGCACTTTTCTATCCTGTGAGTTATTTCCCTTTCTACTCCCCTCAAAACCTAATGAAAAATTTATTACATTTTTTATACTAAAGAGGCCTCCTAGTCATGAGTACTTTAATGCTGTGATGGGCAGGGAAACTTGTCTGCAGAGAAAGAAACTAGAAACAGAGCTATCTCTAGGTACCCATACAACATCTGCAGCCAGCACAATAACCGGTCAGACAGCTGCTGCACTCTCCTAGCTAGTAAAAAATGGAGCAGAACCCAGAGCTCCATCATCATCTCACTTTGGAAATAGCTAGCAGTCACTTTGTCTGGAAATCTTCATAATCTGATTTATTTTCAGTGACTGGGTGAATGTATTGCTGTATTTTGTGTTACAAAGGAGAATATGCTTTCGGTCTAGGCTCTTCCTCTTGTAGGCTGCCAAGCGTTAGCAGAGACCTAGTAAAAGCAAACTTTAGCAGTGTTTCTTTCCACTGGCATGTAGATCACTGTGGAAGGATGGTTGTAGGTAGTCAGGACTGTCTGTTGGGCCTTACACTCACAGACACCACACAGAGGGGTTACAATGACTGCTCAGTTTTGTCAAAGTGTCCATCCAGTGTTAATTCCTTGACTGGGATGTGGGTGAGTGTTGATGGAGAACAACATTGTGATTTACCTTCAAGCATTAGAGGGCAACTGCTAATTGTCCTAGCAAGTATTTCAAGGTTTCCCAGCCCAATAAACTTGGATGCTATTGCAATGCAGTGGCTGAAGATAGTGTTTTGCAACCATCACTTATGCTGATAGATACTTTCTTACAGGTACTGAAGCCAGATCAATTAAAAAGGTTTTCCCCTTTGGCCACAAGAAGTTTCTAGTAATGGTAAATGGAGATAATAGTTGAATGTTTTGATTCAGTCTAAAAACTAATTTCCATAGTATCAAGAGGGAGAAAATGCTATAGAATCACACAGACTTGGGAAAGTACATGCAAATACTATATTGTGAGAAGGCAGCTCTATCTGCAGATAAAAGATATAATTGTTATTGAGCAAGATCAGAAGACGCCCAAGAAATATATGACTGTAAATGTATTTGACAGGAAGCAAAGATGGTAATTAAAACAAAGAGTGTCCCACTTACAGACATTCAGTGCTCTTCTTGTGGTCTGGATCACCTAATTCCATCTGATAAACATTACTTTTAGTGTGGGAGTGCTTTGTCCCCACTATGCCATCAATTTGATTTTCCTAGCCCATTAGCAGCAGCACATAATAGCACAGCATGTATCTTAAGATGTTGCACAGGGGTTTATGTCCTAGGATCTTGGCTATAGGTCACAGCTTGGAGTATTGACAATATCCAGTAATGAGGCAGTGCCATGTCAGATGCAACTGGATGAGTTATTTGTAGCAAGCAACTGATTTAATTTCTTTCCCTCAGTCCCTGAATGATCTACAGTGAATTTCGACGGCCAGAGATGTGCGTGTGTGAAATGACAATAACTGTTTCATGCAAATAGGCTTCATGCTCTGGATGGCCTATCAACTATTCAGAGAAATTATTTCTCATTATTTGCTATTTCAGCTGAATGACAGGCCTTGCAAGTCATGGGGCGTTGAGTCTGATCCCTGAATCAAGTTTCCAAACTCACATGGAGCTTTGAAGATGATATTTCAACAGGGCCATGTGAAGAAGATAGGGTTGAATGTACGAGCAGTGTGGTGGTGGTTAATGGATGACTTGGTATGGGTTTGCCGGTACAGCCACGGGCAGGTTAAACTGACCTGTGACAGTAGGGATTCAGTCCCTGCTCCACTGGCAGCCACCAGTGAGACCAGGCTGCAAGATTCACGCAGCCCAGGCTTTCTCTCTGCCCAGGAAGCAGTCGGCTTTTGCTGCGTTCCTTATGTGCTTGTTTTTCAGCAGGAGGTTGTACATGAGAGCGCTACATCATTTGTGACAGTTGCAGCTCTAAATAGGAAATGATTAATATTTCATGATTATTTTTCTGTAAGGTATGATTCTTGGGAGAAGGCATCGGTCTAGCTTTCTGGAGAGAATGAGCCTGCCTTGCTTAGCTTCAAATCAAACTGTAGCCAGGCACTGCATGGTAATATACCTATATTAAATGAAAACTCTCTGGCTGACTGACTAATGCCCTGCGTCAGTACCAAAGCGAACACTTAAATGTTAGAAACTTCTCTTTCACTTGTCAGTCTTTCAAGTCAGCTGACTTTCTGACTTTGCTTTGTGCACCTTTAATATTGGCTTTAAAATACTGCAAAAGGTCATGAACGCCCAGCAACTGCAACAATTGCAAAATCTTTCATTCTGATAGCGGTCTTTCTTTTTTTCTTATTTATTTATTTTTCCCTTTTTTGAGTTGTAAGGAAACCATAAAATATTTCAGTATTGCACTAGAGAACAGCAAACAATTGGTCAAGGAAATGTGCTCGTATCTGTAATGGAACCTTTCTGTGCAGATAGCTATTCAAAATGCCTCAAGGAAAAATATGTTGGCAAATAACTTACAGAACTTCTGGTTTTATAACATTTATAAGATAGTCCCAGAGTTACAGTTAATGAGCAACTGGGCCACCAAGACTTTGCCTTATGCCCTGGGCTGTCATGGAAAGATTGGTAAGAAAAATGCAATGGAAGTTGCTCTTTCTTCTTTGCAAGTTGTACTGTAGGAAGACTTAGGGAATCATAGAATGGTTTGGGTTGGAAGGAACCTTCAAGCCCATCCAGTTCCAAGCCCACTGCCACGGGCAGGGACACTTTTTGCTGGATCTGGTTGCTCAAAGCCTTATCCAACCTGACCCTGAACACCTCCAGGGAGGGGGCAGCCACCACTTCTCTGGGAAACCTGTGCCAGTGCCTCACCATCCTCACAGGAAAACAGTTCTTCCTAAAATCTAATATAAATCTCCCACCTTTCAGCTTAAAACCATACCCCCTCATCCTATCTCTGCACTCCCTGATACAAAGTCCCTCCCCAGCTTTCCTGTAGCCCTGTTAAGTACTGGAAGGCTGCCCTAAAGTCTCCCCAGAACCATCTCTTCTCCAGGAAAAACAACCCAAACTCTCTCAGCCTGTCCTCATATGGAAAGTGCTCCAACCCTCAGATAATCTTCATGACCCACTCTGGACTCTCTAAGAGATCTATGACTTTCCTGTGCTGAGGACTCCAAGACTGAACACAGGACTCCAGGTGAAGTCTCATAAGAGCAGAGCTGAGGGGCAGAATCACCTCTCGTGACGTGCCGGTCACCAGCTGATACCAGACTTTAGTAGGATGCTATTAAGTGCTTCAAATCAGAATGAAGGAAACAGTGAGACAGGCATATAGGTTCTATTATTTAACCTGAACTAAGTAAACCAGAAGAAAATGAGATTAAAAGACAGTGTATGTTCCCACAGACTAGTATACTAGTTTAATCCTTGTGCAATATAAGTAATTCATGGTAATACTGCAATGTAAGTAATTCACAGCAGATTCTGCTGGTCCCAACCAAGGTTTAATTCTGTTAGACACAGTAGAGAATGCTACAGAATCATGATGAAGGGCAGTTAAGATTGCAGAGAGAAAACAGATGTTAGGAAGAGTCAGCATTAAGGTCATCTGTGAAATGTTAATTTATTGCCCCTCCCCATGCAAGTGCAATACTTGTTCTTAGTTACAGTCACTGTACAATTTAGAGTTGGATTTGGTTTTATATCACAGCTGTTTCAGGTTTTTTGCAGGGTGGTTGGCTGACTCTAAATAAGGCAGAAAGGAATGTGTCAGAATGGCAACTCCTTTCTAAGACAGCTCAACATTCACAAGACACTTGAAAATAAGTTTTGGAGAGGAATGATTTACAACACTAGAAGTACTTTGAGAATTCATTGAGAGACAGGGTTGTCTCAGAATTTTTGTCTGCAGTATCCAAGGATTCAGGGACTTAAAAAAAATTACATAGCTGAGTTCTTTTGCTTCTCTGTCTAAAAAAAAACCAGATAAACCAACCCCTTTGGGGTATGTGTAATTTTCTGCACATGTGGGGATTTACTGTGGTGTTTGATGATCCATCTTTTTTAAGGTAATGTAGCTGATATGTCAGGGACAACTTGCTCAGCATTATTAAAATTCATGTTGCTTTATGAATTTAGGACTTATATCAGCACAATACAAAGTATGAAATCAACAGCTACTTCATAGGTCAGCGTAGACTTCAGATAATAGGCAGTGTAGCCAGGAGGAAGTACCACCTTTATCAGTGGATAGCGGGCACATTTTTAGGTGTTGCTTTCCCTGATCAATGTTACATAAATTTGCAGGCTTGTTTTATGATCTATTTATCTGAAAATCATTGTTTGTTTGGCTCTTTTCTCTTAAAGCATCATTGTTTGGTAAAAGGAGCAGTTAGGCTTGGTTATAATGATTACAAAAAGGAGGTGTAGTTCTGTCTGATGCCGCTGGCACAGAAAAGCCTCTGCAGTTCTTGGTTTCCAAGTTAACACTGTCTCAGTGCTGCTGACTGTCGATAGATTGTTCCTGAGCCCTGGCTGTCTAAGCAGCTGTGAGAAGTAACAACATAAACTTAGAATTAAGAATTGTCAGCAGTAATTAAAAATCCGGTCTAAAGGCTTTCATTCAACAAATACTGACTGTTGCTCAAAGCTCTGAGGTATATTTTTGATTCTGTGCATATTCCAAATGTATTTGGTCTTATTATAGCCAAAGCATATACTTTCAATGCCATTGTTTTACTGCTTTTTGTGAGCAAATAAATGGCTCTAATTCATATATGTTCTTGGTGGGTAAAAATCAAGGGATTTAACTGCAATTGTATGCATGAATTTACTTTTGGAAACTGGTTCAATATTTCTGCCTTCCTACAGATTAATTGTACTGGGATTTGCTCTGTTATGCTTCTCGCTTCAACTTATTTTTCCTAAGATTTCTCATACATTGTAAGCCTCGTTTCATACATTTAATATCACTGTTCATCAGCCTAATTACCCTGCAGTCCCACCAATTTGGCACAGAACCTGAAAGAGAGACTCAATATCCCTGCCTCAGCTCCTGCACCATCTGGTCTTTCCAGTTCAGAGCCTTTGGCTGTGGTCTCCTGAGGAGCATACATCTTCTCAGCTGTTCTGGCTCACATATTGCAGCTGCATCACTGACAACTGCACTGTTCCTTTCTCTTCCCAGTTTCTGTTGCATCTCTTCACATCTTGCTGTTCTTCCTTCTCATTCCTTCCTGTTCTGTACAGAATGCCTCTGTTCTACAAAAAATATAAGATGGGAATTGATGTCCTTCCCAACGCCTAGCAGTGAGAAAGGAAAGCCTTTCCCAGGAGCTCAGAGAGGACTGCTTCTACACAGAGCCAGATCTGTACCCACCAGCCACTGCTGGGTCCTTGCAGCAGACAGGATGAGGAATAAGTAAAAGCCCTTCATGCACCAGGGTGAAAAACAGCCAGTACAGGCTTGTACAAACAGCTACTAAGCCAGGACAGTTTCTGCAGCTGTAGTCTGAGAGGTCAAACAGCAGTATGATGTTGTGTGGAATGCGATGTACAGCCACTGCAATAGGCAGAAGCACATCAGGAGAAGCTGAGAAGATACCACTTCAACAAACATAAGGTCATGAGTTCCTGATTAAAAGCAAGCAACATCAGCTCAGAAGGGGGTTGTGTTTGGTTTTGGTTTTCGTATAATAATATCATGATATAGTTATGCAAAATTGAGAACCTCATCAATATTACATCTGCAACAGATGGTGACAACCCCCTGCATGGACAAACAAGCCATTTAGTTCTTCAGGCAACATCTCCAGAGCAAGATGTAGTATCTGACCTTTTGGTTCAGCTGTGAGATAAACCAGTGGAAAGCCACATCCAAAGAGCTCACTGTTGAGTCCAAGTCTATGCAGGTACATATGAAAACTATGCTCTAGGTAAGGCTGACAGTAATTCACTGCAGTACTTTGTGACCTGATTTTATACAGCTGCAATGCAATGCATTGGTTTTGGCTTTGAATTTCAAACAGTTTCTTTTGGGGGAAACAGAACACTTCTTTTGGATCCAGCATCCTGCTGAATGCAGTAGATACAGATGACAGGATATCTGTCATTGTTCAGAAGATGGCTACTGAGTCCTTGGGGGATGCAGTTTGCATTTGTGAGCAGCTCCTGGATTTCTTCAAAACAAAGGTAAGAGCTACAAGTCTGATGGAAAATATGCTGATCCAGACCTTCCCCCACCACATTGCCTTGTAACGGGGAGGTCACTGAAAATTGGTTTGGTTTTAGGGACAGGTGAACAGTTTGCTGAGATGATGAAATTGAAGCGGTAGAAAAATCACAGTGCTAAGGGTAAAAATGGACGGATCTGAGCCTCTGGTCCTATGTGGTAGAAAGTCTACTCAGCCTGTGGAATGAGTATGGAACTGGTTAAGCACTGCCAGCATCACATAAATCCATGTTGCTGCCATCAAAGACAAAACAATACGATCTCGGTTGTCCCAATGCTCATGTGATGTGTGTGGTAATAGAAGTTGTTTTTTCCTGACTCAATTTAAAAGCCCTGTATGAAAGTAAAAGGGCTTTTTCAGTGTGAGTGCTTGCATGTGGAAGCCAATAACTCAGTTGCATCCTGCTGGAGAAGTGCAACCATGACCCTGTTGCACATTCTGGCTGGCAAGACAGGAGTAAACAGGGTCTATAGAGTTCACGTTTGAGTCTCAAATGTATCTGGGAGAAAATTTCTGGAGTAAAGATGCCGCAGATTTGGGGTGAAATACAATAACATGTCTGCTTATTTTCAGATTTCGAATCCCATTGAATCTGAATTATTAGCCCAGCACTGAAGCAGCTCCTTTCATGACAAGTCTTCTGTAGCCTGCAGGGATCCCTGGATACAAATGGTTTGTTTTGAGTATATTTCATTCAATTGGAAATAAAGCTTATGTTTAATATATTACAAAAGAGACTGTGTTTTTGTCTTTGCTGGGTCAGAATGTAGACTCTCCATCTACTCATCAGCATGTATCCACTTTTTTTGGCTCGGTTTTTTCATTCTCAGGCAGAGAAAAGTGATCTTATATCACACAGTGCTATCTTGTGCTTCAGCTGGGACTGCTCAGCAAGATGCCTATAGCCATAAGCTGTTTGGGCTAATGTTCAGACAAGATAGTGTGAGGGCTCCTTTCTCACCAGGTATTTGTCCCTTCCCCAACTTATTTGTTACATTACCATTTTCCTGCCTGAGAAAAAAAAGCCGATTAGAGTGTTGGCGCACATCTGCCTTTACCCAGTGGTGGTGTCTCAGTCCAGAGCAGGTCTCCATACAACCCAGCTGGTGGGTGGCTGGGTGGATTGGCTCAGGGTTTGGAAGAAGAGCAAAGCAGGAGCACTGGGACACTCAGCCCTTCTCAGGCCCATACCAGTATGTGCCTTAGGGGAAAATCACAGCATTTCACCTGATCATATGGATTTTACTTGCCAGTCAAGTCTCTGATAGCTGAGCGAGAGATGCAAGATTGCTATCTAAAACAGTTTGGAGGTCCAAGCAAATGTTCTTCCCAGCTTGCAGGGCTGTTACTAGTTCTCACATGGATTGTAGCCTATTTGAGAAACAATACCATCATTAACAAATAAACTTTTGCTAGAAAAGGGAGCAGCCAGCCTAGTACTCTTTTTCCTAGCCTGAGTCATTTTCAGGATTGAGTGATAAGAAAAAACAAATTATAGTGATAAGAAAAAAACAAAAACCAAGTTGTAGTTAACAGGGCGGACATGTTGTGCTGTGTTCCCGGCTGTACTCACCCTCTGGCTCCTACCCCAGCCCCATCCAGAGCTGCTTGAAGCAGACACACTGGCCAGGCAGGAGGCTGGTGCAAGGTCGGGGTGTAAATTATTAACCCCACCTCTCTTCTGCTCTTTTAGCTGAAGTTCTGGCCTTGCCTCGATCCTACAATCACTAAACTAACAAAGATGCCATTGAAGCCAGCCAGCTCTCCCTGACTGTACATCCTGAAATTCAGATCAGTATAGTTCAACCCTGAAAACATAAGCACTTTGCTTTAATGCTGATGTGGCATATGTTAATAGCTATAACTGCATGGGATGATATGAATTTTTGCTCTTGTTTTGATGTGAACACTCATGTTTATATTAAATTAATTTTTAATTTAGTACACATATTAAAATAGGGGCATGACATGAAGTGGTTCTGCCTTGTCTACACAAGCTACCAAATCAAACCATTTGCCCTCCTCTTGGCTGAAGTTGTTTCCAGGAAGAAGTTCTACAATATTGGCTCTCTGCTGTGCCTTGCATTGATTCTCTTTTTTTCTATTTCTGTCTCCTTCCCGATCAAATGCTAAATTTGGTTTTGACCCAGATCTATATAGCTTACTATAGCAAAAGGGTTGGAATATATGTAGGCACATACTTGTTAAGCAGTAAAGGACAAACCTATGGCCACAAAAAAAAGGCCATAATGGCAGCAGTGAAACTAACTACACGAGCAAAAGCAATGAAAGAGAAAATTGTGATAATGTGTTATGACAAGGAAATGGAGCATGGATTTTTCTCCTCCTAGCATTAGCATGCTTTGTTACTAAAGAACTTGTTACCGTAATGGCTTGGGGATGGAAGAACATTTGCCCATTTAAAGTAACGCAAGCTTGTGTCTTCATGCTTTGAGAATGACTGGATTCTCAAGAAAGAGTAAGAATGGGAGTGTCAATTTTGGAGTGGCAGTTTTGCTACTCTGAGTCCTATCATGTGTTGCGAGGCAAGGCAGAATGTTACAAAATGGATGTTTTCTGCCAGAGACGGGGAGATCCAAAATCACTGCGCTTTTTCATGTTTATGAATGATTAGTGGGAAAATTAAGGCTTTAATATAAGTCAGGGATAGAAAAAGCTTAGCCCCAAGATCATGGAGATTCTGTAGAGCAGAATTACTGAAATGATTTAGCAGAAGATTACACAATGTAACTAACCTTATGTACAGCTGTGAAATTACTTCTATCTGTTTATTTAAAATGTAAAATCACATAAATGTGCACACAGAAAATTCTATAACTTTTCTTCACTCCCATGTGAAACCCTCGTGTTTTCTCATGAAAAAACATTACTGAAGGACAATCTTGGCTGGCCCAGACACCCTATTGTACCCTCATCCTAGGTTGGACCCTCATATCAGCAGAGGAAATTTGCACAGGCAGGCACTTGGAATAGTGGAAGCAAACTGGTTTTGCTGGTTGCTGCTGCTACCACTGCTACTTTGAAAGTCTGAGGGGTTTTGGCTAAGTGATCTGTATTGCTTTGGGGCATTTTCTCCAGCTACCAAACCATGTCTATTTTGTCTCCTTCCCCCATGAGTCAGTAGGGGGGAGCAGTGCAGCTCCTAGAAAAGATACAACCTGGTTATAAGCAGTCATCGTTTTATTTGACTCAACTTTGGCAAAGGAAAATTGGCTGGGGCTGGAGTACAGGCTGCATCTTCTAGATTCGGATGATGCTAAAAGTTGGTGGGTCGTGAGTTTTGTGGGTGATGCATCTTTAAAGCAGCTTGTGGGCATCAAAAGTTCCCTTAGCACACTGAGCCCTCTGGGTGTCAAGGGAAGGGGAGCCTGCCCTGTGCTAATTAAAACTCTTCTCTCAACTTCTCATTGGCAAGGTGCAAAAAAAAAAAAAAAAAAAAAAATCCTCTTTTCATGCTCAGAGACTAAAAATAAATCCTATTTTCAGTTTCAGAAGCGGCCGCATGACTGAAATGAGCCCCTCACTTTCATTCATATTTGCTGTCTATTAATCTGTTAACCTCACCCTCAGCAGGGTATGACTCAGGGCTTTGCATTGTCTTCTTCCCTAAACTATTTGTGTTTTGACTTTAAATTCTGCTGTCTGACGCAAAGCAGTGCTGAAATCATGACAATTTGATCCAGCCAGCTCCCAGGAGGCTTTTGATCTTTACTGGCTCGTAAATGTAACTCTCAGAACAGCTATGCCGAGCAGATACTGATATTTTTACACCGAATGTTGGTAAGCAGATGTCACAGGCTTGAGAACAGCCTTGAAACTCCACGTAAGAAAATATGTGAGTATGTATGTGGAGGAGGGCTAGAGATAAAAATAATTCCCTGGTTACACGAGAAGACATATACTCCTTAATGTGTTGGTGTTTTGCTATTCCTGTTCATGGTACTCAAACTGGAGGCTGCACTGGAATAAGTGTAACAGTAAACTCCTTCATTGCTTCTACATGGCCCTTGCAGCGGTGACTTCTCTCTGGCTCCAGTCCTAGCTGAGCTGATAGGTCCCATCCACCTGCAATGACCAGAGGGTCTGTGCTGTGTGATGGACCTTAAGAATCCCACGCTTGAGGCATCCTATAGTAAGTGTAGGTCATTGGGAGGAGAGGCAGGAACAGTGAGAAAATGAGAGGCCCTTCCAGAGTTGACAAAGCCAGGACAGGACTCAGAGGCAGGCATGGCACAGTTGAACCTGAGGTGACCCCAGCTCTGATGCAGGAAGGCTGAGTCACTGTAGGCACAGAGCAGTGCTTTCTATTATAAACCACCACCAATTTTAGTTTGGGGTAAGCGATTGTGCTGCCAGCTGAGCAACTGGGTCAGGCCAGCTGCTGAAGGCAAACTGGTGGGCATGCATGGAGGTGCCCTCAGTGAGGCTGCTACGCTGTCTTGGTCAGCTCCTTAGGCTGGGCACCCACACAGGTCCTTGCTGAGGGGCACTCACCCTCTGGTGTCAAGGAAGCCTCGTGCCTGGATCTCAGACAGCACAAAGCAGTCAAGGGAACCCATGCAGAGCACAAGAGGTTTGTGCTGAAATAGTGACACTCACAAAAACCTTGCAGTGTTGGTATGCCCAAAGGTGGACATCCACTCAGAGCCAGCAGTCAAATCTTACCCTAAGATTCCTCTTTCTATTTAAAATTTTTAAATGCAGGCAGCATGAAATTCTGAACAGGTAAATGTTGGAATGTTGAGTGAAAGTTATGATTTGAGGTTGGGAATTTTTGTCATTCTTAGCAAAATCTATTCTTGAAACATCCTTCTGAAGCACATAGCAAACCTTCAGGGAGGTGTGTCAGTCAGGTTGGCATTGAACCTACTTAATCTCTTTGCAGTGTGGGTTAAAACCCAGTGATCTACGGCCGCCAGTCACTTGCCTTGACACTTGTGCTCTTAAAGGACTGTGGCTACAAACTGCAAAGCCCTTATGTTTCCTTACAATGTTACAGTCTTCCCTCCCCTCACAGCTTTGGTAATGAAATTTGAGCTGTTTATTGTGTACTGAACTTAGGGAGACCATAAATATTTGCATATAAATATGTTTGATCTTTCAAGCATGCAAAATGAGCACAAGATAACAACTCTAACATTGGACACAAGCAGAGTTCAAGTATTTTAAAATTAAAATGATTTAAAAGAATCTATCTCTGTGGTGGCAAATGAACTTTTGTTTTGAGGAAACAAAACCTCCCCCTTGTCATTAGATACAGAATAAAAGCAGATATATAGGGACTGAATTTTAAATGCGACAATGGCACTTATTCTGCAAGAAAAGCCATGCCTGTAATGAATTGTAAATTATTTTTAGTTGCCACTGGAAACGGAGAAGGGGGGGGAATAATCAATATTGACACAACCCTGCTTTATTTTTAAGCTGTACTGATCTTTGGTGACATCAATTAGATGAGGAGAGAGCTAGAGCTGCAGTGAACTACATAAAGTGCAAACTATTTTGGTGTTTAGAAATGAACCACAACAGCCAGACAAGTGTGTTGCTTGCTGCTGCGCATTGCTGCTAGGATGGTCATACCATCATGATGACTGCTTCATCTTCTCGTGTGAGCTGGGCACATGCTCGGAGGCAGGTCTCACTGGGAGACCACCGACTGTGAACGGGGTTGTTGTCACCACCATCACCCCACCAGTGCTGGGTCCATCCTGGGGGCGGAGCATAAGGGCAAGGACACCAGACCTTATGTCAGACCTTGCTACTACCTGAAGTCAAGTTGTCTGACTTTTCTGTCTCCATTAACTTCATGGACGGTGATCCTTTAGCTGGGTAGGAGTGGGCTGGAGTCAAGTTCAGCAACCCAGCCATTGTCTTGTTTCTTACATGAAGTGAAATGAAATCTCTCTGAAGCTTTATTTACCCTTAAGCTAGCATGCAAGATGCAGGGCTGGCTTTTCGCTCCTCATGATGCATAACTACATAAGGTAGAGCCTGTGACAGGGTGAGCCATCCAGGGAAACCTTGTGCTTATTACTGGTCTGTTTTGGAATCCACGAAATGATGCAGCATGGTCAAAATGCACTCAGAAAAAAACAGATTACTAAGATCTTCTGGTTAAACTGATGATATTTAGCTAGTTCTAATGTGATTTCCTAAAATTCAGTGATGATGTGATGTTGCTGTTGTACAAAATGCCATGGGACTTCTAATGACAGCACAGATCAAATTTTCTGTTGCATGACTCATGCTGAGGAAAAGAATGCCATACACAAGGTGGGGGAAAAAGTAAAGTATGTTCACTAAGACCCTCCTTGCAGAACTGTGTGGATGCAATCAATTATAAGCACATGGGCCATGCAAGACTTTTTGATGTGGAATAAAATTGACAGCTGAATTGCAGATACCCTTTGGTAAATTTTATCCACTGAACCCAAAATAGCCATAGTAGAGACCTAAACTACGTATCTGGCCCACTTCACCTGCTGTAAACCTTGAGGGGCTAAGGAGCAAAGGAAGGAATCATGCTTATGTGCCAATTAATGAGTTGCCTGAACCACACACTGGTGCTGAAGATCAGGGATCAATGGACGGGGACAGTAGGATAATTTTGTGGGACAGAATTTGCTAGATAAATATTAGATATTTGGTGGCAGAATGCACGCAACAAGAATCTGTTGAAAACACATGCAGAGGCACAAGAAAATTCCTGAAAATCTGAATTAAATATTTTCCCTTAAAATTTTGTTTGTATGTTTGGGTTTTTTGTTTTGTTTCGATTGTGGTGAATATTTTCTCAAGGTACTCAGGTGTATTGCTGATAGTGATATCTGCATCTGTCCATTTTGTGGGCATTCTGAGCTGTGCTCAAGCAGGGTGTAAAGTTTAGCAATACAGCTCCCAGCCGCTCAGGGTAGACCACAGTCCATTTGGACCCTGATTTCTCCTTAGTGCAGCACATGCCTTTTCATTTCCCATCTTAAAGCATGCTGTTGTGGCTCCTAACGTAACTTCTCTTTTGCTTCTTTTCATTCTGGGTCCAGTGATGAAAGTGAGCATTTGGGATGGTATCTGGGACCTGAATAAAGTTGCTGTTGAAGAGTTTCAACACAAAAACTGTGTATGAAGTGAAACAAGAGGCTTCCAAATCTCCATTCCAACTACAACAAATGCAGCAAGGATAGTCCTTTTATCTATGTTCACAGCTTCAGTGATTTCTACCTTGCTGTTCTTACATCAATTTAATTTTGTAACATTTATTGAGGGTAAAAAAAGAAATAAGATGAAAAGGAAAAAAGATATAAGGAAAGGAAAAAGGGGGAAAGAAAAGAAAAAGGATAAAAAGAAAAGAAAAAAAAGGAGAAAATAAAAAGGGGAAAAATAGGAGAAAGGAAAAAAAACCCCAAAAAAATAAAAAGAGAGGGAAGAAAGAAAGAAGGAAAAAAGATGGGGAAAGGGAAAAAGCTGAAAAGGGCAGGTTAAAAGAAATAAGGCAAAAAAGGGGGAAAAAAGAGATAAGAGGGGGAAAAGAGAAGAAAAAAGACAAAAATTAGGAGGGAAAACATAAAAATTAAAGGAAAGAAAGGAGAGAAAAAGGCAAAAAAGACAAAGAAAAGGAAGAATGACTAAAGAAAGGAAAAAGACAAAAATAGAAAGAAGAAAGATAAAAAGGAAAAGGACAAAAACAAAAAGAAGAAGACAAAAGGGAAAAAAAGACCAAAAGAAAGGGGGGGGGGGAGACAACAAGAAAAAGATGAAAAAAAAGAGAAAGTACAAAGGAGAAAAATAAAAGGGATAAGAAAAAAAGAAGGAAAATACAAAAAGGAAAAAAAGGAAAAGCGGGGAAAAGAGAAAAAAATAAAACAATAAAAGAGAGGATAGAAGAGGAAAGGGGGAATAGAGGGGAAGGAAAAAAGATGAAAAGGGGAGGTAAAAAAGAAATAATAGATAAAAAGAGAAAAGAGGGAAAAGGGAAAAAAAGGTGGAAAAATAGAAAAAAAGACAAAAAAAGGGAGGGAGAGGGAAGAAAAGAGATGAAAAATTTTTTTTCTTCCTTCTCCCTCCTTTTTATTTTTTATTGTTGGTCCCTTTCCTTTCCTTTCTTTCCTTTCTTTCCTTTCCTTTCCTTTCTTTCCTTTCCTTTCCTTTCCTTTCCTTTCCTTTCCTTTCCTTTCCTTTCCCTTTCCTTTCCTTTCCTTTCCTTTCCTTTCCTTTCCTTTCCTTTCCTTTCCTTTCCTTTCCTTTTCCTTTCCTTTCCTTTCCTTTCCTTTCCTTTCCTTTCCTTTCCTTTCCTTTCCTTTCCTTTCCTTTCCTTTCCTTTCCTTTCCTTTCCCCTTTCCTTTCCTTTCCTTTCCCCCTTTCCTTTCCTTTCCTTTCCCCTTTCCTTTCCTTTCCTTTCCCCTTTCCTTTCCTTTCCTTTCCCCTTTCCTTTCCTTTCCTTTCCTTTCCCTTTCCTTTCCTTTCCTTTCCCCTTTCCTTTCCTTTCCTTTCCTTTCCTTTCCTTTCCTTTCCTTTCCTTTCCTTTCCTTTCCTTTCCTTTCCTTTCCTTTCCTTTCCTTTCCTTTCCTTTCTTTCCTTTCCTTTCCTTTCCTTTCCTTTCTTTCCTTTCCTTTCCTTTCCTTTCCTTTCCTTTCCTTTCCTTTCCTTTCCTTTCCTTTCCTTTCCTTTCCTTTCCTTTCCTTTCCTTTCTTCCTTTCCTTTCCTTTCCTTTCCTTTCCTTTCCTTTCCTCTTTCCTTTCTCCTCTTTTTCCTTACCCCTCCCTTTCCCTTGCGGCCCCCCCCCACCGCGGGCGGGGCTGCGGGCGCGATGACGTCATGCGGGGAGGGCGCTATAAGCGGGCGCTGTCCGGGTGCTGAAATCGGCGGCGGCGGCGGCGGTGGGAGCGGCAGGGCAGGTACCGGGTCGGAGCCGGGGTTGGGGGGGTGCCGGTCAGACAGCGACCTACGGCAGGCGGTGGAACAGCGCTATAAACCGTAGAGCCATATAGAATATGTTGCTATTATCAGAATATATTTGTCTACATATTTGTAATATCAGCATTGTTCACAGTGCATTTTCTGTTTCTGGCTCACCCACACAGCACTTCAGCAGTGTCAAAATATAGGATGAGAGGTTACCTTGGATGCAAACACAATCTAACTACATATAAGATATATGTATACAAACAGTCATATTAATTCAGAACTGCTCGTGGTTTGAGTTTTTTCTTTTCCCATCGCCTCATTCTTAATTTGTTCTTGTTTTGAGTCTCTTTCTGTCAGTGAAGCATCAACTATGCTTTTTTCTTTTAAAAAGCATAGCTAATTTACTGCAGTTGTGTTATTTATTACAAAAGTTAATGCGAAGAAGACGATGTGATATATTTCTTCTTTTTTGTTCTTTATGGAAAGCTGCTGTTGGATTTCCCCTCACTCTCAGAGCAGGGGCTCATATATAGAAAAGCTTATAAGTTTTCATTGCGAATTTTTACTGGAAACATTAAGTTCACATCAGAGATGACTGCTGAGAGGGATCGAGAGAGAAAATTACTGCTGCCATGGAAACATCCCAGAAAGGAGATTTATTGTTTTGTGGGGAACTTCTATCAGTCTGCATTGCTTTTGTATGTATTAAATTGGGAACTTAATTGTTTAATTTTGTTAATATAAACTTCTACACTTCTTGGCCAAAAGGTGGTTTTCTAATTTATAAGATGTTAATAGAGGAGAAAATACACCTCCCCATTCAGGCTAGCTTCACAATTACCCATCCATAGAGAAAACAGCCATTGGAGCATATTGTCCTTTGAGAAGCACAGGAGAGAATGTGTTAATATAGGTCTTAATTGACAGTATAAAATGTCACCTGTTTTCTCAAAAAAGTATGGAATTAAGGTCTGAAATACTGGGGAGGAGTCCTCTTTCCCTAGGTGATGCAGTACATTCCATGACAAGACTTTATGACCTGAACTCAAAGCTTTAAAAAGAAATCATTCCCTTCGATAAGACTTTCAAGTATCATGTCCCAGTAAATTAGAAATGAAAATTCATCTTGAGACAAATACACCCCAAATATCTAGAGAGGAGCCAATGACCTGGTATTCCTGCAAAGGAAATATCCAGTTGAGTAACATCCTTGTGGAACACTAAACTAAGCTTTGCCTCTCTATGTGCATTTTGATTTTAAAGGAATGATGACAAGTCTTACAAAGGCTCTAACACTACATAATTATGCGCCATGAAGGAGGTTGAGTTCCAGGTCTCTGTGAGTGGGAGGTGCCTGGCAGATAATTACTGAACAACTCTCCCTTCCCCCATTCCACGGAAAGGACAGTTTCTCATGCATTAATCAAACTAACTCTATTCATAACCAGTCTCTCTGCTGGAAAGGAAAGTCTTAATTTAATTTATTTGCTACAATAAGTAGCAAAGTGCTTTTTTTCCCCATGGAGATATACGTTTATGGATAGGACTATTGCCTTTTTCTTGTGACAAAAAATGATGTGATGTGTTTGCTTTGTCTCAGGGCAAACTCAGATCTGTGGACCTCAGATCTGAGACCTTCTAACCAGCCGTTCTAAATTAATCCTTTGTAAAATCAATGCTCAGATTGGTCCAGGCTTGAGTAGATAGAAATGTTTGAGGAAATTGTATACCCAGGCATACTGAAAGGAAAAAAAAAAAAAAAAGAAAAGAAAGGAAAAAAAAAAAAAGGAAAAGAAAAGCAGAAGCAGCTCTCTGAATGGATACTGTTTTAATGATTTATTTAAGACACATTATGTTAGGAAAAAAAAACCCCAAAACCAAACAACAAACCTGAGTGGAAAAAAAGCTACAAATGAGCTGAAATGAGCGTATTCACACTCTCTTTCTACTTACAGCAGTGGGTAAATAGTGGCATAGGTAGTTTTTTCAGTCTGTCATGAAACACCATCTCAACAGGATACTTTTACCAAGCCAAAAATCAATGGAACCAAAATAGGTCATTTAAATAAAGTGGCTTCTATCTTTTTAATTTCTTTCTCATTGCTGTACTTCACCAGCTAATTTAACTGGATCAGAAAATTCTCCAACCTGTCTCATGGCCCCAGTGCATCAGTGCCTGAGCATCTCTTGGGAAATAGGTGACAGCAATTTGCTGTACCCTTATTTGCAGGAGTGCCTAATTTCATCAATTTGGTCAGATGCGTATTTTGCCTGCTTCTGTTCCAAAGTTTATTGTTGGCTGGTGTAAGCCAGGTAGACTGACTGATCTATCCTAATTGAATTTAGCTCACTCTTGCCAATGGTCATGTTTCTGCTTGTCCTGGGACCTGATTCAATTTTTGCTGAGGTGAATGAATGAATGAAATCACCACCGAGGACCTGCCTACTTGAGCTCATTTCCAAGATGGGCTTTGAGGGGTTCAATAAAATGATGTTGTACCTACAGGATAAATTAAACTTTGTCCTTTTATATAGGGGATCATTGCCCATAGCAAAATGATTCACTCATAGAGTCTCTTAACTAAAATTCACCTGTAATATAAATGATATATATTTTTAAATGAAATAGCCAAAAAGGAATTAATAACACTAACAGTAATGACAGAAATCAACCTACAAGTCATTTTATATGCCACATTCTCCACTTCATTACCTTAATTTCCTTGCAGTCTATCACCATTCAGGGGTATTACCCTGGCATGAAATTAGATACCCTACGGAGCAATCTCACAAAATAATACTGTATGTGGTTTTAATATTAATATTTTGAGTGACATTTTAATATAGGAATATATTGATTTCACTATTTGAAGCCTTCATTTTCATAATCAAAATGACGTCTAGATTCCTCTATGGGCATTTCGTGAGCTATATAGGATTTGTGTTTTATACTTTGATGCTGCCTTTGGAAAGCTGATGTTCATAGAGTACATAGAGCACAGAGATAAGAAATTTCTAGCATAGGAAACTAATAGTTTCCAGTAAAAAGAGGAATCATAGGGAAGATTCAGGAAAGATTCAGAAAAACTCCTATTTCCACCAAATTATATGGCTTCCATGCACGAGTTACATTAGGGTTCCATAATAAATTAAAAAAATGTGTAGTAACTCATAGTATTCTTAACAATGAGTTCCAGTTTAAAACAAAAATCTGTTTTCCTTCTCAATTTTGTAAGTCTGTCTCCATATATCAACTGATTCTTTTTTCTTCTTTATTTCAAGGAAATATTTTAATATGGCAGAAACTAAAACCTTGCAACTTGGAGCAGTCTGCGCTCTCATCTTTTTCTTTGTCCAAATCTGTTGGGTTGATGCAGCTTCCTTCCAGCAGCATCAGCTTCTTCAGAAAGATCCAGACTATGTAATGAAAAACTTACAACGGTTCCCAAATCCCGATATGATCAAAGCTCTGGAATACATAGAAGATCTTCGCAAGCAAACTAACAAGGGAGAAAGCAGCCCTGATTACAACTCTTATCAGAGTGTCCCATATCTCCTGCAACAGAAAGAAAACAAAGATCAGGTTCACCTACCGGATAACTTAAGGGATTCTTTGACTGAAGATGAGTCCCAATGGCTTAAGGTAATGTTGGAAGCCTTGCGGCAAGCTGAGAAAGAGTCAAATGTTGGCCCAAAGGAGAATAAACCTTATGGTCTGACTTCAGATACCAACTTTCCAGCTGGAGTAACTGATGATTATGAGGCTTACAAGTGGCCTGAGAGGTGGCAGAAATATCTCAAAATGCCACTTGGGCATTATGAAGACAGTTCAAGAGACAACCCTTTCAAACGTACTAATGAAATAGTGGAAGAGCAATACACACCCCAAAGCCTTGCTACACTGGAATCGGTGTTTCAGGAGTTGGGGAAGATGGCAGGACCTAGCAACCATAAGAAAGAAAGGCTAGATGAGGACCAAAAATTGTATACAGATGATGAAGATGATGTATATAAAGTGAACAACATTGCCTATGAAGATGTGGTTGGAGGAGAAGATTGGAATCCCATAGAGGAAAAAGTGGAAAGCCAAACCCAAGAAGAGATAAAAGATAGCAAGGAGGAAATTGATAAACATGAAGAGGAGATTGATGATGAAATGAAAAGATCAGGGAAACTCAGCTTTCTTGAGGACGAGATAAGAAGAGACAATAAAGACCAAATGTCAGAGGACGTTTCAGAGTTAATGAATTATTACCTGAAGAGGTTGATGAGTGGTGCTGGAAAGCGGAAATTAAGGACTGGAGGAGACCTTGAGGAAAAAAGAGCTCTTGCATTTCTGGATAAGCAACTTGACCCTCAATCTATAGCTCAGCTGATAGAAATCTCAAGGAATTTACAAATTCCCCCTGAGGACTTAATAGACATGCTTAAAGCTGGACAAAAAAAGCAGCTTCAGAGCGAAAGGCTGGAATCTGAGAAGGAAGTAGAATTCCCAGAAGACCTTGATGAGATCACTGAAAATAATCTAGGACAGAGCGATATATTTAAAAACAATGTAAACTCTAAAAATGGGTACATGAAGCAGCCTCTTAATGTTATTCCAGAAAATCTACCTGAAGACCTCAATATTGAAGATATTGTCAGTCTTCTAGGAACTGACAATTTAGGTAATCAGAATCCCTCCTACTTACTAAATCGTCTTAATCAAGAAAATGATTTGCCAAGACTGTCTTACATTCCCAGAAGACTGAAAGGACACCCATTTCCTAAAGCTGTCTGGATGAATGATTTGGAAAGGCGACAAACGGAGTATGAGAAACTGAATGAGAAGGATGAAGAGCTGGCTGATTACTTAGCAAAGGTGTTGGCAAAATATCCTGAAGTCATCAATATGAACCAGATGAAACGAGTCCCAGTTCCAGCTTCTGAAAGTGACCTGCAGGAAGATGACCAACTGGAGCAGGCCATCAGAGAGCACCTAAGTCAGCTGGGACCACAGGAGGCTGCAAAGTTGGCTTCACTCAGCAAAAGGCTTTCCATGGCTGGGGACACCGATGACACGCAAAACAGGCAGTACATGGATGAGGATATGCTAGCAAAGGTGCTAGAGTATCTAAAACAGGAGAAATCGGAGCTTGAAAGAAATCATATTACTAAACGGGCAATGGAAAATATGTAATTGTTCCCCAAATATTATTTCTCTTCAATGTGTTGACCTCTATCCCAATTCAGTTGTGATTTCTTCCTGCTCTCCCACTAAACAACCTCTGGTAGACTACTTACCATTGAACAGTCTGCATATCTTTCTCAGAGCTGTTATATTGTTTATTGATATACTTATAGATGTTATAAAAGACGGGGCAAACAACAAATTGCTTCAAACGTTTTAAGAAACAATTTAATTAAATAAAGTAAAACTATAATATGTAAACAAATGACCTTTGCATTGTTAAAAAAACATGATAAATGAAAAGTGACAGTTATAATTTGAAATTTTTAATATTAATTGGATTATTTTGTTACTGTCTGTAGTGTTTTTTGTGAAGTATCAAATAAAAAAATAAAGCATTATATATATAGTTTTATTTACAAGGCTTTTTCTATTCAGTGTTTTGTTGTTGATGAATAAATTATTTCTGGACAATAGACTGTGTTTCTTTGTGGCAGTTGATAAAGTCATACTAATTTGAAACAGAAACATATTGTTACTTTTACTGACAATTCTTCTGGAGTCTATTCATTTATCACAGAGTAAGTTGGTAGCATATACTGCTAGTTTTCCAGCCTATAAGAGTACCAACTGGAATTATCTTTAAGGACAGCGTGTATCTGAAGAGCTTGCTGAAGTCAACTAGGGTAGTAACTGCATTACCTTTTC
The DNA here is from genome assembly GCA_033558105.1 of Coccyzus lansbergi. NCBI lineage: Eukaryota > Metazoa > Chordata > Aves > Cuculiformes > Coccyzidae > Coccyzus > Coccyzus lansbergi. The sequence continues at coordinate 367,812 of JAUMJK010000342.1, read as the reverse complement.
TGAAAACTAGCTCCCACATAATTAATGATTACATATCTTGGCAGCAGGAGGAAGATAAGACAGGCTAAAACAGACTCTGTATTGAAGCTCTAAAAAAAATACAAAGTTAAACCTTTGCACATGAGTAATAGCAGCTCTGGGGAGCTCTGATGAAGTAAATGAGAAGCTCCGCAGATGAGTTTCTCACTAACTTTCATGATGGCTACCACAAAGAAAGAGAGATGCTCCAAGGCAAGCAGAGAACTCACCCTGTAGGTAATGTCACTTTTTTTCCCTAATAACAATACTATTTCCCATTTAATGAAATGACTGTTACATAGAATCATAGAATGGTTTGAGTTGGAAGGGACCTTAAAGCCCATCCAGTTTTAACCCCTCTGCCATCAGATCAGGCTCCTCAAAGCCCCATCCGACCTGGCTTTGAACACCTCCAGGGATGCGACAGGCACGACTAATCTAAATCTTACCCTTTCCAGTTTAAAGCTGTTCCCACTCATTCAGTAACTAGAGGCTCTTGTAAAATCCACAGAGTCTTTATTATTCACTATATTACCTGGACACTTGAGGTATCTCTTGAGCTCCTGTTAAGACCTACAGTGGATGTTCTGGAAACACTGATCTTTTGCAGAAGGAAAAGCACTTGTGTAACTCTGAGTCAAACATGGTTGTCACTAGAATAGCTCAGGCGTAAGCATTTCCAGGATTACAGTTTAAAAGTGGATTTCGCTGTAGTATTCTTCAGCAGCTCACCTCTGCTAAATGGGGTGGGGATGGTTTTTGGTGAGGCAATGTCTAACGAAGTGAAGTGCAATGGCTGCAGAATTAAGACTTCTTCTTCAGTGCCAGCTTTAACCTGAGCAATCGCAGATAATAGCAGTTCAGTCAGAGTTCTTGCTTTGGGCTGCAGCAGTTTCCTGTTACTTGGATGACTCAAAATATTAAACACGGAAGGAAAAAAATACCAGAGTTAAATTCCCTTCTGTAGTCCAAAGAAGAACAAACCTGTTGCCATTAATGATGCACTTGCTAGTGACATAGGTAGATTAGAATCACTGTATTTTATTTAAAATTAAGTGATGCTTTTTAAAAATTCCAATTTTCACCACTTTGTTTCTTTACACTTTATTTCTCCTTGATCCTAATACAGTTGCTGCAATCCTAATAGTTCAGATGTTTTCTTTCAGTCAAATCTGTAACTTTTAATACTTAAATGCATAATACATACAACTGAGGAAAATTAATAAAAACAAGAGTACTAAGAACCAAATGAATGACTGCTGTTTGCAGTGAGCAAATTTCAGAATTTTTCATTCTAAAGCGATATTCTAACAAGACTCTATTTACTGCCCTTAACTCCATAGCCAGCTTTCTAGACAATTGCTTTAACAGGGCTGCAGTTAAACGCCCTTTCTAAATTTTTTCTTACAGGAGAAAATAATTAACTCATATAAATATTTTCATAAAAAGAGATAACGTGCAGTCAGAGAAGCCCAAAGCTGTGTGGAGGCTTGAGATGCCCACTGAATACAGGCATTGTGCTGCCAGGGACAGCTGCTGGGAAGTGATCCAGCATCCATTGGCTGTGTACATCTCTGGCTCTTCTGGGTGTAGCCAGAGCATCTTCCCACTATGTCACGTCTTCCCCACATGCATCAGGTAAAGAATGATTTGTTTATAATTTCAAAATATTTCTCTGAGAAGGGATATGGCAACATACAATGGTGCTTTTAAAAGGAGCTTTTCAATTTCTCCCCAGAGGCTGCCAAGCTTCAGGCTTGGCAGAACATCCCTGTCCCCCCTGTGATGCAGGGCTGAGCAACACATTGCTATGGTAAGTGGGAAGCGGACTTACCGCGTCCTTGCAGTGCATCACCACAATGAGGAAATGAGGATGAAAATGCTTTGAAGTTCCAGCCTTTGCTTCTGATTTGTCCTAAAATTGTACTCACATGGCCTCTGCCACAATCCAGCCAGCCTTGCCATGAGTCTTTGTGCTCTGAGCACAGTGCTCTGATCACAATGCTCCTCATTCTCTTGTGCCAACACTTGCAGCACTGCAGTTCCCCTTCCACTTCCAAGCCTCCAGACCCAAGTGCCATCCTAAAGGACTTGGCTCAGAGGTTACTTGATATTTTCTTCAAGTGGAAAACAAAACCATCAAGCTGTAAAGCTTATGGTTCAAAGAGAGTTTTGATTTTTTTTTAAAGTCAACGTAAGAGGCTGATGGCATCAAAACAATGAAATTTTACAAGATGCACATTAATTTAGTATGCTATTATTATTATGTCATCTTTAGCTGATCTCATTTTCTCTTTAAACAATGTTTCTAGCAAAGGGATAGAGGTTAACAGATCACTGTTTCAGCCATTATTCCTGGAATATACTACCAGACAATAATATACCTAATTCACAAGATGTGCAGAAGACCTAGAAAACATGTCACACAAAAAAACATCATTCAAGCATATCTGGTGGTAGTTTTAAATTCCTTAGTTTTATTCTTCTCCTACCACAGCCTATAGCACTCCTTTCCCCTAGCTTACTTGGGCTGCAGAGCTGACCAAAGCCCTGAGTTGTTTGACACAAATGCTGCCTCCAGGAACATATCCAAGGAGAACTCAGAGAAAATTTTGAATACAAAAATGGGTCTAAGGAACCAGAGATACAAATCTATGCATAGTAGGACAGCATCTTTCAGAGACTGTGTAGAAGAAAACAAGCTTTGGAAAATCCAAACTTTGGCACGAGTAAATACATTACTTTTTAGAAGATCATCTCTCTTACAGGGTGTGAAGTCATAAGGGAATTTACTGTTTATGATTCATCTTCATATACAAGAAAAGAGATTTTGAGCTTGAAATTATGGAATTGCTCACTGTATAACAGAACTGCATGGAAGTCTCAAGCTGATTTCAGACTAAATAGTGACATTGATGTGACTTCCTCTTCTAGACACAGAAAACAGATAGCTAATCTCCCCATGAAGTGCTTAATTTCTAACAAACAAGTCTCCAACTCCATTTTGAAATGAAACAACCAAATATTAAATAGGCTGCATCCTCTTGGTAGCTATAGTTATTTCTTGCTCTCCAACAAAAACTCCTGTAGAAGAGCAGATAGTTATACCTGAATATGCAAGACAACATTATCAAAATGTACATCATAACATGAGATCTGCTCCATTAAACCACTCCAGAGTGGCTGCCTGCAGAGAAGCTGTGTAATGCTTAATTGTTCTTAATAGCCACAGTCGCTCCTGCTTTCATTTGTCTGTGTTTTATGTTTTGCTTATGAGTGTTGTGGGACAAACAGTCATGCAGTTAATAATGCACACAGAATATGTAATGTAATAGATACACTATCAAGCTTATTATTATTATAATTATATACAAAATAAAGTGCCCATCCTGCAAATTTTACCCAGGCAAAGTAAGGAGTAGATTTTTAATTCCTCTTTTGTGCTATGATTTGTCAGCATCCCAGATGCAGCTGGTTTCTGCACTCTGTTTATCAGTGGCTTTTGTCCAACAGAGAAAAATATTCCTGTTCATATCTTCCTCTGAAAGCCTGCAATAAGCTTCATCATGTTCTCACATTTAAGGTCCTCCCCAATGAGCAGATTAAACAGAAATTCTGAATTTGATCTGAATATAACAAGTTGCTGAACACCTTCCTCAAGACCCAAGGGAGTTTTAATTTGTACATATAACAGAATTCATTGTACTGTTACTCATATAATACCTTTTTACTTTTTCATTAATTCACATGCTATGCAAGTGTTTTGTTTACATCTGCATCTTGATGGTTCCATTATTTTGTCAGTTGGGGCTCTTAAACAAGAACATTTTTTGGTTAAAAAAGTAATGTAACCACATTATCTCTTCTGAAGCAATTAGATTGTTGCAATTATTTCTTTTTTTTAGAAAAGGGTATTTCCACATTGCAGTGAAAGAAGCTTAAGTCACATATAATATGATAGTTGATAGCATTTCTCAAAGCACTTTACGAGATACCTTGTTTTACAGGCAAGGTAACATAAGCACTTCATGATTTTCTTAAGAATACATGGCAAAGGGGAAGCCAAGTCTGAAATCCAGGCAATCCAGACCCATGTTTTGCTTCACAGCTTTATTTTGCCATTCTTGCTGTTGTTAGCTAATGAGAAGATTCATTACTCAAACCGGCTTCTCCAGGCAAACCCTACCAAAACCAATCTTCCATTACTTCAGGTCAAAAGTAGCATGGAGTGAGTGGAGGACTTTGATGGACAACAGTCACATGCTGCAATGAGAGTCAAGCGGACCCTGTGTTTGCTGGGGCATCCCAGAGATGCACAACACTGGCCAGTGGCTATTTACTACATGATGCATCAATCTATACAATCAGCTGGACACCAGATGCATTTTACATTCGTTCAGTTAGACAGGCATCTCCAGAGAAGTTTATCCAAGCTGCAAGAAACTCCATCAGTTAGCAGCAGCAGGCAGGTGCAGAGCCTCTAGTGCATACAGTGGAAAGGAGAAGCTCTGAATCAGAGCAGATTATCTGAAGAGCCACGTTATTCCTGACTTTTGGATAATTCAAAAACATTTGAGATTGTTAATAATTCATTTGCAGACATTGCAGAGCTCTAAATGTGGCTGATTAAATGCATTTGACGTTTCTCTTGAGAGAGGCTGTTACTTCAGGAAACCATTCAGTATCTGCAAATGTCTTGGAATTAACGTACTCAAAATTAAGGGTTTACTTACACAGTTTTCCCCATGTAAAGAAAGAAAAGCGACCTCTGATTCCAAATGTAATATACACTGATGAATAACTACAGTACAAATATTTTAAGTTCATGACAGCCATTCAGCAGACCTGCTGTGTAATGAGTAGCAGTGGAACACAGAAAGCTCTGCCTTCCTCTGCTAAGACAAAAACCTGCAGACAATGAGCCACACGGTCCTACATTCTTGGGGGAGGAGAGCTAGAAAACAGTCGTTTGGCACATTCCTACCTCCCACAATTGTAGCTCAGTCATACGCTTCCCAAAAACCTTTTTGGTGTCTGCCTAAAAATAATGCCCCTACCTTTTCCTGGCAGACTTGCCAGCTTCTTGTAGGGCAACTTGGTGGGAATTCCACAAAGCAGCTGAGTACTCTGGTTTGTCTGAGCAGGATCCAGGGCAAAATTTGAAAGAAATAATGAGCTTTATGTCACCTTTGTCTCTCCTGGATTATGCCACCAGATTTGAGACCACTGAATTGGTTTGGCTTCACGCTTAAGTTAGAGTGAGCTGTGGGGTGCATTTAGTATCACTCCATTCAAAGGCTTAAATGAAAACTAAGTTTTTATGCAAAGTCGAGCACATATTTTTCAAGCAAGTGACCCACATCAAAGCAGTTCTTCTACTGTGCCATCGCCATCACCGGGGTGTTTCTGCTACTGGAGACAGTAAGATACACCCCTGACAGAACTCTGCTCATGGTCACCTTGGTAAACCTTTTTTAGGTTATTTTACTCTCAACCTAAGCTCATGCCAACACAGAGAAGAGGAGACACACTGTGCCTCTCTGTTGACATTTCCAGGTGAAACACACAGTTGTTCCATCTATTAAAACCATTACCAAAACCATGCTTCCTTTAAATGGATCATTTTTCCAGCTCAAATTTTAGATTCTGTGTAGATTCAAATTGTAAATCTGTTGCCTCTAAATGTAAAAAGAAAGGTCACATTCCCACTTGTATCACTCCTCTTTGACCTATGAGAGGGTATCAGACTGGATATGATGCGACATGTAATTTCTGCAAGGAACGCATTTTCTACCATGGCTAAGTGTTTTGTCATCTCCTAATAATTGTCACAGCAGAGCAATGAACCTCTTGACACTACAAGGCTTGTACTCCCATACTAAGTGTGTAAGAGCCAGGCCAGGAACACTCAGTACAGACAGAGAAAAGATAAAAATAAAGATAAATTATTGAAGTAGATAAACCAAACATTCCTTACTTGTCATCTAGGTGGCATAACAAGGGGAGATGTGTTAAATCCCTTCAAGTAAGTATTGGGATGCAAATGTAATCTGACAGGAAAACCGTTTTCCACAAAGTTATATTTTATCACATCCAACATAAAATCAATTTATTTTCTTACAAACACAAGTGCAACAAGGCAGAAACTTTGCATTAGTGACCAGCACACTGAAGGAGATTAAGAAAAACAATCATAAAATGGTTTGTGTTGGAAAGGTTCTTAAAGTCCATCCAGTTCCAAACACCCTGCAATGAGCAAGGACACCTCTACTGGATAAGAATGTTCAAAGCCCCATCCAACCTGGCCTCAAACACCGCCAGGGGTGAGGCAGCTGTGACTTCTCTGGGCAACCTCTGCCTCACCACCCTCACAAGAAAGTATTTCATCCTAATATCTAATCCTAATCTTCCCTCTTTCAGCTTAAAACTCTTCATCCTCATCACCTATCCTAGAAAAGATGCAGGGGCCAGAATCGCAAACCCAGCCCCCACCACAGACAGACCAATGTTCAATGCCGTCTTTGCAGTCCTATCTTCCCCCCACTACTGTAAGAAAAATCAGGGTCACCAGTGTAAATACTTCAAGGCATGCCAACAAACATAGATGAAACATATAGTTCAACACATAGTTTAAAAAAAATCACTTCATATGGGGAGTCACAGAGCAAGTCTGATTTTCTTCAGCATTGCTTTGGCCCTGAAGTTCCTTTAAGGTTAGCTTAAAATGCTTTCTGTGGAGCTGATTGCTGCTTCACGCATAGATGGTCACATCAGACTCCAAATCTCTTGGCTCCAAACTAAGATGCTATTTATAGATTCACCTTAGCCCTCCCTCCCTTCCTCACAAACAGGCTGAAGTACCAACCTGGAAAACACAAAACTCTCTTCAAGCACAGAGATGAGAACAGAGGGTAGTTTGAAGTAGTTTGGATATCAAAAATATGCTAAGATAGATTGTGGCAGGCAGATCGACTCCCTGAGGAACAATATTTTGACAACAGCCTTCAAGAAATTTCTGAAGTGCAATCAATTTAATCAATACTCTGCTCAAACACCTTTTCCCATTCATCTGATCTACAGTAGACTCTAGAAAATCAGATTTGCTTTATTTCATTAACCCTACTAAAGGCAACATTTACATTTTTCATTCAATACTGGATGCTCGCTGATGTGCTCTGCAAAGCCAGATGATGGATGAGACTGGGGAGGCCTCCACTCCCTATCACTTGTGTGGTCTGTCTGCCACAGTTACGATGAATGGTAATGCCATGTCATAGACTGGTGGGGTGATATGGGGGAAACTGGACTGGTGACGGCCTGCAGGTCAGCACGAGGGCCAAGGAGTGCCCAGGTCACCTGGGCTGCCTTAGGTGTTGGGGATACTTCTGTCTTTGAGCTGACACCTCAGTGGTTACTGTCTTGGATAATTCATTTGTTGATCAGGTTGTGCAATTTCCTTTTCTTCTATTTACCGTCCTCCTGACTCAGCTCAGTGCATGACTCAGTAACCTTGGCTTAATCATCTTCATCACAAATTCTGAGTCTATTTGATTGATGATGAAGTTCTTTCTGACCATCTCCTACAGCTAAGTATTCATAATGAAAAAAAAAGTGGGACTTTACCTTTGGATTGTGGATATTTTTAAAAAAATAACTCCTGTGTTATACCATCTTTCCAAATAAGGAGCTAAAAGCAGCAGCACACTAGTTTATAAATATATAAAAGATGCAACCTTTTAAAAATACATACTAAACTGTGAAGATAGAATGAGCAGTATTTAGTTATCCTACACCAAGGATGTTGGGACCTTTGCCTTTTTCCTAAGGAAATTACTTTGTCTTGTAGCTCACCTTCTATATTGCACACCCTTCTACTTCTGCAATTCATTATCCAGTACTCCATCTCCTCAATAGTCTAATGCTGATGTCCTCAGGAAATGAATTTTTTTAATAGCCTTCTTGATGAACGTGGTTTGTGGCACCTGAAAATAAATGGACTGTATTTCTAGGCTGGTTGAGTATTTTACCTATCAAGTCATCCATCTCAGAGGCTGTGGTTTCCTATCTGTTGAGATGGAAAAATAATTTAAAAAGTAATTTACCTGACAAGATATGAATATTTGTCCTCCTACATACCCTATGGGTACAAAGTTGGATTTATAGCTTGCTCTATTATTTTACATCTTTCAAAGGCAAGGTACAGGAAATGCACTGCTTTATCAGTTCTTGAAGCATGAGCACAGGAGTTGTACTCTGTGTGTGTACACACACAGCTTATAAAAAGGCTGTTGGGATATGCAACAGAGAAGGTGCTTTAGTTCAGCTGTTGCTACAGACAGGAAAAAAGAAGATGGAACATGAGCAAGCAAGCCCCTGCTTAACATTCATGAGGTAGCAATGAGGTACAGAGGGACCTCTTCTGCCACCAAATCTCACTTGGGCAGAAGGAGATGATTCTTCAGCTTGACTTTCTCATGATACAGCAAGAGGTGTCCCTGCCCTTGGCAAGGGCGTTGGAACTGGATGGGCTTCAAGATTCCTTCCAACTCAAACCATTCTATGATTCTATCATAGATTATGAGTTTCTATAGCTCGTGTAAACATGTAGAACTCAACTCCCATGTCTCCCACAGGCTCTATGCCATTCCTGCTGAAGCTCCTAGGAGCTGGGCTTCTCTCGGACAAGCCTGAGCTCTTGGTTTGCAAACCTTGCCCTCAGTTGCAGTACAGGTGGGGAGCACAAACTTTGCTACCAGCTGCAGTGGGAAAGGTTTTTGCACCCTTCCCTGCCTTTGAGCTGCCTCTGGAAGTTTTATTTTTTCATCAACCTGACTAGCTTCTTGATTACACAAATCTGGGGAAAACAGAAGTTAGTGTCTGGGGCCACTTAAGGACAGACTTGTTTATGACCGATCCATGTTATGTTTTCCCCAATGCTTATATGAATCAAAACATAAAAAAAAAGTCGCTCCAATTGAAATAAGCTAAACCTTTCATTTCACAGAACACAAATTTTTATATCACTCTTGAAGTTGTTCTTAAAACTCTTCTATGAAAATGGAAGTACAAGCTGAAGGTAAAAACAATCTCAAAATAAAACAAACTATGTTCTCTTCTGAAAATACCCTTTGTTAGCCTCTGATTTTTTTTTTTTTTTTAATTTTCTTTTTTCCTTTCCAGGAATCTGCAGGGTGCTTTACTAAAAGGGGACTTTTATTTTTCAGGAAAAATAATTCCTTGTTTTAAGAAAAGATAATCCATCTCTTTTAGCCTGGGAAGCAGAGAATAGGATCTCCTTTCCAGGTGTTTCTCTGGCTGACAGTTATTAGCAGCTTTTCTGCATTTCTCCTTCTAAGAGAATTATTGAAGAACTAAATGCCATACAAATAGGCTGAGACAGTCCATTGCAAAATGTTCTACATAAAAAATGAAGTGTCCTCCCCTCCAGGAAAGTATTGTGATTCCAGAAAAGTCTGACAGAGATCATTAGTGATTACCAGATATAGCAGCCATAGTTGTGTTCCCCCATTTGCTTTCTTCACATGTGATGTGAAATTTGATATAATTTTCAATTTTGCAATGCTGGGAGAGCAGTTCAGCTAACTTTTAAAGTTCATTTCAAGAATAGGGTTCAATTTAGCAGGTAATTTGCAGATACCATCCCTCTGATTGCAGTAAGTTTTTATCCCCATTGTAGAAAGCACAGAGAGAAGAGGAAGGCAGACAGCAGCGTTAGCAACATCACATAACCCACTCTAACCCAAAATGAGCTTGCAAATTGATATATTAAAGGATTGAGTTTCCAATTAGCTACTTTAATGCAAATGATTATTTTATTTATAGGATGGTTCTTCCTTAGACTCTAAATTTCTGTATCTCTGATGCTAGCATGAAGTCATGAGATAAATGAATCACAGACTATTACTGTGTCTGCAGAGAATGTTATGTTCTTGAGTCTAACCTGATGTTACAGTACTTGTGAGAGGTCTATGCATGCATGCACACATCTGTCAGATGAAGCAATTGCCAAGGGACATTTTGGTGAGGCAATTCCCATGTACCTTGAGGGTCAAGGAGTCATGTATCTTGCACAGCCCCAGCTCATGTAAGCATTTTGGCTTTCGGTCCATGAAAGTGGTGTGCTGCATCCCTCCCCTTCTCTACTCTTCCTAGTGAGTACTGTAAGGCCCTTTTAGTGAGTTCCTTCCTTCCCAGACACCTTAGTGGCTTCTCCGTGCCCAGGGGTGAATCCCATCACACCAGCACAGGTAACACAGCAGGTCGGTGGGGCAAATCTCAAGTGTGCCAACATTACCAGAGGGACCCTGATCCATGATGCTTATCCATCCCCTACCATTCTGTCAGACTGCTCCAGTTACTGGTCCCTGCATACCTGACCTACCTTTAGAAAGTCAACAGCGTAATTTAGCAAATGAGCCACTGAGGAGAAAACAGGCTACATTGTCTTTAAAGAGAGAAGGTTGGAGGTTTTCCAGAAAAAAACGGAGGTTTTTGCTCTCTGTTGTTTACTTTGTGACACCTAAGCTGAAGCTAAAATCACAGGGTCAGCTTCCTACAGCAGCACATGAGCTTTCCTGGTCATGCTCCCCCATGTCCTCTGGGAACAGTAGCACTTCTCACCCACAACTAGGCACCCCAAGTGCTGTCTGCCCTGCTTTATGCATGGGCTTTCTACACATCCCACCAGCTGCAACACCAGCCCTGCCTGGCTGTGCTAACGACTAGGAAACAACATTTGGGAGTCTGAGGGTTGATGCAAAGGATCCACATCTTCCAGGAGGGAAACAGGTTTATTTCTGGACAGCTTGAACCCACCATGCTGCAGGCCATGCTGTCCTCAAAAAAGGTTAAGAGACCACAGGCTGAGAAAGAGATAATGCTACACTACACACACACACACATATGTATAAATAGGCTGACCAGCTCTTGGCTGAAGTCATATAATACAATAAATACAACAATGAGATAACACTTGTATCAAACCTGGCTTTTTCAGTTTAGTATTTCCACTCCTAGAAACTGAAAGTACTTGAAAGTACTCTGGCCATTTAGTTACCAAATATTTCTCTGACATCTAAAGCAACTTTATAAGTTAGTAAGACAACCCATTAGTCCTTTCTACATGGGATTCAGGATATTTACGTCTACTGGGAAAGTATTTTGATTTTATTACCTACTGGTTTAATCCTTTGCAGAGCTGTAGCAGAGTTCATTATCGCTTGCCTAGCTGTGTCCTGCTAATAAATACCTACAGAGAACTTTAGAGTAAGGATCTGATTGCACTGAGCTCAGCGGGACTCCACTGCTGCCAGTATCCCCCATGCTTTGTCCTTGTCTTTAGAGACTACATCTGTGAAATAGGTCCTGTTCTTAAGGCAAAGCTCTAGAACTCCCTCCTGTTTCCAAGGTTTTAAATCTTGTGTTAAAAACCTGCCTTAACTGGGTATTAAGTTCCAAACCCTTTCCACAGATCTAGAAAAGGTTTCATTCTGTTCCTACATTTAAAACAGAAAAATTGCTCAAGATTCTGGTAAAACAACATAGCCATAGCAGGGTACTTACAGCTACCAAGTGGGAATTTCTCTGATGACACAGATAGTCCCAGGAATGGCTCCTGGATAGAGAGTTGACCCAGGAGCTGATGATTTAGGAATCAGATTTAATTGCAGTACATGCAAACTGCATTTGCAGCTTGAGCACACAAGACTATTTATGACAGGAATTTGTTGTTGGAGATAACAAGCCAGTTTTCACCAAAGAGTAAATCTGCCTGCTGCTCATAGAGGCTCCCAGACTGTCAGAGCACAGACCATCGCTACCTAGTGCTCTGCTAATAGTGCAAACAGTGATGACATTTAGAATATTGTTTAACTGAGGGAGATTTAACTCACTTCTACAGGATTATCTGAGGGAGTAAACCTCTGCAAACTGTACATCACAACTCTGGCAGTGGTCTGTAATGTCTTTAAACTATGTCTTTAAATTATGAATAATGTCTATTAAAAAATCATAACTCTTAGTGGTGGTAAGCATCTCTGGGCAAAGACACTGTCAGAATAATTACAATCTAGATCATGAAGGCAGTATTTGTCCTCATCCCACAGAACAATTTGTAGGATCAGCACACACATTATAATAGTTTATTGCACCTCTTAAAACCAACATGCTTAAAGTGCTTCCCACCAATGATCTCTCCACTTAGGAAGTGAGTAAAACCCCTTCCAAGTCTATGGCTGAGCATCTGAGTGTAAGAAATGAGCAGGATGTGCATGAGTGTGTGAAGGTTCAGTCAGGCCCACAGGATGGTGGTGAGACCACTGGGTGGGACGCTCTAGGCGTCTAAACCCAAAAATGCAATTTAGCACCATGGGACAAGGACACTGGCATGGTGAGGCAGGACCAAGGGCTCAATCATCGGGATATTTCCTCCCATAGAGACTATGTGGGACTTGGAGGCTGTGGTGGTGGGTTGGAAAAGAGCTGTACCTCTGCTCATCTCTGCCTCCTTCAATCCCTTGACCACTGTGGGACTGGAGGGCAGGCACAGTGGCAGTGCAAGTATTTCCTCAATCACACAGTCTGAAAATAGCAGTTGTTCTTAATGCAAGCCTGTTCTCTAGCCACTTTTCTCCTAATCAGCTGCATAAAGGCCAACTACCATCCATGCACCACAGAGTAAGATATAAATGCTGAACAGAATAGCAAGGTCAGTTATTTAACCTCAAGAGTTTAATATTATGGCTTTCCCTCCATGAGGGAGGAGTAGGACAGCCTTCAGCCAGGTTAACTCTGAAAGCAATTTAGCAGCACCATGCATAGGCTGGCAGGAGCAAAGAAAATCATCAGAGCCGCAAATCATTCATGAGGAGAGGAACCTCTAGCAGCTTGGCTCAAGCTTTCTAAAAGAGCAGGCAGACTGCAAGCAAGCACAGCAGTCAGAGAAAGTGACAGATTTCATTTTTGAATGCATTTTTTCTCCCTTAGCAAATACAAGGTTTGTTTAAGGTGGGAGACCAACAGCACCAAGAAATGGAGAAGGGATACTGGCAGTACCAGCACTGGATTTCACATACACTCTGTGAAGAAGTTCTCCTCAGTCCTGGAAATCCCAATCCAGTGAGAAGCTGTCAGTGATGGTCCCATTTATACAGAGTTTGCTTCTACCTGCAAGGGCTGTCTGGCTGCGTGAAAGCCTATTTCTGAAGCTGTACCCAGATCTGCCCATTTTCCATATGCAACAGAATGTCTGATTAACAGACATTCTGCTGGACCTCAATCCAGTATACTGATGCTGGTCAGACACACCATGCTCACTGAGGCCTCTGGTCTCATACAATGCTGGCTTTAGCACTGGAAGATCCTTCCTGCACTGAGCCTGGTCCCCTCCTGTCCCAGGCAACCACTTTCGTATAACACCATTCCTCTAACAATCAACCATGGTGTCCTTGCACAGAATTGCAAATGCAATAGACAGGTTCATCCTCACATGGACCAGAACACTGGTCCAAAAGAAGACTAAACCCCAGGCAAATGTCATGCCCACTATCTAGAGGGTCAAGTCATTTCATTCCTTGCCACCTCTTCCCAGCTGACTGCTAGAACAGGACATAGTCCCATGTGCCAGAGTTCTACACCTCCCAGATCACATCGACTAGGGACAAGGGTGAAATGTTTTCTTGAGGTAAGATACTGAGTGTTCAACCCTGTGCAGATGTAGGAGAGTCAATCTTCTGTGGAGTGCTCCAAACACCAGACTGGTGTGCCCAAAGGCATCGCTGATGGTACCACTGGTACCTCAGAACACTAGGGATGAGAAACAATCACCTCGGGGTTTCTGTGGTACACACAGAAAACAGACCATCACTACTGCAGAACCATTCCAGGCTGATGAGGCAGGTGCTCCACAGGTCTTAGGTATTGGTACATAGGGCTCAGGAAAACTAGGATTTTTGGATGCCTCCTGTGAGTAGTCAGATTTCCAGTTTCACCAGTGTATTTTTGCTCAGGGAATTCAAGTCATGTTTTCTTCCCCACTCTCTGCTCCAGATGACAGGGAGATGCCTATAGGACAGTTTTTGGGAGTGGATGAATCCTACCTGTGTGACTAAAGCATGCAGCTCATCCTCCTACAAAATATACCTTTAATGGGAATCTCTCCCAGCAACATTTAATAGGTTGCATTTACCACAAAATACCAAAACTGAAATGAGACAAACCTGCAAACATGCCAGCTACACCTCCCATGCTGCCCAGCATCAGAGATGGCCAGTCTTCCTTCCCAGCAGCTTATTTCCCCTGAAGAAGCCAGCTGCTGACAACATCAAGCTCATCTGTTTTGAACATTAACTCTCTCTTTCTTACTTTCTTGGTGGGCCTTTGCCATAGAAACCTTCCTTAGCAACCAGGATGCAGAGCTGCAGTGGCTCCAGCCAATGGCATTAATAAAGCAGCTCCAGTCCCTCTGCTTGGCATATCACCTCATGTCCTGCCTGCCCAGCTTATCTTTTCCAACAGGGCATAACCAGTGGATGAGCATTTCCAGCAGAATTGGGGGACAGGAAGGAAACAGCTGCATTGGAATACTGTTTGAGACTGCTTCCAAACTGACCTTTGATTAAGTGTACAGGAGGTGGTTTGACCCAGCTCACCTGAGAAATTTCTTGCAGCTATACAGCCCTGGTATGCCAAGGATAATACCTCATGTTTGTGGTCACAGGCACAAGAGGCAAGACAGGAGAAGCCAAGAGGAAAGTGGGGACAGGATGAGTTCTGAATCATCTCAACATGGAGGTGCTCTGCCTAAGCAACAGAGAAACAAGCAGAACGGCTTAGGACACCAAAAACAGCCCTGTGAGCTTCATGGGGAAAGAAAATCCTGACTACACCCCTATCTCATGCCATCATTCGTGATGCTTACTGCTTAGTGGGCAATAGTCTCTTGTGTATCCAGGTGTCCAGATAATGCTGCTGTCAGAGTAATACTCAAATGTTCCAGTTTTAATCCTACTACCCATTTCTGCTGTATCTCCACTTAACTCCCATTTCTTTTACTGGTCATAAAATATTTTTTTTTTCTCACTGGTGGGAGTGAGGCTCTAAAGAGAAAATCAGTAGCATCTATGACAGGCTGTGTGAGTAAGGGGGTAATACCTCATTCTAATACCATTGTTGGTATATGGTATACACAAATGCAGGCAAGAAAAGTGGTACTTCAAATTCCTAATCAAGTGCTAACTGCTGCTGTGAAGATAGAGGCAAGTTGGCTCTAACCATGCTGCAAAGCAGGTCTGAGGTGAAATCATCTCACGAATCTGCCCAGTCTGGGTCCAGAAACAAGCTAAAGCCAGTAATACCCCACTTCCCTTGCAGAGCCTACTTGTGTCCAGTTACCTTGAAGGCGAAGTGGTCTAACAAGAAAAACTCCCCAGCTACATTCTCTCTGAACAGGCAGCACAACAATGTGCACATATGAGATTGAGATGGGTGCTAACCACCGCTGCCAGCTTGAGGAACTTGTAACTTTATCTTTCTGACTCATCCAGTCACAAACACACCACGCAAGAACCATACTGCTACCAGCACTACACTGTGACTCACTGGTAAACCTGCACTGCTCTCACTTCCAGTCCTCCCTGCCAGGATTTTCATTATCTGCTCTGCTGCCCATGGGATAAACATCCAGAGGAAGAGCCCCAGTGGCCTTCATCTCAAAACACCTCTCCTCTGTGTACCTGTCAGCACCAGGACATAACTAACTGCAGTCAGCAGACCTGAATTCACAAACCAGGCTTGTAAGGAATAAGGAACAACCAACTTAGCCACTTTGTCCTATTCAGTGGACAAGTACTCTCATCTTGTGTCACAGAATCACAATTAGGCAAGAAAATACTTTTCTGAGGGTTTTTTGCTTGTTTGATTGTTTGTTTTCTAGTTTGGTTTTCCATTTGAATGTTTTCTAGCTTCACAGAATCACAGAACAACCAGGTTGGAAGGGACCCATCGGATCTTCTAGTCCAACCATTCCTATCAAACGCTAAACCAAGTCCCTCAAGACCTCATCCACCTGTGCCTTAAACACCTCCAGGGAAGGTGAATCAACCACCTCCCTGGGCAGCCTGTTCCAATGCCCAATGACCATCTGTGTGAAAAACCTCCTCCTAATCTCCAGCCTAAATCTACCCTGGCAGAGCTTGAGGCCATTCCCTCTCGTCCTGTCCCCTGTCACTTGGGAGAAGAGGTCAGCTCCCTCCTCTCTACAACCTCCTTTCAGGTACTTGTAGAGAGTAATGAGGTCTCCTCTCAGCCTCCTCTTCTCCAGGCTAAACAACCCCAGCTCTCTCAGGCGCTCCTCATAGGGTCTGTTCTCCAGCCCCTTCACCAGCCTCGTCGCTCTTCTCTGGACTTGCTCCAGAGCCTCAACATCCTTCTTGTGGTGAGGGGCCCAGAAATGAACACAGTATTCAAGGAGCGGCCGCACCAGTGCAGAGTACAGAGGGAGAATAAACTCCCTGGACCTGCTGGTCACACCATTTCTGATACAAGCCAGGATGCCATTGGCCTTCTTGGCCACCTGGCCACACTGCTGGCTCATGTTCAGTCGGCTGTCTACCAGCACCCCCAGGTCCCTCTCCTCCTGGCAGTTTTCCAGCCAGGCTTCTCCCAGTCTGTAGTTCTGCATAGGGTTGTTGTGCCCCAAGTGCAGGACCTGGCATTTGGCCGTGTTAAACCTCATGCCGTTGGACACTGCCCAGGGGTCCAGTCTGTTTAGGTCCCTTTGCAGAGCCTCCCTACCCTCCAGCAGATCAACACTTACACACAGCTTTGTGTCATCTGCAAACTTGCTAAGGGTACCCTCAATGCCCTCATCCAGGTCATTGATGAAGACATTGAACAGGACTGGACCTAGCACTGAGCCCTGGGGAACACCACTTGTCACTGGCCTCCAGCTGGACTTAACATCATTTACCACCACTCTCTGGGCCCGGTCATCCAGCCAGTTTCCTACCCAGGAGAGTGTGCGTCTGTCCAGGCCAGAGGCTGACAGTTTCCGTAGCAGAATGCTGTGAGAAACTGTGTCAAAGGCTTTACTGAAGTCCAGGAAGACCACATCCACAGCCTTTCCCTCATCCAGCAGCTGAGTGACTTTGTCATAGAAGGCGATCAGGTTGGTTTGGCAGGACCTGCCTCTGGTAAACCCATGTTGACTGGGCCTGATCACCTGGTTCTCTTGTAAGTGCTTCATGATAGCACTCAATATCACCTGTTCCATGACTTTCCCTGGCACTGAGGTCAGACTGACTGGTCTGTAGTTCCCCGGATCCTCCGTGCTACCCTTCTTGTAAATGGAAACTACATCAGCCAGTCTCCAGTCCAGAGGTACCTCCCCAGTCTTCCAGGACTGCTGGAAGATGATGGAAAGGGGTTTGGCCAATACATCTGCCAGCTCCCTCAACACCCTAGGATGTATCCCATCTGGCCCCATAGACTTGTGGGTGTCCAGTTGGCCAAGCAGGGCTCTAACCACCTCCTCTTGGACTATGGAAGCCTCGTATTGCTCCTCTGTTTCCAGGGTATCTACACAGAGGGAACAGCTTTCTTTACAATTAAAGACTGAGGCAAAGAAGGCATTAAGTACCTCAGCCTTCTCCTCGTCCCCTGTCACTGCTGTTCCCTCTGAGTCCAAAAGAGACTGTATGGTCTCCCTTGTCCTCCTTTTACTGTTAATATACTTACAAAAAGATTTTTTATTGTCTTTTGCAGACTTAGCTAATCTGATCTTTAGCTCAGCCTTAGCCCCTCTGATTTTTTCCCTACATAGCCTCGCTTCCCTCCTGTAGTCCCTCCAAGAGGCCTGTCCCCCCTTCCAGAGCCTATAAATATTCCTTTTTTTCCTAATGTCACTCAAGATTTCCCTACTTAACCAAGCTGTTTTTTTCCCCTGCCGGCCTTTTTTCCAGAACACGGGGATGGCTTTCTCCTGAGCTGCCAGGATCTCCTTTTTGAAGAGCTCCCAGCCCTCATGGGCTCCCTTGCCCTCAAGTGCTGTCTCCCAGGAGACTTTGCCAACCAGCCTTCTAAACAGTTCAAAGTCTGCCCTCTGAAAATTTAGTGCTACCACCCTGCTTAGCACCCTCTTCACTTCACCTAGGACAGAAAACCCTATCATCTCATGATCACTAAGACCTAGGCGACCCCCTACTATCACATCCCCCACAAGCCCCTCTCTGTTGACAAACAGCAAGTCCAGGAGGGCACCTTCCCTCTTAGGTTCATTCACCAGCTGTGCAAGGAAGTTGTCTTCCACGCACTCCAGGAACCTCCTAGACTGCTTCCTTTCCTTTTTTTCAAAATGAAAAAAACTGGAAATGTGATCTAATATAATGCCTGTCTTCAGTGCTTTATTCTGATCACAGCTGTTTGAAAATGTTTTGCTTCCTTTATTTTTGCAAGAAATGTTTAAAAAGTGTTACTCTCCATGACTGTATTTGGAAATAATGTCCACCATTTTAATTCTGGTAAAAGAAAAAATCATTACTACTTTATTCCTTATACTTTTTGGCTCAAGAAAGGAATAATGCCTGGTTTGCATGTAAACTGGCAGGACAAGATCCTCTCTTGCTCTGAGTTCTAGATTTTCCTTTTATCTTCTTATTTTTTTCCTTCTCCATCACAACTTTCAGGTAACAGGCATCTAAAGTATCGGCAATGGAATTTTCTCTGTCGGTATGCCAGATGGAAAGAGCTATATCTTCACGGGGGAACTGGAACCAAGGTGCATTTTTCTCCTTTCCCATTTGTCTTGCAGGTGTTCTGTGTGAGCTCTGCATTGGACAAGCTCTTGCTAACAGATGGCTGAAAGTCTCCGCACAAGACAAGAGAGATACCCCCCACCTCTTCAGATCTCACACTCTACTAAATTGCAAAGTAAGATGACGTTGACCCTCTTAACCTATTACTTTCTGACACCAAATTAGGCTTCATTACATTTTGTTATGCTGAAAAGACACAGGTTTGCACGTAGAGCATTAGTAGAAGTAGCCATGAGCCTCTGTACTTAATTTAGGCAGGTAAATTGAAGAGTTTGCTTTGGAAACTTCAAACGAAACAAAAAACTCACCTTTCTCCCACCCCCAGCATGCCCAAATGAAGTTGATCTATTAACTGCACTGAGGAGAACCTATCTGTATATCTTAATTATTTTTCTAAAGCTATATTGAAGACAGGCAAAACTTCAACAGCCGTGTTACTCCAAACTCCTCTGGAACTTCTCTGAAGAGCTGAAATGCCAGCACAGTTCTTCTGCAGCCTTCCCAGAGCGCTAAGAGTAGATCTGTAGCCCTTAACCAGGCTGTAGATAGCTTTAAGAGAGAAAATATCCCTTGCTAGCCAGGAGGCTTGCTGGGAGGTAAAAGTAAAACCTAAAGAGTACTTCAAAGTTGAGTTAGACTTCAAAGAGCCCTGCTGGGAGACCTGCACCTGCAGCTTTTCATGGTTTTGTGCAATGTTTGACTGTTTATCATTAAACTATTCATTCAGCCAGCTCTGAACAATAAGCCCTTTAATGGATCTTAGCCTGGAAAGAGTTCAGCCTGCAGACATAAAAGTAAAAATGTAATCTGTCTTTTTAAAGAAAGCTTTGATATCCCTTGAAATACCACATTTTCTGAGGTAGTTACATATTCACCCTTTCCCCCCTTCCTGTGGGCTTTTCAAGACTTAATAAATCTATGAGCTCCTATTGACCAAGCACAGCAGGTGCATATATTGGACCATCTTGCTGGATACTAGGATGAGAAGCCCATCTCTGAAAATCTGCTGCTGGAGCACAATGCACAGGATTACATGGGAAGGTCTTCTCCTCATGCCTCTGTAAATCTATGAATCTAGCTCTAATCATAGAAATTCTGCTTTTTTCCTTGGCATCAGTAGCACACAAGCCAGCATAAATCCATTGGGATATTTTAATCTTGCCTTACCTTCATGAACACTTAGTGGGCAAAAGTAACAGAAAGTTACAGATGAAAGGGACATTATTTGGTTGTGTGACAGTCACATAATGGAACACTCTTTCTGAGTAATTGCATAAAGAGCGATTTTGTGAGTTTTATTGAATAACTTGAGATAATTTAAACTTCCATAAAAGGATGGCGAAAATAAAAAAAAATTATTACAGGAAGACACCTCACAAAGAAAGCTAGAGGTGCAACATTTCTGAATGTACCTTAATTTTAACTTCTTCAGAAAACACTGCAACTTTTAAAAAGGAGTAGATTTTGGTCAGACAGCCCCATTATTTATACCGTAGCATTTCAGTTTCGAATGTTGTGCACATGTGATACATAGCCACATTCAGGATACATGTGCCATACATAACATAATGGAAAGAAAAATTCCTGATCCAAAAAATATACCCAGTCACAAAAGAGAAAGAGATTTAGGATAGGAAAAACTTGTTTGTGCATCAAGTCTGTCTCCTTGCTACTATACCTACACCTATGTCATCTACCTCCACTCACACACTTACCAGTTCAAAAATATGACAGATTTTTGCTCCAGATACTGTAGATAGAGAGCTATTGCAGAGCCAAATCCAGGACCCTATCAGTGCCATCTAAAGAGTCAAAACACAGAAGTCATATACAGTTACATCTGGGTTTTGGAAGGGGATCAGTAATATCAAGAGGTTCAGCCACTTATCCGGATCTACCCAGAACTGCTGTGGCAGTTCTGAAGAGCTGATCTTGGACCTCCTGCCTTCCAGCTGTCTGCTTAGCCAAGTAATAACAGAAGTCATTAAACGTGCCACTCAAGGTGAGAGCGCTGAAAACACACACTGAGCCACAGTGTCCACATTTAAGAATTGTTTAGTTCTCTGATTTATTTCAGTTCCTTTATTTTTCCCTTTTATAGGCAATATCAACATTACATCTTTCTCAAGGTGAGGATTTTGTGATCAGTGCTGTTGGTTTTTTTTTTGGGGTGAAAAAAAACCTAACGAGGCAAACAGTGACAAGCATCATTCGGTTCATTTCTTGCAAAAACCACACACAGTGGCAGGAAGCCACTTTGTGATCTCATTTACACTGGGGCAAAGCACAATGTATTTATGCATCAGGAAAAGATCTTCCTGTCTCAATGAGGCATTTTGCTGTTAAGCTTTTCAAGCAAATGCTAGACAACCTGGGTAAAGGTTTGATTTAGGCTTTGATTTTGTATTGGAAGACTTCAGAAACATGTTTCCACTCTTTCCTAGAAAAGCAGGTCATGATACACCAGGGTACTTAAGCATTTGTTTCAGCCAGATGTCAGTGAGACTTTGATGGGTGCTCAGGTTCAGGATACCGGGGTCAGACCAAACAGCCTCTGCTCTCCCCAGCTCAGCCACTGAGCCATCAGGGTGCCCTGCAGACTGAGCACGCTTTGTTGGCAGTGACTCGTGTCATCTGGGAGATGTTCTGGGTAAGGCAGCAGTGCTCAGTGCTGAGTCAGACCAAGGGAGGATGATTCATCCAGAAACGTCAATGAAAAGACAATATTTATTCTTTCCAGCCTGCCTTTGTGCCTGCTTTTCATCCTTAAGAGCAGGGACCCTTTGCACCTTTACAGGTAGCAGCTGAACAAGTTTTAACAATGCAGAGTATAAAAATGCTGTCCTGTCTCATAGCAGATGCTTTGTTCTGTGTGCCTGTGACACAAGATGTTGTGTGGCATTGCAGCAGCAGAAGATACTGCAGAAACCATAAAGAAGGCTAGATGTAAACCAAACTGAGTTTGGGAGGGTATGCTGCCTGCTGGAATGGCAGACAGCCAAAAGGACAGCCTGACTCCCACAGCAACTGGCCCCCATCCCATGCCTCTCCAAACAACTCAGTGACATGCAGTGTGCTCTAGGTCTGAGCTGGCAAGAGAGAGCAAGTCATCAAGTGCATGTAACCACTGCGTGAACACGTCTAACAGAACAACTTGTTATTTCATGAAGTCAGGCTTGTGTATCACTGCAACAGAAGAAAGCAAAAACATGCTCAAGAGACACAGATACTGTCATTAACTGGCCATTCTCTGTCCCCTTGCTGAGCCTTGTAGCCTCTCAGTTAGTAAATGTTGAGCTTATCTTTCAGGGTTTTTTGCTCCTGGGACCTTGCACATACTTACCTGTATTATAAAAGATCTCACGTTCATCTGGGTCCATTCACTCAATTTAAATCATCTTCCAGGTTTGTGACAGCGATAACTTCTTTTCTAACAGTCCCATTACCTCAATACACAGCTTTTATTCACGTGTGTTTCCATCTACAGAAATAAGGGATCCCATCTGCAAATACAGTAAAGCACGAGAGAACTACATAAGAAACAGGGAAAAAAAAACCCCAGGAACTGAAGAGCATATCTATGCCACGAACAGGGCTGTAAATCATAGTGCCAGTCCTAAGCATACCAAAATAGCTGAACCACTTCACAGGCCCACACTAAGCCATTTATCTGGCATTGTTTCATGACCCATTTCACTCAAAAGGTCTGCAGCACAATACTTTGATTCTGAACAACCAAGCTTATGTCAGAGACAGAAGAGTAGGTGACTACAAGAAAGTTGACTCTAATTCAGGGCCTTACCGTATTGAGTTTAGAGACACCAAATATCATGTCTTATTAGAGATAATCCCAAGAACTGGAAGCACATCCTGCCATTCTCATTATATTGTGATGTTATTTTGCACCAGATTTTAGAAGTGATACAAGGAGCAATAAATTTGCCTGCATAATGCCATCCAGAACAGAGAAAAGCTCAAAACCTGACTGTCCATCCAAGCTGTGGCCTTATCAGGTGCTCATGCTCTATAGCACAAGATCATAGAATCATAGAATCATCAGGTTGGAAGAGACCCATCGGAGTCCGGTGCACCCTCTTCACTTCCCCTAGAACAGAAAACCCTATCATCTCATGATCACTTAGTCCTAGGCGTCCCCCTACTGCCACATCCCCCACCAGGCCTTCTTTATTCACAAATAGCAAGTTCAGGAAGGCATCTTCCCTCATTGGTTCATTCACCAGCTGCACAAGGAAGTTGTCTACCATGCACTCCAGGAACCTTCTAGACTGCTTCCTTTCTGCTCTATTGTACTTCCAGCAGATATCAGGGAGATTGAAGTCTCCCACAAGAACAAGTGGCATTGAGTTGGAGATTAACCTCAGCTTTTTATAGAAGAGTTCATCAGCTGCTTCTCCTTGGCTGGGTGGCCTGTAACAGACTCCCAACACAAAATCTACCTTCTTACGGGCTCCTCTGATTTTAACCCATAGGCACTCAATCTCCTCATCACCACAATCCATCTCAGTGGTGTCCAATTCCTCCCTTACATAGAGGGCTACTCCGCCTCCTCTCCTACCCTTCCTATCCCTCCTGAAGAGTTTATATCCCACCATACCTTTACTCCAGTTATATGAGTCATCCCACCACGTTTCCATGATGGCAAAAACATCATAGGCTCCTTGCCCTATGACAGCTTCCAGTTCTTCCATCTTATTCCCCATGCTGAGTGCATTGGTGTAAATGCACTTCAGCTGAGCTGCCGAGCCTTCAACCCTCTTAGAGGGGACAGTGTTTATTCCCAATTGCCTGTTAACTGGAGTAGCTTGCACCAGAGTACCTGTATGTCCTTTACAGCCTCGAGGTGCACTCTCTCCCACTTCCTGTGCAGTGATGTGCTGGTGGTCCTCACCAGCACACCCTCTCCTAATCTCTAGTGCCCCACATCTAGGCTTGATCTTGCATAGCCTCGACTCAATCCTTTCCCACTTCACATCTAGTTTAAAGCTCGATTTATGAGCTTAGCTAAGTTTTTAGCGAGGGCCTTAGCCCCACTAGGAGACCCATGTGCCCCAATCTTAGTAACTGTGTCGGGGGTGCATGAACCACCCTATGATCAAAGAATCCAAAGCCCCTTTCCTTGCACCAGGCTTGGAGCCAGGCATTAATCGAGTTCTTTTTTGTAACTTGTGGGTCCACTCCATTTGGCCAAGGGATGGAGCAGAACACAACTGGTGCCCCAGAGCCCTCCATTGTCTTCCCAATGGCCCTGAAGTCTTTTTTGATGTCCTTAGCCTTACTGTTTACTAGACCATCATTACCAGATACCTCTAATCTTTCCATCACAACACACATGTGGGCATTCAAGTCTAGTCACTCAAGGGAGAGAAGAGAGAGCATGACATGCTTCTTGCATCCTCTTTTCTTTAGTCTATTCTCCTTAATTCAGATAGACTTGCAAGTGTGCAGTCACTGTGGGTCACACCTTCCCACCAACACATTGTTGGGATCCAAAGAGATGTAGGTTAGTTTGCGTGAATTACAGCATTTTTCATACATGAGACAAATATTTGACATTTTAATGGTATAATTAGCACCTATAAAAAACTTTCATTCTAAGAATAGTCACATGAGACAGAAATATGGAGTGGGAGTTTATAAAATTTTATCAGTTTTGTCATCTCTTTGGAGACAAACCTTCCAGCTGGCCTCAATTTGTCATTCACAGGTACAGCAAATGCTGAAAAGCAGATTATTGAGAAAAATTTTACTCTAGCCTCCTGAGAAATCTCAACAATTTTCTTTGCTTTCTTTTTGAACAGCAAAGCTGCAGTGTGAGACATCAGAAGTAAAAATTATTTAGCTAATTAATTAATTAACTAATTGCATTTGGCTGCCATATCTGACCATTTAAGCACAAAGAAATGGCAAAGGGTATTCAGTTATAAATTAAGCAAACCAGGGTACAGCATATGCATATTTGCACAAAGAATTTAGGAAGCTGATGAGGAATAACTGGCATTAGAATTTGTGCAGGTTCATTAAAAGCAAAATTTTGTGCGGATATAGAGTAGAATTTTGGGGAAAAAACCCAACCATGTAGACTTGTATTAATGTTAGTGCTGTTAGCCAGAAAGAGCATGTTTTGCCACCAAGAATCATAACTTAAATCCACAACTATTTCACTCCATAGCCATGTCCTTTTGCTGCCCCTGCTTGGTTTAATGCCATGGGACTGTCCTGTTATCCATCAGGCAAATTGATTATTGTCCAGACCAGCAAAGAGCAGCTTGCCAGACAGCCCAGCCATGCAGTCCTTGGTCCAGCACAAGGCAGGTCTCTACAGACAGTTATCTGCACAGTGTTTCAACATCAATAGATATCAGTCTGTGCTCCTCTGCTCCATCAATACATTACACAGAACTTGCATACATTGGCCAAGCCTGTCAATTTTTCTAGGTAGCATAAAAGTTAGGTACACCACATTCGGTTTTGCAATGTACATATTCCCTTAGGTCTATAATCTTAATTACCCTTCTAATATTGTGCTGCTGATGTGGGATTTAGGTTTCTTTATCACTTTTGTTCTTATCTCTGCTGTTGGGGGTGGGAAAATACTTCTGTACTGACGCAAACTACTGTTCTTTTTCCTCACAGCCGAACACCCATCTTTATTCTTTTCATCTCTCTCAAAAGAGGATTAGATAGTGGAGTCCCCTGACTTTTGTACAACAGTTAGGTAAACACAGAGAATATAAAAGAGCTATTCAGCTGAAATGGCTTCCTTCTCCCTTCTTCCCCTCATGACATATATTTCCCTTAGAACACTGTGTTTCTAAACTATAGGTCAAGCTTTGGTCCAAGCCTATGCTGAAAATAGGATATGACATTAATGAACATGAACTTCTTAGGACTCGTACATCTGCTCATTCACCCACCTGTAGAGCTACATACCCATACAAGCAAAGCATAGGTCCCCATTGCTTGTCATTTGTTAAGCAACATAGATAATTTAAAAAAAAACAAAACCCAAACCCAGAATGACAAAGACATGAATTAGCAGAACAGTTTCACTATGGTGACATTGAATTCACAGTAAGGGAAGGAAGATTTCGGGAAACATTTTATTCTGATGTTTAGAAAATAGTGTTTGATCCCACTAGAAAACCTAAAAGATCAGCTGCAAGTTACTGTTAAAGATATTGTAATGAAGATGAGTCAATGTATGGAAGGGTATGAGGATAAGGTAGTAAAATAATAGATTGTGTTTTTAATAGCATGCATTTGTGGGAAAGACTTATTAGAAGAGACTCAGAAGATTAGAATATACAATTCCAAGCCCATGGAAATAAGGCAGTAAGAAAACAACAGTGGTTACTTACAAGCTCATAACACAGAAATGAGTTAAAGTGCTTTATATACACTAGTTTTAAAAAGAGCTTGGAAAGCTGTTTTGATTGCTGGAGTGGAAGATCATCATAATTATTATCTCATCTCTGAGTAAAGCTTGGACAGTGAGTGGAAAGGAAGTGTTCAACCTATTCTGAAACATAACATCTCACCAAATCACCCAAACTAGGACCATTTCAAGCTATCACAAATTCTTGCAAAGGATGAACTTGTTTGGCGAGAGGAAAGACATCACAAATTTTCCTTCCTCTGACCCACAGGACAGCCCTGCAAAAGACTTTGAGTGTGCTCTGTAGGATGGGGTTCTTAGAAATTATATAGACCACTGAACACAGTGCCTTTCTGGGGCACACACTGAATGCTTACCACAATAACCTACTTTGGACAGCAAAAATACAGTCCTACACTGGAACAAACCCAGCCAGGAAATTAAGAATTTAACTGCTACTGGTAGATTTACACTATTATTAACCTTTCTCTGAAAATATCTGTTCATCTATTGCTATCTTAAATAATTCTGCAGTTTGAAAGATGCCTAGACACAGTTGAGGCAGCTAATTATCCACACAAAGTGAAGGAGCACAGTGGTCTATTGGTTCTGAGGTGCTCCATAACAAACTGGATCAGGAACTCATTATTGCCTTTCTTAAAAGATCCCAAACTCTTCAGCTGAGAGCAAAAAGAGTCTGTGAGGAAAAATGAAACACACAGGAAAACAACAGAAGAGTACCCTGTTGAAATTCAAATATCTCATATGGTTTTTGACTCTGCCTGAAGATGATCATGTTGAAATGCACAGCTCTTCCAGGAGAGTTGTCTCACTCTGTTTCGAGCACTGCATTTTCCACCTTCTGGTGATGTGTGGTTCTTCCATTGCAGAAGCTTGCACTTCAAGATGGCCCTTTGTTCCCTTGTTTCATCTTAAGAAACAACACAAAATATCTCCTGTTTCCTTTAAGAATCTAGTTTGTCACACAGACTTACTCTAATTTAATTTGGAAACGCTTCTGCAAATAGGTAGGTTAGAAATAGACTGCACATTTTAAATACCCAAGAATGTAAGGAAAGACAAGTTCAAACTAGAGTGCATTTGACCAGGTCCAGGGGTGAATATGCTCAGATTTGAAACAGTTTTATGAGTCACACTCTTAGCTAAGCTCATTTGAAACACAAGGGTATGAAGGTTTGGCAGTGAGGCACTTGAAGGTCTAGGAGAGAGGCAAACTTTTAAATATCGTTCCTGTCTAGAAAGTTATCTTAACACAATAATCAAGGCAAAAATTTTATCCAACAAACAGGAAACCCTATATGACACATAAGTGTTTTGTTTACCCCATAAATGTTCTCCATATCTCCCTAAGTAACTGAGAAATCAAACAAACAGATAACAACTGCTCTGATGTGCCAAATCAATGTAAGAGTGCTAAATTCCACTACAGCACTGATACGGTCAACAGAGTTAGAGCTCTTAATAAGAGGAAACAGAACAATTGTAGCTGGATTTTAGGCTTTCCACAGATCCAAAAGCAGGGATCTTTCAGATTCATTGCAATACAAATGGCAAGTCTTTCAGAAGACAAGGGGTTTTTTTGCAGTGTTTTGACATTTTGATATTTGCCCAGGTCTTAAGCTTCAAGGCAAGTTATCTTCAGAGATAAAAGCTACTAGTCCAGGAAGGATGGAATTTGAAATCACATTTTTTTCTCTCTCTGTCATTTCCTTCCTTCTAATGCAGCATTTGTCTGCCAAAGTGTATTTCCAAAATGGTCAAATTCATATTAGGCCAACACCTAAACTAGCCAACATCAATTAATTTCAATGCACGCATATCACTCTAGACCAGCTGGGAAAACAGTTCAATAATATGCCTCTATCCAACTTTAACTGATTAAAGCACAGTTTGTCCTTAAAGATATATATTCCTTACTAGAAATCCTGAGGCTCTGTAGGAAAAGACAGTAAACATCACAGGATTATTAAATTCCTGCCTCAAGGTACCGCTGTGAAGAACAGGTACTTAGCAACCAGAAACAGAGGAGCACAAGATATCCAATCCTAATGGCACATTTTGCAAGGAAATACAAAAGCTCCCATTGACCAGTAACATCCAGGCCGACACAACCAATCTCTCCAAGCAGCTCCAAGTTTGTAACAGACAGGGAATGGCCAGATTTAAAATCCTGAAGTGTGTGACAAATATACTTCAATTCTTTGACATTTGTGTCCTTACCATCACCATCATTTCCAATTGGATTTAAATGAGTAACCACCATTTTAAAATGTTATTAATGTTGACCAGTCAGGAGAGGAGAATGCTAATTTCTGCAAGCAGATTGCCTGACATTTGAATGAGATTGAAAATTTCATCAACACTGTTCATGTAACTTCTCAAGCATAAATCAGCAGATGTCAATTCTGAATGACAAAGGAATGACAACAACTTGGCTCCTCTACAGAATGTCACCCAATTTCGCTGGAATATTCATGCAAATGGGAGTTGCAGATAATAAATACATCAGAAGACAAGTCCAGCATGTTCACCTATACAGACATCAGCAAAGGAAGGACTATTCTAGTAACTGTACACTGGGACACCACATGTCTATTGAGTATAACCATCCATCAGAGGCTGCATGCTGTAAGACTAAACAAAGTTTCTGCCTGTTGTAAGAAGAGCGGGCACTTCAGCCTAGGTACTGGGACACACAAAGGCTGCCAGAACTTCAGCGCACTTCAGCTGCAGCTTTTTCAAGCTTTGCTGAGCTCTCAGAATAACCACCCTCTCTTCCTTCACTGCCAGTGGATGTGAGCCCTGTTTTTTTGTTCCTCTTGCTTTGGAACCTTCAGCCACATCAAATTAAAACATACAGAATATTTTTAGAATTGCAGGAGATAGGGGAATCCAGCCCAAAGTGTGGGTCAATCAACTGATTTTCCAATGAGTCTACTGACTTGTGTGAAGGCTGCAGCCAGAGAAATAAAGGCTTTTACAGTATCTTCCTGATGTGCAATAAATAGACATATAACACCATGATGGTTGCTTCTTTACAGAAGAACATTTGAGTAACATCATCACACTGGGAATCACACATAAGCCAGCCAGCTCTTCAGTTATACTGCAAACAAGGAGCAAACAGGGAATGCCAGGAAGGAAAATAGATCAGAAACGTAGATGAGAATAATCTCAGGGTGAAGCCAATTAGTCCTTTTAGTGACTTAAGTAAAAAAAAAGAAAGCCTTTGAAATCTCTCCAGTTTCACAACTACTTGAAAAGTTAAGGATTACTGCACTCTTTTGCTTCAAAAACATTTTTCCTTTCCAAGATAACTAAAGAGATGTATACAGTGCTGATAAAACATTCAGTTAACCTGCACCACCAGAATGTGAAAAAGAGGAAGTAAATCAATCCCTACTAAAAAACCTCAACACCCTCTCCTGTCAGCAGTTTTAAATCACTGATAAATTACCAGAAATTACTGCTTTTGGTATGCGAACTGCACAGTCTCTCTCTGCTGTTTGAAAAGTTTTGTGACTGTTTTCAATTTCTTAAGGTGTTATTAAATTTTTGGCTATAATAATGGGAAATATGTTAGCCTAGAGGTCCCAAGAGTGATGAAATGTGGGATACATGCTGTACTGCGGCTGTATCCTCCTACCAATATCACAGAGACCTGAAGACAGTCTATTGTCTCCCTGTGGGCAGCTCAGTAAGACCTGCTAGCTTGGGAAAAGTTCTCTCTATTGTCCAGTTATCAGTGGCTGGGTTTGTTGGCAAAAGCCTTCTTCTCATGTGCTCTCCAGAGAATTGTTTTGCAATGAGTTACAAAAGACAAAGACTGGGGCCCCTTTGAGTTTTGTCCTTCCTCTGGAGCTCCATATGGATTTTAAAAGGAATGGAAGTGGCATTTCATATACCTCACTATCCACGTATATAGATATAGAGTAAAATTCTAGGTAAAGGCAAGTTGCATGCATATCCTCACTGGTTCAATACTAGATTCATAGAATCATAGAATCACCAGGTTAGAAAAGACCCACTGGATCATTGAGTCCAACTGTTCCTATCAATCACTAAGCCATGCCCCTCAGTGCCTCATTCACTGGTCCCTTAAACACCTCCAGGGATGGTGACTCAACCACCTCCCTAGGCAACCTCTGCCAGTGCCCAATGACCCTTTCCATGAAATTTTTTTTTGCTTATGTCCAGCCTGAACCTCCTCTGGTGGAGCTTGAGACCATTCCCTCTCATACCATCCCCTGTCACTTGGTAGAAGAGGCCAGCACCCTCCTCTCCACAACCTCCTTTCAGGTCCTTGTAGAGAGCAATAAGCTCTCCCCTCAGCTTCTGCTTCTCCAGGCTAAACAACCCCAGCTCTCTCAGCTGTTCCTCATAAGGCCTGTTCTCCAGTCCACTCACTAGCTTTGTTGCTCTTCTCTGGACACACTCCAGAGCCTCAACATCCATCTTGTGGTGAGGGGCCCACAACTGAACACAGTATTCAAGGAGCAGTTTCACCAGTGCAGAGTACAGAGGAGAATAACCTCCCTGGACCTGCTGGTCACACCGTTTCTGATACAAGCCAAGATGCCATTGGCCTTATTGGCCACCTGGCCACACTGCTGGCTCATGTTCAGTTGCTGTCAAACAACATCCCCAGGTCCCTCTCCTCCTGGCAGCTTTCCAGCCAGGCTCCTCCCAGTCTATACCTCTGCATAGGGTTGTTGTGCTCCAAGTGCAGGACCCGGCATTTGGCCGTGTTAAACCTCATGCCATTGGACTCTGCCCAGCAGTTCAACCTGTTCAGATCTCTTTGCAGATTATTGGCATTGTTTAAGATTTCAGTGTTTTCCAGGAGTTTATAATTTTATTTTGTCTAAGAGCATAATTTGGTTCAATTTTGACCAAAATGCAATATAAATAATAATCACAAATGAAGCATGAAAATGATTGCCTCAGTTTGTCTGTTAAATCTACTAACACCTTCAGAAAACTTAAGGAAAAAAACATCCCAAATTAAGAAAGTGCAAAAGCTACTGATTCAAATTAAAAAACAATCAGCTGTTTTCCAATAACTGGATTTAAATTATCTATATTTGTCCATTTCCATACGCCTTTTTGACATTCATGGGATTTATGAGCTCCCTCTCGTGGCCACGGTATCAATTATGGGCTGTTACTTTCCAGCTCAGTTCTTGATGTAGAATAATGGGTGACACGAAATGGCAGTTTGTTGTTCTCTGAAGCAGGAATTGATTTTAATCTCCTCAGTAGCTAAATGAGTCACCCAACCTCCTGCTGAATCATCTGTCACAAACAGTGGTAGATGTTTCTTCACTACCTCAGGGCATATGGAAGACTGGTAGGATTCTTTGCAGTGCCTTAAGGCAGCAGGGCAAGGAAGATGCTCCAGTTGGTGGGCTCCTGTATCTCAAGGTGGGTACAGTAAGATCTACATTGGGTGCTAACAGCCGCACTGTTTCTCAAGACAGCAGAAAATGTGAGCTTACAACACATGATTTCAAGGCTGCTCCAGAAAAGACCACCACCAGCTAAGGGTGGAGGTGGCATGGGACAACAACTAGGCTCCTGACTTCAGCAGGTAGGTGTGCTTGGGATGGTTGGCAGGGAGCGCACCAGCCTGATTTCTACAGACCAGTTAGTAAATAGAAAAAGAAATATTCAGCTACCACACCTTTCTGGGCTACAGGGAGGGAATGGGCCAAGAGAACAGCAGAAAGATTTGCAAAACAAATCAAACAAATTTCTGAAGCCAGACATTACAGAGTTTGGAGGCTGAGTCGAAACCTACTTTTTTAAAAAATAAAAGGTCACATTGTGCAAGTTTATCATACAAGTTCTGGCAATGGCTGCTTTCTAAATGGCCAGAACACTACAAACTTATGGTATCAATTCACAGTCACTAAAGGCATGACTGACGTTTCTGATCTATTTTTAACAGAAGTGAAATGGAAAGACAAAACCTGCCCTATTTCTTTCATCACAGAGTCAAATCGAACACATTATCTCAAATGACTGGTTGTGCTCTTACTATCAAAAGCTGGACTGCAGGTTTAGTAACTTAACCTTACACAGTTTGGGTGATGCACATGATAATATATATGTTATTGCCATCCAAACACTGCACAAATGCTAACTTTGGAATTCTATTACTGAAAGGCAGGCACCATGCCACAAGAATAAACATACAGTCCTGCAGGCATTAAATTAAAAGTATCCCTATTGCTAGAATACCTTTTAACACAGGAAGTTTACTGAAGAAAAGTTCACTTTAAAAAAATCAAATAAATTCATCAAGCATATTTCTTTTTTCTTGCACATCAATACTACCTCATAGCAAGACTATCAAGATCTGATGAAGATCTGGACCATATGTTCCAGTAAAAAAAAAAAATTAGTTTGTGGAAAAATACGCAAATTTAATTTCAGATCATTTTTATATGCTCAATTACCACAGTGCCATAGGCAAATAAGACGCTAAAATGCACACATGGCTAAAACTCTTGCTGTTCTTTCTGCACTGGCAGTGCATAATGCAGAATTGCTTTTTCTGCGTTTATTGATTCAATCATACAAATAGTAATTGTGATTATTAGACCTCAGGTTTCTTAATTTAAAAAATGGTACCCCCAGACCCTGTCCCTTTTCATGTCTTCCCCACCTTCTCCCCCTAGGACTGTAAAGGGCTCCTCTCATTGCACTCATCAGACTTCAGATCCAAGCTCCGAGACACGACCCCTAGTCACAAGAGCTGGTGTAAAGATGCTGCAACAACACTCAGCTAGGGAAGTTAAACGCTCCACTTATGAAGAAAGAATAACAGCTAAGTTTCCCACAACATGTTAAACTGTTGTACAAACTGCAGTACAAGCTCTGTTCCTCCTGCAAGTAATTGTTTCACCTTGAACAGCATTTTCCTTTTTCAAAGGTCTCAAAGGAAGTTGACTGGGGAAGGGATGGGGTGGGGGGGGCGGGGGGAAGATTTCCTTCGGCTTTCCTTAGGCTGCTCTCCCTGTAGCTGTAACCAGAGGGGTAGGATTTGCCTTTTCACAAGGGTACCTGTGCCCCATCACCATAGATGCAACCCAGCAACATCAGAGCTCCTGCGCAGCTCAGCATCACCATGGGTGCAAAGGTACCTCTTGTAAAAAGAAGTTTTCCACTGAAGTATTCCTGCCCTGAGGAACATCTGTTGAAGCAAACAGAAGCCAAAGTTTTCTCCCTTCACTCCTTCACCTTCCTTATCCTCTACCTTAGTGGTTAAGAGGGAAAATAGTTTTTTTAGAGATCATTCCCACCACCACATCTTAACATAGGTAATCCTGTTACAAGTTTAATTTTGAGCTGAAACTCACACAGCAGAGTTTCATTTCAAGAAACTTCTAAGGGTAAATCAGATCAAAAATGACATCTCAGAAGCACTTGTTCCACCAGACTATTCACCTCACTCCATTATGTGCTGAGAATGCAGGCTACAGAACAGTCTTGGAGCAATGTGATCACAATGCTAGCTAACACTGAGCAGTTAATTATGAACTGCAGATGCAGTTTGGCCAAGACTTTGTAATGCTAAAAGGTTATGGTTTGAATCTGTTTTTTACTGATGATCAGTGTTGGAAGACCTTTGAAATCTAGCAGGTTTTGCATATTTCAACACTGCATCAGTAGATTAAATATTTTTTCCACATTCCTTCTCAAGCAGAAAGAAATTAGGCAGACTAATAATGCAGATATTATAGAGATAATGCCTTTGGGGAAATAATATAATAATAATACCCTATAGCTAATTTACTGAGGGAGATAAGTGATACTCATACCATTTACTTTCTAGCATGATATTTAAAGATACTGCAAAAACCTAATTACATTATATGCTGTGAAACAGATATAAGGCTAAAACCCACTTAATAGTTAAGCCTGTTGCTATAGCAACCACATTTCAAGGATGTGGATATACAAAACACATGCAACAACATCTGCATGAACAAAATGTCTCATTGGAATTGAACTGTACCTGGAAAAAGAACCAATTAAACTTGAAACTTCTTTGTTAAAAAAAAAAAAAAAAAAAAAAAGCAAACAAAAAATAGGATCTTTCATTACTGTCAACAGGATTCCAGGATTCCATCTTTAAACACCAACAGCATCTCCATGGGAAATTTACTCTTTGACTCATCTGAGTTTGGATTCCCTCCCCAAATGTTTCCCCTCCAAGGAAAAGAAGTCAGCCTCAGCATTGTCACCCTGGTCAAGCAGACATCTAAGCACCTGACATTTAAGTAAGTGGTAACATTGCTATGGATGCATATTGCACCATGCTCAGAGAGATGAATCCTTCCAGCCTTTGCCTACAAATTCAGAAATGAGACTGAAGAGTAGAAACTAATGCTTCAGTGTAATGTAACCTAACAAGCCAGGCAAGAAATTGGCAGAAGGGGGTTGGGTATTTTTGACAAATTAAGTAATCATTTAGCAAAACTTTTTCCTTACTAGACCACTATTTAGCAGCCTGGGATAGAAAAAGGCTATAGAATAATATTGACTAAGTCAAGCTGACTTGTATGGAGCTGAGTTCAGTGATGTTCAGGAGTATTAGATGGTTTGTGGTGCTCTGAATAAATATGAACAATTTTTACAAACAAGGGAAGCTCATCTCCATTTGAATGTAATAATGCATAAAGGTCTGCTACTGTACACAAAACATAGTAGGAGGAGTGCTAAGATTGTTACTTCAAAATAAAAAGTAAAAAAATACAAACTTTTGCATAATACTTTAAGCTCTTTACATACCCAAAATGGTGACATTAGAATGGTGAATAGAAATTGTGACATCAACCTTTCCCAGTGATAATTTCTGTAATATCAGGAGATTTCAGGTCACCCATAAAACATGGCACAACTGGAAAGACCAAGTGTGTTTCAATCTAACTTAGGAAATAATTATTTTCAGCATAAAATGTATTAATAAATACAGCTTAAAATACATAATAGCATCATACAGGTAGTTGATAACCATATTACTATTTACAGAGGTATGAATATTGCTTCCTTCTTGTTAAATCTGTGCTTCACAGTATTAGTCATGAAACACAGCAGTGGAGAGATAAGAGGTTGTAGCAGTACTTGTAAATCTCTGAATTACAAATGACTTGACATTTCTGTACCCTGTTTCTCTGATCAGAGCATCTCAAAAAATATAACTCCAACAAAAAAACCAAAAAAATTACTTTGTGTTGCTCCATTCCCTCCTCCTCTTTTCAGTTCCTGGATTTAAATGTTTACATAGTCTAGGAAGATAGCTTCAGGAGCAAGATTAAATTCAGCCCTAGTTTCACAAAGCTTTCCAGAACTGTGATTTTGCTAATAATAAGCAGAAAATACAACTATCTTTTTGCTTCCTCTTGAAAACAGCAGCTGTGGCTTTGAATTAACTTTATTGTTTTCATTTGACTGCACACTTTTTAAAGAAGCAATAAGAGCACTTGAAGCAGAAGTCAATAACTGCTTTATATTGTTCAAGATTTCTAGTTTCAACCCAGATTACATACTAGGAAGGCAGTCTGCCAAAGGCAGGCCACAGAAAGAGCAATAAAAATCACCCTTTTTTTTCTTCTTAAGCATAAACACAAACTCTGACATTTATTAAAGCAAAACTGTTTACAGCAGAAGGCAACAAGAGCATTAAACCACTGATGATGGAGAAACAGAGTTGCAGGCCTCTGCCTTAACAAAATGAGCCCTGTCCCTAAGACGTGCTTTTCAGCTGGATGAATTCTCAATCGCCCTCTTGTATTTGTTTTTAAATTCAGGGTCTTTCACACACTTTTAGTGATCTACTTATCAATTGCCAGACATACTCAACTCTTCCAATTCAGAGATCTAACAGGAGTAGCATGGAAGGTTAAATACATCGTGAAACGCGTTACAGCAGCTGTTAAAGCCACAGACTGAAATCCAACCAGCTAACGCAAAGGGGCATCTTGCCATTGTTTTCAAAACAGAAAGGAGTTCACCCACTGAGCTGATATATTAAATCATAAGATGAAATTACAAGATCCTGCTGTAATGCTAGCCACCATAAACAAAAGCCCCAAACGAGCTGCTTTTTACTCAAAATTGTGTTAAGTGAGATTAAGATCAGGAAA
Organism: Coccyzus lansbergi; assembly: GCA_033558105.1. NCBI lineage: Eukaryota > Metazoa > Chordata > Aves > Cuculiformes > Coccyzidae > Coccyzus > Coccyzus lansbergi. The sequence goes on along the minus strand of JAUMJK010000342.1, from coordinate 331,393 downwards.
ACTAACTGTATGTTATTAATTTGCAACTGAGATTCAACATAGCCAAGTAACACGTGTGCAATGTCTGATTCCTGTCGTCTAAAGATCATGAGCATCTGAACTAACCATGGAAAGCAAGTTACAAAATAGCTTCTAATTAGACGAAAAGGCTGACAAAGAGAGAAGAAATTGCCTCATTGACATTAACTGGCATTACAGTCATACCTGTATTTAAGATACAGCAATTATCTCCCACACCTCACTTTCTCCTTCATAAGACAACAGTTGTGTGAGAAGCAGTTGTCTTTTAAAGCCAAGAGATATAACTGAAAAAGTACAAGTTACCAGACATTTCTTCTCTAGTTCAACTATTTTGCAGCCTTAGGCACCTGGAGGCTAGCAAAGAGCTACCTTCTCTTCAAAAAAGCCATGATGCCAGCACCACAGTTTCTCCACAAGAGAACACAGCCAAGGCACACACCAGAGGAGACCCTGCACAGGCACTGGTAGGCTTCCATCTGGAGGGCAAGCTGTGAAGCTTCCTTGGGGTGACATGTGCAAGACACATTATTCCATTTTCTTCTGTTTCAGAAAGCTGTATGGTTTTCCTGCTATTTATTTCACTATTGCTAATCTCTTTTCGCCTCCAGCACAATTTTCAAATTACAGACAATGATAAGAACAATGTGCATGGAGGAACTGATGTTAAATATTGTCATCTCTCTCCACAAAAACTTTTTGGTTATTGAACATAGTAATTGGCAAGAAGACAGATGGCAACCTTTACATATTTCAGTAAATTTGATCTATTATCAATTATTTCTGCCCACTTTTGGTTAGAGATGTGAGAGAGGCAGCCCATTTTTCACAGTTTTTTAAACCAAGGCTTTCAGGACTGGATTCAATTACAGATAAATTATGAGACAAAGTTGGGATAAATATTGTCACCTTCTGACAGTCTTCACAGAGGCTTAATGTCTGCCTGTATGACATAAAGACAGGGCCAACCTTCACCTTCAGTTTAGCAATTATGATGAGGGCATTGTTTAACTGTGTAGAGCAATTGTCACTTCTATGAAGTATCACAAATGATCCTTTCAGTTCACCTATACTATTAGCAACACCAGTAATTTCTACCTGCTTCTCATGAAAAAGGAATATGCCCCACAAAGAGCTGTTTCACAGAAGCATTTCAGATCTTCAGAAATCTTTCCTGCTTCAATAACACCTTGACCAGAAAAGGAGTGCACACCCAGAGTATGCAATTGCCAAATCATTAGAACTTAGCTCAGACACATCCTGCTCTCATTCCCCTCTGTGGAGACAGCTCCCTGAGCAGTCTTGCTCAGGGTGTTCCTGAAGGTAGAAGACTGTTAATCATAGACATGAAATAACCAAAACATATCATGAGAGATCATGAAAGCAAGCTTGTTGAGGGTAAGCAGAACATGAAAACAGGGATTGCTGGCTTTATAGTATGCTACTCTAGAGCACACAGCTGCAACTTTTCCTACAGAGAACAAATACTTTCTGGTAGAAATGCCCCCAGAAATAGATCACTGATTATCCCACAGAAAGTAACGAGTTACCTACTGAGCCAGTTGCTGTGCTGTGCCATCAGCAGGTTAGTACATACAGGGCATGTTGACCGGCAAAGCTCTACCAGCTTCAGCAGAGCCACTCTTGCTTCACCCACCTTGAAATCTGGCCCTCGCTTCCCTACAGCCACTAGAGGCCAACACAATCACACACTTCACAGCCACCCCAACTCCAGCTCTGGAGGAGGACGCGGCTGTGGCAGGTCCTAATCCTGGCATTTGTGGTCATAATTCTCTGAGGTGGGCTAAGGTCACTGCTGACCTCTGCTAGCTGTGAAGCTCCCAATGGAAAACTGCAGGTACAACCATGTGGCATTTTGACGAGACATAAGGAGGAATTTCTTCACGATGAGAGTGGTGAGGCTCTGGCACAGGTCGCCCAGGGAAGCTGTGGCTACCCCATCCCTGGACGAGTTCAGGGCCAGGGTGGATGGGGCTTTGGGCAGCCTGTTCTAGCGGGACATGCCCCTGCTCATGGCAGGGGGTTGGAAGTAGATGATCTTTAAGGTCCCCTCCAACCCAAACTATTCTGTGATTCTATGTGACCACACAGCTGCAGTCTGGACCAGGACCACAACTATCCTGGATCAACCTTCAATAACTGAGGAGGGGCAGCCATGCTGAGACTAAGAGGAAAGCAGTGCATGGTGGTCATTGGCAGGTGAACTGCAACAATGCTCTTCTAAGTTGAGGCTGATGATTTGTTTAAAAGCTGAAATACAAACCCAGAAAGCCCATATCTTCTTTTATATGGGAAACTGCCAAATACAATTCTTGCATTTTTCAGGTTCTCCACAATTTCCAGAGGCAACAATCAGTACTGGTTCCTGTTCAGGCCTGTAACATTTTTTATCTGCTGTAGGACCTTGCATGATTATCCAGCACCTTGGATTTTGAGAAATCAGTGTGTGGAAAAGACACATGCCTTCAATGGAAAACAGCTCTCCAACCATTCAACAACCTCCAAAACCAGACATCTTCTAGGAAGCCTAACACAACTGCACATTGTTACAAAATTATTTATCTTTCATATCCCCAGTTTTACTGATGTAACTTGATAATTTCTGCCCCTAACTGAATGTTTGCTTTTCATAGCATGTTAATTATATTCCTAATTTGGTCAGTCTGCTTTTCCAACTCAGAAATGCATTGTAACATCCTCCTAACTTTCTGACCAACATCATTTACATCAACACTGATTACCCTGACACCTCATATAATTTTCTTACCTCCTTGTATTGCCTTGAACAACATTCAGCCTCATTTACACTTCCTCCACTCGCTGCCTCTGGAAAAGGAATGTCCTCGGTCTGTTGCTGTACTGTGGGGAATCAAACATTTCATGTGTTTTAACAAAAGACAAAACATTACAAACTTTGGCTACACCTTTATATTCCAGCCACTTCAAGAAAAGAAAAATCCTTCCAAAGATTTTGCTTGATAAAGATGAATTGAAAGTTCAGGTTACAGCAGATTCAAGTTATCAATGCCTTCTGAAAACCTCTAAACTAAAGGAAAATATTACTATACGCCTTGCTATGTTTTCTCCTTATTGGCATGCCAGCATTATAGATGAACTGCTGTCAGAGTTGTGACTTATTGTAGAATGCAAACTGGGATCTATGACGATACTAATAGCTTTTAAAGTTCTATTTATAACAGTAATCCCATTTTCCTGGAATAATTACATGCATGTATTAAACACTGTAAACTGCTTTATAGCTTTAATAACTTGCAAACTCTCACTGCTTTTCAGAAATTCAATTTTCAAGTCTGGAAATGTAGGACAGTTAATTATTAGCAATTTCATAAAGGGCCTTAATATTCTGTACCTATTTAAAATGTGATTACAAATTTTAAATTATTCTATCAATCGGTCAAACATGCTTATCTTTCAACTTTATTCCAGTTCCAGAATCCCCATTATAGGAAGGATATGGAATTGTTGGAACAGGTCCAGAGGAGGCCACAAAGATGATAAGAGGGATGGAGCACCTCTGCTGTGAGGATAGGCTGAGAGAGTTGGGGCTGTTCAGCCTGGAGAAAATAAAGCTCCAGAGAGACCTTAGAGCAGCTTCCAGTACTGAAAAGGGCTTCAGGAAAGCTAGGGAGGGACATTTTACAAGGGCATGGAGTGAAAGAATGAGGGGGAATGGCTTTAAATTGAAAGGAGTAAGATTTAGATTAGATATTAGGAAGAAGTTCTTCATGATGAGGGTGGTGACACAATGGCCCAGGTTGCCCAGGGAGGTTGTGGCTGCCCCATCCCTGGAGGTGTTCAAGGCCAAGGTGGATGCGGCTTTGAGCAGCCTGATCCAGTGGGAGGTGTCCCTGCTCATGGAAGTGGGTTGGAACTGGACGATATTTAAAGTCGCTTCCAACCCAAGACATTCTATGGTTCTATGATTCACTATTCTGCGGTTAATGCTTGTTAGAGAAAAAAATAGGAATATGAATCTTAAGAGACCAGAGCAGAAATACATGCTATTTTCTAGAAAATAACATACAGCTGAAGGTATGCTTCAGAACTGGGTATTTGCTTAGAAATCCTTTTCTGGGGGGCTCTTCCTGAACACTAAAAGCTGACCCAGCAGACGTTCCCATGATGTGCTTTTGACAAGTCACTCTTGTCCACACTATTTGCTGAAGTTTCCCGGCTGTGTGCAAGGAAAGGCAGAGCTCATGGGACACCAAACCAAGGTGATGGGCAACAGAATGGGACAGAAGGAGTTTTGAACTCCCTGGTCCATTGCTACTGTCCTTCCTTAGCACTGTCTGGAAAGCAGGATATAGAGAGGGATCCAGAGCTGTGAATCCTGGCGGGGTTGTGCCTATTCCCTGGTGGCATGTCCCTGTCCACCAAGTCTCCTCCTGCTGTTCCCTCACCAGTAGACCAACCAGTCCTGTGCTGGGCACACCAGTGGCTTCCCAGTGTGAAGCACTGTGTCATCCATAGCCCCTGAATGCTTTCCTATGGCTTCTCCCTGATGAGACCGTTCCCATTTCCAGTGTTGGGAAAGACAGCAAAAATAAAGAATACAAATCCAGCAAGAAGAGGCACAGGGGGCAGAACAAGGAATATTGTTTTTAAGATGAGCCCAGGGTTCACATATATTTAAGGCATGGGTTTAGTTACTCTAAAGTTTAAAAAAAAAAGAGTTGCAAAAGACTTCTCAGACCTCATGAATCATTCTTAACTAATGAGTAAAATGTGGTTCAGCAATCAAATAAACATGTGTTATCTGCACTTAGCCCTGGCGGACGTGACTGCGTAGCTGAAACTAATCAGCAGTCCCCCCAGCTGTTTGAACAAGCAGGTAAAGATTAAGTTTCACTTTGCTCTTTTGCTGTTGCCTTCACTGATTTATTTGGTAACTGAAAGTCCTCAAGGAAAACAGCGCCAAAAGGACTGCTGAGTTCCTGTAGGATTAAATTCATTCTTTTACCATTAAGATTTTAGTACTTTATAAAAAGAAAATGGTGGCCTTATAAACTTCTCCAGGACACTCCCTGCTCTAATATTTCAGCTATTGGGTACTGCAGGCGGAATAGATCAGAATCACCAATTATACTATATTTGCATAAAAAGGAAGAAAAATCCACAATGGTTAAATTTTTGTTTTTCTCTTTTTTTTTTTTCCTGCTTCTTCTCCCTCCCTCTGTACTTTTCATTTCTCTCTACAGACAGATACTAAAGACTTAGAGAAAGACATCTCAGAAAATGGTGGCTCTGAAAGACAGCAGTCCATGTATGGATGACAAGATGTATCAGGATGCTAATGCAAAGATCCTCTAAACCAGGCAAAATTCCCACTGAAGCCACCAACACTGCTGCTTAGAGAATGGCTGAAGTCTCAGATCATCGGGAACAAAAACACACTGATGAGCAAACTTCATCCCATTGGAGACAGTTCAAAAGCAAGCCACTTTGGAAATATAACCCTAGTCATGACACTTAAAAATATTACTTAGACACATAAGTTCTATTTGCTTACAATTTTAACAAACCTCAACTTTTCACAGCTTCACACAAATCAAAAGACCTGAAGGAGAAGATTTTCCATCTAACCTAGAAGTACACATCTAGCCTGGGAGTAGGGTGGGCGCTTTCCTAAATCAATAAATATTTTCCAATGCATCTTTGTTCACATAAAATAAAGTAAATCAATATGCATCATTTAAATGTAACTCATCCAGGCCTCTAGTTGTAGGCAGACAAAGTCAGCCAGCCCAAATATTTGCCTGGGAAAGCAAAACAGATGAGCATCATGTGTACCATAATGTATCAAATGTTACACAGGATAATGTTTTCCACTCCTTTAAAATATAAATACAACTTGTGCTCTACAGCTGTGTGGAACTGTAACCAAGCAACACTGGATAGCTCATAAGCAAATCCTAAAAACATCTTGAGGAAAGCACCTTCCATTTTTATTTGTCTCTAGGGAAATGAGTGATCCTAGATATTTGAGGTTGGTTTGTGATAGTGCGTAGCATATGCTATCTTTGTGAAGCCTAGGATTTGGATGTCTAGCATTCCACCAACACCAGACCCTGCAGGATACGAGGCTCTGCCCTGGATCACCCTACCTGCTCAGACTACCAGGAGTTTCACTGGCAGCAGAGTGTTTGGTCACAGCTGAGACAGCAGACCCTCCCTCTTCTGTGCATCACTTCCTTCCTCCTGTTCCTGATCCTAGCTATTAAGTCCAGCCTCTTCCTGACACCTGCTAGGCAGATTCAGGCACCCACAGCTGAATGAATTTAGCTCAGCATAGAACTAGTGAGGTCTTTCACTCAGTTAACTTAATAATTTCCTACGTAGGTCCAGTGAGCACCAAAGCAGACGGAGTCGGGTAGATATGTCTAGGGTGGGACAAGTATAGATGGGAGAGAGGGTGAGAGGGAGCAACACCTTTGCCATAGGATCTCCAATGACATGTGGAGCCACATCTTGTGTCTCCCAGGTTCTCATGTTGTGATCTTCCCTGCTAAGCCACCTGGCAGTAGCAGTATTCCCCTGTTAGCCTCATGGGAAACACCATCTTCAGTGGAAACACTCCTAGGGTTGGGAGGACCACAGAGGGTATGGGACTGGAAGCTGATGCATTTGAAAGGAATACATGGCCTTATTATAACAGTCTTAAATACTTCATCTATTAGTTTAGGTTTAGGCCCAAATTTTTGGCATTCAGGGGGAGGATGATAGCATGTCTTGATGTTGTTTCAGTTAGCATATATCTACCTGTGAGTCCATTTACTGATGTTGTGTGAAAAGCTAACAGACTTAAAGTAAAACTAAAATTTCTCACAGCCTTTCTTCTGACAAATGCCTTGGGAGGTGCTCTGCTGTGACTATTGCTTCTTACACTAATCACAACTCTCTCTTACCTTGTGCTCAGCTCATCATAGCCACCTGCTGTTTTCTGTATCATATTGAGACTGCATGTGGAGCAGTGGTAGTTGTCTACTATATGTTTGTTTGCATGCCTAAGGCTGGGCTCCAGCTGGGCCATCAACATGATAAAAAATATTACTAATAATGCATAAGTAGAACAACTATCCAGAGGGAAGAGCATAGCTGATTTTTCTCAGACTGCAGCCCATTGTGAAAAAACAAACACACTGAAAAAGGATTTCTTTGTGCATGTAGGCTTCCTGGGATAGTGAAGATGTAACAATCAGTTTGATGCTTTTCTTCTTACACCAGCAGCCTCAAGAAGTTACACAGGCAAGCGATGCCTCTGCAGAGCTTTGCTTACTTGATTGATAGGAGCATCATTGCAATGACCTCAAGGCAATGTTCACAGAAGGAAATGAGGCTGCTGTTCCTAGCTCTGGAATACGCAGAGAGCAGCTGCAGCATCTCATGTCTGGCAGGAAGGCTTAACACTCAGCAAGCGTGCAACCAATGCAGTGCATTGGGCAGCTTGTGGGCCATTTGTTTATGAAAATGGTATTAAAATCTCACAATCTTTTACTTATCTTTCATGAGACAAATGTAGATAACACAACCTTGAAAACAGAATAGAGGTAAAAATTGCGGGCTAAGTTATTTAATAGTTCATGTGCTTTCAGCTGGGTGACGTATATAGTTTTAATAAGCACATCTTTGGATGATGAAGCAAACCAAGAGGTTCACATTAAAAAATAACAGAGGGAAGCTATTCTTGAAGCCATTTTGGACCACCAGATTATTTCTAAATGATGCAGAAATATTGGCTTTGAATAATTAATGCCTGAAGCAGGTGATTCTTATCCAGGAAAGGGAAATCACGTATGCTGGCCCTGCAGTAGGCCTTGCCACTAGATGTGAGAATTAACATTTGTACTGCCTTTCACTGGGGGTTACTCAGCCTCACACACAGAAGCAGTAACAAAACAGTGCTCTCCTTGGCTACATAGATATGGACAGAAAGGAACTCAAAGTCTGTCAGAAGGTCTGTTGGAAAGAAGAGCTCTCAACTCTCTTCATTGTGTAGTACTCTCACTTCAGGATATCAATAAGCCTGGTGAATGGAGAACATCCCCATGGTAGTAGCTATAACAAAACGAGGAAAGAAGAGCACCCTGATACAACTTATAGGGCTGTGTCCTATCCATCCCCATGATCATCAGCTATCACACATTCAGGCAAGCAATATAAACCCAAGGTTTAACCTCAGAACACAGTAAGAGACATGAGCAGGGACTGCCAGTCTTCATCCCTCACCCATGCATATGTTCCTTTAAAAGGCAGCAGCTATTTTTTTGATTATGACTCAGGAATAGCTTCTTTCTTCAGATTATGGCAAGTTGCAAGTGCTCAGTTCTTTTTCAAACCAAACCATGAGGTATGTGACTACAAGTGCTGACTTTAGGAATCATCATCAGGTGATCACTCTTAAAAATGTTGCACTGTTTGCTGACCCACCTCAATATGAGAATTTGTGATGCTGTTCAAGCATCAAAATATGAAGTTGTTAAAACATAGGTCTCTGTTCACCTCGGAAGTCAGGGTGAGAACTGGAAACCAACCCCATGTTCAAAGTGTTTATCTCCATTCAAGACTCTCTTCCTCACAAAATGTGAATAGGGTTTACAGAAGTTGAAAAGTGATTTCCAATTGAGCCTGAAACTACAAAGGCATTAAACTAATACAAGCAGAGCTCTGAACTTGCATATTGTATTGAAGTATTCAACTTGTTCACCCAGGGAAAGCAAATTCTGTGGGAAAGCCTTGGTGTGATGCAGGGACACAACGAGGTTTTAAGATTTGAAACAAGTGATTTCTAAATACAGAGATACATGAGTTGGCAAAAAAAGAAGGATACACTGCAGTCTTTTGTGCTCCCACTTTTGTACTATATACACGAGAGGTTTGTGGTCCAATAGAGGCAAAAGTAGTTAAGTTTGGTGTTCCCTCTCACCTGCAGGGAGGTTACCTTAAGATACCTCAAAGGCACCTCATTAAAAATAGCAGGTTTTCTCATCAAAGTAGATCTGTGTGAGCCTTGTAGGCCCCAGTGTGCTGCCCTGACCAGCATTTTTAGACCATCTTCAAGGCTTTGTTTTTTAAAACACAATCTCATGTGACTTTGAGTGCAGGTCAGGACATGAACTCAGCTTAACTAAGACTATTCAACTCACGGGATAATTCAAATAGCAGGAAACATATCCTGGAAAGGACAGTGCTGAAACCAGGAAAATTGCTTCACTGATGACTAAAGGTTGATCTTTCAGGCAAAACAAATGACCTTTGTCCTTTGGAACCCAAACAGAAAAATAAATCCCATTTCACATTAGTGACATATAACAAATAAACTAAATAATAATAATGACTCTCTAATTTTTTTTTTTTTAACATAATATTATTTCCAGCATATCTCTGTTCAAAAGAAAATAGTGATGGGCAAACAGAGGGTTGATCTGAGAATGAAATGCTTTCCTCCTCTGCTCCTTTAAAAAATGATTTAGATCTTTTTTGAACAGCTCTGAGATTCAGTTGTGAATAACTGTGATTAAGAGCAAGTGTAAGAAATGAGTCATATCAATATTTTCTTACTGATTGACTGTGAGTAGCCCACTGACTTGACCAGTCTAGCACACTATTATTTTTAACAGGGCTGACGGGAACAAGTGCTGGACTCTATGAGGATTTGCCATGCTCATATTGATAAAACTCCTCCAGCTAAGACTTGGAATTTCTCGGTTCTTGCCAGTAGTGCTGTCAGCCTAAGCATGCCTGGTCACCAGCTTAGACAACAGCTGTAAATGGTATCCTGGAGCAATCTGGAGAGTCAGAAGTTAGTCAGAGAGCAAGGGTTCATTTGATCTAAATATGCCATGTGAAGTTCACATCAATATACACAGGAAGCCACAAAGGGCTTCAGTTTCCAGAGTCAAGGCTGCAACAGGTGTCTCCTCTTGCTGTCTTTCACCACAAACAAGCCCAGAAAGTGTACCCTTGCCAGACAGTGCCCGTGATGAAGGCACTTGCATAATTGCTGTAATTGTTAGCCCATGAACAGTGCTGAGAGATGAGCATGGTGCCCTGGGTATACAACACAGCAATGAAATACCACTAATCTTGGCCTGAGCATTCATGGAGCAGAGATAGAAGAGACAAGATGCTTGACAAGAAGAAAAGGAAATTGTTCAGGCAGTCCCAACAGGTACACAGTTTATTATTAATAGGGACTTGTTATAGCTGACATCTACTGCATTAGAGGAAATCCCCAGTGCTGTAGTGCATGGGTGAGATATTCACTTATGGTTAAATAAGGCAATCTGGCCAATAACTTTGGCAGTTTTTCTTAGTTGGACATAAGCAGGGAGAAAATTAAGACTCAGATGACAGGAGGGAAATCAGTCTATTTGAACTACTGACCCCATGACAAAAAGTCTAGGCTTCCGTTGTCTCCAATGTTTAAAGTTTATTAAGCCAATGAATATAACCCAATAGCTAAAAAGAAAAAAAAAGACAAGTCTGACTCTGTCTGGAAGTGTTCTAAGTGAGTATCTCCTTTTTCCTTCTTTTATTTCTCCTGGGTTTGGATTTAATAGAGGTAAGGTTCATTTATGGGCTAGAACATGTAATTTTCTCTAGATCTTTCTCCATTGTCATGAACCTGGCTGTTTGGAACCAGGCTGACAGAAAGAAACTCTTATTCATACAAGAAGGTTGAATTTGGCAGACCGATTGTTGGCATGGTAACAATTGCTAGTCACAAATATTCAGACAGCTTATTTTTACAAAAACTTCAATAAATTAAAACAAAAGCGTGCCTTTTAACATGGGAAACCATTCAGAAAAAATATGCAGCTAGAAGACTCCGTAATTTATTCTCCTCTATACAGTGCTTTAGTGACCCCTATAAGAACTGAAAGCAATAAAAGAGGCAACCAGAAGTGAGGGACCATCACAGGTGATCAGCAGTCAGTCAAAGCAAGAACACACAGCCATAAGGCCTTTGGCAACGATATGTACAGATATATCCAGAGAAGAAGGGGATAAGACCATGAAAAGCGTGCTGAGTTGAAAATGAACTAAAAAGTTATAATGTCTGAGTGAGGTTTACCTGGTCCTGCACTGAGTGGCACTGCACCAGCAGGTATCTACAGACAAGTGACTGAATTTCCAAATACTCTACCCCACAAAATTCCACCAAGGTGCTCCAAGCTCTATAGACAGTGTCTCTGTTTCACAATTGCAGCCAAGAAAATAAAACAGGCCATGCCTGGAGAGAATAGATTTCTATTTTTGGACAAGGATTTTCTTCACACAGGGAATCCTTGCTACTCAAAAGCCTACAAAGTAGTGAACATAACTGAAGGCAGAGCTAGCTGGGAATGTCCTCCTGTGGGTTTAAATGCAGGGCAAACATTCTCCATCATCTATGCTTGTGAATGCTTACTCCTCTGATGAAGGAATTAACTTCTTACTTTTTGCAAATGCCATATTCAGCTTCCCCAGACAAACTTTAAGACTTTAATGCAAGCTGTGGTCTGGGTATGAACCCTGTATCTGCACATGGCTTTGGTTGGAGAAGCCCGCAGGCTTATGCTTTCTTTCATGTTGTCTTTTACAACTACCATCCTTTAGCCTTTATTCAAGGCTAGAATAACTACATATTTGCCATTACTTAATATTGAGATTAGCCTGGGGCAGGTGGCAGGCCTGACAATCACTGTTGTGGTTAGATTTATGGCCTTAGGAATTTCTTTTAGTTTCATTACAAATGTAAACCTGAAGGATTGCACATGCAAGTAGTTCAGCTTCCCAGAACCTAGATGTCTTGGCATGATCCAAAGCATGAATTTTGCAGATGCAGTTGGAAGTACCTCTCTGACATAAACAGATTTTCCCTCAAATACTGAAGCTCTGAATGATTTCTGAACGCCACAAATACTGGCATGCTGCTGCCTACTGCTTCTAATTGGCTTCTAGTTACACGCTGTAATGTATGGAATATAACACAAGAGGCAAATCGATATGAAAGTGATGATACAACAGAGAATGTGTCTGTATGGGCTGCTAAACTGACTTGAGAGTTATTGATCATCACCTTTTCAGTTTTACTCTCAGTATTTGGTGTTGCTTGGTTTGATATTTTGAATTTAATAAGATTTGCATCTAGAACATTGGAGCTGAAAGCTTCCATCTCATCTAATTTAATAAAGAATTTTAAACAAAATATAAGTCAGGGGAGGAGGACAAGGAAGATCCCAAACATTAAGTGCTAAAGCTGCACTATTTTGAAAGGTTCTAGGAAAGACCTGTGAAAGCTGAACATGCAGACAGATACAGTGGCTGCCCAAGTTCACCCACTCACCTAAAAATCAGAACGCATGAACAAAATTAAACAATTTATTGCATATCATAGAATCATAGAATCACCAGGTTGGAAGAGACCCACTGGATGATCAAGTCCAACCATTCCTATCAAACACTAAACCATGTCTCTCAGGATCTCATCCACCCATGCCTTAAACACCTCCAGGGAAGGCAAGTCAACCACCTCCCTGGACAGCCTGTTCCAATACCCAATGACCCAATTACCCTTTGTGTGAAAAACTTCCTCCTAATGTCCAGCCTAAATCTCCCCTGGTGGAGCTTGAGGCCATTCCCTCTTGTCCTGTCCCCTGTCACTTGGGAGAAGAGGCCAGCTCCCTCCTCTCTACAACCTCCTTTCAGGTAGCTGTAGAGAGCAATGAGGTCTTCTCTCAGCCTCCTCTTCTCCAGGCTAAACAACCCCAGGTCTCTCAGCCATTCCTCATAAGGCCTGTTCTCCAGCCCCTTCAACAGTTTTGTTGCTCTTCTCTGAAAAAAAGATTTTAACAGAAAGAATATTTTAACAGAAAAAAACCCTTCTGGATGAATTAAATATGAGTAACGTTCCAGTGCCATTAAGAAAGACTCTGTGTCTTAACCAGTTATCACATTCAAGACCAAACCTTGAATACAGTGATCAGTTTTGAGCTCATCACTACAAGGAAGGCACTGAGCTGCTGGAGCACGTCTGGAAAAGGGCAACAAGGCCGGTGAAGTGTCTGGAGAACAAGCCTTATTAGAAGCAGCTGAGGGAACTGGAGTTGTTCAGTCTGGAGAAAAGGAAGCTGAGGGGAGACTTCATCTGTCTCTACAACTACCTGAAAGAAGGTGTTCATGGGACACGTTCTTGTCTCTTCTCCTAAGTAAAAGTGATGGAAGAAAAGAATATGGCCCACAGTGTGGCACAGGGGTTTAAACTGGATATTAAGAAACATTGCTTCACTGTAAAGATTGTCAAACATTGGAAAAGGCTGCCCAGGGAAGTGATGGGGTCACCATCCCTGGAGGTATTTAAAAGATGGGTAGATGTGGCACTTTGGCACATGGTTTACTGGTAGAGCTGGCAGTTCTAGGTTTATGATTGGGTTTGATGATCTTAATGGTCTTTTCCAGCCTAAACAATTCTGCGATTCTCTTTGTCTAGGCCAGTAATCAACCAGTCCTAGTCCTAGGTCACCAGCACACACAGGGGACAGTAGAAATGCCAGGAAGTCCCCAACTCACAAGCGATAGGAGCCTGAGAGAAGGGAAGTGGAGATTGCCTTATACAATTCTTCTAGCCCTGCAGGTGCTGGTTGGCCATGGCTGCATCTGTGCCCTTGTACAGTTCCCCTCACACCGCTCTGCATGCCAATGGTATGTCTGATGTGCTTAGCAGCAGAGGAGGTGTCACAGAAGGAGCAGCCTACAAGGTTGTCCCCCAGCTGGACAATCTTCCTGTATGCCTGCCTGCTCCCACCTGCCTAGCCAGAGCCCATGGTTGTACCCAGGTCCAAAAGCCCTGTTTACTACACTCAGACCTCTGCATGGCTGTGACTGTGGCTCCAGTAATGAGAATGGGCTGGAACCAAGTAGAATGTCACTGGCAGGAACAGCACAAACACATTCCCCTAGGTTGAGGTGTGGCCAAGAAGCATTGCCACTGATGTATGGGGCTGCTGCACACACCTAAGCTCCATCCTGTGTGCTCTGCCCCTGCCAAGCAGGAGGTCAGGAAGGCAAAATGCTGTCTTCTATGTGGAACAGCTTCTGCAAGTAAATGCAGAGAACAGTTCTTAAATAGTATTTTCCACCAGAAAGTCTTCTTCAGATGGCAAAAGTAAAGCAAACACAGAAGTGACTTTACAAAAGTCACTGAAGAGAACAATAATAGCTTGGAAATGATTCTATGTTTTCAAATTCTCTGTCTACAGGCATAGCAATCAAGTACTTAGGAGATTATGAATGGGAGGTGAGGGGGTGACATTTTTCTTCTAGAAGGAAAATATATTTCTTCTTTATCCATGCTACCTTCTTATAAAGTTATGCTGAGAAAGATCAATTCACTGAAGTTTTTCCTGCTTCTTTCTTTAAAAAAATGTTCAAATGCACAGAGATGGTTGTTTTTTCCTCTCTTCACACAACACTATCAAGTCTATTGAAATAAGAAGCCTTTGTCAATACACTGAGTGTTCAAACAGTAATAGATTTTATTTGGCATTAAGTATTATCATCTATACTTTAGCACTGAGGTGGATGGTTATTTACCTACCTATAGTACTCAGAGACCTAGTTTTATGTAGTTTAACTTTTATATTTGTTGCAGCAGTGCAAGTAGATCCTTCTTGTTTGAGTTTCTCTTCCCATTTTCTTCCCCTCCTCCCAAGCAAAGCAAATATTTTCAAGCCAACACCTTGCACAACCTGTATTCCTGCAGCAATAAGCAAGGCGGGGAAGGATTTTTCTCTTCGTTGCATCACAGGTCACTACTTCTATACTCTGTGAAAATTGCTATGGTTATAACACACACAGTGCAAGCCATACCATGACTACAGTCAGGTCGTGTCATTGTAGGTCATTTATTCGCCAGCACTAAGGTGCTTTGGGAAATATCTCCTGCCTGTCCTTTTCTTTTCGCAGCTGACATTACATTTGCATGGATGGCTGATGCAACATTCCCATCTGCTTCCACCACCCTTGCTTACCCTCGCTTAACCCCCAGTAGCAATAGTTCAGATTGACACTGTTGTGAAAAGAGACTGTGCTCTGAAGTTAATGAATTTGAGTGCCTTGCTAGAGATGCTCACGAAAGGGGGCAGGCATTCAGAGGAAGAGGAGAGCAATCACTCTGCAAGGGCCAAGCACCTGCAGAGTGAAGGAACAGGACTCATGGGCCCTTTTGGCGATCTCAGTCAATGTCTGTGTAGTCTAGCTTACACAGCTGGGCCCCATTTCTAATTCTGAAGTGATTTTTTTTCTTGGTTGGTTGGCTGGTTGTTTTACTTTCAGATCACTTAACAAACAGGAAATAAAGAGGACATAAAACAAAACAACAAACAGAGCTCCACACATTACGCTGCTCAGCTGGGAAGCTCAGTGTGAGTCTCTTTGAGGGGTGGGAATTCCAGGGCTTGTGCATCCCTAGCTGTGACCTGTTTCTTCTCAGTCCTTCCTTTTCATCCGATGACTGTGAAAGGACTTCTTATTTAAACAGCTTGGGGAATCCTTCATTTCAGCTGCCCAAAAGCCAGACCACTACTTAATTTAAACCATAAATGGAAAGAAAACATAATTATTAAAAGTTTAGTTAGTGAATTCTGCAGTCATATTTTCCCTGTGGAGAAAATACTTAATGCTTTTAGCTAGAGAAACATTTGATTAGTAGAGAATGGAACCCTAAGAGACAGCTCAAGACTGATCAACCTTACCATAATCAGAAATTAGCTCTTTGGAAATGATGTCTAGCATTATTATCTTGTGTCACCATAAGCAAAACTGTCCCTTCCATCTGCATCATAGTACAGAGTCCATATAACCTTTACCAGTATCACACGCACTTTCACAGGAATCCATCCCACAAATGAACATGAAAACAAGGGGGTCAGAATACTCTCTTTTATGAAATTACTTCTGATTTCTATGCCTATATGATGATATGTGGGAAATGTTCTTATGGAGTGGCAAGGATACTTTTTTTTTTTTTTTTTTTAGAAAAATGAATATTGGCATTCCATCTCTTTGTATAAGCTTTGTATGGCTAGAGAAGGAGGAATATTCTGTGGAGCTCTTGTTAAGCACTAGGGCTGTATTTCTGAGAATTTGCTTGGCTGAAGCAGCCAGATGCATTTCATTCAGCTGAGATTTGCAGGAGCCCAAACCAACAGCAGATGGTCTGAAGCCCAAAAAAGGAATCAGGTTCAAGAAACTGGATTCATCTTTGGTTACTTTTTGGTTAGAAACAAGCATCTGAAATCCCATGAGCCACTCACATTTCCTGTGCATTCTGCCCACTCACCCAGCTTCACGTGGGCTCCTTCCTAGCTGCATGGTTCAGGCAGAATTTGCGTCCAACAGAGGAAAACACTGTACTCGCTCAACTCTCAGACCAACTAGAAGTAGGACGTGTCAGAAATGTCACAAAAAATCTGTTCCCAGGAGATCTCAGCAGTCCCACAAGTTCATATTGCTCAGTTAGGTTACAGACAGACAACACGGAATATGCAATAATGTTAAATGAAGGAGGTGGTACAAATCCTCCTTGCCCACTGTACCTTCAGCAGCCAAGCTTCTCCCTGCCCTGCCGCACCACTGGGAATCCATGCTTGACAATCACTTTCCCTTTTCTAGCCCTTTTAACTCTACTCTGAAACTGATATCAGATAACAAGCACATTTGTAAATGCAGGGGAAAGCATGGACATTGAAATGTACTCTGTGCTTTTTGGGCTCCAGTCACCACAAACTAACTAAACTCCAGGTTAATGACAGCCGTTAATTAAGTCAACTTTATTACAAATGCATCTTCTTAGTCTACTAAATCTGTAAACCTATACTTAACATACATTGCTTATTTATAAATATCTTTAAATTTGAAACCCATAAAGCATAATTCAGTGCAACAGGGTGCAACACCAGGCTTTAGCCATCTCTTCTACCTGGACCTGCACCACAGTATTTAGAGCCAGAATCTGTGACAAAGTATTCTAAGCAACTTCTAAACAGTAAATATGTTAACAGCATATGTTAACTAGAGACATTGAGAACATGGACAAAATGTGAGCCCAGAGTAAATTCATTACATCACAGCAGGCAGGCAATATAGAGTATTCATAGCCTTACCTGCCCTTACTAGTTACACCAGAAAAATTCAAGGGTGCTTTTAGAAGATTTAGTACACCCCATGCTGTAAATCTGGTGCTTCCTTTGGCATGCTCTGCTTTTGCTTCTCTAAACTCATGTTGACTTTACAATCCATCTTCCTGTGAAGGTGGGCAAGCCACCTGGGAGTGAGCAAAAGCAGACTTTGCCTCACTCTGTGAGATGTATAACCTCTATAGCACAAGTACATGACCAAGATTTCTGAAAAGGCTTTGATATGCTGCTCCATCCTGACTGAAGCTACACCTAGGCAGACAGACTCGCCTAACAATCCATTATGTGCTCCAGCCACGTTTTCACAGTTAGAGCCTCTGAATTTGCAATATGTTTGAGGGATTCTGCAGCACTCAGTCTGGTAACAAAGGCAAGGGAATCAGTGTCAGAATGATAATAAATCTGAGAAAGAGATCCCCAATTAGTGTTTGTGCTAGGCTTAATGAGCCATAATAGGCACCACAGATAGCATTCAAGCTAGATGTCACAGAACACATTGCTGATCTCTACAGTAAATTATATGTAATATTTAATAGCCTAAAGATCCATAACCTAAGCTTACCAATCCACATCATTATGATCATTATGAATAATTTCTTACAAGGTTTTGACTAAGTGCCCAAAACTGTCATCAGCTTGCATGATGGACAAAACCACATTACCCCATAGCATTCCTTGCACATGAAGAGTATTTGTAGCCAAACCTTAACCCTGAGTTCTGTTTTCTCACTATGGTAACCCAGTTTTACATTTGAACATTACGAAGATTTCTTCGCGTGAAATACTCCCTTGAAATAGTTACTTACAGGTAGAAATTACTTGATTTTTTAAAATGGTACTGATAGCAGGACTGCGGCACACACTCTCTGAATGTCCCCATCTTCACTGGTTTCCATTCACAGGGTCAAAGTCAAGTTGAACAATTACAAGAATCTAAAAGGAAAATAAGAGCAACTCTCCAGTATGACCTCTTGCTGGTACAGGTAAACGAATTAGATATAACTGACTTTTCTTTGGCAACCAAAGCCCAAGAGTAGGGAATTTCAGTGCTTTTGTTGGTTTGGTTTATTTCAGTCAACAGATCTGGTACACTTTATTAGCTAGGGCACTTTTCCTTCAGTAAAAGTTGTCTTTACACAAGGACTGTTTGGTTAACATAGATATGCTGGCAAATCCCTTAAGCAGAGACTGATCCCAACAGAACTGTAGATGAAGGCCAAAGTTCAGATTCATAAATCACAAACCACTGGGTACCAGCTGATACCTAGTAGCTGCCTGTGAGCATGCTTTGTACTTGCAGCAAAACCAACATGAGATAACAGCTTTCATGTCTTTTACTGTAGCTTACATTGGCTTATATTTGTTGCAAACTAAGAAAATGTTGTCAAGTACCTTACTGCAGCTTTTTCCATGCATGGCAACCTGTTAAACCAAAGTAAAATGCCACAGCGTTCGGGGAAGGGAATATTGATCTTATCTCTTCTCACATCTGACACAGAAATGAAAAAAACCCCAAACACTGCCACATACTGACACTGGGTGAAGCGCATTCCATTTTCCATCAGTCAAATTCTATTGAATTTTGAGACCAAGTGTGTTTTAACCTTTTATTTTGTTGGGTTTTCTAAGCCAAAGCTCTTGCAGGCTACATTTTGGTCTGATTTGTTCTGCTAGAACTGATTATAACTCTCCAGGGACAGAGGCAAAGTCTTGCCACTGTTTACATCTTACCAAGCACATTCTAGACAATCAATAAATCAGAGATGATTTCAATAAAATTTTGTATACATTTCATTAAATCATTTAAGCACATGTGTAAGTAACTGTATGAACAGCCTCCAAACAGAGCACTGTAAAGCTCCATAGCAACGCTAATGACATTAGAGAAAGGAAGGACAGCCTTTGAAAAATGGATAGCTAGAGAGTTCATGGCTTTCAGCCACATTCAGTACCTTGATGTTCAGTATAAAATGCACTATTGTTCATACCCCAGACTGGTGAAGAACTGAATTGTTGGGAGACAATATAAACAGAAGGTGATACACTCCTCCACATTAATGCCATTTTTAAAAACACAATTGCTTCCTGTTGGTTCTTCTTCTGTGATAACTTGGAGACAAATCCTAGGCAGGGCCTTGGCTGGCTGCTGTTAGAATCAATGACGAGGACAATCAGTAACAATGACCAGAAAGAAAATGGTGTCCCAAGAGGTGACAGAAGTGACAGTGAGTACTCATCCCAGCTGTGGCAAGCACACAAGTATTGTGCTGCAGGGAGTACTGAGGCTTCTTAACTACAAAACTGAACCTTGCCAAAGGCTTAGATAGCTCCTATCAGTGAAAGAGATTGAAGAAGGACAGAAACCCATGGGGGTTACACCTGAGCCCTGGATTTGCCACACATCAGTTGCTCCTGGGAAAATGTTCTTTGCCTTTGCAGCAGCTACCACTTCACCAATGCATCCTGTCCTCCCCTGGGAGTTGCTAGCAGGTAATTCCAGATAATTTAGCACAATTAAGGCAGACATCAGGGCCTTTAGTACTTTTACTGCCCCACCACCTCAGTGCCATCATAGATTGCTCACTTTGCCTAAAATAAAACCCCATTTCTGTCTGTGGTTGAGCCCTGCTCCTGAGCCTCAGCAGGCAAAGCAACAACCCTCTGACTTATCCTCTCTCCCTCAATATGGAAAGGGAAATTTACTTGTAATCCTATTGCCGATCTTCCCAAGATCCAGCAAAACCAAGCCTGATCCTATTTGCTGTCATCAGTTGACAGTAGCTCAAAGAAATGAGTGGGATCTGAGGGGCAATTGTTTCTTCTCTGTCTCTAGATAACTTGCAGCTTGATATGCAGTGTTGGAAATGAGTTCTTATTCTCCAGTATCAGTCTGTGCAAAAGGCCTTTGCATACAATGGCACCAATTATTTTAAGAATTCAGAGCCACAGCTCTTTAGCTTCAATGGAAAACAGAAAACAAACATTGTTACTCCTGCCCCGGATCTTGTCAGCTTCACAGAGCATCTACCGCATGAGTCCCTCTGCCCTTTTTGACACTGGTATCCCACAACAGCTGTGTCCAAGCCCTGACCAGGTCCAGATGTGGAGAACAATTGAGATGATGTGGATTCACAGGCCGAAATGGGGCCAAAACTACCTGGCAGCTCAAGTATTCTTGCTCTTGTGGGGATGCTGAGGAAGAAGGATCTACATAACACAGATTTCCCTGTTCAGACTAAGCTGTCCATGTGCTTGAGAGGCTGATATGAGGGGAAACTGAGCACCCTCCATCAGCACTACAGCACATAGGGAAACATAAAGGTCTGAAGTGTTACTACTGCAGACAGTGACACAGTGGGTGACAACCACTGAAGTGTTTGCAGCACAACTACCTGGAAGAAGCAGAGTCTGCCCAGCAAGGGCTCTGCTACAGTCTCTTCAGAAAAGGCTCAGCCATAGAAATGCTCAATACAGCCATCTGAAAAATTCTCCAGACATTTTAAAGACTGCTTATTATTTTTAATATCTACATCCCAGGTTTTCCTGTGATTACTATTATCATTCCTCTTCTTTAACAAGTAGAAAAGGACAGAGAAGAACTAAGATATTTCCTGATGTATTTTATAATCATAGAATCATAGAACAACCAGGTTGGAAGAGACCCATTGGATCATCGAGTCCAACCATTCCTATCAAACACTTTTTTGGGGGGTTTTGTTTCCTTTTAGATAAATAAACCTGCTAACATTTCAAAAGGGTTGTTTTCAATACACATCACCCATGTAATTTCCTCTCAAAAATGTCTTTGTGGTAATGCTCAACCAGTTCTCATATTGACATTCAGAATAGAGAGCTTCCAACTTCAGATTAAAGTGATCAATGACCAGCACCTCTGCACATGACTCAGCGTCATAAATGTGTGGGAGATAGTTCTTTCGTTGCTGTAAAATCATACAATTCCCTTCTGCAGGCTGTGATACTGTTCCTAGACAGTATACTAAGACCCTTACCAATACTGCTTTGCCCTGACACAGAGCTATGTCAGTAAAAAGACACACAGTACAGATAAGTAGCAAAACATTTTTTCTGATGGCTCATTCTGCCTTAGAACAAACAAGTCAGTAGTAGCACAATCAAGTTTTTGGGGACTGATTTCACCTATGCAAGTTCACAATGTGCAAGTACAACTGTAACAGACAGAGTAAATATCACCTGCCATCTAGGTGCAAAAGTTCAACTCCACAATGTTCTGCATAGTAGTTTTTTCCAAGTAGCTTGACCAAGATCCATACAGATATCAGCCAGTAACCAACTTATGCCATCCTCAGTCCTTCAGAAAAGCTGATCTACACACTCACAAGAGCAAACAGCACAAAAATGACACAACTCAGTGCAGCAGGATACTTTTGCTGCTGAAAAGCTTGCTTCTCCTTGTGTTAAAAGAACACTTATTGCCATAAAATGTGATCATCAGAAAAAGAGAGCCAAGGCACTGGACTGGAATTGCACTGCAGTTTGAAAGACTGTTAAAGGCTATTGTTAGTTTTGTTTCTGCTATTCTGTGGCATGTCAAAGGAAGGAATGTGAGGCCACCAGTGTGTAATTTTTTAGCTGTTGACAGGTCTCTGAGTGAAAAAAAAGATGATCATTTTGATGTGATACCTGGTTTTGTTCAGGAGGATACCAGATTTGTTTCATATTTGGATCAATGTATTCCTTTGGGGAATTAAACAAACAAACCCAAACCAACTCACTTCAACTTTGAAGTCCCTGAGTATATTTTTTTAAAGCTTCTTATGAAACAAATACAGGAGAGAAAAAGTTTCCGGTCCTCTTAGGATGTGAAGATAACCTTCAAAATTTGAATAAAATTTCAGTGCTCAACAAAGACCTGGAAAAGGAATAGAATTTGTTACTCCAGGGATCTGTAAAACAGCATTATCAACCTCAAATAGCAAAAAAATGTCCTACATCAATTCCATTTTCCCAAAAAGACTGAGGACCAGGTAAGAATTATTAAATTAAATGCTTGTGGGTGTTGTTTTATGACTTTATAATCTCAATTCTCTCATATACATTGAGGTCAAAGTTTTAGGCTTTTATACACATTCAAATATCTAAGAAAAAATATTGAAGGAGGCAGGGAGAAACACATCACTTTCAAGTTCATAGTTAGCTTCTGAGGGAGCTGACAAGGTCAGCAACCAAATGTGACCAGCATCTTTTGTGGTGCTGAGGACAGGCAGTTCTTGGGCTGTGAATCAAGCTCACAGATCATCATCACTTCAGTATATGTTAAACTGGGCCTGACAGGTTAAATCCTACAGAAGGAAGCTGACGAGGTTTTGAATAAATGGAGCACCTGTTCACTCATCACATTTGTTGTTCTGCTCTGGTAAAGACTCGCCCTTCCAGCACAGCCTAGTAAAGATTTTATCATTGCTGTAAATCACCACCTCCTCCTTAATGTCAAAGGACCACATCCTTGTTATCGTACATTTCTGTTACTGAAAACTAATGAGAAATACATGCATTACAAATCAAAATGCAGCCCTGATAACCAACACAGGAAAAAATATATTTGCCACCACACAGAAGAGAACCACGCCATGAGTTCATACTCATAAGAGGATGGAGTAAAGAAGTCCATCTCCATGCTTACTTCAATGAAAGCAAGAAATCGAGGCTGTTAAAATAAAGACTGTTCCTTTCAGCACTTCAGCCCAAGAGAATGAATGTCAAGATGAAATAGCAAAACTACAAATGACAGCAATGAGAGCCATATTATAGCCCTGCTTTTAAGGACAAGCTTTGACAGCATTCCCATTTCTAAGGCATAGTACGGTGCAAGCTTCCTTTGCTCCGAGCAAGTTCTAGATTTGTTTCCAACACAATCTGCTGCCATGCTTAGGACAAGGAACAGAACCACACAAGTTTCCCACCATCCTGCCCCAAACCGTGCTTGTCCCTAGAAAGACTCTTGAATCCATATACGTAAGTAAAGACAAGACAGTCCTTTTGCCTCCTCTGCAAGATTTCCCCCAGAAAATCGGACTCTGGTTCAATTTCCTTCACAATAACATAATATACATTTCTGCCCCTAGTTACTATGAAGTGCAGGGAAGAGAAAAGCATGAAAAGCAAGTCTTGGTACAAGAAATGCTCTGAGCATAGTTCCACATTGGCATACGCCGCCCTTCTGTGGTGAGAGACACTCATTAACTCAGAAGGCTTGGCTGTGCTCTCTAGGTTTCTAATAAAGCATACTATAGAGCTATAGAGTACTGCCCTAGACACAAAACCTACCACAAGCTCTTCCTTATTGAATTCAGTTCTATTGTACTTACATTTTGCTTGCACAAGGACTTCCACAATTTCAGAGAATAACTCTTGTGTAGCATCCACAGCTTGTTGTGTCTCCTTTTTTGTGCTCCTGAGTTACCCAGGTTCAAGCTGGACAGCCTTGAAAGACAATCTATCTGGCTGCAAACCACTGTATGTGCTACATTAGAACAGCTCCCAGAGAGAAATATTTAGCTGCAGTTCAACTGCCTGTTGAATTTTGTCTCGATTTTATGTCCAAAAGGATGAAGAAACCAAACTCTTGTATTCTTCCATGTAAGTTCCTTACCACTGGGATTATTTTTGTCATTACAATAACAGCAGTGTAGTAAAGAACCTCGAGGCTTACCAAACATCCAAATGTCAGTTTGGATTAACCATTGTTCACCCAGAGTGGAGAGTTCATATACAGAAAGCCTGCCAGTACTATATTCCTGTCCTTGTCTTTTCTGGCACTGTGCATTCCTCTTGCCACACTTTTGCAGAGTAACTTGACAAGAAGCTAGCAAATGGCCAGACTAGTTATTGTTCCACAGAGCTTGTCCTACCTACCTGCTCTCATACAAATCATGGAGCAACACATGGGCTTGATGTTGGGCCCCTCACACCAATGCTACGCTCACAGTAAGAGCTGACTTTTTACTCTAGCATCAGCCCTGACTCAAAAGTAAAGTAAAAAGTGTATTAGTCTGCTCTGTCAAGGAGAACCAAAGTTAGCACAACATATAATCACAAGATGAAATGTTTGCTACCATCAGATCCATCCATCTTCTCTGGGAGGAGTAATTTTTGCCAGTCTTACTCATGCTGGTAAAGGGGCAGCGAAGAGTCTTGTATCTAAAAGTATGCTTTCCTGGAGATCACAAGTATATTCTTTAGTTTTTGAATCTTCCCTTTTTATCCTTGCAGTTCCCATGTACGGGAAAAACAATGGCAAAACATTAGTGAGAGTGTATATGAATCACACCAACTACTGATTTGCTACCAAAGATAATAAATAATCTTTATTAGAAATATCACTGGAACTAGTTTGGCACTAAAATAATAAATTACAGGATAAAACTTTAAGTACAGATATACTCTTAATTTTTTCTTCAATATTTGAGTTTTTTAAAATTTTATCACTTCTTTGGTTGATCAAAAACATCATCATTGTCATAAACCCCTATTTTTAAGACAGTAAAAGCATCATTGTTTGGAATGTGAAAACATTAGTCAGTGTGAAATTATCATATTTCAAATTTTGTGTTGGTTCGTTAGTTGTCAGAGTGAAGGTGAGCTTGGCTCTTATTCTAAAGAAGGGAGAACAGACAGTCAACTGAATTGTTGTTAAGGGATTCTTCTAACAAAAAAACCACCCAAACAACAACAACAACAAATCCTCTGCATTCTTCACCACAAAAAAATGACAATCAGTCTCTTTATCACCAAGTAAAATGTGGCAAGAACATCACCACGATGTATGTTTGTCACTGATAACACCAAGCCGAGCTGATGACACCAGACTGAGTTGAGTGATGAGGCTGACACCTCTAAAGGACAAGATGCCATCCTGAGGGACCTTGACAAGCTGGAGAGGTGGGCTTGTGCAAACCTCATGGGCTTCAATAAGGCAAAATGCAAGGTCCTGCACCTGGGTCAAGGCAACCTTCAGTATTGATAAGGATTGTGGGTGAAGAGATTGAGAGCAGCCCTGCAGAGAAGGATCTGGGGGTCCTGGTGGATGAGAAGCTGGACACAAGCTGTCAATGTGTGCTTGCAGCTCTCATGGTCAACCATATCCTGGGCTGCATCAAAAGAAGCCTGGTCAGCAGGTCAAGGGAGCGGATTCTGCCCCTCTACTCTCCTCTGGTGAGACCATACCTGGAATACTGCATCCAGCTCTGCAGCCTTCAGCACTGGAAAGACACAGACTTGTTGGAGCATGTCCAGAGGAGGCCACAAAAATGATCAAAGGCCTGGAACATTTCCCCTCCAAAGTGAGGCTGAAACAGACTCTAAGGATACCTTATTGCAGCCTTTCAGTACTTAAAAGGGGCTTATAAGAAAGATGGGGGATTACTTTTTAGCAGGGCCTGAGGAAAATAAGACAAAGGGTAATGGTTTTAAACTAAAAGAGGAGAAGTTTGTGCTGGATATTAGGGTGATCTTTTCTTCACTGAAGGCGGCTAAACACTGACATAGGTTGCCCAGAGGGGTGGTAGATACCTTATTCCTGATCTAGTCTGATCTAGTTGAACATGTCCCTGATCACTGCAGGGCAGTTGGACTGGATGACCTTCATGGTCCCTTCCGGTTCAAACCATTCCATGATATCATGTTCTATTTTAATTCCAGAGCTGTAACAAAGCCTCTCACAGTTGTAATTACAGCAACTAAACAAAGCTTCTCATCTGTGTCCCTGTAAGCACAGACCACTGAAAACCAGCAGCTACAGATGCTGCTTTGAACATGCTGGAGAAATTACAAGAATGAGGAGCTACAAACCATCCTGACTTATCTGTGCGGAACAAGAATGGCCCCTGCTCTTCCCCCATGCTAAGCACAGAGAGGAGAGATGAGAAAGTCATTTAAATAAGAAAACAATGTCTCCTCTCCTTGCCAAGAAATACATTTTAATTATGCTTCTCAGTTTAAAAATCACCAACATGACTTTGTTTTATAAATGCTCTGAAGCTGGAAGCACACATTTATATGACAGTTGGGTGCTTTTATTGCATATTGTATTTTTAATTGTTCCTTAGGAGATCAAGCATTTTTCCACTGAGAAATCTAATACATCATCATTATTTCTGATTCCATAATTATTTGGATCACTGTGGTGCATCTCAGCCACGTGACTGGTGCACATCTTTCTTTTTCCTTCTCTCTCAAAGGATTCTGTTGTTTGGATTATGCAATCATTTTGTTAATACCAGGACAGATGGTCACAATGACAACACATAGGGTGCTCTCTCTGACAGATACTTGCCAATGTCAACAGGAAAGAACAGAATTAAATTCATGTACTTTAGAGAGAAAGCACAAGCTTGTTCTTGATCCGGGAATAGCATAAAGCTTTCATGTACACAGTAACAGCCGATGACAATCTATAGACATGCAGGTTTCAAGACCACCATAATCCTAAACAGGGTCCAAAGTAACCCTTAGAGGTCATATAACACATGACTGCAAATACCCTGTTTGCCACAGATGGCACAAGGTCACGTTTGGAAAGGACACAGCAAGGACCCAATGCTTTGCTATTGCAGACACCCAAAGGACTTCCTAACATTAAACACAAATAACTCTCTGCCTACTGCAACTTAAACCCATTGTATCTCACTCTGCCCACTATTTAATCACCTCCTTTTTCAGTAGCCTTCTGCAGTTTGGGAATCTGCTCCTAGATCTCCCTGCTGTCACCTCTAGACCAGGACAAACCAAGCACCTAGCAATTTAGCCTCCTTTCCCCGCAGCGACACACCATTAGTGCGTATTCAATACCTTTAGGACTATACCCGTAACTTCTGGGGGAGCTCCAAGACATGCAGCTAAGCAAGCATGCCACACAGTATGGAGATAATCCAGATTTCAACTTGAAGGCTAGCAGATTTGGCTGCTAAATTCACCAGACTCCAGTAACGGAAAGGAAGCCTAACACATCTGGAAAATTTCCATCATTTTGATACTGCCAGTTTCCCATGACGTCACTGTTTGTTCTTAAACAAGAGAGAGGCTCTTAGATGCTACTCAGTAGCATCAGCAGACCCTGTTCCATCCTCACAGAAGGAACTTGTAGTGCAGAAGGTCACTAAAGAACACGAAGATTTAATAAGACAATCCCCACCACCAGTTATAATTTTATCTTTTTTAAAGACCGTAAAAAAACCTCAAAAAAGTTAAAATTTCAATCTGATATACCTGCTGCCAGCAAAATTATTATGATAAATTGGGCACTCCTGGTATGAGAAAGCCAAATGCACATGGAACATAAAAAGATAACCTTTGCTTTATTAAATATGTGGTCTCTGACATGGTCCACACCTGGTAAAGGTTTGTCAGAGATCTTGGTAAATCCAGAATTCTCAGAACAATTAACTGGAGCAAGGTATGAGAAAAGAATTGGGCACCATTGCCAGAGGAGAGCTCTGCATTTCTTTAAACCAATTGACAAAGACCAGATCCTACTCAGGCCAATATCCCTCATCCTTGCAATCAAAATGCATAAGCATACACTAAGCAGACACCCTACCAGAGCTTACACCTATGTATTCTGTGAACCTAAACCTCAAGATGAAACATGATATTTCCAATATAATGGAAATGCCTCAATAAATTCCTTTGGTATTAAGTGTAGTGCTCACGTGCCCTTTCAAGCACTCGGTGACATCATAGAAAAAAAACGCTGTGGTATTTTTATTTGCTTCATTTGGCTTTTCCAACAAAAATTTTCATCTGATGAAAGTTTTGCTATGCCTTCGTGTTCTTCAATGGAAGCATGTGAAAAATTAAGACACTTTATATGACTAATAGTGCTATCTTCCTTAAAAGAACTGTTTCTTCACAGCTTTGGGAGGCTTACACAATCCCACTCATTTCATTTGTATGAGGAACACCAAAGATTTCAATCATACATGTGAACACACCAATAAGAATTCACTGCATGTCTAGGACACCAATGCTACCAGTAGAAGCATATTTAATTTCCTGTGAATCAGACTGAAGGTTTCTCCCCAAAACCTATAAACTGAAGCTTTCAATAAAGGTACTTTCTAACACTAGGTCTCATTTCCCTTTGGCAAGTTATAGCAAAATGAAAGTGCATTTCCCACGTAAATTAAAATTTTTCTTATGAATGCAATATTTGTATTCCCAAGAGAAGAGCTTTTGAGGTGGGTGTATAAACAAATATTGTAATCATATTCTTTTGAAACTTGAAATTTGATTTCAGCATCAGTTATGTTTTTTCTTTTTATTTTTTTCTCTTAGTTCAGTGGGAACTATAAAAAAACCAACCAAAACAAGTCTTTGCAGCTTACTGCTTTTTGATCTATGATGATTTATTTTGTGTGTTTATTTTCCTTGTTATAATGATTGGTTTAATATATTTTTCTTTTTGTTACTGTTTTCAGAGGGCATTTCAGGGAACAGCATTCACTTGATTTCTACCTGATGAGTGATTAACCCAGAGGGAGTCAGTCTGCAAATTCCACGAACCGATTGGGTTGCATTTACTCACATTTCTAGTCCCATTGGCTGTATTTTTAACCACAATTTCAGTGTAGGTTCCAGCTATACGTCTAGGAATACCAGCAGCAAGGAAATGTGTTTGAGATTCATCTGCCGCTGCATCATACTGGCCCAAGACCATGCTGAGACAACACAGACCACATCTTACAGCTGATTTGGATGTACTGAGCCTGGATATGGCCCCGTTCTCCCTATGAATCTGCCACTAACACATCTTCATTGTGCCAGTTAAAGACACAGATGTTGGCTTTCCAGAGGATACAATAAAAATGCAATATTTAAAAAGGTTTGAGCTGCTATAGAGACAGAGAGCAATGTCAAGTAGAAGAGCAAGATTTACAGGGTTTGGAAGTGGAGAAACCCTGAAATAATACTATATGGAACAGGAAAACACCAACTGCAAGAACAGCAGACCAAGGAAATGACAGCAAGATCAGGACTAGAGAAATGAACCAAGACAGAGGCATTCAAATCATCACTGGCAAGTGCACAACATAAGTAATGCTAGGGTGACAGTTCACTACATGTTTACATTTGTCTTCCCTCTGTATTCACAGAGCTCTTTGAAACACAGGAGTAAACTTCTGGGAGGCTTAAAGGGTTTTAGCCATCAAGATAAGACAAATGAAATGGTCCTATTGTTGCAAAGAAAAATCTCCATCCCTTCTTTCTAATTTTGTGTATGTGAAAATATTGTCACCTCTCTATCTGATTTCCTACTGCTTTGGAGTTCCTGTGCTGTGGGCCTTGGTGGCCTGACAGCAGGAGAGGTAAAAAAACACACAGAAACTAATTAAAAGATTGAAACACAACAAGAACTGGAGAGAAATAATGCAAAAGGTTGTTTTTATTCTTTTAGGCTGTCCCTTCCACTCCAGTAACTTTCTTTGTGTGCTTGCTCCTTGGAGTTCTTAGTCAAGGCAAGGACTGCAGAGAGGCTGGTGAAGGGGCTGGAGAACAGAACCTATGAGGAGCGGCTGAGAGAGCTGGGGTTGTTTAGCCTGGAGAAGAGGAGGCTGAGAGGAGACCTCATTACTCTCTACAACTACCTGAAGGGAGGTTGTAGAGAGGAGGGAGCTGGCCTCTTCTCCCAAGTGACAAGGGACAGGACAAGAGGGAATGGTTTCAAGTTCCGCCAGGGGAGATTTAGGCTGGAGATTAGGAGGAAGTTTTTCACAGAAAGGGTCATTGGGCATTGGAATAGGCTGTCCAGGGAGGTGGTTGAGTCACCTTCCCTGGAGGTGTTTAAGGCAGGGGTGGATGAGGTCTTGAGGGATTTGGTTTAGCGTTTGATAGGAATGGTTGGACTAGAAGATCCGATGGGTCCCTTCCAACCTGGTTGTTCTATGATTCTATGATTCTAAGAAGGCAAAGACCAGCCTTGCAGTGAAAAGATAGCTTCTGCTTTGAAGCACACAGGAGCACTCAGTGTGAAAAAAAAAAGAGTATATGCACATGTTCCAGATATTACGTCATTATACTACCAATAGTCCAAAAAGTTTATTGCCTCTCCTCACCTTGACCATTATCTCTGCCTTCTATGCTTCCAAAAATAGCTACTGGGAAACAATGCTCAAGACATTCCTGGCACAGACAAGATATGAGACCTTGAACTCAGACAATCCCTACTCAATGTTTTTACATCCCATGAGCTGGTGATTACCTGTATTTTACTTGGTCTTCTTCAGTAAAACCACAAGAGTTAATCTTTTGGGATTCACCATTAAGAGTATCATCACCTGGCCTCAGGCAGAAGTCTCTCTTACTTCTGTAAACAGATTTTTCACCTACAATATGCCCAATAGCTACCAGATAGAAGGAACACAGGCATTTTTCAAACTGGTACTTAGTAGAATCACAGAATGACCCAAGTTGGAAGGGACCCACAAGGATCATCAAATCCAACTCCTATCCCTGCAAAGGACAACTCCAAAATTTACACCATATGTCTGAGTGCATTGTCTGAACTCTTCTTGAATATTGTCAGGCTTGGTACTGTGACTGCTTTCCTGGGGAGCTGCTCTATCACCGTCTAGGGGAAGAACCTTTCCCTAATGTCCAACTTAAATCTCCCCTGACCCATCTTCCTGGCATTCTCTCCAGTCCAAGTCACATTTGAAGCTGATGGAAAGTTCACATTTGGAAGTCTGGACAGGCTTCACTTACACAGATTTCAGCCAGATTTAATTTCCCCCGCACACATTTGACATATCGATAGTTAGCACTCCTGTAGGGGGGGAAAAAAAGGGCCAATTAAGCCACTAGGATTTGGAGGCAATGTCTTCTGCAAAGTTTAAGAATGCACAGAACAAAATCTGGATTCAAGCCAGTACAACAGCAGCAAAGTTAATTACTAAGAAACTTACATTCCATTCCCTCATACACACGTTTCTTGAGCTGCTCACCCTGTGCTCCTAGTTATGTGCAGGGAACCCTGCAGAACTTATGCAGCCATTTTGCTTTCTGGACACATTTGAAAACTCCAGTTAATAAGAGACTTTTAACATCTGTAACAATCACTGTCTCACATTTCCTTTTTGGGGTAATGAAGAGAAAATTTCAGTTTTTAAGACACAGTTATCTACCTGCCACTGTCCCTGAGGTAACCTAATAATTTCATTTACAACACAACGTATTTTGCATATTGGCATAAGCTGATGGTTCTTTCCATGTGTTTTAAAGACTGCTTCCTCTGGTACTAAAGATACAGTTAAGGGTCATGTGTTTGAGTGAAAAAAGGAGCAGTGCACAAAGCCATGAGTGGGTAGCATTTAAATGGCCCCAATACTAGCTGTCTTTTAAGACACGCACTCAAAATGAACAATCTTACATAATTTTTTACTAATTCCTTTTACATTTGAGATCTGTTTCAAAAGCTGTAAAAGTAAAGAAACACAATAAGTTCACATTAACCAAGCAAAGCACATTACGTTCTTTTCTTCTGCAAATGAAGATTCTGAAAATGAATGGTATAACCCATCAAAACATTTTTGACAAAACATTTTTTTATTAAATAAAATGCCAAATAAGCACATTTTCAGTTTAGTTATGGTAGGTATCAAGGGTCTCAAGTGAAGTCACAAACATCCTAAATAAAACAAAACAGTGTGACCTTGGGAGTCTGAAAATGGATGTTTCAACAGATCTACTTCACAGACAAAGGTTTGATCATATTCCAACAGAGAATTTCAAATCCCTAAAGGCTGTTGAAAAACAGAATTTCTTGTTCCTCAGCCAGCTCTGTTTAGCATAGTCATAATAATCATAATCAGAGATTTATGTATTGTCTTTTATCCTTGTAGAACTTGCAGCTTGCAAGTGATTGTGATCATAAAAACCATGTTCAAAACAACCATGCTCACACTCCTCATTAAGAAGAAAGGTTAATCTGGACTGAAGAATGACAACTGTTGAACAAAGTAAAGAGTTATGTTTTAAGAAAATATAGCAACTAATTGAACAGCAAAAGGAATTTAAGTAGGCAACTTATAATTGTTATAACTGAATTTGGCTAGAAGATGACAGATAACAAGCAAGCAGTCTTGACTAAGAGGATGTGTAAAAATCTGTACATGACCTAATGTGTCAAGAAATGCCCCTTCCAGCTGCACTTGCCCCTGTAATCCCATAGTTTTAATCCCTAAACTAAATACTATGTACCTGGTTCCACTTGATACAGGAAAACCTAAGTCAGAGAGATTTGTGTGTAGAGTTCATTAGAGTGCCTGGAGAATTATCACTTCATAAACAGCTTCTCTGAGATTATCAGAATGGAATTGAAATGTCACAATAGTTGTTTCCACATCTCTTATTTACATTATACTGGACTAATTTATTCTTTTTTTAATTGTAGATACTGATTTATTCTGCTCTTTACATAAAATTTGAGGCACAGATATCACATCTATGAAATCAAACAGCAAAGAAGATGAAGCCAATTGACGTGATTCCAAAGAGAGGGAAAAGGCATTTATGATTCACACAGCTTTAGAGGATCTACATGCCAAACTCAGCTCATTTGGGGCTTGAATTCAGGGAATACTCCTTTGAGAGAATACTACACTTTAAAGATTATTGTGTCAAAGAGTAAAGCAGAGAGAGCTCTAATGAGGAAAAGATTTCCAGGAACTTAGAGACAGGTTTCAGCTGAACTCATAGCTTCCATAATAGGGGTTCTGCTCAAAGAAAAACAACTACCTCTGTTAAAAACAGAGAAAGAAAAGAGAAGAAAGCTGTGAAGAACACAGGAGAAATAGAGTGCTTGGCAAGTGCTAGAAGGGGGGCCAGAGAATTGCAAATGGTCATAAGAGCTCCTAAAGGGGAAAAGGGGAAATGGAAAGCAGACCCCAAGTCAAATTAAAAATGCTGGGCTTCTTTTTGTAGAAAGGATTGCAAATGTGCCTCTGTTCATAGAATGCCACTGGGTCATCCCATACTGTATTGTCACAGGAGGCTGGGAAGTTCCCAACAGCATTTTGGAGGCTGCCTAGTGTTTCTCATTAGGGTCTTAAGATGACTTTGCTGGTGAAATCCCCAGGAAATTAATACGGCTAGTTTTAGAGAAATTGAGTTCCGGACAGGTACTTCAGTGATGTGTTACTTCCTTGACTATAGTTAAGTTCTGTTCATCATAAAACCTGTAACCAATACCAAAATCTTCCCATGTAACTTAGCAAAGACCTGCCAGCAAAAGAAGAGTTTGTATCACCAAAGGAATGAAAGACTGTTGGACTTCAATGCAACATGCTTGCCAATCGAGCTGGACTTAATGCTGCTTAATAATTTTCTCTTGCTGTTTTCTAAAGCACAGTATCCTAAGTGTTCACATCTGAAAAAAAATGTTGTCTTCTCTGTATGCTTTCTATTAAGTCCTGCAGCATTGCTTTCCCCCATACTTGTCTACAAAAGGAATGGGATTTCTCTATCAGACAAGAAAGCAGTGGATCTCCAGCTGGCCCCACAGGCTAGCTCAAACCTTTCTTCCACAGGTCTTCCACGGATATACAATAATAAACAGTAAGCACCTGGAATCCCATGGCACGTCGACCTGAGGCTTCATAGTCTTAGTTTTCTTAAATGTGACAAAGCCAAGATAGCCTTTAAAATGGCTGATCTCTGGGGAGCTCACTTAATTTTCATTAATTCTTCTTACAACATGTATGAATGAACAAGTTTCAACTGTGTACTTTTCTCACAGAAAGACCAGTAATCCAGGCACTGCTACATCTCCCTCCAAAGCACTTCTAAAGATCATTTGTTTTCTCTTTTTTCAAGCAATGTGCTTTAGACAGAACTAGAGAGTAAATCTTGAGAGCAGAAGAAACTTTAACCTTCCCCTCAGGAATGGGCATTGAAACAAGTCCAGTGATTTTTCCTCATCTGTGGACAACTTGTACCCAATTTCAAATCCTTACTGAGTGAGGGGGAAGCTTGAACTTTAAGTGTAGAAAGCAAATACAACAAGGAAACCACTATTCAAGAAAGTCCTGTTATATGCAAATCCTCAGGGTGTACTACTTGCCAGATGGATCACATCCGTTTCTACATGTGCACATGAGCATGGATACCTAACAGGGCTATGTGGTGGGGAGTTATTTGTTTAAATTGCCATTGCCTATACAAAAAAAAAATGGGTAGATTTTTTTTTTCTTTCTGTACTGGCTATTCCATGTTTGGCTGCTGCTCAAGAGATTAGCTGTTTGTTCCTCCCGGCAGAGTTATGTGAATGTGGCACATAGCCAAGGTCGCGAGCAACTACAATGAAATACTAATCCCAGGTGCCAAGCCTGGAGAAAAAGAGACAGGTAGGTGAAACCTTTTATTCATTCACATAAGCAATTTTAGGACAAACTGTTCTAATCTCTTACACCAACTTCCAGCCAGGCCTGTAAAAAAAACACTGTATGTTTTAACCCACAGTAATTGATCTAATGGATGATGGGAGAAATGCATGTTTAATGTGCAAATGGCACATCATTTAGTCAAAGCCTTGGAGGTCAAGAATGATCAGAATCAGCTGTTTCCATTCACCACATCAAATTACTTGTTCAAGCTCCAGCTCTGCAGGAGAGAGTGATTTAATGCTTTATCTGTCTTTAAAGAGAATGAGGTAAGTGACTTCATCACAGAGTCACTTCAAAACAAAACAGCCCAGCTATAACTATGATCAAACAGCACAATTCCTGTAGTTTGGTGACTTCAGAGAGGAACCTGTATTATTATTAAACTTTAATTTTAAGAATACGAGAGAGGAATGCACTACCAAACTCCAGAGGAACCTGCAGCAGTTTGGAAGATATTAGTGACATCGAATGACACTGAAGCTAAAAGGCAGAGGAAAAAGAAGCAAAATGAATAGGACAAACAGGACAAATAAACAGTACAGCTATAAAGGAGCAGCAGCTCAAATGGCAAAAAACTTTTAGAAGATGGTGGCAACTGAACTGTTTTGGAGAAAAATAAGAGACAGCAGGAAAATGGCATACAGTTAAGCAAGAGGAGCTGTGAGATGAAATACCCGAGTTACAGGTGTTGTACTGGGCTGGTGAGTAACACAGCAAAGCTAGAAAAGCCAGGCACCCAAGGGATTCATCAAAATCTCTTCATGTCACAGTAAGGATCGGATATCCACCAGCATTTGCAAGGGGTTTGGGATCTGGGGTTTCTCCACCACCCACCTCTGAAATCAAAGCAAGTTTCTAGAGGTCAGTCTAGTGGTCAGTGTCACATATCCAGGAATCCAGGCCTTTGCCTTTAATATCCACAGTTACACACATGCCCCTGGGTCATTGAGGGCTGGCTCCAGAGCTTTGCCTATCTTGCAGTGCACAGTCCCAGCTCCTGTTGATGCCCCCCAACTAGAACAGAAAAAGAACATGATATATTAAAGGAGGTGTATCTACTTTGGTTGTAGGACTATTCGTTCTTCACTTGCATGAACCATCCACAACAGGCCGAATGCAGCAAGCAGGAACCCACTGGGGGCCACTATATATAGAAACACAAGCATATCCTCGAGCCCATGTTATTAAATTATATGGTCCCTCCCATCAGTCTGATTCCAAAGATTTTAATAATACCTCAACTCCTTTCTTGTTGAGCTGCTGACCCTCTGTTTGTAAAGACAAAAAATACCTTACTGTAGGTGATTGCTCTATTCCCTGATTTTCTCACACAGTTAAGTAATTCAATACAAACAGTGCTTTCCCTAATCTGTTCTGCAGTGTTTTACCCTTCATTCCCCCTTTTTGTATTTGACAACATATTATTCATAATCTGATAGGCTCACTCTACTATTGCCTGTGACATATGGTATTCCCTAGGTTTGAAAAAGCTTCTTAAGTTGGTCACTTATACCTCATGGCCCATTGTGCATTTTTATCCGTGTGAGAAAGGGTTTTAGCACTGCATGTAATTTCTAGCATATTTAAGTAATTCAATATATACACTGATAATGTGTGTATATAATGTGTTCCGCTGTGCTTTACCCTTCATATCTCTGTTCTTTACTCCGTAGGAGCATTTTTCACAATATCAACTCTTCTAACTTAACTCCCCATTTTTGCAATATCGTTTTCCACACAGAAATGATTGTTGTCTCTTCCTTACTTAAGGAAGTACCCATATCTCCCTGTTGCTCGCCTTCTTTATCCAGACCAGGTACTTTTTCAAAAATTTATTTGGCTTCTGGCAGCTCTGGAAACTCTCTTCTCCACTGCATTTACTCTCTTCTCCACTTCTTTACTGGGAAAATATCCTTATGGCTTTCCAGCTCTGCTGTCCACTTCCTCACGGCTTTCCAGTTCCGCTGTCTATGGTCCATTTGCTGCAATCACATCAGAATTGCCAGATGTGGCAGTTGGGGTAATCCATGACACACAAGTTGTGAGCAAAAGGAAATCTTTATTGATTTTACAAGACTTCTTATACCCTTTCAGGAACGGCACTTTCATATATGATTGGTTTAACTAGATACCGGCAGTTTATAACTGGATAATTCCTCCTCAGATGTAACTTTATAATTGGGTGATTCCACCTGTGGCCTGGTAGCTTCCTAATTTTGTTTACTCAGCTCTTCTTGGTGACTTCCAGCTTATCCAAGTATACACAGGCATCAGTTCAAGGCCAGTGTTAAGCTCATACTCTGACTCCCCAAACCAGCCGAAGTTTCCTACATTAATTATTGGTTTTCCACCCTAAATAGAACAGATTAAAGTCTTGATCCCAGTATAAAGCAATTAGGAAAGTCTAGGTGCATCTTTATCCCACTCATTTGAAGGTACTGGTGAGTGATTACTTTTAAAAATTCCCTGACAACTGAACTACCCAAGGTGCAAATCAGCAGCCTGGATTATTTATCAGTAAAGTAGAAACACAGAAGAAAATCACCCACTTCTTTCTAAGCTAAGGAAAAGAATGAAGGTTCCTGCCAAAACCACCCCAAGTCAATGTAGAATAGCTGGCAGCTCTTTTAAACGTTATTGAATATAACTTGATTTCAGATGCAGTAGAGGAAAAAGAAAATTCCGAAGGTAAAGTAGTAAGCACTTTTCTTTACAGAATTATTTCAACTCATGTATTATAGGGCTTTTCTCCATCGGCCTTTTATTACCTCCCTGTTCCTCACATTGCCTGGCTGGAATTATGTTCAAAAGGCTTTGGATCCGAACATTGCATATGAGTCAAAATAATTAAAGCCTTTGTATTCTTGCTACTTACACTATATATGAGCATGATATGGAAGGTAAAACAAAAAAAAAATCTATTTACTTTCCACAGAATAAATCTTTCATACAAAGTAACGACTGAATGATTTAGAGACAGAGTCCGGCTTATCTAAATGATGGGCTAAGCCCTAGATTTCATGTCACTGCTGAAAGCATTATATACATGCTGTAACACTGTGTCAGATCTGCAGCTTTTGAATCCCCTGGCACTAAACCAATTTATAAGCTGTCAGTCTTGGTCCATATTATTTTTTTCTTCACAGGAACACATCATGGAAACATAGAATCATAGAATCATAGAGGCACTAGGTTTGAAGAGACCCACAGGATGATCGAGCCCAACCATTCCTATCAAACACTAAACCATGTCCCTCAGCACCTTGTCCACCCGTCCCTTAAACACCTCAAGGGAAGGTCAATCAACCACCTCCCTGGGCAACCTGTTCCAATACCCAATGATTCTTTCCGTGAAATTTTTTCTCCTAATGTCAAGCCTAAATCACCCCCGGTGGAGCTTGAGGCCATTCCCTCTTGTCCTGTCCCCTGTCACTAGGGAGAAGAGGCCAGCTCCCTCCTCTCTGCCTCTTCTTCTCCAGGCTAAACAACCCCAGCTCTCTCAGCTGTTCCTCATAGGGCTTGTTCTCCAGCCCCTTCACCAGCTTTGTTGCTCTTCTCTGGACTCGCTCCAGAGCCTCAACATCCTTCTTGTGGTGAGGGGCCCACAACTGAACACAGTGTTATTCAAGGAGTGGTCTCACCAGTGCCAAGTACAGAGGGAGAATAACCTCCCTGGACCTGCTGGTCACACTGTTTCTCATACAAGCCAGGATGCCATTGGCCTTCTTGGCCACCTGGGCACAATGCTGGCCCAGCAGTCAGCTATCGTCCAACATCCCCAGGTCCTTCTCCTCCTGGCAGCTTTCCAGACAGACTTCTCCTAGTCTGTAGCACTGCACAGGGTTGTTGTGCTCCAAGTGCAGGACCCGGCATTTGGCCATGTTAAACCTCATCCCATTGGTCTCAGCCCAGTGGTCCAGCCTGTTCAGATCCCTTTGCAGAGCCTCGCTACCCTCCAGCAGATCAACACTTACACCTAGCTTAGTGTCATCTGCAAACCTGCTAAGG
This sequence comes from Coccyzus lansbergi, assembly GCA_033558105.1. Classification (NCBI taxonomy): domain Eukaryota; kingdom Metazoa; phylum Chordata; class Aves; order Cuculiformes; family Coccyzidae; genus Coccyzus; species Coccyzus lansbergi. The sequence goes on along the minus strand of JAUMJK010000342.1, from coordinate 292,728 downwards.
GTGCACTCGATACCTTCATCCAGGTCATTGATGAAGACATTGAACAGGGCTGGACCCAGCACTGAGCCCTGGGGAAACCCACTTGTAACTGGCCTCCAGCAGGATTTCACACAATTTACCACCACTCTCTGGGCCCAGCCATCCAACCAGTTTTCTACCCAGGAGAGTGTGTGTCTGTCCAGGCCAGAGGCTGACAGTTTCTGTAGCAGGATGCTGTGAGAAACTGTGTCAAAGGCTTTACTGAAGTCCAGGAATACCACATCCACAGCCTTTCCCTCATCCAGCAGCTGAGTCACTCTGTCATAGAAGGCGATCAGGTTAGTTTGGCAAGACCTGCCTTTTGTAAACCCATAGCATGGTTAACTTGCACAGTAGTTGTACTGAGTTACATCCTTTCCTGCTTAGTATTGAATAGCAAGGGCCAAAACGCCACATGACAAGGATTTGCAATCTTTATAGCAAGTGCTTGCTGGTGTTTTAATCTAACAGTACTAAGGAGACAAAGTACTTCAACCACCTTGTGTTAATAAACAAGTTAATCAAAATTACAAAGAAAAAAGAAAGCCTGGCCTAGCCAGAGAAAGCAGAAGGAGCCCATGGTCTGAACAGGCATAAGGAATCTTAGTACTGCATGTGCAAAAGATCTACCCTGTGGCTGTGTTACAGTGATAACAGGGAGATTCAAACCAAGAGCCTAGATTGGAAGCTGAACTCTTCAGTCAATGGAGAGAAACAGGCAGCTGTGCAGGGCAATGCAGACCTGAGTCACACTCCAGAGCAGTCTGCCCTCCACTAACAGTGTCTAGGACCTATGAATCTATGTTCCAAGCTTTAGCATTTCCTTTAAGTCAGCTGAGAGAATTCTCTTTCCCCATTTTGCAGTGTGCAGACACACTCAAATGAACTTGTTCAGATCCAGCTCAGACAGTTTTCGCCACAGCTCTGTTGGTGTGGAGCTCTGTGCTGGCTAATTTACTTTGCATTACGCAGATATACAAACCAAAATACAAGACTTCTTTCAAGATTTCTGCCAAGGAATCGTGCAATCAACTCTGCACAGAGCAGCGTAGACATAAACATAACCATTAACACTTTATCTGTTAGCACAGATGCCTTGCCTGGAGTATCAGCTGAGGGTGGGGGGAGTACAGTACAGCTTCTTCCTGACCAGAGCAAATCTTAGATGAGATTGCAGCAACTACCAGATACATGTATTTACCGTAAGAACCCCTAAACATACTAAAGCATCTTCTGTGCTTAGAGAAAGCAGCTTTGAATTTCTAAGCCAGCTTCTGGATGTATTCCAGGGAGTAGCATCACACAGCAGAACTTTCTACCCAGGGCTTGCCCAGGATGGCTGACCAGTTGCAATGCAATCAGGATTTAATGAAACATGATCCAGTTGAAGATATCCTTGCTTATTGCATGGGTTTTAGACTAGATGACCTTTAAAGGTCCCTTCTAACCCAAACTATTCTATGATTCTGTTCTATAATAGGATGCAAGGTTCTACATAGCAGTGTGGTACTTGTCACTCAAGAGGTGTTTTCCTGCAGGACATCACATGGGACAAAGTATTCTTTGTATAAATGCAGCAGGAAAATGGAGATGGGACATTGGAGGGGGAAGAAAAAGATGCAGCTAACAATCAAGTCTTTGTAAATCACTGCTGCACACAGAGTAATTGTATGTATCATAACACACCAGTGTTTTAAGTGATTGGACCAGCATAATACGAGCTCTGTGGCAGAGACACAGACCTGTTTCTCCAAAATCATAGAATCACCAGGTTGGAAGAGACCCACTGGATCATCGAGTCCAATCATTCCCACCAATCTCTAAACCATGCCCCTCAGTACCTCATCCACTCGCACCTTAAACACCTCCAGGGAAGGTGAGTCAACCACCTCCCTGCGCAGTCTGTTCCAGTGCCTAATGACCCTTTCTGTGAAGAATTTTTTCCTTATGTTGAGCCTGAACCTCCCCTGGTGGAAAATGCCCATACCTGTCTTCCCTGGCTTCTCACTCCCCTCTGTTGCTCATTCCAATGTGTGCAGCAAACAAGAGGCAACTACCAATAGCTTCCTTGCTACACGAACCACTTATCTCAAAACTTGGTTATATTCTGTGCAGAACAATATTAGAGCCCTACAAAAATGCTTGTGGCAGCTGTGGAACGGAATATATAAAGGCATCAGCACAGGAAGGGGAATTGAGGTTGTACAGACATAGTTATAAGAAAAAAAGATTATTCAGGAATCATTGATAAGCATAGAATAGTTTAGGTTGGAAGAGACTTTAAAACTGCCTATTTCAAACTCCCCTGCCATGGGCAGGGACACATCCCACAATTAGAAAGTACTATGGAGGTTAGGCGATGATTTTTGTTCAGTGTTGCGCACCATCTCAAACCTACCATGTAGTGTGAACACCAGCTCTATGCTGAGTGCCCCAAGAATACTCTGAGTTTCTGGGTATTAGTGCTTTACCAGCTGCATCCCAACTCCTTATTGGGGCAAAACCTACTGGACACACCAACCACCCCACAGTATCCTCATTTCTACAAGAGAAAGAGGCATTCAGTTCCTTGGGAGCCACAAGGCCAATCTGAGTGAAGATCTCGAGCACAATACATCCCAAGTAACTAGATATTGTCAATAATCTTAAAATTAAAAGATGAAGAAAGCAACAAAATCCTTCATAAGAAAAAAAGTGAGTGAAATTTTCACTCATGTTGACAGCCAATTTCTGCTAGGCACACAGGTAAAAATATTATCATTGCATACAGGAAAGTAGAAGTATTATTAGCAGTTGCTGAGAGGTAACTGTGTAAACTTTTTCCTGGTTATTGATGGTGAGTTGAGCAACTGTTTGATATACAACATTCAATTTTCCTTTTGGTTTTTCACTCCATTATCTATACATCAGGGAACAACACAGAAAAATTCTGTCCTGTCTTCAATTTAAATTATTAGTGCTTCATGGCTGTAAGAAGAATTTGCATCCCACTTCCAGAACCACCCTTTGAGTAACTTAATATCTTTTGTTTTGTCATAGGTCAATATCCTTAGTAAAAGCTATTTTAGTAAATACAAATCTATTATTAAAAGCAGGCAAAATGTCGTATGACGATGTTCACCTTCTCCTTATTTTTTTCATTGCATCAGGAACTGAACAGAGGATTAAGGTTATGATTACTCTTCTGCTGCTCTGTACACCAATTCATTCCACACGCTGGGATGTTGAAAACCCATGGAATAGTAATCATCAACTGATCACCAGTGATGTAAGCACAAAATTGAAGCAGTTACAAACAGCTGAAAAGTTTAAGCTATTATTCAAAGCTCAGTCTTTGTCCATTCAGATCTGAACCAAAAAAAGACATCTGGTGGGACCAATTCAGAATACTTTGTCCTGGAATGGTTCTGGAAGCAGGAGTTGGCTTGCTCACAAAATTTGTTTTTCCACAGAAAAAATAAATTGTAGAAAATTTTCCAAAACTTCTGCACATATTGCTAGAAGAGCTGGATTACTTTAAACCATTTATATTATTAACAAACCATTTCATTAGATTCAGAAACCAAGACATTTCCCAAAGTATTTATTTAACAACTAAATATGTATCAATGGAAAAAGATTGCTCCTTACTTAGCTATCCACTATCCAAACACAAATTCCCTCCCTAAGTAGTGTAATTTATCTGCACGATAGGAAAACACTGGTGGCTGGTCACAAGTTAGGATCTTGGTAACAGCAGAAGTCAGCATTAAATCATTTGAAAGCTGTTCAACTGACCCAGTTTCAACACATTTATTGAAGACTTATAATAAAACATTCTGAAATAAAACATGAACCAAAGTTCCTATTAAATTGGAGAAACTCAAAATGTAATTTTACTGAAAGCTACTACAGAAAAGTAATTTGACTTATTGCTTATTTAGGTTCCTTTCAGATGCAGAATAACCATGCTGACCTAGAAGAGGAATATTTACAGTATTCAATCTACAGACAAACAAAAGAACCTGGCTTAGATTCTTTATGCATCTTGGATTAACTTTAAGAACATCTATATTCACACGAAATTATGGTTACATACATTTATTACAAAAATATTCACATATATAATTTTGCCTAACCATTATGTTGGATACTTAAGAAACCTGCAAAGTTTTTAGCTATTCATAAGAAACTAGTGGTGTCCTTGCAGCTGTTATGTTTCAAGTCAATATAGATTAGTAAAGCAAATCCTGCAAATTCCACAGCCTATAGCAGATGTGCTGAATCAGTGTTTTTCAAAGCATCAAAGTCTTGAATGGAAAACTTCAATCCTGTAACAAGTTGACCTTACCTGCATCAAAGGATTTGAAAGAACTTTTCACCCCAAAGATAAGCTAAAATTGTGCCAGAGACTGAAAAGGAGCCTTTTCTCTAAGTAGGAGAAAAGTAAACTCAATCCTGTCCCTGGAAATTTTTTCAGTAATTGGGTTCCTTCTGCCCCAGAAAAACAGGAAAAACTACCTAATTTGCATTAAAAGAGCGCAGAATTTTGGAACAGTTTCTTTAAGTAGGTGTACTTTCAAACCAAATATCTACAGACCTAGGTGAAGAGAAACCCCATCTTCTTGTGATCCCATGCTCTTCTTTCACTCTGATGCCCTGCCATTCATACTTTATTACCTTGAGGTGGGTAGTTTACTGGTAGGTTTTGCTGTCAGCCTGGCTTGTGGCATGTTGCCTTCCTAACCAAAGTCTAAATAAGACATCCAACAGTCACATATTCAACTTTGGGACTTTCAGACAGAAGCAGCTGAGTCAGCTTCTTTGGTGAACTCCATGCTACAAATGCTGAGTCCCTTAGAAAATCCGAGTACTGGATTTGGCACGGAAAATAAGTTCTTTAAATCATATTGTATGTGACTGCTACATGGGAACAAAGTCAGTTTTAGCTCTCTCAGCATACAATCTCCCAGGTAAATGAGCCTCCAATTAAAGGAAGATATGAAACTTTCACTCTGAATCTAAACATGCTTGGACTTTGGGTTGTTCTGATTGGAAATCAAGGTCTCAACTTATTTCCAGTTAGAGTAAAGCTAATTAAATTCCACAGTTCCCTGTTCTTATTCATTCCAAAGCTACATGTAGTGCAGCAAACACCTGCTTTAAACAATTCCAAGTAGCTGTGGTATATTATTGTCTATTGCAACTCAGAACCATAAAAGACAGTGCAATTTTTTTTCCCCAGCTTTTTTTTCCCCCCTCTCTATTAGGCACATGTTAAATAAAGAGATTTTATCTTCCCGTTGCTAACACTCATTTTCAGAATCACCCCTAATTTTACCACAATTAGCTAGAGTGTTTCTCTTCTGCCTCCACACAATACAAACAATGAGGTAGGACCAACAGGAGGGATACAGAGAAATAAAAGAGTATTAAGCAACAGATTCTTTTAAATGTGTGGAGGGATAAAGTCTTCAGGGATTGCTGGTTGGAGAGGAATGAAATCTCACATCTCTTGCAGCCACCCATTAGCTACATTGCGATTGAAAATCCCTTCTTTCTGAGTGGCAGAGCCTGTATAGTCATAGATAACTCATGTCAGCTCCAGTCTGTCTTTAATTCCATAATCCTCAGATGTAGCTCATGTCTCTTGCAGGGACATCTCTATTGTAGGCTCAGCTTGAGGATCACAGAAGCACATCCAGTTGCATTACCTCCTTTGATTTCTGAATTGCGACTTCAGTGATAAATGTTTCCCTACCCAATTCCATTTGGAGTCTCCCAAGATGAGGCTGTGCATAGAACTCATCCGTTAAATTCAGTTGCTTAGAAAGAGATGCCAAAGCTCATTGACTCACCTGTAACTTGCTACCTCACCTTAAGGCAAAAGGATTAGCTATAGCTTAATCGAATCCAAGGTAGGTAGCTGATATGGATGGGAAAAGAGCCTGTGCAAATCCTGTAGGAGCAGGAGGCTTCAAAAACATTAAATTGTTAATCCCATGAAGAGGAAGGGACTACACTAGTTACACACAATCAAACTTAATATAACTATGCTCATTTTAAGAGGATGACTAATGTGTTAAAGAAAGGATGTGAATTTGCATGGCAAGTGTCTAGTAGCCAGCTCACAATTCTAAGCCCAAGATGATTGCCAGCTTCACACCTCTGTGTTCATACAGGCATGAGAGAGAAGGGCTGTATTTATGTCTCTGAAGGTCACTCAGTGCACATGCTGATTTATGCTTATATTGCTTGAGTTATGTTTTGGTCCAGCACAGATAACCAGAACAAACATGAAGTTGAAATCAACTACAGATGAATATAAATATATGTTCACAAATGTCTGATCAAATCTATGATTTTCATTAAGATGTGCTTAGTTTTAAATCTGTTTTACAAGGAAATTGCCAAGCAAATAATGAACTGTTTAATCTGTTTTTATTTTCCATGATCTCTGATACTGCTGCACTGCAGAATAAGTTCTCAAAATTCACCATTTATCCACATAGAAATCTAAAAGAATTTCATCGCCTTTTCTGGTGTTGTACTTATACCACTACACCCTACACAGTCTTTTCAGAAGCAAAAATACATACCTATAGCAATACATACGTTGTTATACATACCTATAGCATTGACACTTGCATTTGTTTATTTTTTATACTACACAGAGAAAGTAAGGAAGAGTAAAATTGCTTATAAGTACAGTTACACAGAATAAATACTATTGTGGAGGGATTTTGCAATGTGTTTAATCTTAGTTTCATTCTGACTTGAACTTCTCCAAAGGAATGTTTTTTCCATAGGAAAATGCTGATTCATCAAAATCAAAGCATTTAGCAATAGTAAAAGGCCAACTACAACAGAAACCCATCTTCTCCTGGAGACATGCCCAAGCTCCTGCCAGCTTGCCTGAGGCTCAGTGCTGTACAGACAGGAAATCATCCTGAAACTAAAAATAAGAAGTTTGACATGGAGATAAGAACCTGGGAGGTCCATTAGCTCCCATTTCCAAAGTCCTAAATTTTCAAGGTTTCTCGTGCTGACAAAAGTCTCCTGGAGGATTGCCACACCAGCAGAGAAGGTTTCAAGGTTCTGAGAGGGCAGATACTGATGGCCCCCAGGGTCAGGAGGTTCCACTGCTCCCTGCCTGCTCTACCCCCATTTGCCAGTCAGGATTATGGAGCTCAGGAACTTTGCTTTATGAGAACACTGTAAAGCATATAAAGCTTATATGGAGCACAAAACATATCTTTTACCACTGCTGTTAAAAAGAAGCCACAACATTTTTCTAAATTTTCTTTTGCCCCCTAAATACTTCCAGCTCAGTAAAGCATCACACTGAAATATAAAGTCTTCTGTGACTCCTCTTTGGGTGCTCAAACCGGTTCTCTTTACCTTTAAATGCTTCAAGTGTCAGAGGTATCTTCTCCCCAAACTGAAGAATATTTGATATTTCTGTCAAGTGGGGAAATGTTATCAATTATTAAATTAATAAAAGCAACTGAAATAATCATTCAATTATATCAAAGTATAAGCATTAGATAAGATAATCATTGGGCAGCCTGATCTAGTGGGATGTCCCTGCACATGGCAGGGAGTTTGGAACTATATGATCTTTAAGGTCCCTTCCAACCCTAACTATTATATGATAAACTACCACAGAAATTCCCAAACTTGTACAAGAGGGAATTGCAGGTGCTTAGTGACCCTGAAATGGAGCGAAGTCTCAAACTTGCCATACACAGTTCTGGAAACCCCAGAAGTAAGATTATCCCCTTTGCTGCCACTGGCAATGTCAGCACACTCACTTGCACCAAAAGAAGCAAGAAAGAGGCTTGTCTCAAGAAGTCACTGCTTGGAGTTTACAGTCCGGGTAACTGTGCCTTGTGGAGTAAAGTGTGGGGAGAAGGTCATGACAAGAGCAGTCTCAAAACCTAGCTGACTGTTAATCTAGATACAGATCCTACGGCAAAAGGCTCTCTGGAAAGGATGATCTCATCTTCTAATAAACACAGGAGTGGTGCCCGTGTTATGGTGATGAAATCTTACAGCCACCACTCAGGTGAGAGCATGTCTACTCAGTGGATCACTATGAACAAGTTTCCTTTTACCTTACCAGGTCTTCTGCTGGATAAGTACTCAGTACACATAGTTGGTCACTGTTCCGTGCTCCACATGGAAAGGCTGAACAATGCTCAGCGTGCCAAGAAAAACAGCTCTATCTTCCCATTTTATTTAACTTAGACAATTGTATTCAGAGCTGGAGCCAGCAGCCACAAGAGTGCCAAGTGGCTAATGCTCAACCTAAGCAAGCCAGAGACACCGCCAGCTCCATCAGGCATAGGATTACTATTATGAGTAGAAGTGTTTTCAGAGCAGTGTTGACTTCAGATGTCTCTAATAGACAGTCATGAAGTGCATCTTTTGGACAGTGGAGTTAACTTCTCACAAAGCAAATCATCTTGCAAGGAGCACATGACTCTGGTGCCCCAGAATTTGAACCAGCTTCCCACTAGCCTTGGTGGGATGGAAGTTCAAATTTTCAAAATAAAAAGAAAGTTAAATTCAAATATGAAGGAGGTAAGCGTCCTACAAATGTGCTACTCTCAGCATGCAGCTAAGATGTAGGCTAAGAAGTACTAGTAAGTCCATTATATATCTGAAAACTGCCATATGCAGCATCAAACAACTTACTAGTTATTTGTCCTGGTAATAGGAACTGTAACTGTGGCATTCAAAATACAATGGCTCAATTCACAGTTCCTCCTTTTCCTTTATGTATCTTTCTTGTGACAGGCTTTCATATTCACCTTTTACCAGTATTCTGTATCCTTGCTTTTTCTCCCAGGCCTTTAAGACATTCCCTTACAACTATTTCAGTAGGGTTGGAGCGAAATATTTTGGAGCTCTTAAAACACGGTGAAACTTCAGACCCACACCCATTAGTGTGAAGACTCACAGTCTGACTGTAACAAAGAGCAGCACCACTGCCATAGCATAAATCCCTTCAAGTTAATTATTTACTCCTTCTACGGCCAAATAAGATTCCTCTAGAAAAGCCTCCTCCTCTCCCATTTTAGCAATGCAGTTTCCTACTAAAAACAACCTTCTCTCTCTCTACTGACTAGAGACTGAAGGAATCCCTACATTCACTCACCTGTAGTTATTCTTTGCGAAACTCTTTCACAGAAGCCAGAAAGGTAATGGGGATAGTAGAGATAATGTACATTTCAAAGATTCAGGGAAACTGATTAGAACTTTATGCAGCCAGAACCATACAGTGAAGACTACAGATTTCAGTTTTCAGAGGATTATAGCACCTTTCACAAGGGTTACTTACCAGCGGTCTCTACTATGAACACCACTGAGAACAAAATTCTGGGAGACAAAAGGGACATCAGAATCTAATAAAATCATAGTGTAGGGTTTCTACTACTCTCTTCTAAATTTGTGTTATATCAGAAAGTTCAACTTTTAGAGGATTGTTTCTTGGAACAACTCCTTCTGGAGCTTACAAGGGAAGGATGTTCTGACTCTTGTCCTGAAAACATACAAGCTTGGCTTGGCTCTAGTGGAGCTGTTAATGAACTGCTACCACCATATAATAAATGCAATGTCCTTGAGGAAAAAATCACTTGGAATAGAGGGGGAGAAATATCAAAGGATAATTCAATCTAGTGGGGTGACACTAACTCTAGAACAGGGATTTTTTTCAAAACTTAATTTTGTTAAGGAGACCTCAAAGCACAAATATACAAATTGAGATGCGTAGCAAAGATGTTGCTCTTTGAACCAAAAATCCATTCGTTATAAAAACAAAACCAGCCCCAGCTGCACAATAACCTTAAGTAACTAGAAACAAGAAATAAATTGACTGATAAAGCTATTTACTAGAGGGTTCTTTGTGTCTTCTTTGAAGATACTCAAATGGTCCTACATTTTGAGACAGGGAGTTAATTATGTGTGACTATAACTCCCTCTTTATACATAAAGGTAAAGATGCCTCCCTAGTATGAATACTGACAAGGAGAAAATACTTACACCTCCTAGACAACTACAGGCTGAGAAAGTTGGGGTTGTTGCTTCTAGAGAAGAGAAGGCTCTAGGGAGACCTTATAGTGACTTTCCAGTACTGAAAGACTTCTAGTACTGCAGACTTTCCAACCTGAAGGAAAACTGGGAAGGAGATCTTGATCAGGGAGTGCAGGGATAGGACAAGGTAGGTTGTCAGATACTCAGCTCTCTGCTGCACCTATTTCACCTCAGCCATTCCAAGCATCTACTGAACAACACCTGTGTACCAGCCCATGTAAGCAGCCCAGCACTAAGCATCTGCTGGATCAACATTTTACAGTATTAAGAATGTCAATGCTGTGGCTGCCTCATCTTGGGAAAACTATAGAGAGCTAGACTGATGTTCACATTGTGATGGAAAGTTCTCTGGTTGACTTTGTGGGGGGTGGTTTCCATCCCTTTGTGGAATTGTGGTTTATTTTGTTTCTTGTTTTGTTTCTTGATAGCTTGCCAGCATCCTCTGGGATAGATTATTCCTCAGCGTTTTCTGAGTCTCTGTCGGTGCAGCCCAAATCTTGCTCCTCACAACTCTCATACACACAATGACTCAGCCCTGGCTCTCACTTTCCCTTTGTTGAACTTTGTGACAATTTTTTCATCTGCATTGCTATGTGGCCAGAAGAAGTATGTATATACTGTGCCAAAAACAGAATAAAAAAAGCAAGAAAGCTATTTGTTTGCTCTGTGTTTTATGTCTCAAAGCAATATGTGCAGGGACTCTTGCATTTATCTGTCTATCCAGAACTGGTGTGACATGTCAGATGCTGAACAGCTGCTAAATCTGCAGAAAGGTTTAGCAGACAAATGTTTGAAATAATGCTCTCTTGTTTCATAAGCCTCATATCACATTATCACGAGAGGGCACTAACAAGATACATGTGAGACTTGAAAAATTAAGCAGTGGAATGAGCTGCAAAAATGGAATCACGCACATGCAAAATGAGTTAAGGTACAAGTTTCTTTCAGTTACAGGTCTAGGGAATTGATGCAAGCAAAATAATCCATTATTGTCATAAAAGGCAGGGACAACAGCATTAATAACTGAAACTTCATAAAGACCAGTAAGAGTCAATGATATGCATGTTATCCTGAGGGACAGGGAAAGCAATACAGGTACTTTGGTAAGAGAAGGTCTTAATTTCCCCTGCCCCTGGCCAATGAAAATTCACAATTTAAAAACCCCCAAACCACTGTACCATGTCACTGCACAGTTATTAAAAGTTTGATACACTAATTATTCCTCTGTGAAAGGGCTCTGAGGCATAATTAAATTCCAAGCTGAAGTTTTGACTCGGGCTTACTGGAACTGAACTTTTTTTATAAGACTTCAAAATTTAAGGAAAAACTTCTCAACTGAGTAGAGGGATTTAATAATCTATACAATATTTTCCTCCAATTGCCAGGTAGCAAGAATTTATATTAATTTCTCAGGCAAAGCTCTGCCTTTATTGATTTTGTAAGAGCCCAAAACCCCTTGCCTGGGCATAAAAGTGTGTGTGTGCAAGTTGTTTATTTAGGAATTACTAGTACCAGTTAGTGCTGGCCAAGGGATACACAAGACCCTCCACCTTCCCTGTATTCTTGTAGAACTTCACCAGTACTGAGATTCCTAATTCAATGAAGACTTGCTGTAAACAACAACTCCTTGTCAGCATCTCTTCTAGGTTATAGTCAGGCCTTCTCAGACCTTTTCCCTGAGAGGGATGTGTTGTTACCATGGCCTTTTCTTAGGATATCACTTATATAACAGCACAATCTCTGTGGTGACTCCTCTTACATTCCTGGCCACAGCAGCAGAGTGCGTGAAACGTGCACCCTCTAGGAAATAATGCTTCAGGTTATGATAATACTCCACTTGGGAATCTCAATCTGGAGATGGGCCTGAACTAAAACCAGTGGGCAAATGCATATATTCTCTGAAGATCATGCTCATTTGTATGTACACAAAGAATTGCCAGAGTTACTACAAGGTTTTTCTTTTACCTCCAGAACAGTTGGCTCTCAGCTTGACAGAATCTGTTTTGGTGCCATGTTTTAGCCTGCGCAGCCTTGGAAACAAGAACGTCATTAGTACAATTTTATCTGTCCTTTAGGTTGACTGTGGGCACCACTGGAACTATAGAAAATGAAACATCTCTGATCCATTATTTCCCTGTCAGCTTGTTTAAGAACCAGATAAATATGATTCTGTTCCTGCCTTTTAATTTTTTTTTTTAAAAAAGTTAAATTATTTAAAATAAATTAACAAGAAGGAAGAAAAGGGAGGCAACTCCTTCCCATTCTAGAAGCTAGGTAGCTAACAGCCATGCTCACATTGTACTTACTGTGATTAAATGCTGTCGCTTGTTTCCTTTGTATAAACATAGATAGTTTCAAGTAGAACAGAAAAAAAAGGTTCAAGAAACTATGATGTTTATACGAAAATGACTTGCTCTTGGTTAAGCATGCAGATTTTGATAAACAGAGTAGTTTCAACATTATATAGAGGCTTTTCTCTTCTGATTTTGCAGAATATTCATGGCACTCAATCCTATTACATCAGAGTATTTTATTATAGTATTGTATGCTATAGTTTAAGAGAGATCAGATTTAAGAAGATAAATTTGTTGTTGTTAAGCTCTGGATGGGCTCATCCACATAAGGCAGGCTTCTCTAAACCTTGTCTGATTTTAGGAGTTTAATAATATTTGGTTGTGAGACTCCTAATATCCTGGGTACCCTATGCACAAGCCAAGCAGGTCAGCAGTTGGTAAACATGAGATCACAGGAGTCAGATGAGGTAGTAAACTCCACTGTGCCTCATGGTCAATCCTGAACTAATGGTTGAGGGGGTCAGAGCAGGGAAAGAAGACAACAGTGAATAAAACAATGTGTTAATTATAGAGACTGCACACACGCACACGCAAAGAAAGATGTTTGTGGTGTGACATCAGAGATGCAGAAATAAAACTTAACACTCAGTATGAGAACTTCTTGTCTTCACATAAGGATTAAATCTGACTCCTAGATCACCCATTAGGAGCATTTGGAGATATTGCTGCAGTTTTGAGGATGCTGGTTGGTTCGGTTTTAAAAAATCTGATACATCTTTACAATTTATATGAGATAATGCAGAGGGAAAGCAGAACAAGGAAAGGGAAACTAGAGAGATGTCAGACTAAAAGCACAAAATGGTGCTGTCATGGAAATTATTTATCTTTGTATAATAGAATAAGTTATTCCTATTTAGATTGAAGCTAACTTCCCTTCTAGTACAGCATGAAAGAGCTGAACTTGATTTTAGGTGGCTATTCCAGGGCAGATTGACATAGTTTTCAGGAACAACAAAAGAAGCAAAGACAATTCAGTTCTATTCAGGCATGAAGAAGTTAGAAAATGAAATCCACTATAAGTTTAAAATTTGCTATTTAAAAAGAATAAAACATCAAGTAAAATGACACAAAGATCTATTATTCTTCTAGGGTAAATTTGGAGCAATATCAATGACTTTTTACTGAGGAAAGGTGAGCTTTTCACAATGCAGTATTACATGGTGGGACATTTCTACTGTAAGGAATTAGTGACAATGCAGCAATTTCTCTAGCACAAGATAGTACCTATCCTGACTGGTTTACCTCTATACTTATTTCATTTCAGAGATGACAAACAGCTTTAAATCTTTCACACAGGCAATGTACAACTGGTACATCATTCCCTCTTACAATGGGACACCTCAAGACATCATGTTTATACATTTGAATCTGCCCTGCTTACACATAGGCATTGAGTTTTGAACATAAATCTTATCACAGACAAGCCAGGAAATCTTTTTTCAGTGGTCTGCAAGCTACAGAAATTCAAAGAGCTTCTAAAAATTCAAACTGCAATGTTTCTTTTCTGGTTCTGATGTTTTAAAAACATGGTAAAATAGAGAACATACAAGTGGTTGGCTTTCCCAGCCCTTTTCAGCTCATAGGAGGGAACACGACGCATGAAAGGGAGCATTCTCCCAGGAAACTGTATGGATATAAAGTGAAACATTGACTCCAGGTGATCTAGAGAGGCGTTTCACCATCTAATGCTTATTACTGCTAATGGGAAGGATCACATGGCCAAGGAATCAGCCAGAGGCATTTTGTATTTATTTGGAAAGCCCCCCTCAAGAGAGACTTCCCCTGGTCTTACATTTCCCTCTCATCATCTTCTCCTCCACAGCATGATTGTAGAGATCCCCACTAGAGTGTGTCTCAAAAACTTGTTCTGAAGACTACAGCTCACCATACACTTGCTTCTGTTGAGAGACTTCAATGACTGACAAGTCGGGAAAAATATAATAAATCACTACAATGACTTGCCATCCTCTTTTGGTAACAGAGACAAAGAAATTTTACTTAATTGGGTGTCTAATATGAAAACTGGCAAACAAGTTGCAGCAGCCCTTGAAACCCTCTCTAGATATACTAGGCTCCACTGTAATAAGTATGGTCAATAGGTAAAGCTTCAGAAATCACAATGAGAAACTCTTGTAGAAGTTCAAGTGCGGCAAATATGGGAGCCCAGGAAACTCTCTCTATATTGCCAATGTGGTAATTAAATGTTCAGACTGAATTCATTGCACTGTGCTTTGGGGAGGCAATGTGGTCTGGAGGTTACAGAATAGGGCTGGGAACCACAAGTATCCTCTTGGGATCATACCCAAAATGAGCTGCTCACTGCTTGAGTTGAAGGAATTCACTTCATCTGATTTCTGTATGCCTTAGTCAATTTAGATAGAAAACAGGATAGAAAGCAGAACAAAGATAAGTTTTCTTGGTACTGCAGTCCAACCTTATCTATGCAGAATAAGTAAGTCTTTTTGACACAGTTCATTATGCGAGTGAATATTGGAGCAGAGGATCCAGAAGCAATCTGACTTTTTAACAAGAAGCAAAACCGGACACAAAGAGAGACAAATATTTTCAAATATTAAGTATATTGAGTATATGAGTAGTACAGGAAGCACTAAAATGCTCACAGTGTCTGCAGAGTGTGGCTTTCCAAAGAGAGAAAAAGAAGTCTTAGAAGTCTCATTGGCATCATACCATTCATTCATTAAAAAAAAAGAGTGTAGATATCTGAGTGATCAGATTGCCTTTGCTGGTAATGAGATGAGGGTGTACATTCAGAGTAATCTGATCAACAGATTTCAGAATCCATTTGTGAGAGAGAAGCAGAGAACTTCAGAACTCTAAGTAGATGTGGTCTTCCACTGACATATGGAAACAAGGAATAGCCCTACAGGGTCATATTCCTGCACAGTACCCAAAGCCTCTTTGCAGCTAAGTGAAGTGGATCTCTACACTACTACTAGCTTGAATGTCCAGAGTTTTCTTACTACAGCTGGAATTAGAATATTATAGGTCTGGATTTACCACATTAAGGCTTCCTGGAAGCTGTTCAATCAGTTTTAGCCCTTAAAAGACCACAAGAAAAAAAGCGGTCTCCCTTCAGGAACAAGGGGAGAGCTAGATGACTCTATGACTTGAAAGCAAACAAAGCCACCAACTCCAACTACACACACAATGGCCTTCACACTGAAGCTTCAAGTCTGGATCCACATCTCAAAATATTCTGACAATTTGAAGGGGTTTGGACTGGAAAACTAATGACAAGAGAGACATTAGGAGCCATCATTCCAGATAAAAATACAAGAACTAGAGTCAAGCAGAGAAATTTGGTTCAGGTCCTTATTTTGTACAGGAAGCATTCTGAACACAAAGTACTCAGGGAGCTCATCACCAATCAGATACTTTAGCCCCTGCAGATTCATTTATGCTATATTGTAGCCACTTTTCTTACCCCTCAGTACATGCTCCTCAGTAGAGTAACACATGCCTGGTTGTGAACACAGAATGAAACTGTAAAGCTGTGGTGACAGGCAGGGAGATGTTCAATGTGGAAGGTGTGCAGGAATCCAGGCATCATCCAAGGAAATTTCGCTCAAGTAAAGAATACTGGACAGAGCTAAAAACACCAAATCATTCAGTTCATCTAGCCCAGCATTCCCCAAGAACTGCACCAGGATCCAACCAAATTAACTGATTATATCTCGCACCAAAAAAAGTCTTAGCTACAGCAGAATTTTCCCCTTTCAGTTTAACATGGAACATGGTCACCTAAAAGAAAAGCATATAGTATAACATAATTTAATTGCATTTTATTCTATGTTATTTCAATTTCCTTAAAGCATAGTTTTTAATATTCCCTTTAAAAGTCACATCAATTAATACGATGGGAAAATATTATCCTTCTCACAAATGGCTTATAAAATTCAACAGTAACGTTTTGGGAATAGGAGCTATTTACATAGGAGACAGATGACTAGGCATGGGAAAGCAGCCTTTTGTTCACATCAAAGGATCACACACAAATTCTCACATGGTACATGCACTAATTTTTATTTACAGATGAGAAATATTGAGCAACTTGATACAAGTACGACTGGTGAGAAGTACACAGTAGGTTCAAAGAATGCTACATTCTTGCACAGCATAAGGAAAAGTTGTTTTATTGCATCATATAAGAAAGTGATGGTTCAGAGTTCAACCCAGGGGCACAAAAGCATTACTCATGCACCCTCCACACTCTTTAAATGTCCTGCAGCATAAAGGAGGTTGCTAAGTGACAATTCTCACTTCAAATACCTTAAAACATAGGTCCTACTATACTACTAAGGATTTCAGAATGAAATAAAAGCCACAATTTTCACAAAAAAAAAAAAACCAAAAAACCAAAAACCAAAAAAAACAAAAACCAAAAACAACAACAAAAAAAAAGCCCATAACCCCAAAACCCAATAAACCAAAGAGCATGAAACAAGAGACTGGCTACAGCTACTGTCTCATACAAAATCACCTCTTGCCAGTTTGTTCAAGGAACAGAATTTAGCCTAAATACTCAGTTTTAAAGGCTTGAGAACAGGTATCTTGACAGGGTATACCATATTTAAGAACTGAATTCTGCAGCAGGACTGAGCACAACAAGCTAGCAACTCCAAACTTACTCATTTATATCTACAAGGCAACCTCAGATCAACTGGAGAATTTTTAGGAATCTGGTTTTAAATACATACTGTAGCACACACATCCTTATAGTGATGAATAAAAGGACCAATAACACACTATCTGGTAATGCAAATACGCTATTCATGATTACTACTATTTTGTATATTAAACAAAAAAGCAAAAAATCTAACTTTTCCCCTCACCTCAAATAGTTGGTGTTGTTTAAATAAATTTGGTCCTCTCAAATCCAGCAAGAATTGCATCAATTTCTAAACTGCTAAACAATTCTTTCATGGAAACAGAATGTAGCGGGAACACATTTGTTGCTCACAAATTGTGAACCAGCAAATGTTACACAGGCAATTAGTGAGCGATGACAGTTCAGAATACCTGGTACTTCATCATCTCTGCATGTGCATGCATGTACACATCAGTGCCATGCTTACCTGATGAACATATATTGAAGGTCTCACAGTCCCTATACTTCCCTTCAGAGCATCCACAGCTTATGCCCAGGGTGTCCAAAAGGTTATTTAGCTCTAGTAATGAGGACTGTGGCCAACCTACCCATTCCTTGGGCATAGTGGAACTTTCTACCATAAAGGCTAGAGCTCCTCTTCTCTGGAGTCAGAAGTCTGCCAGAGACAGTCAGAGATCATGGAGAAAACCTCCCTAGGAACACAGGTTCATCACAAGGCTCGCTCTTTCTGATTTTGACCATTTGTTCTCATTATCCCTTTTATAATACAAATACATAGCAAGGAACACTATCCTGTGGCAGTAGGTGGTCATATTATTCAACACATCACTGGAAGACACCAGGACAACCCTATATATGGTGGGATGAGTTATGAAGGGAAGTGTAGCTACCATGTGGAATAGAAGAAGCAGACTTCACTACTTTCTGCAACACCATTCATTTTTTCCTCTCTAGGTCCGGTGCGGTCCCATCTGCTCTTTTCTACTGATAAACCAGCACAGCTCATGCTCAGTCTGGAGAACTGACTTTGAGGGAGCAACAATCCAAACTTCTTACTCAATTAATTGCTGTCGCATTCTTTGTAGCCATTGTTCTCCTGGTGTAGATCTTTACTAAGCTCAAGACAGGTACTCTCTGCTTGATGACAGCAGTTCTAATCACTGACCACCTGCTGCACACAGGTTACAAAGCTACAGCTTATTTTCTAACTAGTTGGCAAAAGTAATTTTTACTTATTATTTTACCAACTGTAAACCAGCTTCTCAAAATAAGGTTAAAAATAATCTGCAGCTTTAAATCCCATGCAGATATTGTTTCAGATACTTTGGCCTTCTGTGACCAGGAACAAGAGACTTGTGGATAGGAGGAACATTTCTAAAGCTAAAAAGGCATTTAGAAGTAATTTGTACAAATTGTTTACTGAAGGAAGAGATGTGTTTACTGTACAGTCAATACTACTTGATCTTCTTAGAGGAAAACTGTTTGTGAGGAATGAGATTAAATGACTCATTAAAAATTGCAATATTAATTTTTCCCTCTTCCCGGGGAATAAAAATTTCCCTTTTTTTATGATTAATATACAAAGCCCTGGATATGCATATTTTTTCCTTTGTTGCTAAACTATTTTCTTTAAAGGCAGGCTACTGCTCTGGGAAATGAAATTTCTATCTTTATTGCATAGATATAAGTATCTGGAAACAGTCAACTAGCATCTCAATTTCTGATAAAGAAAACCATCAAAAGCAGAGCTCTTCTTCCAGGTATCAGTTGCAGTAACAAGGTACAACTGCTTCCATAGAATCTCTATTATCAGAAAGAAGATACTGCTTTATATGTAGGTCACCTATCTACAGAACAATTTTGACTGGAAAAAAAACGTTTGGAGAAAGTGGAATGCTCAACTTCGGTTTCTTCACATTGGTGATGGCTGAAGTTTCAGGATTAGGTAGACCAATCTGCCACCTTATAAGGGACTCACATTTAGCTTCTTCAGCTGACTGAGGGGATCCGAACCTCCAAAAGACTTGCCCAAACTTTAGAAAGTTTCCTACATCCCTTTCAGCACTTCCCATAGGAGCCATTTTGCTTCCTATAACATACTTAAAAAACCAAGCAGCATAATTCTCTTGGTGTTCAAGGAGGTGTGATGTGTGATTTGAGCTCAGCTCCAGAACAGAGGTGAACTAAGCTTAAGTGTGTTGGACAAAAAGGGGAATAATAACTCCTTTTAAGATTTCCATAGCCATCATTGAGAGACTTTTAACTTAAAGACCTTATTTCAGAAATCTTTTCATTTCAGACCTTTCATTCAAAAGCAAAAAAAAAAAAATAATTTTGGCAAATAAAATTCAAAATATTTCAAGTCTAATTTGATCTGTGTAAGAATTCTTTCTGCCTGTCAAACTTCAATGACTGTTAACACAAATGAGAATGTCCTGATACTGGGGCAGTCCAGACACATGACAAACAAGATTTTCTTGGACCTCAGCAGTTGTTCAACATGAGTAAGCCAGCCTTTCCTCTAGCTTTACAAAAAACCTAATTTTTCTCCTCTCTTTGCTTGGTCTACACTGTCAATACTTTTTTCTTTCAAGACCAGGATTTGAGTAGTTCGGTCTGTCACAAGCCTGGGTAAAATCATAACGCTAAACGGAATTAGGCTTATTTAAAGCAGCTGAAATTCTGATCCTTTCTGTGCACTAGCAATTGGAATTGAGTTTAGGTGGTTAAAGTTGGCAGGTTTTAAATCTATATGTAGTGTCTGATGGAATTTGAAATTATGGACTCTGTGCATTACTGGGGAAAAAAAAAAGATTTGGAGGTGAATCCAAATTCAGTGTGGGGACAATGATTAAGTCCAAGAGTCCAAGATTCTTGTTTGCCCTAAAATTCATGCGTGTGACTTTCCATAAACCTCTCAAGTTTTGGCATTAACTCTCTTCAGTAGTGCTTCAGCCTGCTTGCCCTAAGTAACTCCCTTGGCTTCCATACAGGTGGAGCAAGATACTTTTTGGCAGCAGAAAGCATTTTCCTGGCTGTGATAGATAAGTTTATGACAATGCAATCTTCTCTTACATGCATTAAGGAGTTGTGTGTAAAAAATTACAAAACAAACTTTTCCTAAACCAAGAAAAAGGTTTCACAATTTTTACACTAAAAAGTAATGTCACTTTCTTTTGTTCTGTGAAAACTTTTTGTGCAAGAACCAATAAAAACCAAAAAAAATCAGCCCAGAAATCAAATGTTAAATGATGCTGATGGTTTAGTCAATTTTACTTATTTTCACTGAAAACAAAGACACCAGCTACTTATTTAATTCTACTTAAAAGTGTACTAGCATACTAAATAAAATGCAGAGCCTAAGATAAAAAAGATAGAAGTAGAAATTCTAGGATAGCTGAGCTTCTTTTTTTTTGCATCATTTCATATTTGTATTGATATTTTCCCCTGTCAGATATTTAGTTCTGTAGTTTCTTCAGACAAAACTTCTTTCTCACTTTATTCTTAAGAAGAAACCTTTTTTTTCTTCAGCAATGGCAAACTGGTATTTGAAGAAATTTGCTGACAATTAAATATCTGTGGACCTTATATGAAAATTTTTACCTGCTTCTGCTTAAAAAATATAAGCTAATGTGCAAACACATATGTACTCAGTCAAGAAACATGGAAGTTAAACCCTGTTGTTGACTCAGAGTTGGACAGTAGCACAGTGTTCTGGGCTCAACTGTATTTAATACTCATTTTATCTAAGCCCGAAAGCATAAATAATATGAATATATAATGAGCATTGTTTCCACAGTTCTAGCCCACACAACCGTTCCCCTTAGTTAAATTCTCTTTCTTTTTCACACACCTGAGTCCATGCACTTTTGCCAAAGGAACTCAGTTAGAATAATTTCTTAATAGTGGTAAAGTTTCCTTAATTCGTTGAGCAGTAAAGTTCCACCCTAATGTTTAGAAATTGTCTGTATTATAGAGGGGGAAAAGGATATAAAAGAGACAACATCTTCCTCATTAGAACCTCTGAGCATGAAGTAAACCAACTAATTCAAGTTAAATATTAATTAAGTAAAACCACACATGTTAGTGGACTACATTCAAGGCAAGAGGAAGGTAGATTTTAAAGACTGATAAACTAGCAGAGGAGACAAGATTGCCTAAGACTTCTATCCCTCTGCAATGTCGATACATATTTTTATTTGTATTCCAAACCAACAGAGAATATACAAATTAATTCACTGAGGGAAAGCCTCTTTTACATTATTTTTTATTTTATTACTAATTAGGCTCTGGTTCTCATCATAGATCATGAATCTAGATGGGTTAGCTACCACTGACTAGATAAAACTAAAGCCTACCCAAGAAGTTCCAAACTGGCAGGTAAGTCAGGTTTCAAGAGCAGGGTCCAGAGAACAAAGCACAGAAGAACTGAGCAGCTTCAGGAAGAACATCCGCAGGCAATCATAAGACACTAAAACCAGAAAAATAAGGCATGTGCAAAAGAACAGGTTTCCAAGCCTACAGACTGTATCGATTTTCTGCCATAGAAGAGTTTGATGACATCTAACTCAGGGCAATATAAAATAATTCTGCTTTCCTGCACAGTGGCAGATGAGCTCATTTCATATCATATACAGGTGTGTGTTACACGTACTGGCAACAATTCACAACTTGATTAGGTTGTGCTGCTCACCTACGGACCAAACATAAATCTAGGAAGCAGACTGGCCCCCAAAGAACACCCAACAGAGCACTAGGGCAAGTCTTGCAAATGCACTGACTCCTTACAATCCTTATGAATGACAGAGCACCAGTTTTGGTGTAACCATGGTTATGGGACACTTTGAACACATAAAACGTGTTTGTTTCTTATTCCAACTTTACCTTGAGCACGTGCATTTGTCCTCCATAAAACACCTCTCTAGTGCTGGATTTTAGGACTCAGTCATTCTAGTCATGGATCAAGTCGTACTGCTGAGTTTGGGAAAATAAACCTCAATTGTTTAAACTGTGGAGGAAACTCAAAGCCAGTGTTCTTCACATGAAGAATATTTAACCCGAGGAACTGTGGAATATAGTGGATGCTAAAAGTTTACAAGTGTTTAAGGGAAAAAAAGGACATGTTCAGGAGAGTGAGATTTGTTGAATGTTACTAGATATACAAAGGCTCTCTCTGGCTCAGGAAGTATCTGAGCTGGAAATGATGGGAGCCTGAGAGAGTGCTCACAGGGAAATGCTACACGTTTATTTTGCCCCAACACTCTTCCCTAGACAGTCATCCACTTTCAGTCACTGTCAGAGACACGTTACTGGGCTTGGCGAATCTTTGGAATGAAATGAAAGTTCTTACATGCTTGTCTCTTGCAGACTGGAATTTCTTCACCTCATGTTTTCTTAAGCTGTTGCTTACTGCCATTATGCACCACTTCTAAAACTACATTCCAGTCAGTCTTCCATATTTAACTGTTGCATATACAATGATGATTGAGTATATGATGACTACACTATTTTATCAAACTCTTTTACAGAGGTATACTCAAGTCCCTCTCTGGAAACAATGAGAAATGGTATCTACAGAAGGTATTCCTGGAGTGTACTTCAGGCAGGTAGTATACACAATACAGAATCATGCATGTGACTTTCCAAGACTGCAGAAAATTGAGCTAGTTAATAATGAAAAATTCAGCTACACAAAGTCTACCATAAAAGCTAGGCATGGTCCATGTTTTGCACAGTACTTTAGTTCACTATACAATTTTTATTGCTATCAATGTAATTCTGCCTGAGAAGTGTTAAAGTTCTGTCTAGTTATCCCTGGCAAAAGGCGCTGTTCAATTAATTTCATAACAACAATTGTTTATTTCTCCTCCTTCCTAATAACATGGGCTGCTTTTAGCTCTGTTGAATGATATAAATTAGTTATTCTATGCTAGAAAGTCAGTGAGTAAATTTGCCTTTGTTTTCAGTGACCTCTCCAGCAGGAACCATTTGCCTGAGACCATAAGATGAGCAGCTAATTGTGGCTTTCTAAAATGCCTTTGACTTTCTTCATAAAGAAGTTCTATTTCTGCTCTATTTAACTGGTAAATACTAGTAGAACTGTCCTTGTGAAGACTGGATTTGCATTAAATGAATTGAGCTGAGATTTCTCAAAAGCTCGGGCATTCTACAGTCTGAGATTTTGGGGATTTTTTTCTTTGCAGATGTTGAGTCAACTTCAAATCTTCAAACTTTATCTGAAATATTTATCATATTTAAAGTAGGACATTATATTGCAGAAGTACTTTGAGAGACTACAATATTAATAGACATGTTTTCTAAGGAATAAGACAAATCCTTCTAGTGGAAGGAGGTCAAAATATATTTTAAACCTTAATAGAAATCAAGGAAAATGGATCTTTCCATCCACACCATATGGTATCTCTTGTTTAAAACACTGTTCCTGCATAGAATTTGCCTTCAGTGTCTGACTAAAATGTAGGTCAAACTCAGTCAGAATGGTAAAAGGGAACACAGAATGGTGCTGAGAACTGGAGAGGACAAAGACTGACAAGATCAGGTAATTTGGCTGCCTCCGTATTGACCAGATAAAACACATGTTGTGACATGATTCAGAGGTTTAAATAAGATTGGAAATTGACTTTTAAATAAGTTCAGAAAATTCATAAATAGTGATTCTTAAGCCAGCCCAAGATCTGGTTCAAGCTGAATTACAGAAAAATTGCTGTTTAATGACCACACTGTAATCAATTCCAATAACATTATGAGGGAGAAAACACTTCAGAATTCTACCACTGGAAGTTTATAAAGAATATTACAGAAAAACGGAAATAAAAGAAAATTCAAAATAGCAGTTACAAGAGTAGGGTGATCGACTCTGGCCATGAGGCTATTCAAAAGTGTTACATAAAGGTGCTCAGATCACAGCCTTCTGTTAGAAAAAGACTCCAGAAGTATCAATAAAAAGAAAGACTGCGTGGTTAAACTTGTGAGCAAGGACTGCTATTAGAAGGAAAAAGACATTTCAAAATGTGGAAGAGAGAGCTAAACAGAGAACAAAAATAAGGATTTATTGTCAAGTTAAAAGTAAAAGCATATTAGAAATCTTGTCCTCATTGGCATAAAGTACCACTCACTATAGGTATAAAAGCTACTCATAAAAACTTTTTCAAACATACTGGAAGCCAGAAGCCTGCAGGAAAGTTTCTGAAACCAACAGATCATAAAGATATAAACACTTAAGAAGATAAGCCCATTTCAGAAAAACTAACGAATTCTTTCCATTTGTGTTCAGTACAGAGGAGGTTGGGCAGGTTCACCCACAAAGCCAGCCTTACCAAGGAATGAGTCTGAGGAACTGCCTCATATTAAACTGTTAAAGAGGCAGCTTTTTCCCAGTTCTGCAAAATGAGCAGCAATAGATTGCCACAATCAGAGAGTATTTCCCCAGGAGATCTAAGGAAACCATAATAAAAATTTTGCTATGCTACCACAAAGGGGTTAAGGCTCAACTAGAAATCAGGTTGGCTAAGTCTATGAAAGATAACAAAAAAATCTTTCTATAAATATGTAAACACTAAAAGGAGAACTAGGGAGACCATACAGTCCCTATTGGACATAGAAGGAACAACAGTGACAGGGGATGAGGAAAAGGCTGAGGTACTTAATGCCTTCTTTGCCTCAGTCTTTAATTGTAAAGAAAGTTGTTCCCTCTGTGTACAAACCCCGGAACTAGAGGAGCAAAATGAGGCTCCCATTGTTGAAGAGGAGGTGATCAGAGCCTTGCTTGGCCGACTGGACACCCACAAGTCAATGGGGCCAGATGGGATTCACCCGAGGGCATTGAGGGAGCTGGTGGATGTATTGGCCAAATCCCTTTCCATCATCTTCCAGCAGTCCTGGAAGACTGGGGAAGTTCCACTGGACTGGAGGCTGATGTAGTGCCCATCTACAAGAAGGGTTGCAGGGAGGATCCGGTGAACTACAGACCGGTCAGTCTGACCTCAGTGCCAGGGAAAGTGATGGAACAGGTGATCTTGAGTGCTACAGAAACTGTCAGCCTCTGGCCTGGACAGGCGCACACTTTCCTGTGTGGAAAACTGGCTGGATGGCCAAGCCCAGAGAGTGGTGGTAAATGGTGTTAAATCCAGTTGGAGGCCAGTGACAAGTGGGGTACCCCAGGGCTCAGTGCTGGGTCCAGCCCTGTTCAGTGCCTTCGTCAATGACTTGGATGAAGGCATTGAGTGTACCCTTAGCAAGTTTGTGGATGATACTAAGCTGGGTGGAAGTGTTGATCTGCTGGAGGGCAGAGAGGCTCCAAAGGGATCTGAACAGGCTGGACTGCTGGGCTGAGACCAATGGGATGAGGTTTAACATGGCCAAATGTCAGGTCCTGCACTTGGGGCACAACAACCCTGTGCAGTGCTATAGACTAGGAGAAGTCTGTCTAGAAAGCTACCTGGAGGAGAAGGACCTGGGGGTGTTGGTCGACATCCGACTGAACATGAGCCAGCGGTGTGCCCAGGTGGCCAAGAAGGCCAATGGCATCTTGGCTGGTATCAGAAACGGTGTGACCAGCAGGCCCAGGGAGGTTATTCTCCCTCTGTACTCAGTACTGGTGAGACCGTTCCTTGAATCCTGTGTTCAGTTGTGGGCCCCTCACCACAAGAAGGATGTTGAGGTTCTGGAGCAAGCCCAAAGAAGAGTGATAAAGCTGGTGAAGGGGCTGGAGAACAGGCCTTATGAGGAATGGCTGAGAGACCTGGGGTTGTTCAGCCTGGAGAAGAGGAGGTTGAGAGACCTCATTGCTCTCTACAGCTTCCTGAAAGGATGTTGTAGAGAGGAGGGTGCTGGCCTCTTCTCCCAAGTGACAGGGGACAGGACAAGATGGAATGGCCTCAAGCTCCACCAGGGGAGATTTAGGCTAGACATTAGGAGGACGTTTTTCACACAAAGAGTAATTGGGTCATTGGGTATTGGAACAGGCTGTCCAGGGAGGTGGTTGAGTCACCTTCCCTGTAGATGTTTAAGGCATGGGTGGATGAGATCCTGAGGGATCCTGGAGCATTTGGTGTAAATAAAGTACAAGACACCAGGCAAAAACATCTCAGAAATCACAAGAGCATTGTCCACAAAAGCTCTAGTTTCCTGAACAAGCTCAACGTTTCTAATTCCATAAGCAAGTTTGAATGCAGAACAGACAAGAAAATCTTAAGCAGGGTAAAGGGAATACAGCCTCAATTTTGGAAAACTGAAGTACAGCAGATAAATAGAAAGCCTGTGCTTCTTTCATGTTGGCAGTGGGCTTTCTAGCTGTCCGTGAGCAACAGTCCTTCTGCCACATCACATCACAGCCCCACCAAATCTCACTTAGACAAATACAAATCCATGCAATTTTTCCTAGCCCCCAGACAGCTGTTTGACTACCAAACCTAGCTGAGGAAAACCAGGTTTATTATAGTCCTTGGACAATTACAGCTTCACTACTGTCCTGTGAGTGCTCTTATACTGGAGCTAGAAACAATCAGAAATTTGAGCAAAACCTCAAGTGCTTGAAAGTAACTCCTTTCCCCTCCCAAGTCTCTCTGCAAAGACCCTGCTCAGCCACATCCAAGCCACAGCACAGGTACAGTGACTCTGAGTGACAGTCCCTCTTCAAATGAATTTCTGTAAAGCATCACTTTTCCATGCCACCAATAGAATGAGTCAAAATACTCCAAAGCTTCTCAAATTACTCCTTTTGCCAGATTGCATTTTGCTTAACCACCAAATACTGATATAACAGAGGCACAGTAACAGAAATTATATCCATCTTGGCTCTCTGCCCTTGCGCGCCAAAAGCAAGAGCAAGAGAGATGGCCAATATGAGCTTTATTGATATAACACACCTCTGAGCACTCAAAGCCACGATGGTTAGGATGTACAAGTCAGAATAGATACAAAAGGAACTTCTGTGTTCAGGCATCTCATCAAGGGTCTGGTATGACAGAACATAAGATGGATGGGGAAAGACTAACACACAACAGGATTTTTGCTGGCAAGATTTTGTTCACCTTTCATGCAATCCTTAGTTCTGGAGAACTAAAAAATGGCCTTTTTTGCCAGTTCTTTGGCACAGTTGTGTTTACCTAATACCCAAAGTTGATTACAGACAGATCTCTTGCACCACCACACCTACCTGCTGGCAAAGCAGAATTACAGATCAGTCACCTCACATCCTTTGGAGAGGTACCTGCTCCCCATTTCACCTACTTAAATGCAGGAAGGAGAGCTATGAAGCAGTAGCAATATTAAGGACAAGGGCTGCAGCTCTTGAATGCAAGACAGATTTAAAATGGAAGTGCCTGACAAATAAAGAAGACTGATATATTTTCTCTTTACCTTTCAGGGTTCAGCTAGAAAGATGGGCACAAGTAAGGTGAAAGCTGTCCATTTTGCCCCAGCACTCTTTGTCTGCAAACAGTATCTCAGGGAAAAA
Organism: Coccyzus lansbergi; assembly: GCA_033558105.1. Lineage (NCBI taxonomy): Eukaryota > Metazoa > Chordata > Aves > Cuculiformes > Coccyzidae > Coccyzus > Coccyzus lansbergi. The sequence goes on along the minus strand of JAUMJK010000342.1, from coordinate 265,172 downwards.
AGCAGAAGTTTCATGCTATAAATACACCTCACTGAGGAAAACAACCTGCAATTTAGATATTTTCTTAAATGAGCACCATTCTTCAGAAATTCCTGCCAAACAACCGCTCTTAGAGATGCTGCAGAAAAACAAGAACTATACAAAGTTAAAACTTTTAAACTTTGTTTTACTTCCAAAATAAAACCCTTCTCTGCTTAATTCATTCCCCCTTAGGTTCCACACCTGCAACGTTTATCATTTCAGTTAGAAATCAGGAAGTAGAAATTAGGAATAAATTCTTCACAGTGAGGGTGGTGAGGCACTGGGCACAGGTTGTCCAGGGAAACTGTGGCTGCTGTCACCATGGAAGTGTTCAAGGCCAGGTTGGATGGGGCCTTGGGCAGCCTGATCCAGGAGGAGGTGTCCCTGTCGATGGCCAGGGGCCTGGTACTGGATAGGTTTTAAGATCCCTTCCAACCCAAACCATTTTATGATTCTATAAGTAGAGCCTTTCGCTGCTAGGTATGTTAATTTCTGTGGTACAAGTCAGGTTTCCCTAGTTTACACCTGCTCAGAGTTTCCACAGCCTCTCACATCAGCAATGGGCTCAGTAAGTACAGCTTAGCCTGCCCATTCCAGTTGCAGATCCCAGCCACAGAATTGACCCTTTGCAGGAAGAACACCATAGCTTCCAGGCAACAGTATCTGAAAGGCACAGTCATATGCTGACCTAGTCCACACAGACTATTAAAAAGATATTCTCTTCCTGGTGGCTAATATTCTTTGGAAATTTGGGGGGTATTTGGACAGGGCAACTTCAGAAAGAAGAACGTCAGTACAGATTTTCTCAGCCCAACTCCAACCAAAGCATCAAAGACTACCCAGGAGGGCTTCCGACAGCCTGGAGAGGCAGCACAACTAGCACACTCATTAGAACTCCTGCTCATTGTCTTAGCTGTGTTCCCATCAACATCATGCTGAGCATTCAAATGTATAGTAAATTAAAACTGTATATTAGACTCTGTTCCCAAAGACAGCAGATCCAATTACTCATCTGTTTTTGATTTCCACAGCTGTTCACCAAGTTTCTAACCAGAACACAGATGAATTTGAAAGTACCAACTTAAACATCTTACATATGGGATCCAACTAAAGAGCGTGGAAGTTTTTGTTTTGAAGCTGAAATATTTGAATATTATTAAGGCTCTTTAGGAATACCACATAAGGAACAAAAAGCTAATTTCCTCAAAAGTCAGGGACAAGAAAGCAGTCTAGTTAGTCACCAGCCTCAACAAAACTGCACAATTGATTATGACCAGGGTGCCCACAAACATTAAAAAGTAATGGACTCTTAGAAGTCCTCACTGTGCTACAAGCTGCTATCACGTATATTGAAAGCACTGTTACTGTAAGGAGATTGAAAAATCCCTGTGTTCACCCATGCTTAACTTTGCTCAAACAATCTTTTTTGCAGAAATTTTCCATTTTATGGAAAGTCTGAGAAAGCTCCTTTCAGCTGTTGCAGAAACACGAGACAATTGAATATCCATTAGAAAAAAAAAACAAAACCAAAATCAAAAAAACCCAAAACAGCTATAAAAATCATTAAATACTCACACTGTACCTCCCCTTCAACCAACCACAAAAATACCCCTTTTAAATTATACCAGGTGCTGCAACAGTATCATAAACAATCCTTCAATCAATACTTTACTTTTTTTTTTTACTTTACAGTCCTGCTACTGGACTGCAGGAAATTCCACCAAGCTTGGTGTATTTTATCACTTTGCATTGAGAAACGTTGTATTAAGAGGTGAGATGAGCTGCTCTCTTTTGTCCTGGTGTGTGAGGAGACCTGGTAGAGGACACTGATGACTTCTTGCAGGAAATAAAAAAAATTACTTTTGCTCTGTTCTCTTTACATAGTCCACAAGAACCAAACTTTAACAGGCCAGAAATCTGCAGGAGGACAGAGGCTTTCTTGGAATATACCAAGGAGATTCCCCAACACCACTGCACATACAGGATCAGGTCAAAGATCCATCTAACCAGCCAGTTTTTCCCTGGAGCAGCTGAGATGCCTAGAGAAAGCAGTGCAAGCATACACTAATATCTCCCTAGTGTATCCTCCCTGCTCTGAACTTCCTTAACCAGAGACTGTATCTAATGTTCATAAGCCCTCCATGGATTATTTTTTTGCTTCCATTGATTTGTGTAATCATGGTTGGAATCGTTTGGCCTTCAAAACATCCTGTGGCAAGACATGCCAGCGTTTAATTATGTTCCTATGGAAAAAGTAAGGGGTTTTTTGTTTGTTTTAAACTTGTCAGTTCATTATTTCATTGTGTACTTACAGTACTTGTGTCATGAGAAATATGGACTATGCCTTCACTAGTCACCTTTTCCATACCTCCTCCAATTATATAAACTGCTATGGTCTGCCTTTCCCACCCTCTAACTCACAACATATCTTCCAAGTTTAAAAATTGCATGCCACCACTTCCTACATCTTCACATAAACTCCTGAACACTATGAAAGGACCCAAACCACACAGACTAAGCAAGACAAGAACAAACTATGAAGTTAGTGGCACAATAATGCTTTCCCTTTTATTTTCACAGCATTTATTACTTTTTTATTATTGCCAGACACTCCACTGTGAAAAACTAATGTTTTATCCTAAGTTGGACTCAGTGAGAAAGTCTGATCCTTTGTTTTGGAATTTTTGGTTGGTTCATTTGGTTTTTTAAGAACTCCTAGGGCTCTGTCAGATTGTGGATAAGCCACTTGATTATTGGGACCTTACAAAAATGACAAATATGAGGCATGGCTTCTTTGTGTAAAGGCTGTGTGAACCTCTCCTCTTCAGTATATCCATGGGTCTATTAATTCTATTCTTTATTATAATTGCTTAGTAGTTTTATCCCGCAGAAAATAAGCCTTGCCCATCTTATTTTTTCTGAGATCCCCTTAAGAACTGTCATCCATTTGCTACCTACTATTTCTTTGGCACTAAGGCTAAAGTCATCCATTATGTTCCACAATTAACAGCTCAGTAGTTTAATATTTTAATTCCTTCAAAACATGCGGGTCATACCATTTGTCTTTGCCAGTTTGTTACTACTCATTCTTACGGATTTGTTCCAAAAACTTCTACTGACATCTCAATTCAAAAGCAGCACAAAACACCCAAGAAAGAGTGGAGATTGGCCCTCAGAAAAGGATACTTGGAGAGGGCTTCTAGCATTGTGACGTATTTTATACAAGTAAAAGACAGCATTAACCTTAGAAATATAAATGCCAAATTTTGAACGATTCAGGGATCTTTCCCTTCACACATGCAAACATTAATTCTGGCACTGTTGATAACTCATCAGAGGATACTTCCAAGCTGAACAGTAGAACTTCTTGCTAGTTCTATGTGCTATAAAAGTTTGAAGATTAAATATTACATTTAGCTATAATCAATACCTAGTAGAGTCACATTACTTGAGGCCAGGGAAAGCATATCAAAGTACATCAAGATTGGATGTAATACCTTTCCAAAGGTAAGCAAACAAACTGGTTTGCCCTTCAGAGGATTGTTTTTGTTGTTTTTCTGAGGTTGCTATGCTTAAATGTCATGTTACCTAAAATGCCATACCAAAGCAAATGACCACGCATTCTTGGGTCTAAGTTTACGTTGTAAATTAAATGTCTTATGATATGAAAGCAAACTTTAAAACTTTAAAACAGTTCTGGTTGGAACCTCTGTTTTCCCAACAGATCCCCAGTTTAACACTCCAGTGTTATGTTGGTGCTGTCTTATAACTGCTATTTTAGTTACTCACTCTGGTAGCTATAACTCTCCTCATCACCAGGCACAGCCCTTAGCTCTGTCTTTGTATGAGACTAAGGAAAACTCAAGGAGGACAACCTAGCTAAGAGATAATAGTTAAGTATCTAGAAACAAAAAGAACAGTAGGGTCTTTGTTACTTTTTCTTGTCTGGTCTTCAGAGGAGGGTGACTGTCAGGAAGGGCAGGAATGAATGAGTTGCCAGCATTGAATAATACCTTCTTAATATATCACCATAAAGATCACTAGTAGATACATGCAAGAAAAACAAAACAAACAAAAAACCCTTTACAAACAATCCCCCAAACTATCTCCACACACAGAAAACCATGTAATTTCACTGAATCCAAAAGTCTCAAACCTTAGTTATTTTGCTAAGGTATAATGACATTTGTTTGCCCACAAGGGAGACTAGGAAAAGGTAGGTTATCACATCCTCTGATGTATTGTGTCAGTTTGAATTTGATCTTCCCCACATCATCAATGCAGGCCATGAACACCAAGAGCTCCAAGGAAAAAGGAGACAGACAGCTGTCTATAGGATATATTTTAAACATGAATATCACCAAATATCCCATCCTGTCAAGCATGTACATATGCTAAAGGTATTTACAACTCTCATCCCATTTTCTTCCTTGGCGGATTTTTAAAACCTAGAGACTCAAATAAATTGCTTCATGTGAAGGTTCATGAAACTAAGAGGCAAAGTAACAACACCAATCAACAGTCCACTCCATCTTCTCTATCAGAAAGGCTGTAAAAGACAACAGCCAGGGAGCAGAGAGCACGACAAACCAACCAGATGCTATACCTTCTTGCACTTGTGTACCAGGACTGGTGAGCAGGAGGCTCAAGTTTAACCCTGCAAGCATTGCAACCTGTCATTTTACAGCTCTGCAGGGACTAGTTGGCAGTGAACGAGTAATCAGGCTGTTGCCTCAGCAGTGTGCACTCCCGTGATATGCACAGTTCACTTCTCTATCCCTCCTTTGGGAAATGAGAGATCAGGTCAAGTAACAGAGAGTGAAGGAAAGATCATATTTCTATTCCAGCCTGGAGACAAAAATGCATCATCAGGTTCCTTTCATTAGCACCAAGACTCAGACCTCCAAACTTGTTAGTGTGCTTAATTTCTGTTTGATTCTTTGTAGGTCAGGCATTTAATTATCTACAATCCAGCCGTGATTAACTTATGCAATCTATAGGTTTTCTTCAGACATTTAATCAAATCCCTGTGCTATATTACAATAAAGAAAGAAAAAAATATTTGCAGATATAGTTCAATTTTAAAAGGTAGCAGGAATTAGCAATCCTAAAAGCAGCATCCACACCCAAGAAACATCCTGGCAGGATGGGGACGAGAATTAGGAAGGAAAATAAAACTAATGGGTTGAGATAAAGACAGCCTAATATGATAAAGAACCCAATAATAATAATAATAATAATAATAATAATAATAATAATAATAATAATGAGTATACAAAACAAGTGATGCACTGTTCAGCGCAATTGCTCATCACCTAATTAATGATTCTGCAGCCCATCCCAAGCAGTAATTGTGAATCAGCAAGCTTGGGTTCCCAGCCTATTTCCCATTTGTATATATTTGTATATATATTTGTATACCTTATATTTAAAGTCTCTTTGGCCTGCTTGGGTCAGCTGCCTGTCTGTGCTCCTCCTAGATTCTTCTGCACCTGTACACTTGCAAACCATGGGAAACTGAAAAAGTCCTTGATTGTCGAGTCTTAACAAAACTAAAACCATCAGTGTATTATCAACATTCTTCCCATACTACATCTAAAAACCAGCAGCTGCTGGGAAGAAAATTAACTCAGTCCCAGCTGAGCATAAACATTACCCAGCAACAACTAAAACAGTATGTGTTATCAGCATAATTCTCACACTAAATCCAAAACACAGTAGCTATTTGGAATAAAATTAATTCTATCCCATCCAAAACTGGGACACATGCTTACATTTTCTAGATCTGGGCTCTCAACACCATTTATTCACAGAGAATACTGGAGACATCTTAAGAGCATATGAGGCCCTGGCACCTGCAGGTACATGCCAGACATGTCAAAAAGGTCCTTTCCACTGTGTGAGCAGTGAATCTGGTGGCTCTCCACAAACACTGAGCACCTGAAGAACCTGCTTTACTGCTCACAGGCAGTGGCCCCATTTCCCAAGCAGAGGGAAACTTGGTCTTCGTGAGATGTATGTAACAACCAGAGCCACTTTCGTCAGGCACAGTAAATTGAATTATTTGGGATAGCTGCACATGAGCAGATTGATTTCACAAACACTGGCTTTGGGGCAATTTTAGCAGTACTAAACCAGTACAGCAGGAACCTGTGGCATAAGCCTTAGGTTCCTATTAGTGAATGCCACTTTGAGCAGCCCTTCCCCTATTCTGCCTCGTGCTTGCAGCGTGCAGGTAGTGCATCCTCCTTGTTTGGCACCATTAATACCCACAGAACAACAAACTATTGGAGTTATCCAGAGTTCATGGCCACCTAAATTCAGCCTCTCTGCTCATCTGGTAAACACACCCCCAGACAACAGTGCAGTTGAGACAGGTTTTAGCAGTGCTAGCTGTGGTAGTCTAAGCAACACAAGGTCTTCTAAAAATAGCTTGACCAGCAATTTCAGAGCCTTTGTGGAGGCAGAGCTCCTTAAATTCTACCCGTAAACAGTCTTGAAGGTTTTGTCTGTAGCAATATAAACCCATTTAGCAAAGGTAGATATCTAGATTCTTTATTTACACGCACATGTGACACAGATGGAAACAGACTTTATTTATAAACAGCCATAATGAAGGCAATAAGGTTCAGCTACTACTCATGACTCCCATCTCCAGCAACTGACTTCTATTTTTGAAGTTGATACATCACAAGAAACCACATCCCTTTTTGGAAACAAGTGACTAGAAAGGAATGTAACAGTCTAGGCAATCTTCATAATACAGACAAGTTAACATTCAGGCAGCCCTCTTCCCACTTCTGCAGCTCTTTATCAAAAAAATAAAAAACCAAACCCTATATCCTAGGCCTACAAGTGGGCTAAATTCTAGCAGCTTCATGGGCTACTTACTTTCACTACGAACAAGACTAGGGTTTTTTTTTCTCCCCATGACCTGCTTTTTGTCATACTTGCATTCCTGTATATACCTACAAAAGGTCAAACTGTTTGAAAGTCATGGCTTACTCACATAAGCACTCATTTACAAAGTCAGTAACAGCTTGCAAGTCTCTGACTCTTGCACAGCAGGGCTCACATAAGGTAATTTTGTCTTGTGAAGAAACAGTTTTACTGCTGCACACGTGCTGGGCCTTCAGCCTTTTTAAAAGTGACTCAAAATGTTGTAATTCTCTATTTCCATGTATATCTGCTCAAGAATTTCACCCACTAAGCTCTGTTCAGCTTAGCAGTCCACCATAAAGAATAAATCTTTCCTTCTAGTTTTGCAGAATAAAAGCAGGCAAGCTGCAGTAGTAGAAAACGGTTCCTTTAAAGTCTAAGTGTAATACCATAATGTGATTATCCAAGAAATTTTAGCAGCTTATAACATCAGTAACACAATATTATTGTAAACATGGTCCATTTTTTTAAATATTTTAATAATTTTTTTCCTGTGTAAGTAATTCCTAAGCCCCTAGATAATGTATGTCTGCAAAGCTTAAGAAGATAAAAATGGCTATTACATGACAGACCAAGAGAATCATCTAGCACAGTATCTCCAAGAATACTCTATAATGAATGTGTATTGAAGAGAATAAAAGCAAGGGAAGCACAGAATAATAGTTGCACAGAATAGTCCATCAGCACCCTGATAGGTGTTGCTCAGCATCTTTTGGTCACATACCACAGCAGTCAGTTTAATAACTTCAAACCTTAATGAAAATCTGATTACAAGAGTAAAAAGGGGCAATGTGCCCCCAGAAAAGCAGGATTTCAGCTGTGATTTTGGTTCCTCAAAACTATGCTAAAAAATGATAAGAAAACTATGAATACGAGTCAGCAGGAGCAGAAGAACCTACATTAACACCCAGCCTGCTGTAAGAAGCAGTTGTTTCACAGGCTACAAATTCCTGGTGGCACCTCCCACTGCTGACAGAGACAAAATGCCAGCAAGGGCTGTGCTGCCATCTCACAGTGAAAGGGACAGGGAACAAGAGGATTACAACAGCAGCAGCTGAAATTACTCCAGCACACCTTGATACCAGCTTCTACCTGCAGGAAACAACAGCTCTCCTATCTACAGGGACTCTGCTTGCTTGCAACAGCAAGGACAGTAGAGCATAGTCCATCTACCTCCACATACTGCTCTAATGCTATGGCAACATGAACAACAAATAAAAAGAAAGAGAATGTGAACTTTGAGCAGAATTTGCCATTTTCATAACTTCTGTTGAAAAAATAACTTTGGGAAACTTTTAGTGATTTTCCTCATTGCCTTGAGCTTCTTTTGCCAGCAATTCAATAGAACTTGAGACTTGGTTTCTGCCTACACATTTCTTTTCAGGGGCAGATACCCAGGTAATAATTATGTTATTGTCCACTCAACCTTTCAGATCTCTTACACAAAAAAAAAATGTCCAAAGGCCAATCCACTGACAACAGTTGCTCTTTGTGATTTCTCCCTTCAGTTCCAGGTGGTAGCTGATACAGCAAGGAAAATGAAAGCATCAGAAGCAAAGAAACAGGAAGAATCCATTATTATGTCCCATAGCTTCCAAGGAACAGATACTTGAAACCTTCCACCTTCAGTTTGCCATGTCTCGGTCTCTCTGCTCATTGTATTCCAGAAGAATTAAGCTTCCAACACCTCCCAAGGGCAGTAGGGGCTAGAGGCTTAAAATATTTGCACTCCATCACAAACTACTATTCTTACAAACACTGCTACTCTGTATGAAATATCAGAATGAAGCATCATAATTAATTTGCCACTCTTAGTTCTCAGATCATCCTGTAGCTTTTTGACACTAATTTCCCTGCTATCAAACAGAGATTTTATTCTTGCACCATATGACCATACAAGCATAAGACAATTAAATACACATGCACATACAAATACATATAAACCTTAAACTAGTGCAGTTGTGGCAACAGGGATTATTGTGCCTGCACTGTGGTATCTGCGGGTTTGCTCCCTCTTTCCCTGCATTTCACTACTCACCAAAGCAAATCTCAGAATTCTGAGTGCACCAACAAGGAATGTTTTGGCCAAATCAAGGATTGAAACAGTGACCCATAAAGCTGAAAAGCATGAGCTATTCCTGCTAAAACACCAGGCTCTCAAGCAAATGCATCCCAGATATGCACATCCTCTGTGAACTGGGCACAGCTAGGGATACGCGCCATACAACACACCCACACACTGGTCTGTAGGTCACCCAGCAAATATATGGGATGAATGACTGAACGCAACATCTGAATTTGATGAGTCATATCACAGTTTTCAAACCATGGGTTCACAGCACAAGGAACAATTTGCCATGCAAACCACTAGAAACTTCCCAGACACCCCAGCCAAGCCAGAAGAAGAACTGAAGTTCCAGTCTCCTAGGTTTGACCCATCCTAAACAAGCTACCATGGTTCCTGTTGTGTAACAGACATCTACAAACAGATGTTCCTAAGGCTTAGCATGACTAGGAATTTGATAAGTTCTTGTCCCACAGAGATGGTTTATTACCTGCTAAGACACCACAATATATCTCACTTTGCTTATAAGTTCCTCTACCAGGAAAGCCTGACTGCTTTCTTGCTGCAACAGTGTTCTATTCAAGATTTAAAAAACCCAAAAAAACCCAAACAAACAAGCAAAAAAAACCCCTGCAAATATAGAATACAAAAAGGAATAAAAACACGCCTTACATCCACAGCAGCAGCACATCAAGTAACATGTTCCTCCCTTCCATCTTTTGAAGGAAAACAGGAGAGCTGTTGAAGAAGCTCTCAAAGCCCTGTGGGCACTAATAAGCCTTAATTGCCTTGACCAGCCTTACCTGGGACCTCAACATCACCATTGCAGCTTCCTTACAGCCCACGTTGTGGTCATCATCCCTGAACACACAAGCTCTGAACACAGCACCCACAGCTTGACCCACAGCTGTGCAGGGAATGGTGGTCCAGCCAGGGCCCCACTGGGGAGGTCCTGGGCAGCGGTGGAGGAGGAAGCCCTGCAGGGTGGCTGGTTGTGTAGATGAAAGATCATTAGTGCTCTGGGGCCTGGGAAGGAGAAAAAGCAGCTGTTTCATCTGGAAGACAAGAAAGAAAGGATCTCATCTTTTGAAATTGTCTGTGAACCATGTGTCTTAAACTCTTCCACTGAGACAGATTCCATTAAAATTGCTCTTTGATTGACTTGTTATTCTAGACTTCTCTTGAATTTAAAAATGAGTAAATAAATCCTGTGCAATATTTGGAATGCATCTGTAAATGACTTTTCCAATGAGTTTTCTATTTGTAATTAGACAGGAATATTAGTTAACCAGGGTTAGCAAGTAAATGCATTTAGTGAACTTTGATACTTCAGCAGTGCCATTGATTAGGGGACTATAATTGTTCTTGTAGTTTGTGAGACAAATCCTGTGTGTTTACTCACTGGCTTTATGACACTACCTCCAGTGCAAACTGCTGCTTTATTTTAACCTATATTTGTTTATGGAGGGATCCTGGAACTGCTAATTATGCTGGCTTCTTCATTCTCTGTCAACCAGCATCTAAAGAACACCATTCATTTTCAGTTGCACAGCCAGTGTATTACACGTTTTCCCTCCAACATCAGTACCTCCTAACATACCCAGGAATTCAATGGCTGGACATTAACCTGCAATGACTTTGAGGCAGCAAACAGTAGATACCAATTATTATGCAAAATTCTATGATTCTGGCAGATGCCCATGCGAATGTAGAGAATGATTAGGCACCTGCTACTTAGGCTATAACTGTGTAATAGTTTCCTTGGTGACATCCATATCAATACCCAAGCTGATGAGCTCTGGACCATCTTAGTATTTCAATGAACTATTTATGTCAGATACAGGCTTAATACTGCACACAGTGTGATTCTGCACCTAACACGAACAGATGACCTCTGTTTCTTGTTAACTATCAAGAAGAGAGCAGGGGCTGTTCATTTAAGCTGGAGTCTACTTCTACTCTTGTTCCGGATTTCTCTAGTGATTAGACTTGACTTTGATGAAAGACTGAAATGTTTCAATGTCTCAAACCAAGATGTCCAATCTGAGAAGACCCCCCACTTTGTCCTGATCACTAAAGCTTCATCAAGCTAGAAGAGGTCATCACTTGCATAGGAGACCTCCAAACAAAGCAGCATGTTGTAAAATGATAGCAGGTTTCCTATCTACTTTTCACACTTTTGTGTTATGTCTCATGACTAACCACGGGGTCGACCTTCTCACAGGTCATGGGGGCTCAATCTTCTCTTTAGATCTGGCAGCTCAGGCCAGAGCTGCCACAATGGGGTTGAGTGGTTTTCTTTCTCTATTGTATGGGGATGCAGAGCACAAAACTCACCATATAGTGTCCTGCTTGTTTATCATCACACTCTGAGCCATTCTGGCTCTACTTCCCAGAAGGCAGACCCTGCAGGGATACAATAGTAGTCTTAAAATCTGCTCATGAAGTTTCCCTTCAGTCTCCACCACAACTGACATAAGGCACTGGAAATACTAAAACTCTGGAGAAAAGAGAATGACATGGTGTCATTCCCAGACACAAAACATAACAAAAGGGCACAGATTTGTAGGTTTCACAAATATCAACAAGGCAAAGTTGAAGCAGACCTCAGGCTGTGGGAAGGAATTGTTTTCGATTACCCTGTGCTTGTGACCACAGCTGTGATTGCCACCACCACCTCAGACTACCCACATCCCATCTCCTCCTCCATGGCCACAGTCACCAGGCAGAGTGATCCTGTAATAGGAAAGCATTCACCAAACTTCTCCATGCTCATTTCTATCTTTCAAAAAGCAGCCTTTTAAAGGATGAATAGACATCAGAATTATTTATATTAAAGACATTGCAACGATAAAATAGACATTGGATAAGCTCGGCACATCTTTCACCGGGTTTTTCAGAGCTGGAAGGCAAAAGGTATCAGTTAATAGAGCTTGACAAGCCTAGCAACCAGTGACAGAGCTCAGAGTGGGGATATGTAATTAAGCAATAACGTGTACTGCACTGTGGCAGCAGTCAGTAATAACATGCCTCAGGAGGTATGAAGACGCATAAAGCTGTGAGCAACAGCACCTGAAAGGCACAAGTGTGGAGCAAATAATAGCGTTTCTTACTCTTCTCATGAGCGTGGCCGTTGGTGGACCTGTGTGGTGGCCTCCACCCTGGCCTGGTATGGCAGGACCTTTCACAACCCCCATGGGGAGGTCTATGACAGTTTCTCACTGTGCAAAGAGACTCCGGGGGAGACATTGGGATGTCCATCGGCCTGAAAAAACACTGGTGCAGGCTCCCCACCACAGAAACCTCTCAGAGGTACCCCATTGTGTGGCTGTGAGACCTTTGCAGCACTTGCAGCTCCTTGTTCTGCGTGCTGCTGCTAGCCTTGCTCATAGGCAGTAGTTTTCATTTGATGGTTGGTTTGATTTATCACCCCACAGTTTCTTCTGAGTGCCTATCAGCTTCATTAAAACAGAGTTTTTCAATAACTTCCAGTCCCTCTATGCACATGTCAGACCACAGGGAAGCTGTGCAAAGGTGTGTGACCATAAGATGTGTCTGCCTTGTCTCTGTAATGGTTTTCTTCACCTCCCACAGTGGGTAGAAGGAGGTATTGGGGCACCCTACATGCCACCTACCCACCCCCTCATGGTGCAAGGCTCTGTTTGAGCCAGGGCAGAGCAGGGAGAAACCAGCATCTGTGAACAGCAGGTTAAAGTCAGGCTACAGCTTAACCCACCCTTGTGGAAATCTGCAACTGAAGGCAAGGAAACCAGTGTGAATTGAACAAAAAATAGACCAGTGTGAGGAAGTACCATTGGCATGCCTAAAATGCTGGAAGGTCCAGAGCCACTGAAGCTTATCTGGGGCTGTTCATAGGGGAACCTCCTCCAGTGTGAGATGAGCCAAGAGCAAACCTGTGCTTTTATCTGGTTGATAAAAAGTACGCAAAGCTAAGGAAGTGGGTTTTATTTTACTATTTTACTTTTATTTCTGCCATTATAAACCAAAAGAGATCTGTAGCCCTGAGAAAGGCAAGGGAGCCCATGGGAAAAATGGAGTGTTTAGCAGGGGAAGACGCTGGATTGAAGATAATGGAGCAAATGGTTAGGTGTGTGAGGATGAGCTGTCTTAACAAAGCTTCAGAGCTTCTATTTTAAACTCTTACCCAAAGAAACCAATTCCTAAACAAGCAAATTGTGGCATTACAACTCTAAAGTTAAATTTTCAGCTCTGCAACTGCATGGGGAAACAGTGAACTTCAGCTGATTTTCAATAATTACAGGAACAGTGATAATAATTGTGTATGTTACCTGTACAGCAAATCTCACAATACTTAGGGTACGTACAAAGTCATTATTTCCATGCATGAAAAATATCACCAATAATGAATCTTGTGAAAAAGGTCAAGAGAGCATGGAAAGCAAAAGGGCTGAGGAGGGTAGCCGATGTTAGGGCAGAGTGCTGTTTTCACTGTGTCATAGCTCAGCTGGATGTTTGCAGGCCAGTCTTTCCCTGGGGCTTTGTAGCACAGCCACGTTTATGGACCCATGCTTAAACGGAACAGTTTGGCCTTCAGATGCAACAATAGCTTACGTGCAGGACTCCCTAAAAGCACAAATCCCTGGAGAGGAACATGAGGATGTCTACAGGAATGAGCTGGCTGCAGCCTGAAGCAACGGAGTAGATTTGTGTAATCCTATCCCTTATAGACTAAAGAGGGGAGTTAATCATTTTCCAGGCAACGCTTCAAATTGGATCACTGGGGATATCTGTGAGGATTCCAAAGGAAATGTTCCTGACAGCCATTAATGTGTTCCCAGTGACGTACAAGATGCACACACACATGCACAAACAAAGCAGCAGCTATCTGGGGGAAAAAAAAATCAGCTTGTGTGCAAAGGTGCACATAAAGCAAATTACCTCACAAGGGACTCATTAATTTCCAGGACAAACAATGACTCCCACTGCTGTTCCACATGTGCCCCTAGCAAAAGTGTGCAGAAACTGGATCCAGGATGTATATAGCCCAGCTTCTACCCCTGAAAACTCCAAGAGGCCGTGTTCTGTTTCCATAACACTTTTTACATGCTTACTTTTGTGGGTCTCTTGATGACAATATAAATCCTGCCTGTTCTTCAATAAACCATTAATCTCCCAGATAGAGTTCAGGGAAGTTGCTGTGTAGCAATAAAGTGCATGTTTCCAAAGCCTAGAGGGAACAAAAAGAGAAAAAAAAGAAGTGAAAGGGAGTGACATTGGTTTTGGAAGACAGCCTCCTGGCTTGGAGTAGTCCAGGAACATGAAGGGTTATCTCCCCAAATCCTACCTGGAACCTGCAGCTCCCCAAACCCGGATGCTACTTTGCCTATAACATTTGTGGGAGGAAGGTCCACCCCTCCAAAATCAGGGTCAACATAAGAAAGGGACTGATCACACCCTGTAGCTTCCACCCTGATGGCCCAAGAGCCTTTTTTGGTGTGGTGGCAGTTAGGACTGTGCTTTGGTGAGCAGATACCAGTTGGTGAGGGTCAGTGCTCATCACTGCTCTCCACAACCCACCAGACCTGGCTTCGAGGTCAGTGGGGAGGAGGTTCCTCTGCTTCCCCACCAGACAGTTTCACTAGCTAACTCACATCACTCCATTTATAGGATTGTTGCTGCTTTTGCAGACTGAAACATAAAATGTCTCCTCTTTGTCTTAAAACTGCTTCCTTTCAGTCTGTTGAGTGTACTGGTTTCACAGAGCCCGTGTCACAGCAGCCGTCAAATCCCCATGTCCAGGTTGCCAAGTCCTGTCCTGGGTTTACATTTGAACTGGTGACCCACATAGAAGTAACAAATCCTGTGCTCTGCTTTATAAAGGGAAAAATTAACACAATCTCTTGTACTTCCAGCCCCCCATAAAACTGATGTTAACCATATGTCAGCGTGTAAGTTGTGCATAGATGTTAGGAAAGCACGTACTGCGCTACTCAAAAAGGATGGTAGCAATCAGCATTAGAAAGTTCCAAGAAATAGAAAAAATCACATTCAACTTGACTTAAGCACCCAGAGCTATGTCTTTTTTGCAGAAAAGAGAAAGGATATAAGGAGGGGCCTGAAAAAATAAATTCCTTGGGCTACAGACCTGTAGAAAAATGGGAGTGAAGGGGGAAAAATAGGCACATCAGGAACATATATACAGATGGAAGTCCATTTATTAGACTCTCCCAGCCCAAACGGGCACAGTTTTCAGCTGAAAAATGAGGTAAATCCACTCTCTGTCTAGACATCATAAATACAAGGACTAAAGGAGTCTAGTATTTTTGCTCCGAACTCCTGGGTCTGTGATCCTTCCCTGGCACACATGTATCTCACAAATATTGCTACACAGGACACTTTTAATCCCAAAGTTCTGCCTATTCCATCTGAATGTCATGTTCTTTTCTTCCTATGTGAGTATAATGTTCTCATTGTTCCTGATGATGGTACTTCACTGGACAAACTAAAGGTCATGGAAGAGAAATCATGAAAAAAAATTCTTTTGTCTCACAGAAAAGAATCCTGTGATATTTTGTATCTCCTTCATGAGTTTTGTTACAATAGCAATGCATAACTAAGTATTTAAATATCTACCCAAACACTAAGGACAATATCTATAGCTCACCTCAAGCAGTAGAAAGACTGAATAGCCCGCCCTAAGGCAACATTTTTCCTTGCCATTGCAACATGGTGAGAGCTAGTTCTGCCAGCAACCACTTGCACCTACCTGATGATGGCTCCCCACAGAGGCAAGCTGCGCAGTCCTTTTCATCAGGAGTTTCATTCTTGACAAATACAGAAAAAAAAAATACAGTGAGAATCCGTCTGAGTTACACATTCTGACCAATGACCAGCTCATTGGATCATCTTCAGTTAATTATGTGTGACACTGAACAGCTAGACCCCTAGTGAGAGAACTCATCAGAGTTGTTGCTGCTGTTTTCTTTGCTGAAGGCACAATGCGCAGTTCCATAGTGAATATGGATAGGTGCCACTATCATATTGCCTACGTGCTGTCATTTTTAGACACTACTCACTCTTTAAACTAAGTTCAACAGCAGCATAAAGGTCATTAGCAGCACCCTTTAGTTAAATCCTGTGCAACTGATAAAAGTTAACAAATATGAACAGATTGCAGGCACAACCTTGGACTTCCCACAGGGTTCTCTTGCAATGCTGCAAGAGGAAAGTCACACCTAGAGAAAAGTCACAGTGGTGCTTAGGCTTTCAGTATTCCCATCAATGCTTCACGCTTCTGCAAGTGTCAAGACTGTTCTCTGATTTCCAGTGCAGCAGAAGCACAGTGCCAGAGTCCTGAAAAGCAGTTTATGACACTCATTAGACTGCTGTTGCTGGCAGGAATTGCAATAACAACAGGTTGCTTTGTAGCGTCAGGTATTTGTAAGAAAAATTATGAGACAGTGCTCCATTAAGTCCTTGAAAGCAGCACTGCAGCGGTGAGTCTGTGTGGCACTTCAGGGTGGTGGGTCTGCTACCACATAGCTCCATGCCTGTTATTAAGAACTAGTAGCAGTAGCACTTTCTTTCTCTTCCTCTCTTGCCTCTTACAGGAAATGTTTCTTAATCAGTTTATCACTTGCTAAACAGAAAGGAGGATACACATATTTAGAGGTGCGTAGTTTTCGTTTCCTCCCAAAGAGAAGTCATGTCTTTTGTGTGTTCTCTACAACAGAATCAAAAATCTCTTGAGAACATAGTGCATCTCATGTCCTCTTGCCTGCACTCTTCAGGTAGTATTTTCTCAGATGGGATGACACACAGCTGTCCCAGGGAGACAGCACTACTGCATGTTTGCTCCAGGCCCAGCATCCATAGGTGAGCTGCAGGCAATGGAGACATCACACGCTGGGCCCAGCTAAACAGTTCACCCCAGAGAAGAATTCTTAATTTTGTGGTTCCTTCTCTGAGTACAGAGAGTAAAAAAATCACCTGTCTGTTCTCTCTTTCCATCAGAGCTCAGCACCCTGAGACCATCAGCATAGCAGTGGCCCAGTTGGCCAAGAAGGCCAATGGCATCTTAGCTTGTGTCAGAAACAGTGTGACCAGCAGGTCCAGGAAGGTTATTCTCCCTCTGTGCTCAGCACTGGTGAGACCACTCCTTGAATCCTGTGTTCAGTTCTGGGCCCCTCAGCACAAGAAGGATGTTGAGGCTCTAGAGCAAGTCCAGAGAAGAGCAACAAATCTGATTCATTGAAGGGGCTGGTGAAGGGGCTGGAGAACAGGCCTTATGAGAAACAGCTGAGAGAGCTGGGGGTGTTTAGCTCATTGCTCTCTACAGCTACCTGAAGGGAGGTTGTAGAGCGGAGGGTGCTGGCCTCTTCTCCCAAGTGACAGGGGACAGGACAAGAGGGAATGGCCTCAAGCTCCACCAGGGGAGGTTCAGGCTGGACATTAGGAAAAATTTTTTCACAGAAAGGATCATTGGGCACTGGAACAGGCTGCCCAGGGAGGTGGTTGATTCACCTTCCCTGGAGGTGTTCAAGGGATGGGTGGACAAGGTGCTGAGAGACATGGTTTAGTGCTTGATAGGAATGGTTGGACTCGATGATCCGGTGGGTCTCTTCTAATCTGGTTATTCTATGATTCTATGATCAGTCTTAGGCAACAAAGATATGCTCTTCCTTACAGTTCATAGAGTTTTCATCAAAGCAATCAATTTTCCAGGGTACTGCAATGAACCTGAAGCAGAAGAGGGACCTGAATTTGGTCTCAGACATTCCTGCACTACCCTGCTCACCAGCACCTCCTTTCTCACATCCACTAAGCAAAAGGGCCCTGTTAGATGCATTCTACAAATGTGATGAGATCCAGTGGGATAAGCTGCACCCCTCTGGATAGTCACAGATGCTAGCAGCTGCAATTTGTTGCTGTGGCTACTGTAACATCTAATAGCATTAAGGAAGTGGCAGGGGTAAATTTTTGTTGTTGCTAGGTGGGCAAATGCTTTGTATTTATACCGTATCACAAGGCTTTCACATCTATCAAGAACATATCATCTTCTTACAGACAGGAATGTAAGCAGCATTATCTAATAATCAAGTGAAGCACAGGACAATTAAACAGCAGGAAGAGAGTGGGGAAAATAACCTGTAATGCCGCATTCAATTACCTTTATTATACTTCTTTTCATCATTCATTTGCATGCCAAAAGTCCTGGTCTAACCTGGTCTAACATAAACTGGAACGCTACCAAAACCCAACTAAAACACAAGTAAGCGTTGAAAAACTCTGGTACTCACTGATTTTGTATTATTTTCTGTGTTCTCCCCTAGTTGATATGGATACAAAAGTGTCAATACACTAAGACAGCAGCTTAGCTCACAGCTATTTTTGACTGCATGCAGTTGGAACTGCAGAGGCATGTGAAAATGGAAAGAATATGAAAGCAAATCAACAAAATACACAGAGGCAAATATGATCAGTGCTTAAAAAACAATAGCCTAAACAATTCTATGAAGTTTTATGCCTTCTAGATCCAAAACTTGTATTTCAAATCTAAAGTGTTACAATGAACCTGAAAAAAATAATCTTACCACTAGAACAATGTCCAAAAACATTAAAATATGAGCATGGTAGATCAACACAAGAACATGGTCCAGCCCTGGCATAATTGCATCTGGCACAACAAAGTACAGTCCAGCACTCCACTTTGAGCATCTCTGAGAACAATTACCTATCACCGGGTGGGGACTCCTGCTGTCTTTACAAGGTCTTGCAATTTCAAGATGAAAATTAAAGGCAGGTAGTTTAATCTTCTCTTGGTGGAAATGGCTATGTTAAAAGTACAGTCTGTGTTGGGACCTGTGTGCTCCTTGTCTTCAAGCAATACACCTATCCTTGTCCAACATGTACTGAGGAATTAGAGACATAAAGGACTGTCATAGTCTATCCATTTCCTTCCTTTCCAACCCTGTGAGAATAGATTTGATTACTTGAGTGGATGTGGGCACATGTCTGAGAAAGGGGGAGATTCAGGGGAACCCACTGTGAGAGGACCAAGCTGGGGAGAGAAATTTTTCAATGAGTTGTAACACATGAGGCTCCTGGCCTCACACACCACAATCTGTGACCTTAGCTCCAGCCCTGGGAATCTGGATTCTCTCTTATTTGTTAACCTTCTCTCCCTGGTTAACTCTTTCCCTGGTCCAGAGCTTGGCATTCTTAGATGAGCCTGTGCCTTTGGAAGAGGCGTGTTCTACATTTCCACATAATGATTCAGCTGGTTTAGTCTGGGAATACAGGTGCATCTGTATGTGATCTGCTTGTAGGATTTAGGACTGTAAACCAGCCAGCTCCTATCACAGATCTCAGTATGGTAATCTTGAGAGCTGGCATTTATATTTACAGTATGTCCTGGCGCCAGACCATGTACATTTGCCACATGGGGCCATCTTTTCTTGTTCTATCACAGGTGATACATGTTAACTATTCCAGCAAATGTATAAAGCACAGTGTTGCCAAGAAATGGGAGCCTAATTGCTGTGTTCTTTTAAGAAAGAATGTATTGATAAAAATAAAATCATCTTCATGCAGTCAAATCATATTCAATTATAGCTGTCCTCAAGCCAAGGTTTATTAGCACTGAATTTGATTTAACTCAGTTGCAAAATCACACTGGAAATGTCTATCATTTTAGGAAAAATAGAATTATTACCACATTTTAATCCTTAGTAGTAAAAAGGATTCTGAAGCAAGCTTAATGGTGACAATTTTCTTCCTTTCATCTGTAGTTTTTCAAGATTAACAATGCTTCTTTTATTTTGGAATAATAGCTACCAGGTCACTAGGCTGTCTTCAAGGCATCATTGCATTCAGTTGCACATCAATTAATCTTTGTACCTAAAATATATTTATGCTTTTCTTCATCTGTGCCATTAAAATACTAATTTAAAGACAGACAAATGCCTAGGATGATGATAAATACATACCAAATTATCATGCATACTTTCTTGAACCACACGGGCCAAGGATAGCTCTATCATAATCAGAAAGAAGGTGGCCATGGTTCTGTGCTTTTTAGCTCACTTGAGTGCAAATAGGTCCCCAAAGCACATTGTGTTTCCCTTTATAGCAGCCAAATTTAACACAAGAACTGCTGGCATAAGTAAGCTTCTTGATCCACAAAGCAGAGCTGTAATTTACATTTTGTTGTGGTTTTTCCTCTTATCACCAGGACTGTCAGAGGTCTCTTGATTCATTATTGTGACAGTGGAAACACTAAAACAGCAGCATGGGCAAATGTGGAAGATGCAACATTACTGACCTGCTGTTCCAGGACACCCGTGAGATTACACTATTGGAGGGAAATGCAGTCTTCCTGAGGAGTAGCTTTAGACCACAGAAGCTTGTGAACAGGCTCCAGGATTATTTAACAGGGTGTGAGTTTAGAAAACAGAGTACAAGGGAACAAGTTTTGTGGGAAAGCAAGCAGATAAATATTTAGAGCAACCTGATTTTTGAAGCAACCTCAGTTTCTCCATGCAAGTAGGTCTCAGTCAGTGCCTATGACACTGTACATACTGTCACACATTGAAGGAGATCAGGAAGCACAAAGTTGCTTCTAAACACTTCTGCCCTGCACTGCGAGCTAGAATCCCAAAACCTCCCCTCTCCCTAAATGCTGGAAATGACAGAGTAACAATAAGATCCAGGGTCAAATCCAGCTATGCACCATGGCCAAGCACAAGAAATCCAATGGGAACAGGGACCTATCTCAGATACTTGTCCACAACCTCAACCTTGCCCCATCCAATTTGCAGCAATGTAAATAGAAAAGCAAAACTCAAAACATAGACTTTTCAGGAGGCTAAAGGGGAGAGACAGAAGTTTTCATAGCAGCTTGTCAGTTTTGCTAGCCTCCTCAATGGCTCACCAGCACCCGCTGCTCTTTGCAAGACACTCCAGGTATCCCTGCAACCCTGCCTGCATATGGGCAGGAGCTGAGCCCGAGGAAGTTGCCCTTGCCCAGTGCCCCAGAGAGCTCGGACGGACCCAAAGCAGACCTGGGGTGCCCAGCTCAGCCCTCCAGCCAACCCACAACTCTGCACTGCTGTCAAACACAAGGATTAATCTGAAGAAGAAAAGGATCCCGTAGAAATTTTGCCCAGTCTCTTACTGGAAATTTTTTTGACATAGTGAACAAACATGGAAACTTTGCCAGGAAATGTGTTTGTTTATTTAAATAAAAATTAGTGCCAGTAGAAACAATAAACTTTAAATACATAAGACAATTATATACAACTCAATGTTAGGAATTATATACATCAGATTTTTTTTTACAGATACAAATATATTTATACCAAAGGTAAAAGGACGAAGAAGAAAGCAATGGAAAATGTGACAACTCGCGCATGTCAGTCTCATTTGGAAAGTTTCAGGATTCAAGTGATTCCAGGCAAAGTGCCAAACTTAATTTGGCTTCTTTCAAACTTAAAACAGTCCCTTTTGGAGTAAATCTACAAAAAAGCTTTATATGGTCTGATCCAAAGTTCACTGAAGTCGCTGGAAAAACTCCCACTGCCTTCAGCCCAAACTGAACCCAGTTCTCTCTGAGCACAATGAAGGCTTTGTTCTGCTGTGTTTAGGGAGAGAGACAGTAATACCTCTGCAGGTTCCATCACATTAACCCTTCAAGCCCAAAGCAAAGTCTAAACTCTCTAAACTGCAGAAGTACAGCAGCCTCTTTCCTCAGATCATTTCTGCTGTTCAGTGTTCATATTTTTCAAGCTGTCTCTCAAGCTGTAATACCAGTAGATAAATCACAGAGCTATTTTAGTGCAGGAAATACGTGGAGACATGTTGCAAACATTTTGCTGTGCAATGCTTAGATTCAGGCTCTTTAGACCTCATGGTTCACAACTAATCAAAACACTGTAATAAGTTATCATAAAATATAAGGTATGATTGAAACAATCATACATTGCTACAATATTAACAATACTTCTTTTAACAGTGCAATAATTTAGTAACTAATTTCATAAGCATTTGAAAAATATCACAGTACCATTTAGTGGGGGCAGAGAGGGGTGTTTGTGGGTAGTTACTAATTAACTACAAGGTTAAAGAAAGAAAATAATACAACACAACGTTTATCTACAGTGGTTGAAATAGAGCAGAAAGGCCTGTTTTTTTAAAATGATATAAATGGGTACAATTTTACTGACCTCAAATGGAGAACTTGCCTCCAACAGGGAGGCACAAAATCTTGCACCTTCCCTGAAGTCAGGAGGACACCGTTGACTTCAGTGGAATAAGGATTTCACCCTTACTAGATTAAATTCTATTCTGAATTCCACCTATTATTCAGGGGGCCATAACAGAGCAGCATTTGTTCAATCCTTTCTACAGCTAACACTATCTAACAAAGATCTTTTAATGTCTTTTTTTAACTTACAGATCTTTGCCTTTGTTGACCAAACATACATGTCTTTAAAAAATACAGAAGTAAAAATACATGACTACTTTTCCTACTGGTAACTCAGTCAAAGGCTGGATTGCAGCAGAAGTTTGTGAACCTGACCCAGCCAGTACAGGTGCAACTTAAGCAAAGATAGATAAAGTGGCACAAATGTGAAATACGGATTTTCAGTCCTCCTAGAAATTCAGTGTCTCTTTTTTTTTTTGTTTTGTTTCTTTTATTCTTTCTGTGCCTAAAATTCAGTCTCCATCCACATTGCAATCTCCCTTCAACTACAGCATCAAACAGTTTTCAGGTTTTGCCACCTCACTGAGCAAATCTGCTGTTGGCTGTGGTTTATTATCAGAAAAACACAGTAAAAGTTCTCCTAGTCTATCACAGTTTTGTGGGGATGAACATTACCCATGATCTTTAATAATGAGGCACTTATATTGAGGTTTCCCTAAACATTTCCCAGATATCTGCAGAATTCTGAAATATGCAGAGACATGCCACTAACAGTTACCTTGTTAGAAGTTATGTGTATATACTCCTCATTCTTAGCTCTTATGGTAAGAAATAAAAATGGAAAAAATAAGATTTAGCCTCCCAATTACGTGCAAGTTACACTTTGGTGTTGGGAATCACTGCTTCCTTGTCCTGCCAGATCTCAGGAAGACCTTGGGCCCGGGGGCACAAATACCTGCTGAGAGTTCATTGGAGAACAGGAAAGTAGAACCAAAAGTTCTTAGTGGGAACTCCACTCATGCTTGAACAGCTGATCAAGGGACTCCTTCAAGTGCTAGGAGTTCTTGTGGATATTTTCTGCAGATCCCTCGCTGCTCTCATGAAGGAGTGTTTCAGACACTTCCCCCAGTTCAGCATCCAGCACTTCCTCCTGGATGGTGAAGTGCACATCTGGGGAGGAGGATTCAGAGCTCACACTGCTGCCTTCCATCGAGCAGATGGTGCAGGACAGGGAGGGCACCATGCTCTCCTGCAGCATGTTCAGCATCATGGGAATCTGAACAGATTTCAGCCCTGATATGGTTGGTAGTGGCTTCACATCTTCCCCCCATTCTCTCTCCTCGTCTTTGTAGAGTAGAAGCAAATTTGACTTCTTCTCTTTTCTTTTAGATTTCATGTAGCCCAGCATGATCCCTATCAGGAAGATCCCATAGAAAGACATGACGATCAGAATGTAAAAATATTCATTGCCATTGTTCTTCTCTGTGTTGCGGGATTCAGCATCAAGCATGGCTTGGGTCATATTTGCATGGTCCATTTTCAGCATGGGAAGCGTTTTAGCACAGTTGAAGCCTAGAGAAGAATGTGTATATATATACATAAGATCAACTTTTGATCAAAGCTGTAGAAGAAACATCTGAAGAAATGTACCCCAAAACTATTCCTTGCTACTTGTAAATAGTAAGCTTACAGGATACACTTGATTGAAGCCTGCAAACTGTCATACTTCTATATTAATACTGTAACTGAATGAACTGCTATTCAGATACAGAAAACATTAGAGGAAAGAAAATACACAGTATTAAGTCATGTTGAGTCCTATGCTGTATTATAAAATTCTCAATCCACACCATTAAAGAAAAAAAACTATACAGAAACACTTTGCTAGGAACTTAAACATTGTTTTGTGTTACTTGACCATGTTGCCACTGGGGGGGAAGTTAAAAGTACAATTTTATTCAATAGTGCAGGAAAAAAAAAATCTAAATGCAACTTACGTTGGTATGCAAATAATTCCTCCTTTAGTGAAGCTCAAGAGACCTTTCCTCTAGCAAATGCTGGCTGTTCTGAAAACTTTCCTTTGCTGCAGTTGGAATAAATAGCTCTCAAGAAATGTTTCATCACGTGTTTTAGAGCCACAGTTTATAATAGTTTTGTGTTGGAGTCAACAGATGAACTTGAAGGATAGCAGTTCAACCCACTGAACTCCTAACAGCTGTGAAAAGAAAAAGAGAAGGGAATTCAGATTTTACTCTTTCCTAACCAGTTCAGCACTGGCTTTTTCAGTTTGGAGATCTGTTCCTTTCATGGCCATTCCAATTGCTAAATTTAACCTGTTACCTTGAGAGCCACTGCACAGAACAGAAAACCTGCAAGCCGCTATTCTGTGTCTTGACATGAAATACAGAAAATTGTGTGTGTGAGTTTTATAGTAGATGCTATCAAGTGATTTACATACCTGCTATCCACGATTTTCTCTGAAGAAATGGGGGAAGAAAAAGATTATTTTCTTTGCTTGAGTCTATTGACGAGGCTTTTATACAGTGTGTGCAAAACAAAGCAGCTACTTTCAACTCGTGCTACAGCTCCACTTTGCCACAAGGGGTGGGTGGGGCTGTGGAATGCTGGGCCCTGTGTCTGAAGTGAGTTTTGGCTAGAAGGAGGCTGGTGCCACCTAACTTTGGCCATTAAATCAGCAACTGTGGGATTTTTGGTGCCCCACATATTCAGTAGAAAGGTATGGACTACTCCAAGGGGCAATTTGCAGCTCCTGAAGTTAGCAGCCTCCTTCCCTACCGGTTGTAAAAGCAGCCAAGAGCTACGTAGTCTGCACTCTGTTTATACATAGACCAGAACCACTGAGTTAATGCAGACTTCAGTATGAAGGGACATTAACAACTTCTGGGCAGAGGGCTGCTTTCTGCGTGACTGCTGAAGTCTGTTGCATCTGGCTGCTCAGCTGAGCAGGATGCCTCCCAGACTGCTGAGGAGGGCAGAGTTAGCATGCAGGCTGGGTTGTGAGGCCCACAGATTTCCCAGTCATCAGCTCAGTGGTACAGGAGGCTCCGAGTCCCCTTTTCAACACGTAGGCAACAGCACAGGCCATGGGAAGAAGGAGGCCCAGCTTGCACCTTGGGGATTTCACTTCCTTATCCTCCCCATCCCATTCTTCACACACAAAGCCCAATTAGTCAGGTCCCACATATGTGATGTGAATGTCACCCCTTCTGCAAAGCTTCAAGGATGTTTATGTAACAGGACACTCCACTTCCAGAAAGTAGTTGACTGGCGCTGGAGTTTCCCAATTCCTTGCATAGACGTAAATTCTTTTCCAAACTCTGCCCTTACAAACCCTCTGAGGTAGAGGCAGATAGGATTAATTTCTCTTCACATGTAGAAAAAAAAAAAAAAAAAAAAAAAAAAAAGGAGAGAGGAATTAAGCAACTTTAAATGAAGTGAAGATTTTGAGAAAAGACAGGATTGTGCCTGCATTTGGAACCAGCATTTTCCATCATTTCTCAGAATGACTCCACAAAGAAAAGGAAAAAAAATTCCATTAGCCAGATTTCCCTCTCTGCCCCTTAAAATAGGGCACCCACCCATTAGGATGTTCCTTTTATCTCCTTCTGCATTCCCATGTGATAGCTCAGGAGCAGTTGATGTTGGTCTAATGTCTACTGGGATTTCATCTGACAAAATCTGTCTGCAGCACCAGCTTGCCAAGTCTGGATTCTTCTTCCCTGTTCATGAAAAATTACTGAGCAGACAGCAAGAGCATATTAACTGGTAGGATAAAGCCTAACCTGAGTGAGACTCTGGATTCTCTAGCGACTTAGAAGAATTTTTATTTGACAACTTTCTTAGCTCTATGTGATATTTGCTCCCACACTAAACTCCAGAAATTTGGAATTTTAAAAATTAAACACAATGTGTCGGATTAGACAAACAACATTTTATGCAGAACTTTCACAGAATGCTGAGGAAACGTCCAGCATCTTTGGGTCAATCTAAATTGGTACACGGAGAAATCCTTTTTCTGTTCTTATGGCACCCTAGGAAATCAGATCTGAATCATAGAATTATAGAATAGTTTGAGTTGGAAGGGACCTTAGACATCATCCAGTTCCACTCCTCTGCCATGGGCAGGGACACCTCCCACTAGACCAGGCTGCCCAAAGCCCATCCAATCTGGCCTTGAACACCTCCGGGGATGGGGTAGCCACAGCTTCCCTGGGCAACCTGTGCCAGGGCCTCACCACTCCAGTGGTGAAGAAATTCTTCCTTAAGTCTAGTCTAAATCTGCCCCTTTCCAGTTTATACCCATTACCCCTCGTCCTGTCACTACAAGCCTTTGTAAACAGTCTTGATCCTGGGAACGATAACACTGGAAATTTGTCCTGCTGCCTCCTGTTGCCAGTACTGTATACAGGTCATCACACACCTCAACACAGAGTACTTTCAGGTATCCAGAGGCACTGACACTCGACAGTTCCCTCCAGAGCAGAGTCAGACTGGCTCTTCTACAGGTCCCCACATGTGCAAATAGGGTCTCTTATTTGCTCCACATCCTCATATTTTTCACATAGGCAATCTGTACAGAATTACCAAGATGAACAACACACCCTACAAAAGTATAGGAATACCGGTCAAGTACTTTCATAGGCTTATGCAATCCTCCAAAGTTCAACTGAAAGATGACTGAATTGCATAACTATGCATAATTATTGCTTTTCCCCCTCAAACTTCATGAAATTTCATTTACAGGCCTCTTACACTTCCAGCAACTGCCCCTCACATATTCCTTTTCACTTTTGCACTCCCAACCTAGGACACAACATTTAAGAATAAACCTTATGCTGTTGTTCTCACCTTCCAGATTCCCCCTTGGAAAAACATTCAAACTAATAAAGTAGAGCCAGGCACTCCAGGGATGAAAAGGTCACAATACAGTTGTTGATGCCAGATTCTTTTTCTCAAGAACCCTGTCTCCTAGAGAGCCTCCTGTGGCAGCAACCTCCGTCACCAAAGGACGCAAAAGTTGAGGTCTGAGGCATCCCACGGGGCAGGAATTCTTCACAACATAGCTTGACAGAGAATATAATGTGAACCCTTTCTCCAAATAAAAATTTGAGGACAGAAAACTTAACAAGGGCAGAATCCATTATGAAGACAACATGAAACGTCCTTGGAGACTCAAATAACTCTGCAGGATTCATGGAAAATATATGCCTAAGCCTTCATTATGGGCATAATCTTTCATCTGCTGCTGCATTTATCTTTATTTTTCCATGTAGTGAGTTAATAAGAGTAAAGATACAAGACAACTGTAAATGGGCTAGCTCCTACTGGAAGTTAAGCCTATTTGATAAGTGTTAGCTAGCAGTACGAAGAACATCTAATCATGTGCATTTTTTTTAAAATAATCATCTGAAAATCTGAAAAAAAAAACTGAAAGAAAAGAGAAATGGTAAGGAAAGAGGGGTTGGGTGTTTGGTTGGTTTTTTTTTCCCCTGCATATGGGCATTTATTGGAAATAATGGTCGGGAATTTGTTAGGGTTGTTTAGCCTGGAGAAGAGGAGGCTGAGAGGAGACCTCATTGCTCTCTACAACTACCTGAAAGGAAGTTGTAGAGAGGAGGGTGCTGGCCTCTTCTCCCAAGTGACAGGGGACAGGACAAGAGGGAATGGCCTCAAGCTCTGCCAGGGGCGATTTAGGCTAGACATTAGGAGGAAGTTTTTCACGAGAAGGGTCATTGGGTATTGGAACAGGCTGCCCAGGGAGGTGGTTGATTCACCTTCCCTGGAGGTGTTTAAGGCACGGGTGGATGAGGTCCTGAGGGACATGGTTTAGTGTTTGATAGGAATGGTTGGACTCAATGATCCAGTAGGTCTCTTCCAACCTGGTGATTCTATGATTCTATGACTTTACTACTAATGACTTTACTATGGCTTTAAAAAAGGGGGAGAGATTTGCTGTGCCAATAATGACTTAGTTATGACTTAGATCTTCCAGTTGCTGCAGGTGGTAAAGGACAGCAAAGGTGATCAATAATTTTCATTCACATATTTCATTTCAATTAAAGCAAAATTAGAGATCAAGAGCTGGATTTGATACCATAAAGGATGACACAATAAAAAGGGATGTTTCGCCCTTGATTTCATAGTTGGGTCAGAAGGGATATTAAAGCTCATCACTTTCAACCCCCTGCCATGGGCAGGGATACCTCCCACAAGATATAGGTTACTCAAAGACCTATCCAACCTGGCCTTGAACATTTCCAAGGAGGAGGCAGCCATGACTTCTCTGGGCAACCTAGGCCTCCCCACCCTCACAGGAAAATATCTCCTCCTAAACTCTAATCTAGATCTCTTGTCTTTTAGCTTAAACCCATCCCCCTTTGTCCTGTCCCGACACTCTCCAATAAAGAACATATCCCCAGCTTTCCTGTAGCTCCTATCAGTACAGGAAGGTTGTTTTAAGGTTTTCCTGGAGCCTTCTCTTCTCCAGGCTGAACAACCCAAACTCTCCGAGATTTGGTCTTGCATTTAAAGACCTGCCATGCTGACATCTATGTACTGACTTTTGGTCCCACTGCAAAACACAAACCTCACAAAGGACCTGATCCAAAGCTCCTTGAAGTCAAAGTCCCTTAAAGTTCATGGCAATGCCTCACCTAATGTGAGGGTCAGATGAGGAATGGCACCTGCTTCTCTCAAGTTCTGTGCAACTCAATTTTCAGTGAAGCTTCCGAATATGTTGGAATACAAGAGCTAGTTCAAAAGCAGCAAGCAATTCACATACTCATACATGGAGTAGGGGATGAGTAGCAGCCCAACACAAGCCATGTGCCTCATTGCTAACAAGCCTATTTATGAAAGTATGAAATTTATGAGCTTTATTATAGGCACTTAATGCTTCTGTGCCTTGGTTTACTCATTTGTAAGATGAATCTAATAATATCAACAAATTACATGTGCTGTGAGGGTAAATCATGGTAATGCACTTGCAGATCACTACTTGAGAAGGTAATAATCCTCATGTTCCTAAGCACAACAGCATTACAACATGGCTGAGGTGGCATTTGAGCAACTGTCAAATAACTTTAGGTTTGATGCTTGTTTTCACCACTCTTCCTTATTTTTCATTGCAGAAATAGATTACTTTTTATATACTTTAAACAAGAAAAATCTAGAGGAAGGCAGCAATTTTCTCTATGTCATCCATGTTACCATCTGGATCCCGAATGGAAGGAACACTGCCTAGTTATTAACTGTGAAAAACTGAGTAAAGTGTTCACCTCTGCTTTACAGTCTTTGCTACTGAAAACATGCCAACAAAGGTCTAGAAGATGCACAATATCAGCCTTATTTACAAAATCAGTATTTAGTTTGCTTTAATTCAAAATTCATTTATCTTTTATAGCTGATCTCCATATAATGAAACTTAAAGTTTTTCAGGTGCTCCCTGCAACAAAAATTCACTGTCATTGCCTAATGAAGCAAATACAGTGCTCAGAAGCAACACACAGCCAAGTGTCATACTGCTCCCCACTCAAGCAGTGGCAAGAGGCTTCCCAGAAGTCACATCAAATTCCTCCCCAAGCACAAAACAGAGAACTGTAAGGCAAATAGGTTTCTGATCCTGAGAGATGACAAGCAACAGAAAATCTCAACAATATCTATAGTAACAGTTCACCCTAAATTTAGCATTTACTGTAAGCCATGTGCTGTGAGAGTCTTGGAATTTTAGGATAAGCATTTCTTATCAATCCCTAAACTGAATTTCATAAAGCTATGAATGACTGGAAACAAACGGAGTGGAAACAGGCAAATCTCACGACAGCAATAGCAAGAAATTACATTTTATAAAAATAAAGATTTTTTTAGTGGCTGATATGAGAATCTGAGTCCAAAGTCATCCCAGCCTTACTTCTTTTCTTGTAGCTGAGCCATGTTACAGTTATTTTGTCAATAGATATTTCTCTATAATATAACAAAACATGCTATCATAAAATGGTTTGGTTTGGAAGGCACCTTAAAGGCCATCCAGTACCAACCTCCCTGCCATGGGCAGAGACACCTCCCACTGGATCCGGTTGCTCAAAGCACCATCCAACCTGGCCTTGAACACCTCTAGGGTTTGGGCATCCACAGTTTCTCCGAGTGACCTATGTCAGTGCCTCACTACCCACACAGCAATACATTTCTTCCTAATGTCTAACCTATATCTGCCCTCTGTCAACTTAGAACCGTTACCCCTTATCCTGTCCCTGCACTCCTTTATAAGGAGCCCCTCCCCAGCTTTCCTATACCCCATTTTAAGTACTAAAACCTCATATTACCTCACCTTTTTCCTATGATATGGTACAGAGGAGGTAGTTAAGTTTGATATGAAAATGCTTTTTCTTTTCTTTTTCTATTCTTTCCCCCCCTCAACAGAATTATCTGTTGGATGCACTACCTTTAAAAAGAAATAAATTAAAAACTTTATTTGCTCTCAGTGTCAAATGCTAGATTCATTTGTAATGTATGTAATCAACTGTTAGTTGTGACCCTCCTGGATTCATGGCAAGGAGCAGCTTCCCATTCCCTACTGTCACTTGTGCAGGTTCCTGACTCCCTCTAGTTACTTTCTCCCTGCTTCTCAGCTCTCCTGGATATGTGGTAGCCCAGCTTGATCACTTTGCTTTGGGCTTTTTTTGAAAATCACGCTTGGAAACCTAGAAGAACGGGAAAGCAGGATGCTGTCATAAGAAGTCTACAGGTCAGGGTTCACACAACCAGTGACTTCTGCACTGGCACAGAGATGTAACCATCCTCTGTCCTGCACTTGGGGCACAACAACCCTATGCAGAACTACAGACTGGGAGAAGCCTGGCTGGAAAACTGTCAGGAGGAGAGGGACCTGGGGGTGTTGGTTGACAGCCAACTGAACATGAGCCAACAGTGTGCCCAGGTGGCCAAGAAGGCCAATGGCATCCTGGCTTGTATCAGAAACAGTGTGACCAGCAGGTCCAGGGAGGTGATTCTCCCTCTGTACTCTGCACTGGTGAGGCTGCTCCTTGAATCCCATGTTCAGTTCTGGGCCCCTCACCACAAGAAGGATGTTGAGGCTCTGGAGCAAGTCCAGAGAAGAGTGATGAAGCTGGTGAAGGGGTTGGAGAACAGGCCCTATGAGGAGCAGCTGAGAGAGCTGGGGTTGTTTAGCCTGGAGAAGAGGAGGCTGAGAGGAGACCTCATTACTCTCTACAACTACCTGAAAGGAAGTTGTAGAGACGAGGGAGTTGGCCTCTTCTCCCAAGTGGCAGGGGACAGGACAAGAGGGAATGACCTCAAGCTCCACCAGGGGAGATTTAGGCTGGAGATTAGGAGGAAGTTTTTCACACAGAGGGTCATTGGGCATTAGAATAGGCTGCCCAGGGAGGTGGTTGATTGACCTTCCCTGGAGGTGTTTAAGGCACAGGTGGATGAGGTCTTGAGGGACTTGGTTTAGCGTTTGATAGGAATGGTTGGACTCGATGATCCGATGGGTCCCTTCCAACCCGGTTGCTCTGTGATTCTGTGATTCAGTCCATTACACTTGGAAGAACTGGAGAAGGAAAACAGACAAAATTTTAACCACTGGAGAAATCACAGACTACAATGTCAAGAAGACAACACTTGTTGCTTAGACTTAATAAACTATGGCATTTTCATACATCAGTAAATGATAAAGACCCCTTTATATAGATAAGTGAGTTGTGCCTCAGATACATGGTCAGAGCTCCCATGGAATCCAGAGGGATTTTGGTGAGTGTGAAGGAAACAACTGCTAATACCAAGGTACCAGCCTGGCTGCCTGCATAGACTGTGTCATGTTTTCTGCCTTGAAACTGAAGTACCTGCCAGTATATAAGAGGCATTTCATATTCATCTGTAGTAAACACTGCTTTTGAGCACAAGGTTAAATACTGAGTGTTCAGACGAGATTGAAAAAAGGGAGGAAGACTGGCATAACATTTACAAAAAAAAAAAAAAAAAAAAAAAGCAATTCTAAGCCATTAAGAACTCACAACAGCATCAAAGGAAAAATACAACACAAGAGTCACAATGATCTTCTATCTCTCCTGAGCAGAGAAAACCCACAGAGAGGTAAGTTCTTTCTCCTCTCCCAGAAATCTATGTACAACAGAGATGAAAGGGACAGATAGTGCTTTTTTAGTGGCGCACATCCAGCCCATTGGCAGTGAAAGCACTTGCAAGGCTTTAGAGGAAAGAATCATATTTCTCTCCATTATTTTCTCCAGTCCTGGAAAACTTGTTCACAAAGTAAAAATCAGCTTATGCTCTTTCACAGTCATGTTAGCATAGCATCCCAGGTCACTGTGACCTTCAATGCACACAGGACTTTTCACTTTCACATGGATACTAGATGCTGAGTGTTCTCTCCCTCTGATGTTCAAGGCTTTCAGACTTTTGTACAACATCAGGCACTCAGCCTCACGTATGCTTGTAACACACCCTTTGCGTTTTTGTTGTGAAACCTCTGCATTTACTGTAGCAGGAAACATCACACTCCATCAACTTCTGCTCTCAACCCTGTTGACCTGAATCTTTACAGGGTTGCAAATGCAGTTCTGATTTCATCACTGCCTTTTTCTACAGCAGTTCCCTTCCAAGCTGAAGCAACTAAGACAGTACTTCAGTTTGATTTATCACATCTTGGCATCTGTTGACTGTACTCACTTTTAGAGCATAAAATACTCAGAACAATTACGCTTTGGAAAAGACTGCACAAGGCACAAAATAGTATCAATTGGATGAACCCCAGGTTTACAGCAAAGAGGACAGAAAGTACACAAGAGGCAGCATCAGCATGTGCATCCTCTCCAAAGTAGAAATCCTGCACTGCAAAGGAGGGAAAGTGTGAAGCTGTAGTTTCTGAAAATTGAGACCAGACTCCCAGACTCAAAATGATGAACCCATCTGCAGTTTGTCTTTTTTTCCTGTAAGGTCTGGATTTCCTCTTTAGTGTGTGGATGCAAGAAGTTAAGATGATTCCTGAAAATAAGCTGAGATTGGTTCCTATGTTTCTGTCTTTCAGTATTAGTCTATAGAACCAGAGATGTGACCATGCAGAGGCTGAGTCTCTCAATGTAGCAGATAACGGGTTGTACCCAATTCAGGGGCATGTCAGCTTTAACAGAACAAAATTTCTTTTCACAACTGATAAAAAAAAGCTTCAATTCTTTCAATTAACAGAAGCACTCATAATCTCACCTTGTGTGGCAAACTGATGGAACTCAAATCATGTCACCTTCCATTACCAGAACCTCAGTTGATGTAACAGACCCCCACATCATGCTGTACTTCCTGCATTATAGAAATTTCAAAAGAACTCCAAGAGACCTGGAAAAAAAACAAGGGGAAGCCCTCCTGACCTTTACCTCATCAGTGCAGCAAGTCTGCACCTCACAGATTAGGGGCACCTTGTGGGCACCCATGGCAGCAAACACAGACAAGACAGATAGAAAGTGTGCAGTTCTCTGGGAACCACTGCTCTGCTCGCCACAGGGCCCACACTGTCCCATGGGAAACATCCCCTGTGTTGTACGCTGGACAGAGAGGAGAGAGAACACACACTCAACAATGCAACAGTAAGGTTGTTTAAATGAATCAAAATTTGCTTCCGCAATTAATTATTTAGCAAGTGATGTCAAAGAAAAGAAACATAGTAATACGTGAATGCCTGCTTTCAGCACAGGCAACTTATTAGCAAATGACAAAAGAAACCAGAGGAGATGTATTTTTCAAATGCAAGCATCTGTGTCTCAGTGGGGAGACATCATCCCTTCTTGAATGTAATTTATTGAAGCAAGGATAACCATTTGTTTGATGGGATTACGCTTGTAGAACTTAAGGGAAAACACTCTCCTCTCTTGGCTGCTCCTAACATGTGAATAATCACC
The DNA here is from genome assembly GCA_033558105.1 of Coccyzus lansbergi. NCBI lineage: Eukaryota > Metazoa > Chordata > Aves > Cuculiformes > Coccyzidae > Coccyzus > Coccyzus lansbergi. Next base: position 231,013 of record JAUMJK010000342.1, on the reverse strand, counting down.
CAAAGTAAACAACATGTGGTCTTGTGTGGTCGTCTTGCTCTTCCTAGGAGGCTGGTATTTCACTAGGATCTAGGAAGTGAGAGGAAGTGGGGAATTCTGCACAGATGCAGGAGATCTTGAGCTTTCCTAAGTGGCTCTAGAATGCAGTGTGTTTGGGGAAAAAAGCATTGCTGTTCCAGATGAGAAATATAGGTAAAAAAACCCACAAACCAACAAACCTAGGAAGACAGAATGAATTACTGTTCTTTTGAGCTTTGTAACTAAAGAAATCTGATGTAGTCATATGCACAAAATTTCCCAGCTCTTTCATAAGCATTTGAATGTTCAAGTGTCAATTCTTAAATTGAAGTGTTAAAGGAATTCCTGAGAGCAACGTAGCTGCTGTATTATTTGTAGATATTTTTCATGGTGTGCAGCGGTTGCTTACACAAATCATCTACTTAGAGAAGCAAAATAGCACTCGGCAGATGAAAGGGCTTAGCACAGCAGGGGCTGTGTTCTCTTTGCTGTTGCACTGCAGGCAGGGATCGTAAAGAATGATAAAAGTTTAACACACTGCTTCCCATTTTCAGATTAATATGGAGAGTGGGAAGTTTGTGTTGGTTTTCTGATCCGTCACTTCCTCACTCACCCCCAGTTCACCTCCCTCAAGGCAGGGGACACACACAAACCACTTACTGTATTTTCCAACTGCTCATTCCCTTTCCTTACCACACAAGTTCTCTTCCACATGGCCCATCCATTTCCCTATTTCTCTAACTCTACCTCCACACAGTCCTGACCTCCACCCTGCCAAGACATTCAGTCCAGCTTAGCCAAAACCCAGGAGAGGTTTGCTCTCTTGAGGGATTCAGCTCAGCCATGTATCGCACAGACAAGAGGACACATTCTCATATCAAGTCCTTAAATTGTGAACTGAAAATGCAAATTGAAGCTGCTGCTTTGAAAACTGGAACTAGTGGTCCTTATCTATACCTCAGGGGTTATCTCATCCCAAGTCAAAGCTCCCTCCACCTTCTCCAACCATGCTTTGTCCCTCTCCTTTGATATCCCCCATATCATCTCCTTTTCACCATCAATGTCATTCACAATCCATATTTCCAAAGCATCTCTTTCAAACCACTATAATACCTGTTTGCTTGGCTATAGGGGCAGTGGGGAAGGGAGATAGGAAAAAGATTTTAAGACAGGGTTGAATAACATTAAAGGACAAAGAAAATCCCCTCCTCCCCCCACCCCATTCCTCAATGTGTCACACATTCATATTGCTTGTCCAAGTCCCCTATAGTTTTTCTCTGACAGTTCTGTTTATAAATACCTTTACTGTGCCATACCACACCACATTGGTGTGGTTTTGCTGGATCAGGACCGTGTCTGTCTGTAGCAAGATACTTCACATTTTTCTGAGCCCTGAAATTGCATTCACACCCCATACATTTGTGAAGTGCATTCAGCTGGGACAGCTCTGCGAAGCTTCCAGTGGTTTCCCCATATCTTCCTCCAAGAAACAGCTGCCAGAACCAGTTCCTTCCCTCTCTCAAAAGATAAACTCTCTTTGCCACATCTCCCTAGGGGTGCAGCTCAGCCCCCTGGCCCCCACCAGCAGCAGCACTGGGGCTGCTGTAAGGCACATTCCAGGAATGCTTCCAGCACACACGCCCTGTGTTTTAGTCTCCTCCTTTTCCTAAAACCACTCAGCCTGATGGCTTAGCCAGATTCCTCTTTCTTTTAATAATTCCTCATTCTCAAGCAGAGATGGATGCATCTGATCTGGAAGAAATAATTTGTAAATAATAGGAAAAACAAAAGTTGGTTGCAGATTTAATTGCTGTGGGTATAATAATGTCAGCCATTAGGAGTAGTTGGCTGCATAAGCAAAGAAAAAAAAAAACCAAAACAAAACCAGCTCTCTGGGGTTAAAAAGTCTTGATAATTAAGCTTTATGATTTGCTGCTGAACCAACCAACACATCTAAAATACTTCATTATTTTTTCCTAAATCCAGGAAATAACAAGATAAAACAAATCAAATTCTCCTCAATGCATCAGTCTACTACAAAGTCCTTTTTTTAAATACCAAGCTGACTTTGTGCAGACTAAAACAGAAGACGACTAAAGAGCAGGCAGAACAAAATCACGGTGAAACTGGATGATGAGCTGTGCCAGGCTGCAAGGTTGAGGCAGTAGGGTAAGAGCCACCTTGTTCTGATCTCCTGCATGATGTGGAAGTAAATAAAATAAAATTAATCTCTTGCAGTTATGAGATAGGAAAAAAGCAGCTGCAAGTTATTCAGAATAGGTCACAGAACAGAAACCTCTGAGAATGCCACACCGCTTTTTTTGAATCAATTTCTAGAAATTTTGCAGGGGCCAGACTTCTCTTGTTGCTGAGTGTTGAGTAAGAAAATCATGCCTAATCAGGGACCTTGGTTATCAGAGAAGCAGCAGATTTACTGGTCAATGTTGAGGCCGATTATCTTCAGCACAGGCAGGGCACTGCCCTGTCTCTGCTGCAGCCAACACCAGCTTCTGTGGCTTTCCCCAGAGTGGAGAGAACTTACTGGATCCTGAAACCTCCTGGCAGGAAGTTCACAGCCCCCAAGCAGCCCGAGGAATGCTCTTTCACAGACACACGCTACACTTGAGTTCAAGGAAAGGAAGTCTCTGTTCTGTTGTGTCCCATCAATGAGCACAGGCTCAGTCTCTGAACTGCTCATTCCCATTAGACACAACAACCCTCACAGGGTCATTTACCACTGAATCATAGAATTATTTGGTTGGCAAAAATTTTGAAATCATCAAGTCCAACTGTACCCATCCACTACAAAACCATATCTCTGAGTACCTCATCCACCCATGTTTTAAACACCTTGAGGGATGGGGACTCCACCACCTCCCTGAGCAACCTCTGCCAGTGCCTGAGAACCCTTTTGGTGAAAAACCTTTTCCTGATGTCTAATCTGAATCCGCCCTGGCACAACTTAAGGCTATTTCCTCTTGTCCTATCTCTTGTCACTTGGGAGAAGAGGCCAACACCTACCTCTCTACAATCTCCTTTCACGTAGTTGTAGGCAGTGATAAGGTCTCCCCTCAGCCTCCTTTTCTACAGGCTAAACAACCCCAGTTCCTTCTGCCACTATTCTGCCCTTTGGGCTCATACTTAAACCCTTTCCTGAACAGAATTCCCATGGACTCAGTTCTGTACGCTGTCAGCCTCATAACCTCATATCCCATCACTGCAAACAGCAGCCAGGCTTGGTCACCTCTTCATAGTGGCCCAAAATATCACATCCGTGTTACTACAAATCTGTCCCCTTTGCAGACATCACCGTAAAACCTCCAGTTCTCATGGTTTAATGCCTGTGAGTTTCAGGGATAATCCTGCCATCAGCTCTCTCTCAAACACAACTCATTCAGACCCTTTCTTCTGTATCCAGCAACAACAACAGGCTTCAATGCTTCATACAGAAGAAAGTTGTAAAAGGCCCTGTCTCACCATTGGAAAGTTTTGTGGGAGACGCCTAGGATATCACCAAAACATTTTTCCTGTTAGCTTTTTTTGGTGTTTGATTAGGGTTTTTTTTCTTCCTGTTCATGACTGGTTTCAGGATGTGATCTGTCTGAACATGAATAATAGATACTGACATTGATTCAGTTCTCCAGTGCTGAGACACTTCAAAAAAATTGCCTAGCTCCTCTCTGCAATTTAGCTCAGGAAAGCAGCCAATTTGCTAAATTAAAGAATTTAGAAGTCTTACAAGTAAAGCAAGCCTGGGCTTTGGCTCCTAATTTATTAGCACTTTCATTTCATTTCTCTTATCTTACTCAACCCTTCATTTCAGAGCCAGTCTTGTTTTAATCAAGCAGCCTCATTATCACAAGGAAAAACCCACGTGTTAGACCAGTGCTATAGACTGCACTAATGTCCTTAAAAATAACGCCTGCAGCAGGAGTGAGCTGCCACAACAAGAACCCCAGTCAACTCGGGCTTCCCTGACATCCCACATTGCTCTGGCTACAAGCACCGCTCAGAAACCAGCACTGCCACAGAGAGGACATTGCCATAGCACCCCGAAGGGCACGCTAGGCAGGTAACACACTCTGACTACTGGATGACTTTATTTTAACTAATAAGGGAATAAAGCATGGTCACTTATAGGTAGGTAATGCAGGACTTTAGAAGAATTTCTGCTGAATTAAACATAGAGGAGGTTTCAATCTAGATGTAAAAACAAATGGCAGAAATACAATATCTCATTAACAACACAAATTACAGGCAGGATATATTGTATTTCTGTTGTTATAACAATAAAGTGCAAACAATTAATATGAACTAAACATGAAAAAAACTAAATGGGGATGCCTTAAATCTGTATTAACTACTTCTAAAGATTAAGGATAAAGGTTTTCCAGGAGTCAATTACAGTGGAAGAGAAAAAAAGCAAGGAGCAAAGTCCTCCGTACCAGGATTTTTAATACTAGAAACTTGTCCATGACTGGGGATGTACAGGACGCAGCCTGTGTGATCATCAAGCACCCTTAAGCAGGATCCATGTTATCAACTTCCCCCATTTAGCTAGGTACCTTGCAGTATTGAGAAATTCAACTCATGCTCTTCAGCTCTTGACAAGCAGGCTTTCAGCTTCTGATTTCCTATTACCATCAGCTAATCTTCTTCTGCTGGCTGGTTTTCAGAACTCCAGAAGGCTTCAAGGCTGCTACAAGAAAAGAACAATGCAAGAGAGAAATCCTGCTTGTTCTTGCAGTCAAAAGAGGTACAGCCCATAGCTTTTGTAAGCCTCTGTTATTTCTTCTTCAGTGTAATCATTTGGGGATCCGAGTTGTGATTTTTGAACAGTGACCTCCTTAGAGTTAGCAAGAGAAATAAAATTTTAGAAAAGCAGATATGACCAAAAGATACCCTCTTCTGCCTCAAGTGTTAAGCAACATTACCCTCTACTTAAATCCACAACCAGGTCCCTCCTCCTTTCCTGACAGCCCAAAACACAGCCCTTAACATTACTCAGTCACTTTCCCATGTTGTTCAAAACATAGATGACTTGAGCAGAGCTTCAGAAAGAGTGCAGAAGTTGTTCGTCCTTTGAGAAGCCATGTCCTAGTTCCAGGATAGGGGAAAGCAGCCACTGCTCCTGTCATGCACAAATGGTGAAGTTGGCATGGGCATGGTCAGAGATGCTAAAAAATTCCAGCCAGCCTGATCTCAACCCATTATTTTGCTCTGCCTGTAGTCTTTGACTCTGCTCTGAAGATGCAATCATTACACTTATGAAATGTTGTTGTTTATGCAACAGTGAATCCACAGTGGGGAAACAGGCCCCATAGGTCTCAGAGTCTGAGCAACAGCTTAAAACCCTTCAATAATCACCATATTTACAGAGCTGTGTATTCTAGGCTGTGAACTGGTGTAGCATTCAGTAGATGTGTTTACAACTCAGGAAGGAAGGTAACAGTGGCAGAGAAAGATTAACATCTAAGTCCATGACAGAATAACATCCAATGACCCAAACTCCACTGTAATAACAAAATTATCCCTACTCAGAGATTTTATTCTGATCTTTTTTCAGCATAACTTGATATTAGTCTTCAAAAAAAGTTTAAAAAAACCCTCAACTGCCAGTGAGATTTAGGCCCTTGTATGGTTTTCCTAGTTACACCAAGAAAGTGGGTTTATGGCTCTGCAAAGGCAAGCACCAAGGATCGTGATCCCTTTGCTGGTCGGGCACTGGCTGCATGCAGCTTCGCACCAGCAGCATGGCATGCAGATCTGGCTCGAGAGAGAACGCAGCTGCCTACATCCATCCATGCAGCCAGGCAGTTTGCTTTACTCCCCTCAGCTCACCCAAACCGCCAAGAAATGGGTTTTACAGATTGGGCTGCAGTAGCACAAGACGTCTTTGTTCTACAGGTGAGTCACTCGCTTGGCAGATCTCTTAGGAAGGTCCACATAAGTGGAACCTACAAGACCTGGATAAGAAGATCAATGTTGGTCATGCCTGAGACTCCTCTTTCTTACAACAGGCTCACGGCACTGGGACAGCCCCAATGCCTGCTTCCAATTCATGCTCCGCAGGTGCAAATTCCCCTTGCTACATTCTGCTAGCTTTGATGGCAGTTCTTAAAGCAGATTTTCCCAGAAGCAGTTGCCTGTGTAGTTAGCAGCCTTTCTTGCTCAGCCATCTCCCTGTGAGACTCAGAATCATCCAGAACTGACCAGAATATCTGATTTTTTTGGATGTTGATGCACATTACCTATTTAGATACATTCCTTCACTCCCAAGAGCACCCTTGGCAGGAATGTGGGAAACTGGTTGGTTTGAGAGGTTTAGGCCCTTGGGAGTGGTTTTTATGCCTTGGGAGTGAGTAGCTCACCAGCCTTGCCCAACCTTTCTCTTCCCCATCAGTTATGATTCATCCTCCCATATGGATGCTCCTGCACTCTCGGACATCCCTGGTTAAAAATATCTCCCACATCCCAATTCATACAACCTCACCAGTCACTTCCCTGGTGAAGGGAAAACTCGGTGTGGCTGACAAGTGTTTTCCTTTGCCCTCCGGACAAACATTCCCCTCTCAAAGTCTGTGCCACCCAGGCTCCTTTCCTCAAGCAGATGTTTTGCCTGCAGCAGTGCTGGCTCCACTCCACACGTGGATTGTCCCGGAGGTGCCAACTGAATGAGTGATGAGTCCTGAGAGCTCTGTCTCATGGGTAACTTGCAACTACTGGAGTACTTAGTTTACAGATGTTTTAAGCGAAAGTTAAATACTAAGATCACTTATTATTTACATACACATAAGCCCCCCTCAACCTTGAAAAAGAGGTGTTCAGGATCTTAAAGGTAGTGTATGTATTGGCATATTAATAAAATACATAGATAATTTGCAAAAATCCTACCCCAAAGTAACATTAGCAAAGAAACTGAGTTCTTACCAAGAAGAAAAGTAAATACAATTCCAGCAGCTCAATAATGAAAGTACAAATCTTTGTATGCAGCTACAGGGCTGCAGGTTTAGTGTTTGATAGGAATGGCTGGACTCGAACCAGTGGGTCTCTTCCAACCTGGTTGTTCTACGATTCTATGAAATCAACTACTGAATCCCTCCAGTGGAATTGCACTCAGGTTGCCCAGAGAAGTGGTGTCTGTCCCATGTTTGGAGGTGTTCAAGGCCTGGCTGGATGGGATTTTCATAGAATCATAGAACAACCAGGCTGGAAGAGACCCATCAGATCATCGAGTTCAATCATTCCTATCAAACACTAAACCATGTCCCTCAGGATCTCATCCACCTGTGCCTTAAACACTTCCAGGGAAGGTCAATCAACCACCTCCCTGGGCAGCCTATTCCAATGCCCAATGACCCTTCCCGTGAAAAACTTCCTCCTAATCTCCAGCCTAAATCTCCCCTGGTGGAGCTTGAGGCCATTCCCTCTTGACCTGTCCCCTGTCACTTGGGAGAAGAGGCCAGGTCCCTCATCTCTACAACTTCCTTTCAGGTAGTTGTAGAGAGCAATGAGGTCTCCTCTCAGCCTCCTCTTCTCCAGGCTAAACAACCCCAGCTCTCTCAGTCATTCCTCATAAGGCCTGTTCTCCAGCCCCTTCCTTCACCAGCTTTGTTGCTCTTCTCTGGACTCGCTCCAGAGCCTCAACATCCTTCTTGTGGTGAGGGGCCCAGAACTGAACACAGGATTTAAGGAGCGGCCTCACCAGTGCAGAGTACAGAGGGAGAATCACCTCCCTGGACCTGCTGGTCAAAGCATTTCTGATACAAGCCAGGATGCCATTGGCCTTCTTGGCCACCTGGGCACACTGTTGGCTCATGTTCAGTTGGCTGTCGACCAACACCCCCACGTCACTCTCCTCCTGACAGTTTTCCAGCCAGACTTCTCCCAGTCTGTAGCTCTGCATAGGGTTGTTGTGCCCCAAAGTGCAGGACCCGGCATTTGGCATATTAAGCAACCTGATCCAGTGGGAGGTGTCCCTGTCCATGGCAGAGGGGTTGGAACTGGATGGGCTTTGAGATCCCTTCTGACCCGAACCATTCTATGATTCTAAATCATAAATTTCTCAGCCCATTTTGAGATGGAAATTTATTCTTGTAAATCTACCTTCCCCTTGCGGTGGTTATTCAGCTCTTACACAACTTTGCCAAAGAGGGGGAGGAACAAGGATGCGATGCTCTTTGGCATCCCTAGACTTCCTGACAATTCTAGTAAGCTACTTCAGCTGGAACTGATCAAGCCTTGAATTGCAACAAAATTAAGCAAACTCATTTCATTTCCAAGAAGCCTGTCAGTAATACCCAGTAAACGTGGGTAAGATCCAGAGGACAGAGCTGATGAGACACTCAATTCTTAATGAGTTTTGGTGACTAGTTTCCTTACAGCTTATTAAACATCCACAATCTGCCTTCTGACTACACTAAATAATAGTTAACTTGCTTTCCAAGTCATTCTTGTATTAGATATGTAAGTTAAAAACAACTATAGGTTCTAGGAAAGGTACCAAAACCAGTGAGTTCACAGCAAGATCCTTGATGCAAATCTTATCTAGAAACAACCTGAACTGCATCTAATCAGCATCACTAAGGTAAATCTGTAAAAACAATGTCTGCATTAACTAGCTAAGCAATGCAGGGCTTTTCACCCAGTTGGAATACAGTGAATTTTATGAAAATTTGACACATAGACACTCTTTTGCTGTTAATATTTTCATATTTTGAAACAATGCCACTTTCCCCACCACACCCCAGGAGCCTGAAGTAGCAGAAATGGAAATGTACAGATCTATGTCAAGATCTTGCCATTTCAATGGGATTAAGGACTCCATCCACCAGGCATGCTGCCAAACAGTTCTTGCGGTTGCATACTAATGCAAAGCCATATGAACTTTTCCATTAAAACCATTTACATTCATAAAGTTGTCTCTCAGTCAAATAGTTACAACTTTGTCACTAATAGAAAGCATTACAGTTTATGGGGAAAAAAAACAACAACAAAAAATCCCAAACTTAAACACACACTTGTCCTAGTAAAATTGGAAAGGGCGTATCAGAATACATGGATATTCAGGGGTTAGGGATCAAAATGTGGCATGTGGCGTTTTTCCTACTGTTGCCCTCTGCAATGCTACATAATCCTGAAATGTGAAATAAAGCATCTGTGTGATGATACACACATAGATTATTTCACTACAGAAAGCTGTGTGACCCTGTTGGGTAGATGTGCTCACAGTAAACAAAACCTGCCTACCCCAGTGGGGAAATGGGGCTGGCTTTTCCACCACGCATCCCACCAGGGCCTTGGGGATGCCCATCAAGACGCAGGTGGCCCAATAGCCAGCCACACATCAGGCTTTAAAGTCTCCACATTAGGGAGATGGGAGCACACACTCATCACCACCAGTTCTGGCCCAGAACTCCAGCTGCAGTTATCCATGTGCAAAAGCTCTCTCCCCTGGGGACATTTCCAATTCTCCAGTTTTCAGTGGCACCTCAGAATGCAGGTGAAAACTATTACACCCTTTCTTCCTGAGCAAGAACTCTCTTCAGCACAAAGAAGGGGAGTATCTGGCATCTGTGCCCCTTGGCTCCCCAGTGCCAGACAAATCACTTTATACATATGACTTCCAAGGGAAAAAGTCGTTAATTCACCACACCATGCACCTTTCATCTGCTCTCACCTGTAAGAAAACATTTGAAAGGAGAGTGCACAAAGACCTACACCATCTCTGACCACAGCCCTGCTCAGCAAAGAGCAATTAGTAGGCCTGAATAAGTAAGCCTCACACTTAAGGGTGGAGCACAGGCACTGGTCTTCATTTAACTTGAAGGCATTTTAACAGATGGAGATGCCAAAAAGGTGGGGGAAAAAACAAACAACTTAATAATAAAAAAAAAAATCCATTGAAGTGTGTCAAATTACGCTAAATTAATCTGAAATAAAAACTTGCCTTAAAAGTCTTTTTATTTATTTAAATTTATCTATTTTATTTAAAGTTATCTATTTTTGAAGGAAAATAGATAACTAATTACTTTGAAAGCTACTGAAAATCGAAAGTTGGACCCTTCTCCTGTTTAACTAAAGGGGTAGAATTGAAATGGGCTGTGCAGCAGGGAAGGCTCAACATTTAAGCAGCACTATGACCTGAGGCATCTGAGGAGCCCATAAATGAAGACCTAAAAAAAAAAAAAAAAAAAAAAAAAAAAGAAAGGAGAAGGGCATCTGTTAAGCTGAGATGCCTTCAGGTTGCATGTTTACCAGCAACAATTGGTGCACTTGTCATCAAAACCTCAACTTTAACTGCTCAAGATCTCTTCAGGAGCCCACTTGCAAGCATCCGGCACCTCTTTGGGATCCAACTCTTCAATCCTCAAATATAAAGCACACTAAACACAAAATTTAAGTCCAAGTACACCTGGATAGTGAAACAGTCAGAACCTGAAAGCTTTACATTAGGTATTACCACACTCAGTGCTCTTAAAAAAGGGTAAATGGCAGATCATATGCCAATAGAACAGACAAAGCACGATGGTAGCTCTCCTGTTGTGAAAAGCCCAGCTAGATAACTCGTGTTCCTGCATTCAGCTTGAAACTGGAACATTTATTTTGAGCATCTAACAATGAGCCATGAGCTGGCTAAATTCCCACTCCATCAAATTTCTACTCCTGAATTAGTCAGCCTTGCACATAAGGACGATTACTATCCTGTCCAGGCACAAACTCGCTACGAGCAATATTAACACACAGAAAAACACATGAGCAATATCTGCATATCCCAAATAGCTGAGCAGTCAACCAGAATATTCCCAACCCACAAAGCATGCAGCTATTAACATTAAAACCTTGAGAATACCAAACTCGAGTGATGCAGGGATGGAGGCTTTTATGAACAGTTACCGGCAAATCAAAAGGACAAGCTCACTAAACAGGTTTAGCAATGTAACATTTTGAACTGTCCCACTGCCCTTCTTAAACAGCCATAAGCACAACCAGCAAGAGTTAAATTCTCTTACAGCCGTGATTCTCTAGGCTCAGATGGATAAAAGTAAAAGAACACTTAAAAAACTGGATTTATGGGCCTGATTTGCGAAATTAATTTTATTTTTGAAACATGATATCCAATTACAAATAAATAATTCATACAATGTAACTCAATTAGCATATACAATGTTCAAGCAGTTCATAGTAACAACTGAGATCACACTGAAAATGAGTTTACATTAAATAACCAATTACAATAATATACAACTGGTCATTCAATTCACGCTTCAGCCTGGTCCAAGGTTTATGCAAGTTGAAGGCTGTTCCTCTTACCAGTAGAGATGTACACACCTTGATAGTGAGTTCAAAGTAGTTAATACATCACATTAATAAAAATTAGAAATGTTGCGTTGCATTGCCTAAATATAGTTTTAGTACAGAATAAAAGCTGGTGAATTTTAGCAGGAGAAGGGTTATTGCAAAGGAGTCTTACTCCTATCACAATTTCTGCACAAACTTACAAGCTTTACAGAACATTTTTAATGTATTGTTACAATTCCATACCCTTCTCTGCATCTGGTCTATAAAACCAGAAGAATATAGGGATGCATGATGTTCTTAGCTTCAGCTGCACATTGGTTTTTGCTTTCCTTTCAGCACAATGCCTTACTGCTAAGATACAGCTTCCTACTGAGCTGCAGTCCCGCTTGTGTGTGACCTGCAGTAGCAGCAGCATTGGTAAACTTTGCAAGATCTTTTCTGACATGGAATTTGTTGGTTCCTAACCTAGTCCAAAAAAGCTATTCTCTGCAAAGAACACTTCAGGCATCTAGATTGAATTTAGCCTAAAACCCTGGAATAGTTTTATATAATTGTAGGAATTTAAAGGAGATTGACAGCATCCATGGAATTTCTTGGTCAGTTACTTTTTATAACAAAATAGGTAAATTTTCACGACAATATGTTACAATTTCCAATGACTCAGAGTCCTGGGAAATTCATATTTACATAAGCTTTGTAAAAAATCCCCTCCTTATGGGGTCCCTCAGGTGAGGTACTTACCCCTTGTTCTTAGTTTGAACTCAGAAAGACTGTTTCAAAGTTACAGCTCTATTAAAAAAGTCCCCATGTGATTCAGACTGTTCCTCCCAACCATGCACTTTCCTTAGTTTACTCTACAGCTGCCTACTGCCTTTGGGACAGGAGCAATATGCTCCAGCAGGTACCTCTGCTGCTTTTGTGACACTTGGCAGGGGAAGACAGAAAAACAGGAGAGGGACCAACTAAATCTCTGCCTGGTGTGTAGTGCATCAACACTGTGTTCCAAAGAACTCCCCTAAGGCTCTCTGTCTGCTGAGTAACACAGGAGAATGTGGTGAGAGCCAAAAGTATCTCAGAGAAAGAGCAGTGTCCAGGACTAGGACCACTGAAGCAAGGAAGTCCTGTATCTGAACAGCAGCTCCACTAGAGACCTGGTTGCTTAACTACGAGAAGCCTGAGCCCCCACAGGACAAGTCTGGATTTTGTTATAAATCAAAAGAAAAGACAAGCTCACCACAAATATTTTAAGTCCATGCAACTATTTTAGAAGTCTTTCCACTTTCAATGCTGAGATTAAAATTAATTACCTGCTTTACTTTCACATTCTGTAGAAAAAAAATAAATGTGCACAATGAAACTGAGGTCTAAAGAAGGAAGAACTACATATAGTGACATCCATTTCAAATATCAAAAAAAATCCATAAATCAAGTGCAGAGTTCAACTGCAACCCAATCTCATGACTGGATTAGAAAAATCAAAACTGTTTTCAAACCATTTTAAAAAGTTTCATTTCTGTTATTTATCCAAAAGTAGATTTAAACCCGTAGCAGAATAAAATACTGACTTCAGATTTCTTCTGAATTAACCGAAAGCAGATCTACTTTCTTCAATCTGCTGTACAACCACCAAGTGATATACACTGTACTTCACCAATTAATTCAATTTCACTAAAAATCACAACAAAATATTTGAACGACGTACACCCTGTGCTGCGTGTGAACTATTTAGGAGCCTGTTGATGGAGCACAAATACATGTTTACGTAGGGGCAATGTCTAACATGGTGTGACACTTCCCTACCCAGCTGGCAATATCCACATTCAGATTCTTCCCTTTCCAACATCAGTCTTGCCTCTACTAGCCAGAAGGTTTTAATTTAAGATTTAGATATCTAAAGATATCACTCTCATAAAAGCTGTTCTGATTCCTTTTTGTTGCTTATATTTGAATAGTTGCAACAAAATTCACAAAACAGTAACAGTTTTTCATAGGTGGTGGCAAGGGAAATCCACAATTAGTGGGAGAAATGGTAACCTAAACATAAAATTGAGTACAAACCTTCCCATCATTTCATCAAAACAATCATATAATCACAGAATAGTTTCAGTTGGAAAAGACCTTTAAGATCGCGTCCAGCCATCAGTCTAGCCCTGTTGAGTCCATCACTAGACTACGTTCCCAAGCAGGACATCTACTCGACTTTTAAACACCTCTAGGGATGGTGACTATCATCTCCTCAGGCAGCCTGTTCCAACGATTGACAACCCTTTCAGTACAAAAATTCCTCCTAATACCAAACTTAAACTTCCCCTGGTGCACCTTGAGGCCGCTTTCCCTCATCCTATCACTAGCTACCAGGGAGAAGAGACCAACCGGCACCTCACTACAACCTCCTTTTAGGTAGTTGTAGGGAGTGATAAGGTCTCCCCTCAGTTTCCTTTAAGGGAACTTACTTGGTAAATTTCTACTCCTATAGAACCGCTTTCTACAATGCATGAAATTATATAGTATTTCAGAATTTTTTAAATGGGAAATTAGTGTACTGAACATCTTCCAAAACTCCCATGTCACACGCCAGCATCAGGAACTTCCTCTCCCCAAAAAAGCTGCTACTGTTCAGAATTGGTATGTGCTACCATAGCAGGTACTAAGTAAACATCAAGACCTTGATTTTTTAGTACTACAAGTAAATGATTCATGAGAGAATGATCTCCAAATTAAAGTCATTTAATATTTGCTCCATCACACAAAGTTGACTGATATGTACCCTTTCCCATTATGATTTCATCCTGTTCAAAACATTCTTTCTAGAAATACTTGGAAAATAAAAATCCCATCTAAAACCAATCTAAAATACACCCATGGAAGAAAAGATTCCCCCATGGATCTTGAAACAATGTTCACATATCTATAGTAAAACAGAAATTGTGTCACCTTTCCGAAGTCAGAATTGGGTGTAAGAAGCAAACAACATAAATAACTCTGGCTGACAAATACTTCAAATATCTGCTTTTAAAGCAAAAAATGCTAAACAACAGAACACAGCATTAAAGGGAGATTTTTAATGGCACAAAGGGCAACTAGGCACCACGTGAGCTGAGAATGTAACTGTCATTATGACTTTAAAAATCCCCCCCGTAAGATCTGGGTTGCAGCTAGGGCAGAACAGGGGTCTGGCCAGAAAAGAGCAAACCCCACGTGGTGCCCAAACTTACTGAGAAAAGACAAAGGTTGTTACAGTCCCACTGCGAAAACAACACCAACAAACTCAAAAAAGAAAGTGTCACATGAAATTAGTGCTGAGAGTTTGTATTAGTTCTACACAACTCAACTACTGCATGAAACAGTCAAAGTATTTAGAAAAGGAGTTTCTCATATTTGAGCGATGATTCTTAGGTTTAATTTCTGCTGTGTTCATAGCATCTTTTGTATTAAACAAGCTTTAACTAACAGCTGCAAGAGTACCTGCCTTTATGCAGCGCTGTGCCATGACCAGCTTCTCATCTTCAGACAGAATTAAAAGTAACCATTAGGCACATATTGAAGGTGTACGACACGAACATTTTCTCCCTCAGATTTACACTGAAAAGTAGCACAGCATCAAATAACCTGGTCCTGTTCAACAATGATCTCGTTACAAGCATCTGCAATGTACATAACGCCACAACATCAATACCTTCTTATATTTAAATAATTAGGTAAAAAAGGCCCCCAGTATAACCATTTCATATATAGCCAAGTTCTCTCTATATACATCCAAATTTTAAAGATACAAATAAAACATTATACAAGATTTATAAATGTTTAAAAATTTGAGGCTTCAGAATCGTGGTTTCCCCAAAAGACTTGGGAAAATCCACAGACTGACAAGGTAGCAGAGAAAACTGGAAAAAAGGAGACAGACACAAGTTTGCTGCCATAACGTTTTACTCAACTTGCCAGTCATCATGGTGATTTTATCAGAAATAACAGTTTAAGCTGCAAATGAGGAATGGTGGTTTTGTGTGTTGATCTCAAGTGTTGAGACAGGCAATTCAAGTATTTCCTATTTGATCCAAGCTCACTGTAGCAAAGTGGTGCAGAAGAAAGAATTATTTGACATTTTTCCCATACATTCGATCAATG
Organism: Coccyzus lansbergi; assembly: GCA_033558105.1. Taxonomy (NCBI): domain Eukaryota; kingdom Metazoa; phylum Chordata; class Aves; order Cuculiformes; family Coccyzidae; genus Coccyzus; species Coccyzus lansbergi. The sequence continues at coordinate 215,569 of JAUMJK010000342.1, read as the reverse complement.
TCCATTTGATAGTACGCCGTAAGCTCTTTGCGTTTTAGTTTGAATGCATCTGTCACTAGACCAGTCTCAGGGGTCCAAGGATCAGGGCTCAAACGAATTTTTACTGGTATCTCAAACTTCTCCAGGTTAGCTGTAAAAATAAACATTTTTAATACAAAATAGAAATGTAACCATTTTTCTACAATTAAGCACAAAAGGAGGAACCATATTCTCACATAGAAGGCACCCGACATAACTCAGCTCTCCCCCATGACTCTCCAAAAGGTGACTAGTAGAGCAATGGGATCCACCAGTTCTCTGGTTCCCCAGAAATATGGAAATAAAGCTCAGTTGTCTGGGTATTGAAGATGCTCCCCAACTTCTGAAAAGCCTCAGTGCATGGAATTGACATCCTCAAAATATACACTGTTATATTAGTGTTATAATACCCATCTTCTGGGGATAAAGGGTTCCTCACTACTAGAAGGACATTGAGGGGATGGAGTGCATCCAGAGGAGGATGGTGAAGGGGCTGAGGAAACTAGGGTTGTTTAGCTTGGAGAAAAGAAGGCTGAGGGGAGACCTTATCACTGTCTACAACTGCCTGAAAGGAAGTTGTAGCAAAGTGGGCAGTGGTCTCTTCTCCTAAGTAATAAGTGATAGGATGAGAGAAAATGGCCCCAAGTTGTGCTGGGGCAGGTTCAATTTAGACATCAGGAAAAATTTCTTCACCAAAAGGGTTATCGGGCACTGGGAGAAGCTACCCAGGGAGGTGGCTGAGTCCCCATCTCTGGAAGTATTTAAAAGACTGGTAGACAAGGTGCTCAGGGATATGGTTTAGTAGCCATATGACAGGTATAGTTGGACTCTACGATCTCAAAGGTCTTTTCTAGACAAGTGATGATTGTATGAAGATCCATACTAATTAAGCTTTCGGGGGCAGGGGGAAGAAAGTGGTGTGCAGGTGTATTTTTTCCTGATACTCCTAAGTTCTCCAAGGAAAGTAAGTTCATTCAGTAGGTATTTCTCTTAAAACAGAAGAGTGCTCTGCTTGTTAAGCCTTTAGCACAAACCACTGTGATTTGCAAGAGCTTCTATTATTGTTTCAGACATAAGAGAACTAAGAGAACAAAACCCAGTGATTAACAGAAGTAATCAACAGATGGTTAATACTAAAGAAAATAATCTATTTTCAGGTTAAATTGAAAAAAATCATACATGTATAATTATTGCATGCAACCTGCAATTTTCAGCTTTTCTTTCACTTTTTGCTTTCCTTAACATTAAGGGAAGTCTTAAGAAACTGGGCTTGGGGTTTTTTTGCTATTCAACACTAAAAATCATAATATTACTTTTAAAGTAAAGCTCAAGATATCAAAGTGAAAATCATGAACAAATATAAAAACATCAAAATGTGCAAAAATTTCTCAGGATTACATAAAATATTCAATTCCATCAATTTTAATAGCATATTTAATTATCTTTAGTGCTGCACAAGCAAAGGAAAGCTTTGTACCTGCTCACCACTAAAGTATCTTTGTAGAATTTTGCCTACATACTACATGCAGTGATGAAAAATGGACTAGAGGCATGGGGCAAAGAGAAAAAAAAAAAAAAGTCTGCTGCAACACTGAGAGTGCATTCATCAGAATGGTTTGGGTTTGAAGGGATCTTAAAGATCTTCCAATTCCAACCCTCCCACTGGACCTGGTTGCCCAAAGCCTCATCCAACCTGGCCTTGAACACCAACAAGGATGGGGCAGCCACAACTTCCTTGGGCAACCTGGGCCAGTGTTTCACCACCCTCATCATAAAGAATTTCTTACTGATGTCTAATCTAAACCTTCCTCCTTCCAATTTAAAGCTGTAAGAGTGCACTCCTGTAACAAAGGCTGCAAGTTCATTAATCAGAGTTTCAATAGATTCACAAGTAAGGGGAAGGCACACAGAGTAACAAGACAAAGATTGTTGGAAATATAAAGTTATACAGGGTAGAAAAGATGAGGACAAATAGCAAAAATTGTGCAGAAGAACATCATGATACTGAGTGATCACAAAACAGAAGGCAAAAACCATTCATGGCAAAGTGTAAAAGAGAACGTATGTGAAAAATAAATTTAACATCTACAATAAGCATTTAAAAACTATTCCACAGTCATAACTGAGAGCTTTATGAGAAAAGCTCAGTGCTCAGTAATGAGCAAAAGCTAAAAACAAGACAGAAATTACAAAAGAACAAGCAAAATATCATTGTGCCACTGTTTAATTCTGCACCAGAACAGCTAAATAGACTACAAGAAATTAGCATGAAAAAGATACAGCTGAGGGGGATGTATAATGAACACTGAAAAAAACATGACTGCCATTGTGACTGTTCACTGCTGCTTCCCAGAGGAGAGCTTGGCAGAACTAAAGTGAACTGACAGATGGCAGGGTTAAAAAACAAGAGGAATTTCTTCACATGAACGTTTTTGCATCACTTCTAAATCCAACTGGAAGAGTTAATGGAAGAGAAGTCGACTGAAAATCATGAACTACAAAGACTGCTTTCATTTAAAATTCCAAGATGCAAGTCACTGCAAGCTAGCAGAGTCCCTGTCACCATGGGCTTATACCCAGCTATAAAGAGGACTGCAGCATGTGGGGCTATATGGTACCCAAGACAGATCACGGATCTACCAGCAGCCCACATTCTTTCGGACCAGCAGATAAAGCCAAAAAGATACTACAGGACAACTTAAAGAGTGACACACGCATGCATACGTACATAAGGAACTGAAGTGAGCTTGTTCAGTTTGCCCTTTTTATATTCTTTCCTCAGCTCCTGGTCCCATGAACCAAAAAGACTCTCAAACTCATCTGTTGTTGCTGGGTTTTTTTTTGTTATTACAATTTCATATCATATAAGTTCTATGAAATACACACACTCAAGAGATTGCTTTTATGGCCTATGCAGACACTACGGTCCACAACCCAGCTACTCACCCGCCATGGCAGCCTCAGCGAGCACCTTCAGTACCTCTCTTTCCATCTCGGGACTGTTACAGATCTCTTCCCAGGTTCCTTTAAATCCTTTCTTTCGAGCTAGTTCTGCAAGCTCCTTTTGATTTGGCACAACAAATCCAATGACATAAGAATGGAAACTGAGAAGTATAATGTACTTTAGTATGAATTTTGTAAAGTTAACAAGTCTTCAAAAATGACATTTCAAGCTGTGGGGGGAGGGTTCGCACTTCATACAGAGATATTGCTCTTAATAGTTGCCTTTTATTCACCTAATCACCTTTCTGCAATAGGGCACAAATTCCTTCAGCCTGCCTAAAATGTAAGTAGAAAGAGAAGCTACTTACCTTACAGCAACTGGATTGTTTTGAGATGTGTTGTCCATATGCATATTCCACTGTGTCTCCTGCACAAAACTTTGGGAAAGCAGCACCCATATGATGTCAATGCACCCTACCTCTCCTCTTGTTTTACATCCCAGTACGAAGACTGCTGTGTGGCCTCCCCGTCTTAGTTTCCTCTCAACTACAGAATCCAGTTACTGTAGAGGAGCAGAGGACTGCAGTGAAGAGGGAGTGCAGGTTGTTGAAGGAGCATACACACAACACATCTCAAAGGATACCTGCTTCTGTAAGGGAAGTGACTTCTCTTTCAAGTGATTGTCTATACACTCACTCTACCATTGCCCATCTTTGTCTGTTTCTGATGTGCTTAGAACACATCAAGCTGTCATCTCAAAGTCTTTGAAAAATACAGAATCACAATTCACCCTGAAAGAGGGATTCAAGATCTTTTTTAAATGGTGTAAAGCTTAGATAAAACATGAACAGAACCTCACACAGCAACTACACTTTCTAACCAAGCAAATCACTGACAGAACTGAAAGGGATCTTAGATCATTCAATTCACTCACCTGCCTTGAAGCAAGATCAGCTATATCTAACAATCTTAAGGTTATGTCCAGCAATACCACCAGTGACTCCAGGGATAAAGAGTCCTTAGAAGCAGTCTGTTGGCTGGGTACACCTAAAACTTTCAGTTCATCTAAAATTCAGTCTCCTGAATAGCAGGATACCTCCTCTGGACAAACAGGTTCATTCAGCTATGCGTCTTCCTAGAAAAAGCACCATGATGCTCACAGCTCCTGGAACATCTCATTCTGTAACACTAGTTAGATCTTCACTTGTTGCAGTTCAAGTGCTGAAGAAGTTTGTCTGGAGAAGTATCCTAAAAAACTGCATCATCTCTCCGAAGTACCCGCTTCCCTCTTCACTACCATTCTTCTTGCAGTTTTTCCAATTTGCAAGCTTCTTCAGCCTTGCAGGTCATAAAGACCATAAGAAGGAAGAAATTTGGTCCTCAGGAACTTCTTAGTCATCTCCTCCATGCTAACAGAGTTTGCCAAAACATCTCCCCTACGCTACGCATCTTCCATTCCTTTGTTATGTATGAAATCCTACCAAGTATGGTCCTCAGATCCATGGTAAGAGGCATATACAGGCACTACATGTTTAATAGCACCATTCCTATTCTGTAAAGTCTGATCCTTACCAGCTCTCCTTGAGCTTCCTGCCCAGAACTCCCTAAGGTTTTTGCCATGTTTGCTATTACTCAGGTAACTACACTACTCATTCCACACGTGATGCTTCTGAGGTACTGAATGCAACTCGGATGGGCAAAGTCCTGATAAAGCAGGAGCCTCCTCTGAAGGAGCATTAATCAGGATTCTTTTCAGCAAACATTTTATTCGTTATGTCTAGTATTTTGTCTGAAGCAGTCAATGAACACAGCTTTTAAAGCAGTGATATCATGCAAATACTTTTGATTCCCTGCTACTATGTTTCAGAGAAGCTTTGCAGTCTAAGATCTAAGGACAAATCACAGACTTAGCCTATTTGTAAAAGTCTGTCCACTACGTCCTTTTGTATCTGGGAAAGAAAACAGCTAGAAATCAAGGGCTCCTCTTGCATATAAGATCATCCAAGCAAAGTAGAAGGAGAGACAGGATACAGAGAGGTCACAAGCACTGCTCTGAGCTCACACTGCAGAAGTGAATATATACCCGCAATGAAGCATGCATATGGACAGTCATTCAGAGAACCTGTATAACACAGCTTCTTATGCCAAATTACACATATGAAAGCATTGAGAAATACAGTAGCAGCAGTAGAATAATCTGGAATACACTTGGACTCTCTAAATTACCTTAAAAACTGCTTATAGGTTTTCCTACTCTTAAGTAACAGACAAAATACAGAATGTTGGAGTCAAGTGCCTGTGTAATAGGGGGACATTTAGTCTCCAACATTATGTTGATGTGGCATTATGTTGATGTGGCAAAACCACCAATTTGATACTGCAACTCCAATAGTAAACTCCTAGAACAGCAGAAATCTGCAGGAGCTTCTTCCTACATAGACTACAGAGGGTGTTCAGAACAAGCATGCAACCTTAGGCAGTCAAAGAAAACAAACACAGGACTTGCCCAATGGGTCAAAACCACAAATAAGGCCAAATATAATGGAATTTTTCTCAGCAGTGCCCAATACCTTTTAGCCTATTGATACAAATCTGTGAAAACTGAAGGCACAGGATTGTCTACTGTTAGCTAACACAAAAAAAATACCACAGAGAACCAGGTGAACAACCCAAAAGTTAACTTTCTGTTCATTACCACTGAGCAATTCTCTGGTGTGCTGGTCTTGGTCAAAGTTATCAAGTGGGGCTTTCTAGGCCATATTGGACATTATAATATGCCTGATTATTCAGGAGCTCCAAACTTACTTTCCAAACATCAAAATGACAACAGAAGACAAAGACCATCTGAATTAAATTTATATGCAGAAGTTTTGTTAGTCACAGGTAAGAAACTTTAGAAATAGAAACTTAAAATACTCATTCAGTACTACACGGGGAAAGCAAATAGCAAGGACATTTGATCATTGTTTATTGTGCATTTGCATAATATTTACAGGGTTTTCTCTCAAGCCTCAAGGCTTCTGCTGATGCACTGAAGTGGTTAAAGTATTTTTAATGTGCAAACCAGCTTCTGGGTTGTTCATGGCTTCCCCCTCACCTCCTCTTAAGTACAATAGTAGTACTTCTGCAGAGCAGACCACAGCAAAGTACTGCATAGAACAAGGCATCCTAGGGCCTTCTACAGGTAATAATCTCTGAAGTGCTTGAATAATGGCTCTAATGACTGTAGTCAGAGCTTAACTGCTTTTCAGATTGGGGAAAAGGGAATGAAAGACTCATTCTTGGCATTTTCCAATTTAAAAAAAAAAACAGAAAGGAAAAATATAGACATATGCTTCAGAAGTTTTAGCTTTGATAGAGAAAGTTACTCTGTTGTGTTACAAGTAAAATCCTTTTTCAATTGGTTTAAAAGAATTCCACACATTGAGGGGTAAAGTTTTGGTTATGGCTTCAGTAGGGCAGACAAAGAATGCAGCAATAACAAAATATCAGCTGCCTCTTACCTGTTTGCATACACACAAATATTATCCACCAGAGGAAGATTCTTTAGAGCTGCTTCTACTTTGCCAAGAGAAACATATTCTCCTGCCTGCAGTTTTACAAGATCTTTTTTACGATCTATCAAGGAAAAAAGGGAATTAGTGGTTTATTACAGAACATAAAACTTTAGACATTGATTTTATACTGTTCTGAAACATATGTATAAATGCCAAAGGCCAGTTGACACATCTGTTTAACATACTAGAAACATGTAATATTATGTTTCCAGACAGCATTTTATCAATTTCCCTCATATAAAAAAGAGACATATTTCAATTCCACACACTTTCTGCCTTTAGAACAGCATCTCCTATATGATGGCACTGTCACATGCAAGGCAGACAATTAGGACTGTGCAACCATCAGGGTTTGGCCCAACACACACATTTCATGCCGTCCTGCATGGATGCTTAAGGCAGGAGATACACCATTTGTGACATTTTCTTCATTAATCCCAATCTAAATCCATATTTTGAGATCAATCGTCTACCAGTTATTTGAAACACTATAATAAGAAGCAAAATCTAAGCCCAAATAACCTGAGTTTATTTTAAGTAGCCCAAAGCAGGCAAAGGCAACTCCAGGTCCTTGTCCAGAAGTGCCTCTCCTTTGCTATACACCCTCATGCTGTTGCACACAACCAGGTGAGGGAACTTTGTAGCTATCTGATCTGTTTGGTAGCTGTAATGGGACCAAAGATTTTTCTCATATAACAAACCCAATAAGCTTAGTTTTCAGGAGCACAGAGCACCCTAAATCACCAAATGGCTTCAAAAGAAACCCCAGGTAGCTAGCAGGGCACCTATTTTTATGCCTACACATGTCAAAGAATTACAAGCATATCAGAGACTTACACATAATACTGTTACCTTACTATATTTTTGTGCTAGTTCCCTTATGATAAAGGCATATTCTTATTATAAAGAATGACAAAATTAAAAATAGGCTTATTTAATTCCTGAGCACAAAAGAGTCCTTTTAAGTGAATCAAATTCTATACTTCATAAAATCTAAGGCACCTTATCTAGCTCATTTAGTAATTAGAGAGTTAAATATAAACTAACAGAGTGGAGTCACTGTTAAGACTGTTTTAAAAGGAAGCAAGTTTTTGAAAAATCAGCTTTTCAATCATGCAATCAAGTTTAGGTTAACATATCAGATTTTCCCTGGGATACAAGGCAAGACTTGAGACAACTGCATGCCAGGCAAGATAAAGAGAATTTCTTTGGTTAAGTACAGTACTTAGAGACCCAAACTATATGTGTGTCTATATATATTCACTTGAACTTGTTAACTCACCAATAATTTTTAGGCAACCATCTTGATGAAACTCTCCAATGTCTCCGGTATGGAGCCACCTCTGCCCATTCTCATCAACGGAGAAATCTTTTTTGGTCCTTACTTCGTTTTTGTAGTAGCCCACGGTCACATTTTGTCCACCAATAAGAATCTCACCTCTAGGATACGGTTTATCAGTGTTGTAATATCCACCTAAAAGTATGAGTTTTATTAAGTTAACAAGAATTAAAATACATCTGAAAGTAAGAATTCCTATTTTTTTTTACTATTAAATATAGAACTAAAAACTTGAGTAAGTCCTCAGCGAAAGTTACTACTTGCCTAGAAAGTTCAGTAAGAGAAGCTCTTCCAGCTCTTCTCAGTCTAGAAACAGCAATTGAAGATGTGTTTGCAAACAGTGAAATTCAAACACACATAGAGGGCAAACATCACCTCTGTGCAATCTTTCTGCCAAGACTAACAGGCTCTCTCAGCTTCATGTAGGCTCAAAAAATAAAAGATCAATTTTGCCTCATCTTTTAGGTTTTTCTCTCCTGAAAGACCCTTAGGTATTTTGTGTTTCTACTGTACAACACATGAAAGCCTACAGTGAAAGGAATCACCTAAATACATTTCAAACCCTTAAATATGTTACATATGTGCACATTTGAGCTGGAATCTCCTGAACCCAGCACATCTAAGATGCAAGATCTGCACCCTGTCCTGCAAGAATGTTGATCAAAATCATGAAGTGGTACAACATTGTATTCATTTACACAACATGCACATACAATTATAGTGACCAGGATGAACGAAATAGCAGAGTTAGAGAGCCATAATACAACCTAGTCAAAATGCCATTTGCATTGATAACTTCTGTCTAGAAACCGGCAATATTAAACACTGAGGATTTTTTTTTTACCTTTTTTGTAACTCAAGATCAAACTTCTCTACATAAAAGTAGCATTTAAAAGTTAAAACCCCCCCAAGAAATAGTTTTCTAATTACTACTGAGCAAAGCCAAATAATAAAAAAAGCTACAGAAGTTCTTACAAACACTCTACAATATAATCACACACAGAAATTCTTACCTTCTTCCCAGTTCAATAACTTGATCTCACAGCAGACCAAAGGTGCCCCCACTCTCCCTGTAGTGTAGTCCCAAACTAAAATTTTAAACAAAGGATTTTTCACAAAAACAGAACTTACCAAAAGCGATAAAAATATCTTTGCTGTTATGCACCTTAGTGAAAAAAACACTATTTCTGAATTTTAATTCATAGAACAATACTTTAAAGAAAGCCAATGGATTTATCGAGATAACAGATAAAAATCCTTATCCTGCAGAGAGAGCAGAACACTGTGTATACAAATGCCTCTAGTCAAATCAACAGAGCTTTGGTAGGAAGCTGTCCATGGGGATCATGCTTCAGAAGTGGTACAATCACTTTAAAAAGTGTTTGCTGGACTCTGAAATAAGTGGTAATATCTCATAACAGTTCAGGGATTCTATATTTTGATTCACTTGTCTGAAGGTACCTTCCCAAAAGAGCATCACTGGAGACTATACAATTTGTATTACAGCTCCACTATGCTGGGGGTTTTTTAATAAGCTATTGCAGAAACTGCTTCCAAAGACCTCTGGTAGTAAAAACCACATCACAGTAGTTTGTGGATCACCAAGGAACATAATCAATTTCTCAAAGTCCAGCATAACCTAGCAATGAACTCCCAATATTCCTCATACAGATCCTAGTTGCATCACACCATTACTAACACATACTGCCTGTTTCTGCCACCACCAAACACTGGTGAAATTTTAGGACTTAAAGGAATCTTAAAACCATTAAGGACTGTTATACGACATTGAAACCTGGTGCAGGTTTTTGAACTCCATTTTTTATTTTCCTAGTATCACAATTTACTCACTCAAATTAGAAATCATTTATTCAGTTCATCTGGTAATTGCAACAACGACAAGATCCCATTCACACAATTACAGGTTTCTGTGTCATAAATGAGAACATCTGTTTGCTGTGAAGGCCAGTGGTTCTTTAACACAATGTGTCAAAATGAGCATTCTTACTTGTTTAGGCATTTCTGATTACAAGTCATTCCCAGGATTCCCCAGTTATGTTTGCTGGCACACACCCGATGAACAGACCACCAGAGGTGACACACGCAGAGCGCCCAGCGTGGATTACAGCACTCTGAGGAATGCACAGACACCAACCTTCTGTGATCGTTCCAGCTCCGGCTGATTCAGTGAGTCCATATCCCTGTCCTACAGGACAGCAGAAACAAATGTTCATAAACCGCTGAGTTGCTGCAGAGAGTGGAGCTCCTCCACAAAGCAGAATGCGAATTTTTCCACCTAGCAGCATTCGTACTTTCCGGAAAATAAGGCTAAAATGCAAAGGTAAGAATAAGTATTTGTTGCTTAAAACCAAAATGAGAGAGTACCTCATTTTGTATCTGAACTGAAAGTTCCCACCATCTTCAAATAAACTTTTACAGTGCTCAAGGAAAACTTTGAAGGAGCACATTTAAGTTTTAAAATAATACAACTACCTAGGCTTGCTTCCACATTACACGTTTTGAGAACCTAGATTTTGGTAGATAGTAAAGTTTCATGATTTTCTCCTCAAAAATAATTTAAATAAGCCGTATGAATTTTGCAATTATATTATCCTTTAGTCTGACTAAAGTTGTACTCAATGAGCCTTACGTGTTCCTTCATATATTCTACGATTCATTTCCATGAAAATATTTAGTCTTCATTTACCTATTAGAACAGGCTTCCCATCTAACCCAAGAATTGTATAATGTTATTATTTAAGTCCTGATGAAAATAATGCAATGAATATAAATCTCCAACCAATCTCAAGTTAAATAACACCCACTTAAATTATATCAGGAAATATTTAAAACCATCACACAAACTACTAATGTTGTTTCAATTTACGATTACTTACAGACACATTCAAAGTGTCAGCATTCAAATAAAGAAAAGAACAAAAAAATAACAGATGCTGGTCATGTGGTAAGACTTTGAGGTGTTCGTTTGGTGCCATTAAAAAACAAATTACCTATCACAGAGTGGGGTAGTGTAGCCTTTGGAAATCTGCTCCATTTTGTAGTTATAGGCCAATATAAATAGATTCCGCTGGAAACTAGTCATTTCATTCACTTTATTCATGACATTTTTGTAGATCCGATCCATAATTTCCTAGTCACATAAAAAGATGAACTATTACTCAAAGAAATAGACATTAAATTCAATACAACAAAAAGGAAATATGATCCAGAAATTCTAGCACATTTCAGGTGACAACACACTCCCAGGTTGCCTCCTCTTCCATTGTTAAGAGACACAGAAGCAAGGAAAGCAAACACCTCAGCAGGAGCACTGGTTAACCCTAGACTACCTGATGACAGCTATCTTTATCCCATTCATTGACTATGATAAACAGATAGCTAATTAAAATGGCAATCTAATCCCCAAAGCTATTTAAGCTTTGAAAAATGTTGACACTCGTATGACAAACATATCCCCCCACTGTACAAATACAAACCAAAAATACTAATTTAAGCTATCTTAACAAAAGGTTCTACCTTTCCTATGTACATTATCACTAAATTAATTTTGTCGTTAAATCAACAGATTATTAATTATATTTTTTAAATAATTTCTATAATTATTTATCCTTCAGTTACTCACCGGGACAGCTGCCATTAGGGTTGGCTTCAGTGTAGTAACATCACCTTTGCTTCCTTTCTTTATTTTGGAGGACTAAAGTGAAGAACAAGTTTACTAGTAGATGCATTCGAGATTTTTAGCACAAGAAACAAAACGACAGAGCACATCCTTGAAATAATTATTTTCCTACAAAGTATATTTTAACACTTAAAAGTAGTCTAGAGCACTAGCTACAACCACCAATACCGTTTCATAAACTGCAGAAAACAAGATCTTAGAGTATTTTTTTATAAAATATTACAAAGATCATAGATGAGTAATTTTATATTTGAGTTTTTACCACAAGGACTTAACACCTACAACATACCTGGTCAGCCAATGTCTGAGGTGAAGAGTAACCAATGCGGCACCCATGAGACAGACACACAAGTTCAGCGCTCAGCTCCAGAACATGGGCTAAAGGCAAATAGCCAATATAGATGTCTTTTTCCCTGTAAAGAACATGTAAAAAGATAGGTTTATATTATACCATTACAAGTTCTCAGGTTAGTCATTAAGCTAAACTTACAGATGTTACTGCTGAACTAGAGAGAGTGGAAAAACACATTTGAACTTGAGAACATATCTGAATTTTGATAGGAATGGTTGGACTTGATGATCCGGTGGGTCTCTTGCAACCTAGTGATTCTATGAAATAATATAGGTGTTGTTTCATAAGCTGGATGCCACACTCTTATCACAAGACAAAGGGATCACATAGAAAAGCTTCTGAGCACTCTAGTACAAGGCAACCTGTGTCCTCATCTTGCCCACATCGACAAGACAAAAGAACAAACAGTACATGAAGTAGTCATGTCATTTAATGCAGTACTGGAAGATACTCAGATTACCAAATGCAGTATGATGTGTCACAGACAAAACAATATAAAGCAGTTAATATTGCACACAGTAATTTATCTAGTATCTGCAACCACATAACTTCATTTTCTGGTAACTGTTGTACATACCCCAGGTTTGGAATCCTCTCAGCCATTCCAGTTATGCCAGCAATTATGTTGCAATGGGAGATCATAACTCCTTTGGGAACTCCTGTGGATCCACTTGTGTACATGATCACTGCAATATCCGAGGGCACAGGCCTGGCCTGCTGCCTGTTTCCTGCAATTTTGTTTAAGAAAGAGAATGCATAAAGTGTGGACAGCCTATTGGACTGGGAGATCTGATACACTAACATATTTCAGCAGTCATATGAGCTTTTCTTAAGAGCAATTTACTTTTATGAAAGCCAAAATAAAAAAAAGAACACCCACACCCCAAAAATCCAACCATAACCAAACCAAAAAAACTCACAGATTGTGTTTAAAGAAAAAGTTGATGATAAAACTTTAATCACTGCAGAATTTGTTCGAGATCTACAATTTCCCCAAGTTTACTCAACAGAGTCAAAGCAGGACAACACATGAGATGATCCAAACAGAAAGAAAAGACAATCTACCAGCGTCTGCCTTGGCCCCCATTGCTTGCACAGAAGCCATCGTGTGAACAATGACACCCTTGGGAAACTCTGACCACATTGTTGGTTTGCCATCCACTGTGATGATGTGTCGCAACAATGGAACTTGAGAAACAATTTCCTATGGAAATTAACATAAATTCAGAAATTAAATATGAGATTTGTGCCAACAAGAAGAAAAAAAAAATCTATCTACTATATCCACTTAAAAAAAAAAAATCAGAGGATAAACTTGCCTAGCTTAAATAGCTGCCAAGCTTGACACTTTCCACATTTACATTCACAGGACTAACTGAACTTCCCACTTACAAGTCCAAAAGATTTTCTAACCATTTACTGAGCTGAGTAAAGAAGAAGAGTAAGACTTGTAGAGATACCAGACTTCCCAATCTCACAGAACGCATGAGAAGAAAAGGACCTAGGCAGCTGGCAACACTGAGCTCACAGTCATTCTTATGTTGCTCCTTGACTACTGTGCCATTTAAAATAGCAAAAATACAGAAAATTTCGTTGAGCACCAGATTATCACTTCAAAATAAATGTAAGTTCTAAAACAATTATCAGTGTCCTGGTGGAAGAGGGAGTGATAATCATCCTGAGCAGAAGAAATTCATTCTCCTACTGCAAGCAAAATTAAATTCCAGTAATTTAAAAGAAAAAATTTTAGGGAAATTCCCATTCAAACTTCAGATACAGCATTTGGTTTTTAAATAAAACCATTCCCTTATGTGATGTGTTGAGTACCCTCAAAATTCATCCTGATGAAGCTTATGCAGATTAATTGTTCTGCCTGTGTTTTCCATGTGGGTCAGTAAGTCAAAAAGTTTTTTGATTATTCTAAGGTTTAACAAGCTCTCTCCAGCACCAGAAAACAGCTCGAACTCTTTGAGCACCTATCTTTACATTTATGAGCCATTCCCTGCTGGAAAAAAAGTTGATAATGATTCAGGAGGATGATGCCATTTAGCTGTTCATATACAGCTTATACATGTCTCTGTTCTTCCCATTTGCTTCAACTGTTAAATTTATAGGCACTAAATCCACCTAGAAACCAGAGCAGTTCCTATAAAGGTGTTGATTCAGGCAGCACTGCAGCACAAATGGCTCATCCTGTTTTCCAGTCACTGAGGAGCCTAAATCCCACCGATTAATGTTTTCTTCAGTACATGAAGACAGATATATAAATCTTATTCCAAAAGAAGCATATGCCCTATATAAAAAGGCAATAAATGATCTTTCTCTACAGGGGAACCAGGCCATTTTAACAATAATGAGCAGATATAGTGGAAAAAGAGAGAGAAAAAACAGTCTTCTAACCTTCAATTTTGTTTGCATCAGTTCTTTACTGGTAATGATGGTGGTCACCTCTGTTTCGTTGAGCCCATGTACAATCGCTGGGCCCCCCAGCGTGGCATACAGAGTCACAACTGGAATAGAAAACAGAGGGGAAAACCCCAAATCTTTATTTTACGCTTTCAAGTACAGTATACAACAAAAGGCTGAGATAAGCCTACTCTAAGTTAGGGAAAACTTTAAAAATGTTTGTCAGCTAATATAAAGATGGTATAGTTTTGTGCTTTAAAGAATACACATTATATGGATTTAAATACACAATAATTTTCAGTTACTTACAGAAGGAATAAGGAACAACCTCTGTCTCTGGGATCATTTACTGTTTCGACCGTTTTTCAGGGTCTAGCCAGAGATATTCTAGACATACTCTTTTACCTCCATAGCTTTTACCATTTTAGAAGCAGGTATCTGTCTGCAGTTTAACGTGCTGTTTAACAGTCCTCTTGCACACAGAAAAGAAATGGCTTTCATTTACGTGACTTCTTTCAAAATTCATGTGCTTAGTTACCAGCCTTTTGCAACTGACTGCTAATAAGAAAGGACTGTAATGTTGTAATAGATGTCATCAGCAGATTTAAGTCTCACAGTCAGTAATAAATCTGCGACTATCACGTTCTCCCATCTCTTTAAAACAACATAACAAAGGTTTAGTCACCACAGTCATTAGACATCAAAACAACACTGAGAGAATATTAAACAGCAAGGAAAGAAAAATTGACTATTTTAAAATCACTTTCCTGTATTTAAGTACAGTTCATTATCAGAGTGTTAAACCACAATTATTTCATATCAACAACTTAAACATATTTAAGTTCCTGACATGGCAACCGTATGAGAAAAGAAAAAAAGCAGCTTAAAAAGGTAGAGGTATTGCTTTCAAAAAAATAATCCTTTCCTACTTTCCTAAGGTGAGGAAACCATTCTAAGGTCAATTAACACAATCATTAATAACTAATTATCTGAATTTCTTTAACATTTCAGGCAGGGTTCAGTTGAATATTTGAACAACACAATTACTAAAACCAGACAGTCCACTGCATGGCAGGGCTGTAACCATGCCACATTCACCACAGTAAATATGAAAAATACAAATAGAATAAAATCAAACTCTGTTGTATTCCAAGAGTTGAAATCCAGGGAGTTACTGATCCACTGCAGCATGCTAAGGAAGAGCTCAAAAGCAGTTTTCTTACTCAGAAAAGTAAATAGTTGACCTCTACTTATTTTTTCCCTTGTTAAAACAGTCCATCATAGTTCAGAACTGTTGCAGGGCAAACGCACATGCACTGTGTTTTCTTTAATTTGGTGGGAGCCGAGTCCAGAAGAGTGCCTCTCCTCGTTCCCACGAGCTCTCCCTACTTACGGCAGTGACCCCTGTTACATAAACAGCAAGCAGAAATCCAGTTTCCCCAGGCCAGCAAGCACAACCAAAATGACACTGCCTGGAGAGAAAAGGAGAATCTCTGCAACAGCCATTTATGTAGTTATCTACTCATCTACAGATCAGTGCATCAAGGACAAATGGCAGTTCTGTGACAGAGCCAGACAAAGCTACATCATTTATATGATGATGTACAGACATCACAGAGAGAAAAACACAGAGTAAGGACTCTGGTCTGAAATTCTCACTTCTCCACATTGGCACTTAAAACTTTTCCAGGCAAATCTGAAAAATGTAAATAACGTCTTTTCCTTTCCTTTTCACACTGGGAAGGGGTTGACTTTTGTGTTCATCCTTACACATGCAATAGCATGAATGAGCCTTGATAGATAGGTGGCTCTGCAAGTCCAACAAACAAAAATCGTAACACCACTCAGTCTGCCAGCTTACAGACAAGAACAATGCCTTGCCCTAAAGAAATAAAATGCAACTTTTGACATTTATTTCAATGCAACAAAAACTTAACTGAGTGTTTCAGCACCCATCACATCTAACAAGTAAAAAACAAATTACACCTTTATAGGCTTCAGTCAAATGAATTCTGACAAAACCACTTTTGCCCAAGTTTCAGGAAGGTGTGATTGAAAAAAGAAACAGTATCTTTCCTGATTATTTCATTATCTGGTTATACGCTCAGGTGTTTCATCTGCCCACACTGGTGAAGAGCTCTTCACACAGTTGAAGAGGAGATATTTTAGAAAAATATCTGCTATCATGTTAGCACTTCTTTTTGAACTAGCATCCCCACTCTTATCTCCTGCAAACACAAGGCTTGGATAGCATCAAACAATGTAAGTTTACAATCAAGCAAGTATTTAATCACAAACCCATTTGCTTGTATGAGTAATCCATAACAAAACAAAAACTACTTTCCCCACCTTAACTCTGCAGTACAAAGGGCATTCTCTCCAATTCTAGGTATGAGGCAGGTGAACCTGCTCTCTCAGTATCAGCTCTGGGCATTAACCATCAGATTTAACACATCTCACATTTGGAAAGAATGTCACAACCCCACCACAGCAGTTCACTGTTATGAAAATCAGATTAGCATTTTTTCAGTTTACAAGTCATTTAGCAGTATCTTGCCACACTACTTCAACATCATCTGAAAATTGTAACTTATCCAGCAAAGCAACTACGTGAACGCTGCATGGTATCATCATCTGCCAACACACAAGTCAGCCAAGTTCATGTAAGATGACATACAGCTTAGATGCTAAATACCACGTCAGACAGTGTGCTGAAGCACGTCTCAGTAAAGGAATTGAAAACATTAATTCAACAAAACAAGAAACACACGCATACCACTGGACACATGACACCCTCCACTAGCTCAGATTTTTTTTTTCCTCTTCAAATTACAAAATCTTCCTAGGATTTGTAAGTGTACTTCACTTAGAGAAAATAATTGATACAAGCCTTTGCATTTTATTCCCAAGACAGTCAGTAGGAATCCAACAGATCCCAAAAGTGATAGAAGAGAACCGACACTGTATTAGGAGACACATACTTTAAAAGTAACATAGGTGATTCATCCAAGAACAGCCTGTGTAGATCTCTGCTTTGGCAGGCAAGTTTGAAGCAGTCACTCGCTGAAGAAAGGACCAAAAAGATCAAAGAATTTAGGCTGGAAGACACCTGGGAAGACCCCTTTCACAAAACAGTTCATTACAGCAGAGTGCTCAGGGCCGTGGCCAATCCAGTGGTAAGTATCTCCAAAGATAGAGATTTCACAACCATTCCAAGCTCCTGTTCTGGCATTTAAGCACCCTCACAATGAGGATGTTTGTCATAACATCTAATCAAATTTTCCGATGTTTCAACTCACACCAGTCTTAACAAAATACACCTCTGCATAGAGTCCGGCCTTTATCCTTTCACTACACTCCCCTTAGATAGTTTTAGATAGTAACAACATCTCAACTCACTCATCTTAATGCTGCACAGACCCCAGTCTATCAGCCCCTTCTTGTATGTCACGTTCTCCAACCATTTCAGTGTCTTGGCAGCCCTCCACTGGACTCAATCCAGTATGTGAAGGATATTTTTTCTAATAGGAAGCCCAAAACTGAGTACAGTATCACAGAATCACAGAACAACCAGGTTGGAAGGGACCCATCGGATCTTCTAGTCCAACCATTCCTATCAAACGCTAAACCAAGTCCCTCAAGACCTCATCCGCCCGTGTCTTAAACACCTCCAGGGAAGGTGACTCAACCACCTCCCTGGGCAGCCTGTTCCAATACCCAATGACCCTCTGTGTGAAAAACCTCCTCCTAATCTCCAGCCTAAATCTACCCTGGCGGAGCTTGAGGCCATTCCCTCTCGTCCTGTCCCCTGGCACTTGGGAGAAGAGGCCAGCACCCTCCTCTCCACAACCACCTTTCAGGTACTTGTAGAGAGTAATGAGGTCTCCTCTCAGCCTCCTCTTCTCCAGGCTAAACAACCCCAGCTCTCTCAGCCGCTCCTCATAGGGTCTGTTCTCCAGCCCCTTCACCAGCCTCATCGCTCTTCTCTGGACTTGCTCCAGAGCCTCAACATCCTTCTTGTGCTGAGGGGCCCAGAACTGAACACGGGATTCAAGGAGCGGCCTCACCACTGCTGAATACAGAGGGAGAATCACCTCCCTGCACCTGCTGGTCACACCGTTTCTGATACAAGCCAGGATGCCATTGGCCTTCTTGGCCACCTGGGCACACTGCTGGCTCATGTCCAGTCGGCTGTTGACCAACACCCCCAGGTCCCTCTCCTCCTGGCAGTTTTCCAGCCAGGCTTCTCCCAGTCTGTAGCTTTGCTTAGGGTTGTTGTGTCCCAAGTGCAGGGCCTGGCATTTGGCCGTGTTAAACCTCATGCCGTTGCACACTGCCCAGCGGTCCAGCCTGTCCAGATCCCTTTGCAAAGCCTCCCTACCCTCCAGCAGATCGACACTTGCACACAGCTTCGTGTCATCTGCAAACTTGCTAAGGGTACCCTCAATGCCCTCATCCAGGTCATTGATGAAGACATTGAACAGGACTGGACCTAGCACTGAGCCCTGGGGGACACCACTTGTCACTGGCCTCCAGCTGGACTTAACACCATTTACCACCACTCTCTGGGCCTGGCCATCCAGCCAGTTTTCTACCCAGGAGAGTGTGTGTCTGTCCAGGCCAGAGGCTGACAGTTTCCCCAGCAGTACTCTAGATGTGGTGTCATCAGCATTCAAACGGAGGAGAAGGACAGCTTCCCTGGACCTACCTGCCATGTTCGTGTTAGTACCACCCAGGATGCAGCTGGCCTCGTTCACAAGAAGGCACTGTATACTCATGGTTGACTCACTATCCCCCAAGACTCCTGGTCCTTTTCTAACGAAGCTGTTCTCTATCCAGTGCCCCCCACCCTATTCTGGCACATGAGGTTATTCCAATCCACACAGAGGAATTTGTAATTGCCTTTGTTGAACTCCATGAGATTCCCAACAACCCACCTTTCCCACTGACAGGTCCCTCTGAACATCAGCCCAGCCCTCCAGTGTACTGGCTGCTCCCACCAACTCGCTACAGGTTGTGATCTGATATGTTTTGTCCCGTGATCCAGATCTTCAATAAGGACATTAAACAGTAATGGACACTGTATCAGTCCCTGAGGGCTCACAGCTAACTTTGTCCTGCTGATCACAATCCTTTCAAACAATGGACTAACGAATTTTCCATCCATCTTAAAAGCTACTTATCCAGTTTCTGTCTAAATGTCTGTGTGCAGAGATGCCACGGGAGGTCATGCTAGAGGCCTTGCTAAAGTCACAGTACATAACACCCACTATCTCCTTGTCTGCACACATCACACAAGGCAAGCAGGCTACCCTTAAAACTGAGGATATTAATACAGTGTAAGTGCACATACAAAATAATCACATTGACCCAGAGTAAAGACTTATTTAAATGAAAACTGCTATATTCATATTCTCAAACTGAAACAGATTGTGCTTAGAGCAGAGAAGGACAATCTAAGATACAATTTTCTTCTTTGACTTGCTTCCAAAATCTGAAAAAAGTCTAATTGATAAACAGCTTTAGCGTAGGTAGGTAGTGAACCAGGCATTTCTGTACATGTGGCTTTTACAACTCATCTCTTATTGAAGGAGGGTAAATGTGTTATGAGAGAAAAAGCCAATGCCTGTGAGAAACAGCAGTTTTTAGAGTGTCCTGTAGAAAAACAAGAAATGTCCCTCTTGAGAACATCACAGCACCCAGCCAGTCTGGGCTTACAGTCAAGTGAATGACACGTTGAGGAGCATTGATGAAAGAGACATTTGAAAACAATTCCAATACCAAGTTGAGATCAGCACTCAATAGGTTTCTCAGAAAGAGGAAACAGGCTTAGAGCTCCTTTGCGTATCCTTGTGCGTAGGCTCAGACTAGGTTAGGGTATACAGCAGGCTTTCCACTGTGGCAGAGACGTACCGCAGACAGTCATGGCCCTCTACATGCCTCGAGTAAAAGGGGAAAAGACTTGGACCTGCATTTGTCTCTGCCCTGTGCTGTGGAGCTGCACAAGGACACCTCCAGTCTGTCCTATTCT
Source organism: Coccyzus lansbergi (assembly GCA_033558105.1). Classification (NCBI taxonomy): domain Eukaryota; kingdom Metazoa; phylum Chordata; class Aves; order Cuculiformes; family Coccyzidae; genus Coccyzus; species Coccyzus lansbergi. The sequence goes on along the minus strand of JAUMJK010000342.1, from coordinate 195,223 downwards.
GCCACTCCCCTAAGGCACATCCAACAGAGCCTGCAACTGCCCAGTTCACATATCCTGCAAAGAAAGCACTTTTTTCTCCTTACGCAGACTCAGCTCTGCCCCAACACAGCAGTTTCCAGAATAAAAGAGCAGAAAACTAAAGCATAAGCAACTAGGAATTACAGAATGGCACTAGAACTGTCATCAAACAGAAAAGCCCAAAAAGACACTTCTCTTATGGTCACTCCATGAAAAAAAGGAGAGGTCAGGGAAGTTAGTCTCAGCCTGGTGCCTAAGTTAAGAATCCAGTTACTGTACTATTCAACCGGATACTTCGAATAAGAGTGAAACTGACTTACTTATAGTCAGCGAAATTCAGTGAAACTGAATTACTTATAGTTCGGTAAAGGAGTTACTAAGCAAGTTTTTAAACCAAAAGAACTGTCCAAAACAAGTTCAGGACTTCCTCATTCCTCTTCACTTTTTAAAGATAAAAGTACAATAAAACAACCAAAATCAAAATAGAAAAGTTGACAAAATACCCAGCTAAAACAGAAGTTGCAGGCACAGATAAAGGTTTGACGTCAACTCCTGAAACAGAGTCAATGAATTCATGTGTGATTTCTGTTTGTTTGCTTTTAGAAACTTGGGAATCTGTACTGATTTGAGATTAAAAGAAAATAAACCTCTCACAAATTCATTGAGCAACAGTTACTTACTGAAAGCATACTCCAGCTGTGAACAAATATATGGTTCTTCATTCAGTAAGGCACGATGCTACAGTGCATAGTCTCTACTTTAGATGGTATTTTTTATTTGTGGTTTTAATTACTCCATATAAGCTTTATACAAATTTTTCTTAGCGTGTAAAGTGAAGTAATAAAAAGGCATGTTTTCAGACTGTGTTGTAAGATAACAAGACAAACATTTTAGGGAAAATGTGTACTTACGCTGGTAGTTACACATGAAGCAGGCCTGCGCTGCTATCATCCACTCAGCTCTAGTCTCACAGAAGATAGCAATGTTAGTCTTTGGTTGCTGACCCAATACTGCTAAGCCATTCCCAAAATTAACAGCTTTAATGTATACATCTTCATACGAAAGCCAGGTGTACTTGCCAAGGATGACCTAATGAAAATAATAAATCCCATTTAGAAAAAGAAAAAACTCAATGCATGCCCTACTAAGTCTTTACACACATGAAGAAACCACAGCTGTTTGTAGTAAAACTTGCTTATACTCTAAAAGCAGCTTATTCAAGATAATGAATATTCTTGCCAAAAACTAGAGGGACTGTGGAAGCTGCAACACAAATAGTGCAACAGCTCCATGCATGTTATCACCTCACTGTTTCCACATCAGGAAAGCACACGATTCCCACTGTATTTCATAGCTTCAGAAGCCTCCAAAAGGCCATAGTTATCTCACCCATACATCTTTTGATTTTTCACAAGGGCCTGTTTTATTTTAAACCAAGAGTGCCAAGACGTAGGTCAGTACAATACATATACTTTATTTGCTTTCTTGGATATCTGGGCTGCGATTCTCCTACACAACAGGATACTAAGTGTTTGTTCTTGTAAAAAAACTCACCAAACAGGGAAACTGGAATGCAGGTAGCAGTTTGTCAATGAGTCCTCAGTCAGAAACTGTGAAATCCTCTTCCCTTTTTTTGTTGCGAAACAAAAGTCAGGGGGAAGAGGAGTAAATTTTTTTGCCTTTTTTACTACTAAAAGCAGGACAGACTGGACTGGGATTTACTGGCAGATCTCAGTACTGAAAAATCATGTGGAACAAGCTAAGCAATCTCACTTGTCTTCAGATGGGAAAGCTGGTGAACAGAAAATTTAGCTTCAATTTCCAGATCACTGTCATAGACTTCTATGCACACACACCTTAGAGCACTAGTTTCTCCCCAAGTGATAGGTTATTTCTTTGATGATAATCTATACATTTTCATATACAGTTATATTACAAAGACATTTTGCACTGAAAAACCAGGCTCAGATTATTATACCTCACCTGTCCAGTTATAGAGGTACCCAAACAATTTTGAACACTGATTCTTATTAGTCAAATATTTCCAACATTTCCTTAGTTGTACAGCATTAGCACTGAATGCAGGCAAATGATAACAAAGAAAACTTAGAAAAGCAAATTCCTCCCTCCATTCTGTTTTCCAGATTTCATTTCTCAACTTAAGCTGAATTTCAAACTTGTGGGCTGTAAAATCTAACTATATTTTGGCACACAGCTACATTTCTAATGAGCCTATTCCCACATTCACCCCTTTAATAAAACTAATATTAAAATCTGACTCAAAATCTAATACAGAGCTACAACGTAATACATTTATCCGAAGATTGTTCTCAAGCTGCAGCAGTTTATTGCTGGGTAACCAGGATGTACCCACCACAACCTTGCTGCATCTTGCTCATTAACTTACTTGCTGTGCGGGACAAGACTTTTTAACTCAGGACAGGCATAGACACAGCTTCTTGGAAACTCCACAAATGTATTCATGGGTAAATAGAATTTATCAAAGCAAAAAACCAAAACTTTCAACAATAATGGTCAGCAGAGGTCCAAGTGGCCAAGAAGATCAATGGCATCATGGTCTGGATCAGAAACCGGTTGGCCAGCACGAGCAGGGAAGGGAGGGATTGTGCCCCTGTACTCAGCATTGGTGAAGCTGTACCTCGAATCCTGAATTCAGTTTTGGGCCCCTCAGTAGAACACTGAGGGGTCGGAGAATGTCTAGAAAAGAAGAACAGAGCTAGGAAAGGAGCTGAAGAACAAGTGTTATGAGAGGAGTCTGAGGGAACTGGAGTTTCCCTCAGAGGGAGGTTGAGGGCAGACTTTATTGCTCTCTACAACTGACTGAAAGGAGATTGTAGCGAGGTGGACATTGGTATCTCCTCCCAAGTGGCAAGTGATAGGATGAGAGGAGATGGCCTCAAGTTGCACCAGGGCAGGTTCAGATTAGACATAGTGAATAATTTCTTCACTGAACAGGTTACCAGGCAGTGCCAGAGGCTACCTAGGGAGGTGGTCAAGTCCCCATCCCTGCAGGTGTTTAAAAGATGGGTAGATGAAGTGCTCAGGAATGTTTTAATAGTGGACAGGGACAGCTGGACTTTATGATCTCAAAGGTCTTTTCCAACCAAATAATTCTATAACAATACTTGGCAGTTTCGCCAGAAAAATAAAAACATTACTAACAAATATCTGCTTAGGTTTTCCTGTCCTATTGACAGAAACTCAGTTTTGTTACCCAATACAGTGTTTCAGAGTCAAAAACCTTCCTCTAGAAGAAGGATCCCATCGAATCTCCCAGCTGCAGGTAAGAGTGCAGCAGAACTGCTGCCAAACTGCATCTGTGGCACCCTGGGGCTCACATGCTACCCTACACTCACAGCTACAGCCCCTTGAGAAGAAGGACCTGGGAGTTCCTTTCAGCTTCCACACATCAAGATATTTCCAGTGTGGAAAACTTGTCCTGCTTCCAAAGAAAATACTGTACCTCTTCCTATCCATCCAAATTTCAGTAACTGCTAATTTTAAATCCCATTTGGGACACTTCCTGCCTCCCCAACCCCACAGTATTTTTGGCAGACTTGGAATTCTTGACAAGCCCATCAGTTGAAAGCTGACAGAAAAGAATGAGGCAATGGGCCTTTCCACTCTTATACTTGGACACTGCCTCAGAGATGATGCTGCTCACAAATAATTAGGCTAAGAAACACAACCAGACTCTTGTTGCTGTTTCTGGTAAGTTGGTCAATCCATAAATGAACAGGTTTTGGCAATCTCCACCATTTACTATGTAACTCATTGAAGTCAAAATAAAGTGTCATAGAAAGGTCAAAAATCGATCTTTCTGAATAACACCTCTAATTCTGATTCCCCTCTTTTTTATTCTCTTAAATAATTTATCCTTGCTGCTTAAACAATCTCAATATAAAGTAGTAAAAGAAGGCCTTATTGGTGCTTTCCTCTCTTAAGAGGTTAGAAAACACATAGAAAGGATATACAGCACTGTTATACTTATCTATATATAGGAATATGGTTACATTTCTGAATACCACTAACGTGTGAAAACAGATGAGAAGACCCTTTTCAATGCAGCTATTATGAGTTTTACTTTTCCTACATCCTTTCATATATTAAATTCCCATGCTCCTCTCCTCCCCATGCCTAGTGTTTTTTCTCCATTCCCTCATAATGACACATTAACAGACTGCCTCTGTATATCACCTTCTGCATTTCCCAGTATGCTGCTTTTGCAGGACATGGAGCAGGTTATGGTTTCCTCTGTATATCACCTTCTGCATTTCCCAGTATGCTGCTTTTGCAGGACATGGAGCAGGTTATGGTTTCTCTCATCCTTCGTTATGTTTGTGCATGTCTCCCAGTCCATCTCCCTTCTTGGCCCTTCCCGTGGTAGCCTATTGCTAATATTCTCCAATGCTCCTACTGTAAATAGTTGTTAAGACTGATTTTAAGTGCCATAATCTATTTTAAATGTTCAATTTTACAACTTTCAGAACTTATTTCTGCTAGATAACTACTGATATAGGTAAAGGAAGAAATTGTAAAAGAGATAACAAGAGAAGAGCTGAAGAAGTTAACATTATAGAGAACAGATCAAACAGACACATAAAACCAAACACTAAATCAGAAGAGACAGCACCTCTAAATGTTCTTTGAAATACTATATTAAATAGAAAAATGCTGCCCTCTAGTGTACCACCTCTTCAACATACTTAAGTTATTCAAATATTAGAGTTATCCATTTAATGTATTGGAAATACTATTTAATGAGTGTTGTATTAATATTTGGAAAAGCTGCATATTTGAACATTTCTTTCATCTGGATTCTCGGGCAATCATATTTAAACTTTTAGCGTGAAGGTGTCATAAAATGTTCTCAGAAAAGCTACAGGAACATATAGAATCATTAACCTACCAGATCTCAGTTACCTTTCAAAGTCTTCCTAAAATTAGCTTATAAGGCTTGAATAACAATCTACAATTTGGAAACCAGTGATCATCAATTAAGTATATTTCCTTGCAGAAAGTACATTAAAATAATACAAAGGAGGTTATTTGTAATGCCCATTTTTGGCCTTTTTCACATGAAAACATGAATTGTGGGTGAACACCTCTGAAAAAACATATCCTAAATTATAATTTACATAGCGACCTATATTTTTCAACATCATAAGCAATTCTTTCACTGCTCGATGCCTTGGCAAAACAAAAATCTTCCTGCAACTTCCCAGAAAGTCTCAGTATCAGCTACTGCGCCTAAAATTTTGATTCCCAAGTGCTGGCCCATACACTTACTGTTTCACATACATCTCACAGGCTTCAGAAGCCATCACTTCCCACTTCCCAAACCATGTTTAGTTCTCCCCACTGTGCCCTATTTATTATTGTTTACATTAATTCTGTTCTTTGTTACAAACCCTTCTCAAAACAGAACAAAAGAAACAATTTCCAAAACAAACAAAAGACCTGACCCACTCCACAGGGAGGTCTGCTGCCTGCCAGGGGCATCAGGGATGGAAGTAGCTGGGAAACTCCCTTCCCTGATCCATGAGACGGACTACTACCCTCTGGTAGTAGTCCAGACAGGTAATGATGGCCTAGCACACAGAAAAGCTAAGGACATCAAAAAAGACTTCAGGGCCCTTGAGAAGATGATGGAGGGCTCTGGGGCACAGGTGGTGTTCTGCTCCATCCCCAGGCTACATGGAGTGGACCTGCAGATTACTAAGAAGGACTCGATTAATGCCTGACTCCGAATGTGGTGTGAGGAAAAGGGCTTTGGGTTCTTTGATCATGGGGTGGTTCGTGCACCCCCTGACACGGATGCAAAGGTTGAGGCACGTGGGTCTCTTCCCGGGGCTAAAGCCCTTGCTAAAAACTTAGCTAAGCTCATAAATGGAGCTTTAAACTAGATGGGAAGGGGGAGGGGATTGAGTCCAGGCTAGGCAAGTGCGTGCCTGGATGTGGGCCACTAGAGTTTAGGAGGGGGCGTGCTGGTGAGGACCACCAGCACATCACCGCACAGGAAGTGGGGGAGAATGCACCCTGGATCAGCAAGGGAGATATAAGTATTCTGGTACCAGCTACTCCAGTTAACAGGCGACTGGGAACAAGCACTGTCCCCTCTAAGAGGGCTGAAGCCTCGGCTACTCAGCTGAAGTGCATTTACACCAATGCACGCAGCATGGGGAATAAGTTGGAAGAGCTGGAAGCCGTGTAGGGCAAGGAGCCTATGATGTTGTTGCCATCACGGAAACGTGGTGGGATGACTGATATAACTGGAGTACAGTTTTGGTGGGATATAAACTCTTCAGGAGGGATAGAAAGGGTAGGAGAGGAGGTGGAGTAGCCCTCTTTGTAAGGGAGGACTTGGACACCTCTGAGATGGACTGCCATGATGAGGAGATTGAGTGCCTGTGGGTTAAGATCAAGGGAGCCCATAAGAAGGGAGATTTTGTGATGGGAGTCTGTTACAGGCCACCCAGCCAAGGAGAAGCAGCTGATGAGCTCTTCTTTAAACAGCTGGGGTCAATCTCCAAGTAAATGCCTCTTGTCCTTGTGGGAGACTTCAATCTCCCTGATATCTGCTGGGAGTACAATACAGCAGAAAGGAAGCAGTCTAGGAGGTTCCTCGAGTGCGTGGAAGACAACTTCCTTGCACAGCTGGTGAATGAACCTACGAGGGAAGGTGCCCTCCTTGACTTAGTGTTTGTCAACAGACAGGGCCTTGTGGGGGATGTGACAGTAGGGGGTCACCTAGGACTTAGTGATCATGAGATGATAGGGTTTTCTGTTCTAAGCCAAGTGAAGAGGGTGCTAAGCAGGACAGTAGCATTAAATTTCCAGAGGGCAGACTTCGAACTCTTCAGAAGGCTGATTGGCAAAGTCTCCTGGGAGACAGTACTTGAGGGCAAGGGAGCCCATGAGGGCAGGGAGCTCTTCAAAAAGGAGATCCTAGCAGCTCAGGAGAAAGCTATCCCTGTGTTCTGGAAAAAAGGCTGGCAGGGGAAAAAACAGCTTGGTTGAGTAGAGAAATCTTGAGTGACATTAGGAAAAAAAGGAATACTTATATGCTCTGGAAGAGGGGACAGGCCTCTTGGATGGACTACAGGAGGGAAGCGAGGCTGTGAAGGGAAAAAAGTCAGAGGGGCTAAGGCTCAACTAGGGATCAGATTGGCTAAGTCTGTAAAAGACAACAAAAAATCTTTCTATAAATATATAAACAATAAAAGGAGGACAAGGGAGACCATACAGTACCTTTTGGACACAGAGGGAACAACAGTGACAGGGGATGAGGAGAAGGCTGAGGTACATAATGCCTTCTTTGCCTCAGTCTTTAACTGTAAAGAATGCTGTTCCCTCTTTGTAGAAACCCCGGAAACAGAGGAGTAATACGAGGCTCCCATAGTCCATGAGGAGGAGGTCAGAGCCCTGCTTGGCCAACTGGACACCCACAAGTCTATGGGGCCAGATGGGATACATCCTAGGGTTTTGAAGGAGATGGCAGATGTATTGGCCAAACCCCTTTCCATCATCTTCCAGCAGGCCTGGAAGACTGGGGAGGTTACACTGGACTGGAGGCTGGCTGATGTAGTGCCCTTTCACAAGAAGGGTTGCAGGGAGGATCTGGGGAACTACAGGTCGGTCAGTCTGACCTCAGTGCCAGAGAAAGTCATGGAACAGGTGATCCTGAGTGCTATCATGAAGCACATGCAAGAGAACTGGGTGATCAGGCCCAGTCAACATGGGTTTACCAAAGGCAGGTCCTGCCAAACCAACCTGATCGCCTTCTATGACAAAGTGACTCGGCTACTGGATGAGGGAAAGGCTGTGGATGTGGTCTTCCTGGACTTCAGTAAAGCCTTTGACACAGTTTCTCACAGCATTCTGCTACGGAAACTGTCAGCCTCTGGACTGGACAGGCGTACACTCTCCTGGGTAGAAAACTGGTTGGATGGCCAGGCCCAGACAGTGGTGGTAAACGGTGTTAAGTCCAGCTGTAGGCCAGTGACAAGTGGAGTTCCCCAGGGCTCAGTGCTAGGTCCAGCCCTGTTCAATGTCTTCATCAATGACATGGACGAAGGCATTGAGGGTACCCTTAGCAAATTTGCAGATGACACTAAGCTGTGTGGAAGTGTCGATCTGCTGGAGGGTAGGGAGGCTCTGCAAGGGGACCTAAACAGTCTGGACCGCTGGGCAGTGTCCAATGGCATGAGGTTTAACACACCCAAATGCCGGCTCCTGCACTTGGGACACAACAACCCTATGCAGAGCTGCAGACTGGGAGAAGCCTGGCTGAAAAACTGCCAGGAGGAGAGGGACCTGGGAGTGTTGGTCGACAGCTGACTGAACATGAGCTAGCAGTGTGCTCAGGAGGCCAAGAAGGCCAATGGCATCCTGGCTTGTATCAGAAACGGTGTGACCAGCAGGTGCAGGGAGGTGATTCTCCCTCTGTACTCTGCACTGGTGAGGCTGCTCCTTGAATCCCGTGTTCAGTTCTGGGCCCCTCAGCACAAGAAGGATGTTGAGGCTCTGGAGCAAGTCCAGAGAAGAGCGATGAAGGCACTGGAGAACAGGTTCTATAAGGAGCAGCTGAGAGAGTTGGGGTTGTTTAGCCTGGAGAAGAGGAGGCTGAGAGGAGACCTCATTGTTCTCTACAACTACCTGAAAGGAGGTTGTAGAGAGGAGGGAGCTGGCCTCTTCTCCCAAGTGACAGGGAACAGGACAAGAGGGAATAGCCCTAAGCTCTGCCAGGGGAGATTTAGGCTGGAGATTAGGAGGAAGTTTTTCACACAGAGGGTCACTGGGCATTGGAATAGGCTGCCCAGGGAGGTGGTTGCTTCACCTTCCCTGGAGGTGTTTAAGGCACGGGTGGATGAGGTATTGAGGGACTTGGTTTATGTGTTTGATAGGAATGGTTGGACTCGATGATCCGATGAGTCCCTTCCAACCTGGTTGTTCTATGATTCTATGAAAAGATCATAAAAAAAGAAAAACCAACATACACAAAAGCAAGCACTTAATAACTTAACCTATAACTAAACTGACAAAATAATCACCCAGTATAATAAAGTTCATCTTTTGGGTATCATAAAACTTAAGCTCTTCTTAAATTATTTTTTCCAATTAATCACACCTCGATTAGTGAAATATTTTCACCATTACTTTATCCTGACTTAAATACACATTTTATGAAATTAATAGTAGGCATGCCCACCAATCCATGGATTAAAAGGACCCTATAGAAAAAAAACCAGAAAGATTAACTACATTTTAAATACCATAAAATGCAACCAAGTAAGCAGAAGTAAGTATGTTTATTTTATTAACATCCATGAATTTCTGCAACTTTGGCAACTACACAGGAATAAATCTTTTTAACAATACAAAAATTTTAAAAAACTAGATTATCTGGGATACCATTGTTCTCAGAATAAATAACTGTAGTATCTTATCTTTAAAATGTTGAATATCTAGCTTTAAATAATTATAGTTATAATTGTGAGCACACAGTTATGCTAAGAATCAGAAGCCTAATATTTACTTTGAGGTATATATTTACCCCATTATCAACTCACCAGTCAGGCTAATCTAGACCACTGCAATCTGCACAGAGGCACATATACAAACAGGTAATGCAATTCAGTGCACAGACCCATCATCTACATTCAGATCTGCCCCTGACTTGCAGCTGACTGCAGAAAAATGTATCAGTCATTACCCACCACTGTGTTTAACTTCTGAAAGAGAAGACAGAGTTAACAAATTAGGCCGCTCTTGAGAGGTATAGAAATTGCAGGGTTTCTATCCAAAAAATTCAAGTTGCCATGCACCTTTTTTAAAAGTTGCACCAAATAAACCTCAACAAGTTGACTTTGCTAAAGGGATCCAGGCAGTAAAAAGACTCAAGTTATGAAAGACAAAAAAGACAGAAAAATAACCTTGATATTCACAAACAAACTTGTGAAATTTTCCTATTTTCCTTACTTGCTAAAATATGTGAGGAGGTGTTGAGAAAATGCTCCTTCACAGAAACAAACTAAATGCAGACTTAGGCGATTATCACAAAACCATAGAATGGTTTGAGTTGAGGGGACCTTATAGCCCATCCAGTTCCAACCCCCTGCCCTGGGCAGGGACACCTCCCTACCAGCCACGAGGCTGCTCATTCCATCCAGCTTGAACACCTCCAGGGATGCGGCAGCCACACCTTCTCTGGGCAATCTGTGTCAGGGCCTCCCCACCCTCATCATGAAGAATTTCTTCCTAATGTCTAATCTAAATCTTTCCAATTTAAAGCCATTCCTTCTTCTCCTATCACTCCATGTAAAAAGCCCCTTCCCAGCTTTTTTGCAGGCCCTCTTCAGGTATTGGAAGGCCATTATAAGGTCTCCCTCCAATCTTTTCTTCAGGCTGAACAAGGCCAACTCTCAGCCTGTTCTCACAACAGGATGCTATGACTTGGACCAAAAGACCACGAGAGCAAGTATGGCACCCAAGCATAATGAACTGTTGTGTCAAGCTTATGCAAAATTACTTAACTTAGGTAATTTCTAAGTCTAAATACCAAGAAACAAGTAATCTAAGTAGGTCAATACCAACTTTCTTCAGCTTTCCAATACTCAAAATACTTTGCTTGCATAATGGAAACGGCTAAAACTACTAAGTTCTTAAGCCTTACATTACTAATTCTGGTTAAAAAAAAAAAGAGCACGGGCAGCCAGAATACTGATTTGCGCTCACTAGCTCACTTTGTACATGACCTTTCTGTTTTATTTACGGGGCAATGAGGCAGCAAAATGAACATCAAGAAAGGTTCTAGGTACCTATTTTTCCCAGCATTTCCTCCATACTGAAAAATTAACTCCACTGCTTGGAAGAAGTTTCAGTACCAAGTAAAACTTTTATGAAGAATTTAACAGAACTTTACTTTCCTGTGTATTGTGATATTAACCAAATTCTACTATAAATATTATACTCCTGTATCACAATTAAAACTAGCAATACTTAAGGAATCTTTTATTATATGAAGAGATCATTTTTTCTTTCTGCAGGAAAACTAATCTTATGGAAAAATTGTCTTTACAGTCAACAAATTTAACACACAAGTGCAGACCTTTAACACCTACCTGCACATACAAGAGTATCCCATTAATGGTATTCTGACATGCTTCTTCAGTCAAAACTGCCCTTTTTTAAGCGGCAGCTTACAACACAGGTCTGACCTTTAAAGACTAGAACAAGGCAACCCCTGAAGTAACAGTTTGATATTGAAATTACACCTCTTTCCCCACACTATGAGTACAGATTTAGTAGATTTCATTCACCTTTAAGGCAATTGAAAGGGGAAAAAAAACCAAACCAAAACCACCACACACCAAAAAAAAAAAAACCAAAACCAAACCACAAACAATGAATCTTCCCACCCAAGTCTGTGCAATCCTTTTCCAAACAAAAATTTCATTTAAACCCTGAATTCACAGGACAAACCAGTAAATCCTTAATTTACAGTTAAGTTTACTGGAAAGACACATATGATGACAGACATCTAGTAATTCTTCCATACATCTGACTATAGTTCAGAATCACACACAGGAAGGCTTTTGAAGTTTTCCTTCTAGGTGAATTGAAGGCTGCCACACCTCCATCATCAGCTCAATATTAAAAACGAACACTTAAACTACATTTGTGGGCTTTTGTTAGCTAAAGCCATAAAAGAGGATATCTACTCAATAATGCAAAAAGAAGGGTTCAGTTTGTTTTAAATCCAGAATAATTAAAGATCAAGAATTTGAGAATTTAACTCTTTTCACAACTACTCTACATTTAAGTAGAGAAACATAGTTTTTCCCTTGATTGGCTTTACTGGATTGGGAGTGTTGCAAAAGAGAATAAAGTCTCTTTGAAAAAAATCTGTAGAGACAGACTGCAAAAAGACTTACCTTTTTAAAAACTTTTCCTGATGGCTGGATTTCATCTTCCTCTTTTAGGATTTCACGAGTTCCCAAGAGTTTTTTGTCCTTATATTTAGTTTTAGCATATTTAAAAACTTTGTCAAGTGTGTCACACCCTGGATATAAAACAGAAGCTAAGCAGTGTAGACTGTTCACAGATCTGTATGCACCCCCAGGCTTGTTATTCACAGGTTTAGCTTTAACCTGCTTGGCTTTTGCTATAGCCTGCTGTGATCCTGAAAGGATGTACCATGGAATGTATGTTACGAAGGTGTACACGAAGATTATCATGTTTATGAACTGTAGAAGAACAGGGTTGATGTTATGCTTCAACTTCATTTTGGCTGCTTTCGAGAGTTCAGAAATATGGATCAATTAAGGATCCAAAAAGATCTGGGAAAAAAAAAAAAAAAAGACAGCATTTGTATAAATTCTACAGCTTTTGGCACAGGGGTTGTTTACAAAGATATTATTACAATCCATATGAGAGCAGGTCTTTTTATGGTTACAAGTCTTAACCACTAGCATAAACAGAACAAGACACTGATAGAAGGTGGGAAACTCTTCCATTCCCACTGAACAGACTGCAGCACTTACTGGTATTTTTATTTCTTTGGACATTACACAACACAAATGCAAAACACAAAGATGATCAGAGGGCTGGAGCACCTCTGCTGTGAGGACAGGTTGAGAGAGTGAGGGTTGTTCAGCCTGGAGAAGAAGAGAAGGCTCCAGGGAGACCTTAGAGCGGCCTTCCAGTAGTGAAAGGGGACACAGGAAAGCTCAGAGAGTCTTTTTGCAAGGACATGTAATGACAGAATGAAGGGAAACGGCCTTAAATTGGAAGGGGAAAGATTTAGATTAGACATTAGGAAGAAAGTCTTCATGATGAGGGTGGGGAGACACTGGCCCAGGCTGCCCAGGGAAGTGGTGGATGCCCCTTCCCTGGAGGTGCTGAAGGTCAGGTTAGATGTTGCTTTGAGCAGCCTGGTCTGGCAGGAAGCATCCCTGCCCATGGCAGGGCAGGTGGAACTAGATGGGCTTTAAAGTCCCTTCCAGTCCAAATCATTTTGTGATTCTATGAGCATAGGGAATCCAGAACATGGTTTTCAATTTATTGACATTTGAATAGCAGGTATTGGCTGAAAACATGATGTGATTTAAAAGATTCTCTCCTACCACATCAGAATATCTACTTGCATACCTTCACTATAAATCTTTATGACCTGTAACTGTAAAGCATCAACCTCCACACCATCCCTAAGACAACAAGTAATGCCACTGCTCTGTATATGGGAATCCTTATCACTAAATATGTAGAAATGCTTCCTAAAGGTTATACTGGAACATCGCCATAAGAGAAGGAAACTGCAATCTTCCTATGGGGAAAACAGACACGTATATATTTTAACTTTAAGATCAAAGGCAAAAAACGATGGCAAATAAAAATAAAAACCTTCAATAGATTAAAGTGCAGATTCAGTAATCGTTTCATGAGACTTAAGACCTTTTGCTGTCACCGAAGGATACTTAAAGCAAATAATCATGTGTCAGTCAACAAGCTACCACTGTCCAGAAAAATTACTCTGTTGTTGATAGCAGCATAGAACATGATTTTTTTTTAAAGCTCAATCCAGAGCACACTGAAAAGTGGGTAAACTTGTGTGTAAGTCATACACTGTTCTATAATTTTGTTTCACTCAATTCAGGCCAGGTGGATGCATTTTTATTCTCCTTATAGAGCTGGAGAAATTATCTCTGCTACAAAGTAGAAATAGAACTTAACCAAGCACTGTTACAAGCAAAAGTGAAGGCAATTGATTTAATAGCTTAATTGGAAATTGTTCTCCAAAGGAATTCCCTGTCTGAGAGCCTGCCCAAAAATATTTTTTCTGGGTTTCACAACTTTCCTTCATTAGAGAGGCCCTCAGCTCCTACAGCATTCTTCCCACATGCTTTTGCAGTTACCCAAACAGCTTTATTCCTACATCAGAAGGACAGAGGAACCCCTTCCACCATTATCCATTATTATGTCAAACTCTCCTGGTCTACCTGAAACAGTATAGAACACCCACCACCCCCATGACCACCTGGAAATGTTCTCTTTGAATGACAAATAATTAATTGTGCTATGTCCATAAAGGCTGCAGCACAGGGAAGGGTCCAAGGACACTCCAACAGGACAGACTAAGAGGGGTATTTTGGAATGCCACCCTGGTTCACAAAAGTAAGTGGCCAGCTCTAAATCTCTGTGATGCACATCTGCTACCCTAAGTAAATCACTGAGTACTACAGCTTCCCCTTCAGGAAAGCCAGGTTATTTTCAGTCATCTATGTCGAAGTGTTGCTTTTAAAAATTATCTTACAAAAATAAGTTTTGCACTTAAAATGCAATTTTTATAGGATAAAAAAATATCTTTCGCAAACGCAGCTCTTCTTGAAGTCCAAATAAGGCTCTGTTTTTCTTTCTTTAAAAATCTTATGATTAGGAGAACACAAAGCAAGAGATAGTGGTCCTGTGCCAGTCTAATAATCTGGCAAATGATTCCAGACAGAAATATTTACACAACAACTATGCCTGTAAATAATTATAATCATTATCACTATTATAATTACCACTGTAACTGGATGTGGGGAAAGGGTGGTCCCTTTTTGGAACAGACAAAAAAACTTCTATTTTAGCCTTTTCATCAGAAGTTGTTTGAATACCTTTATAGGGTGATGGTTCTAAAGAGAGATCAACCACAACATAAAGGAAGTTTCTTGGTGGCAATATAAAGGCCCCACCCTCTTCCCCTGTGTAACTGAAGAGCACAAGATGCATTTTAACTTATCATCTTAATTGTTTACTATGTTTTGTATAGAATCATAGAATCACCAGGTTGGAAGAGACCCACCAGATCATTGAGTCCAACCATTCCTATCAATCACTAAACCATGCCCCTCAGCACCTTGTCCTGTTATGACATTTTTTATCTTAAGCTAATTCTCAAGGAGAGACAGGATTCTTCTGTTAGAGTGTTTTTTGTTTATCTTTCAAAGATGGGCTGCTGGCCTGGTATGGGTTGGAGATAAGGCCTGTCTGCCCCAGACTCTGGGAGGGAAGAAGAATGAAGGGGAGTTTCGGAAGACATCTCCCCTCAGGATGACCATAAATCCTTCTCCGAAGATATGAGCTAACACCATCTGACTTGTAAAATTCCTGTATTAATTGCATGTCTTTGAAGTCTTTGTTTAACTAAACGCCTGGCCTCTATAAGAAGGGCTCGAATTCTCATTTCGGGGTTCACTCCAAATTGGACATGGGGTGACCGCTGATTGATCGGCTATGAAATTTTATGCACATTTATTTTTAAAATTGGTAATAAACATTTTTGTTGCTAGCAACTCTGCCTAGTCGTCTTAGCAAAATGTTTTGTACCCTAACAGCCCACTCCTGCCTTAAACACCTCCAGGGAAGGTGAAGCAACCACCTCCCTGGGCAGCCTATTCCAATGCCCTTTGTGTGAAAAACTTCCTCCTAATCTCTAGCCTAAATCTCCCCTGGTGGAGCTTGAGGCCATTCCCTCTTGTCCTGTCCCCTGTCACTTGGGAGAAGAGACCAGCTCCCTCCTCTCTACAACCTCCTTTCAGGTAGTTGTAGAGAACAATGAGGTCTCCTCTCAGCCTCCTCTTCTCCAGGCTAAACAACCCCAGCTCTCTCAGCCATTCCTCATAAGGCCTGTTCTCCAGCCCCTTCACCAGCCTCGTCACTCTTCTCTGGACTCGCTCCAGAGCCTCAACATCCTTCTTGTGCTGAGGGGCCCAGAACTGAACATAGTATTATTCAGGGAGCGGTCTCACCAGTGTTGAATACAGAGGGAGAATCACCTCCCTGGACCTGCTGGTCACACCATTTCTGATACAAGCCAGGATGCCATTGGCCTTCTTGGTCACCTGGGCACACTGCTGGCTCATGTTCAGTCAGCTGTTGACCAACACCCCCAGGTCCCTCTCCTCCAGGTAGCTTTCTAGACAGACTTCTCCCAGTCTGTAGCTCTGCATAGGGTTGTTGTGCCCCAAGTGCAGGACCCGGCATTTGGCCTTGTTAAACCTCATGCCATTGGACTCTGCCCAGCTGTCCAGCCTGTTCAGATCCCTTTGCAGAGCCTCCCTTCCCTCCAGCAGATCGACACTTCCACACAGCTTAGTGTCATCTGCAAACTTGCTAAGGGTACACTCAGTACCTTCATCCAGGTCATTGATTAAGGCACTGAACAGGGCTGGACCCAGCACTGAGCCCTGGGGAACACCACTTGTCACTGGACCCCAGTTACTACCACTCTCTGGGCTCGGCCATCCAACCAGTTTTCCACCCAGGACACTGTGTGCCTGTCCAGTCCAGAGACTGACAGTTTCCATAGCAGAATGCTGTGAGAAACTGTGTCAAAGGCTTTACTGAAGTCCAGGAAGACCACATCCACAGTCTTTCCCTCATCCAGTAGCCAGGTCACTTTGTCATAGAAGGCGATCAGGTTGGTTTGGCAAGACCTGCCTTTTGTGAACCCATGTTGACTGGGCCTGATCACCTGGCTCTCTTGCATGTGCTTCATGATAGCACTCAAGATCACCTGTTCCATGACTTTCCCTGGCACTGAGGTCAGACTGACTGGCCTGTAGTTCCCTGAATCCTCCCTGTGACCCTTCTTGTAGATGGGCACAACATCAGCCAGCCTCCAGTCCAGTGTAACCTCCCTAGTCTTCCAGGACTGTTGGAAGATGATGCCTTTTGAACAGACAATCCCCAGGAAAGCAAAGGAGATGTGCTGTTTCAGTTTAAAATGCCTCCATCCAACAGATTCATCACTGTCACCCTAGCAGAACATCAAAATGAGCTACATGGATCACTAAGCAACCAATAAAAAAACCCATTTTGATGACAATGTGGAAAGAAAACCCTAATTTGATAGTGGAGAGCTAGCACTAAGACAATTATCATAATCTTTTACTGCAAGCAAAACCAATGTAGCAGATCACTAGAGTACACTTTTGGGTTAGTTTGTGTGTTTTGGGGTTTTTTATGATAAACGGTCACAATCTCCTCAAAAAAAACCAGTTTTATCCACATTGTAGAAAAGCATTGTTTACATCAAGATACAAAGTTTGCACACATATTTTTCTCTATAACAATTGCTATCTTGAGCTTTTAACACATGGATTTTTTAAAAATCAAAATGAAAATACATAGCTAATAATCAGTTTGCAGAACTGACATGAAAATTAAAAGTTCTGGGGATATTTTCAAGCTTATATAAAATGCGAAAGACATGCATTGCTTCCTGTTTAATATACTGCCTTTAAAAAGTAACAAACAAAAAATATCCTTTTAAAGAATTAGTGAAATACTATAATGGGGTTTGAAAATTTCACTGAAATACAATTTGTGGTCCCCTCATTAATTTTGGAAGCATATGGCTGCTTTGATTGTAAAAGGAGGGTAAGTAAACCCAATATTTTGACACAGTGAATGGAAAGCAGGGGTCAAGATGATCCTAACTGGTTTTAGTCAGTGTTACTCAGACTATGATACTGCAATGAAATCCACTGCAGTCACTATAGCGGAGTTCCGTTCTTGGGTAATGCCAGCTTAATCACTGAGAAATAAAAATACATGGCATGTGAAAGTATCTTTAACTTAGTGGTTCAGTCTGCAGATTAGCTGCAAGCACTCAGGTTCTTACAGTACATGCATCCATTCTGCTTTCACATAATCCTGGTGTGGTTTTTGAGGAACTGGTGTTCAGACCCTGACAAGTGATGTAGGAAAGGTTAGCAGGTTACATCTTGGAGCGGGAGCTGCTAATTTATGCAAGAATACAACTTACAGAAAAACTGTGCAAACGAATATTTCTGCATCCTATCTGTTCAGCTGATACATAATTCTATTTCATGAAGCAGTCACCAAAGACACAAGCATAAGGCCACAAGGAAATTATTATACACTTCTTCAAGAGTGATGAGAAGCAGCAACCAGCACTCATTCACGAGTCTGCAGAAGTAAACCAGCAGTTTCCAGGATTGATCCTACTTAATACATAATCAGTGATTTGCCCTGATACGCTGCTTATGCTAATGCTGTTATAACCTTTAGGGTTTTCTAATTTAACAAAAGGTTTCTTCTAAAAAAAAAAAAAAAATCCTTACAGGAATGTGTTTACTAACTGACCTGCTTATAATAATTACACTACAGTAACAGCATGAATTAACAAGAAAACAAAACCTTATGCAACTTCTCATCGTAGCAGGTACAGGTACAACAGTTGATACGAGATGTTCCTGTCTCACTTTGCTCAACAGAAGCAGTCACAGGCAACTGCATAAAATCTAAAAATGGAAAATCCCCATTAAATATGGCAATTATGAAATGCATCATCCATTCTTTCACTTATCTTTTGCCACAAATAAATAAGCCTTTTGTTCCTTTAACACTGTAATATATCACCACGGACAGTCTTGGCTCACTATGTCTAAGTTAAGTGATGATGAAGCAGTCATGGTCTGTACCCAAATACAGCATCACCAAGGTGATGCTGGAACAGCATCGCTTAAATTCAGTAGCTCCACCACTTGGCTCTCTGACAAACTACAAACTCCCCAATGTCTTTCGGTATAACAATGGTCCTACCATTTGGGGTTGAAAATAATCTTTGTATAACTGTCTATCCTGAGACTACATTTCAGTCTGAGCAAAAAATATTTCTGGATGCTTTTTAAAAAAGACTACATAAAATAGTAATCACTACAGGTAGTGACTTTGCTCTGTAACACAGCAAGATTTGATTTATTGTCCTCTGTGGAAATAAGTCTCACCTGAAGACCTGTGCCAGCAATTCATATTTAAAACATGCAGCAAATGTAAACACTTCTTACCTCTTATCTGCCTGCAGAAGTTATTATTTACACAGCTATTCAGCTCTTAGGCAGGTAATCTTTTCTAGAACACTTGCAATGGCTCGACCGTTTGCTGCCTGAGGTTAAGAACCCATAGCACACAAGCCTCACTTCTTGACTTTCATGATTTCACATGTACTACTTGATCAAAACCAAAAAAGAAAACTAAATGTACACAGGAAGCAACAACTTGTGCTTCACAAGGAAACTCCAGTGACTCTGAAGCAAGGTGGAGCCTGAGGTCACCAACAGTGCTGAGGAAAAATCCCAAGTGTGGAGTTATCTAAGCCAAAGATCTGTTCTGCAGTATAGATTTCAGACAGTTATATTTAAAAGCAGATGTTCCTTACAGTTACAACATAAGTTTTTTCACACATTTCTTGAGAAAACAGAAATCCCAGCGAGCTCCAGAGAATGGTGGAAATGATGCTTTGCACTCCAAAGGAGTGTTCAGGACATTTCCCTGAATTTGAAGAGTCTGCAGAGTGAGCACAAGGACCTACCTAAGCTGCCATACTCACCCACCCTGGTGCTATCCACAGCAAGCCTCTCCTCCCCACCACCTCCCCCATCCTGAGCCTCTGTCACCATAGGACTGCTCGAGGACCCATTTCCTTCCCAGGACTCAGCTACCATCAAGCCATCCTGGTGGTCCAATTTTTTCTAAGTCCAGTGATTTTTGCAAAAGTACAAACACTGCCCTTGTCACCTGCTTACTTCTTTTTTAGTCTCTCCAATCTTCCATGACACCCTTCCCCAGGCCAATGTCCAGGTCTCAGCATCACTTCTAGAGCAAGGGAGACCTTCTATGCGCTTCTAAAACACCTTCAAAGCACTTCACGATGCAGACCTGAGACCCTGATCCAAAATGGGTTGCCTCTGTTGAGCCAAGTTAGGAACCCACCTGCAGCTCCCTCCAAAGGACATCTGCCTGCAACAGGGAGAAAAGGCTCCGGTGCACCACCTCTTCTGTTACCATGACCCACTGGAAACAAACCCAGCAGTGGGACCCTCTTCAGCGGCTCCACCTGACCATGCAGGGCTTGTTTTGGTTTCTGAGAAGGCTTTGCTAAAGAAAGATCCGAGACTGTGAGACTGTAACAGCCTGACCTGTATTCAGAGGGTTCCAGGAATCTTTGTCAAGCAGGTAGAACCAGAATGAAATTAATTCCCACATCATTTCCAGCCTGCAATTTCTCACTCCAAGTCTGAACAAGAGGTATCCATTTTTAGGAATAGACTTTGCCCTCCTTGCCGCTTCACACCTAACTGCTATTAGCTTACAATGAAAGAGATACAGTGGGAGACTAAAATTACTACAGATTATTGCTTTTCTCTCAAAAGGATGCAGGTTTTCGGGACATGGGGAGAATATCTCCTCTGCACAAGCACACCTAGGGTAATTTTGAACAACCTTGCTTAGGTTGCCCTGGAGCCTCCATCTGCAAGCCACATCTTGCACAATCCTAGGTGAATATCCAGGCTCAGTAAATGTGATTCCCCACACAAGAGGATTCCCACAGCCACCTCAGCACTCCCACTCCTGCTCACACAACTCACACACCCAGAAGGCTTCAGCATAAACAAACCCACAACCTAACTCCAATCCCGACAGTGCTCAGGTGCTGCTTTGCACTACTTTGTTTCTGAAAAGTACACTAGGGCACAGACAGACCCATCAGGAAAGACACACCATGACCCGGAACAAACCAGTTCAAGATAAGTATTTAACAGACAGCTGGGGCAGCCAAGGTTGCTCATGAAGTGCACAGCCTGAGGGTATGGTTTCAATTTGGCTCAAGCAAATTTAACAGTGGTCTGCTAATAAAAACAGACTGTTCATCTCAAAAACATAATCCAGCTCTTTCCTGTCATTGTACCAACACACGAGTGCCTGTGTGGCTAGGAACAGGTCAGATTAACTTGCTGATACAGTTTAAAACCTCCCGTTCTCAGGGCAGAAGGGTGGATTTTCCTTTCTGTCAATATCAGTACTGAACTGAGCCCAGGGTGAGTCACTGCAGGCACCTAAACCAACAGAAAATTAGCACTACAAAAGAAGTTCTTCTTCTGTTACCTCAAACTGGATAACTGTGAATAGACAGGCATTAATGCCATAGCAAAGAGGGAACATGCAGCTGGAGGGGAAGGGGGAAGGTCATGCTGTAAATCAAACCCCCACTAAGTAGTAGGAGAACCAAGATCAGCACAAACCAATACACAAAACACCTTGTGACCTGGTTGTCACCAGGACACGGTGGGATCAAGGAAGAGTTGTGATCTGAAGGATTAACCTTTTGCTCTCATTACTAATGATCTCACTGCCTACTTTTTTTGGAGCTCACCCTTGGTGGTTTCAAGCACTACAGCCTCAATACCTTTAAACTTTGGATGTAGACTATTAAATATTCCTATACACACAAAGAGGTTTAAATTATGTTCTTCACATTTCATTTTGATGCTGCATTTGTAAAATGCTATTCCTGTTTCCTCTGGAGGCAGTCAGAAGGCACGTTATTAGGATAAATATATTACTACATACTTGTTGGACACTATAATGCAGTAACGGTAGGAATGACATGAACCGAAGTACTTTACCCTAAGGAGAAGCTTTCTACTACATTAACTAAATCCTGAGACAAAGTAAATAGTTTCACTATCTAGAAAATTTTGCAAAACATTAACATTTCTTTTCTTCTTAACAGGTCCATTTAATCCAAGGAGGGAAAAAAAAATAGTCATATCTAGCGACAGCAGACAAAGGGAGATAAATGTGGTAGTACACAATTAAATTAGAAGCAGATGACATTTCCAGAGGGCAAAGACCTGCCCTTTCTTTCTCTTAAATGAATCTTTGCTATATCCAGTTATTTCTAAAAAGGGCAAGGGCAAGTGGGTGCTAAAAAAATCCATATGCCACCAGCCCCTTGGACAAATTCCCATGCCCCACTTGTACGAACTATCCCAGCATTTTGCAGGAGAGTGAGAGGCTGTAGTTCATAAATTCATCTCCTGCTTTCTAATGAAACAAATACAGCAATTTTTATAAGGAACTGGAAGCTAAAGTGACAATCACAAAGTAGAGAAACAGTCTTAGAAGTAGAGAAAAAGGGCCCAAACATTACAGGCCCTTCAATGCACAGTCTGACTGCATGGGCTACAAACTGAAGTTACTTTTCACTTGTAGCAAAGGTTCGTAAACTGAATCAAAATAGGTTCAGTCAGGAAAGTCATGGCTGCCCCACCCCTGGAGGTGTTCAAGGCCAGTTGGTTGAGGCTTTCAGCAGCCTGGTCTAGTAGAAGGTGTCCCTGCCCTTGGCAGGGAGGTTGGAATTGGACAATCTTCTCTTCCAACCCAAACCATTCTAAGATTCTATATGATTCTAATTCACAAGCAAGTACTGCTAAAGCTACTGTTACCTAGGACACAAATACCCTTCCAAGATGCTAAAACAAGATGAAAACACAAACCCCATTGCAATTCTGAATCTTTGAAATCTTAAAATACTTCAAAACTTATTTTCCCTAAACAAGCTGCCACCTCTGTCCCTGGCAAGGTCATGGAGAACATCATCCTGGAAACTGTGCTAAAGCGCATGAAAAATAGAGGTCATTGGTGACAGTCAGCATGGTTTCACTAAGGGAAAACTACACCTGACAAGTTTGGTGGCCTTTTGCAACAGGGGTTACAGTGTTGGCAGACAAGGGAAGAGGAACTGACATCATCCTCCCAGACTTGTGCAAAGTATTGAAAACTGTCTTGCCCAACATTCTTCTCTATAAACTGCAGAGAGAAGAATTTGATGGATAAATCACTCAGTGGATAAGTAATTGGCTGGATGGTCATGCTCAAAGAGTTGTGGTCAATGGCTAAACGTCCAAGTAGACACTGGTGATGAGTGGTGATCCTCAGGGGTCAGTATTGGGACCAGTGGTGTTTAACATCTTTGTTGCAGACATGGGCAGTGGGACTGGGTGCACCTTCAGCTGATGACACCAAGCTGTGTGGTGCAGTTAACACGCTGGAGGAAAGATACCATCCAGAGGGACCCTGGTAGTCTTGAGAGGTGGGCCTGTGTGAACCTCATGAAGTCCAACAAGGCCAAGCACAAGGTCCTGCACCTGAGTCTGGACAGACCCAAGCACAGAGAGGCTGGGTGGAGACTGGGCTGAGAGCAGCCCTGAAGAGAAGGACTTAGGAGTGCTGGTGGATGAGAAGCTCAACATGAGCTGGGAATGTGCACTTGCAGCCCAGAAACAAAAGTGTGGTCAGCGGGTCTGACCTTCCACTCTGACCTTGAGAGACCTCACCTGGAGCCCTGCTTTCAGTTTTGGAGTCCTCAGCACAGGAAAGCCATCAATCTATTCAAACAAGTCCAGAAGAGGGCCGCAAAGATATGCTAGCGGCTGATGCACCTCTCATACAAGGACAGGCTCCAGGGAGACCTTACAACAGCTTTCCAGTACCTGAAAGGGGTTGACAGGAAAGCTGAAGAGGAACTTTTTACAAGGGGCATGCAGGGACAGGACACTGGGTAAAGGCTTTAAACTGAAATATGGTAGTACTAGGTTAGATACAAGGAAGAAATTCCTCACCTAGAGGGTGGTGAGGCACTGGCATAGGTTGCCCAGACAAGTCTTAGATGCTCCACCCCTATCCATGGCAACAGAAGCTTTAAGGTCCCTTCTGAGACAAACCATTATACGATTCCAACTTTTTAACTTCTAAAAGACAGATGACACATTTGATGGATTCATTAATATGTCTTCTATTAATAAGAGTAATAAGACTCAGTTCTAAGACAAAAACTTGTCAGCAAACCTGAAAATAGTGCCCAAGAAGTTACTGTGACTGTTACTACTAATTCAGAGAAGGAAACAGCATAATAAAATATTCAAGTCATTCAATAAAGTGCCTCATTCACCCACACCTTAAACACCTCCAGGGAAGGTCAATCAACCACCTCTCTGAGCAGCCTGTTCCAGGGCCTAACAACCCTTTCAGTGAAGATTTTTTTCCTTCTGTCAAGCCTGAACCTCCCCTGGCAGAGTTTGAGGCCATTCCCTCTTGTCCTGTCCCCTGTCACTTGGGAGAAGAGCCCAGCTCCCTCCTCTCCACAACCTCCCTTCAGGTAGCTGTAGAGAGCAATAATGTCTCCTCTCAGCCTTCTCTTCTCCAGGCTAAACAACCCCAGCTCTCTCAGCCATTCCTCATAAGGCCTGTTCTCCAGACCCTTCACCAACTTTGTTGCTCTTCTCTGGACTCACTCCAGAGCCTCAACATCCTTCTTGTGCTGAGGGGCCCAGAACTGAACACAGGATTCAAGGAGTGGTCTCACCAGTGCAGAGTACAGAGGGAGAATAACCTCCCTGGACGTGCTGGTCACTCCGTTTCTGATACCAGCCAAGATGCCATTGGCCTTCTTGGTAACACGGGCCACTGCTGGCTCATGTTCAGTCGGCTGTCAACCAACACTCCCAGGTCTCTCTCCTCCAGGCAGCTTTCCAGCCAGGCTTTTCCCAGTAACAGCCCAGTTACCAGTACCAGTTCATCACTGTCCAAATTCCTACAGCCTCTTTCCAGTTCTCTAAGACAATTCTCCTAAGTACTTCCACTGGGAGGCAGACTCACTTTCCATTTGAATGGAAGGGAACCAGAATGGTTTGATACGACAAAATATAGCCTTAGATGAGTTCTCCAATTTCTAAGAAATCTGTGATGCTAAGGAGCAAACAGATCTGATTTGTTTGTTTCTTAAAAATCAAACCAGAAATAAATGTTCTGTTGTCCTGTATTCAATGTGATTGTCTGCTACGCTGTAGTCATTTGTATTCATCAGATGAGACCAAAAAAATGCAACATAAGGATTGGAGATTTTTAGCAGTAAAGCTTCTGGTTTTTCCACTAGCACAAGCTAAACATGCATAAAAACGTTCTCCTTTACTTTTAGATGAATTACAGTTCAAGTGGGTGACAGGAAAAATTACCACCCATTATCCTAGATTCATTTAATAAAAAAACCAAATAACAGGTGGCCAGCTGCAAAATCTGGTCTTTGTCTTCTTTCTGTAACACTTTGATGAGCTTTTGTTAGGGATAACCTTAAGCAAGAACCTCTTTAAAGAGCAAGCAGCAAATCAATACGCTACAAAGAGAATGTGAAAGAATAAAATTATTATACAGGCTTCAGAAGAAAGAGTATAGGATTTACTTCAAGTCTTTAGAGAAGTTGTCCACAAGAAAAACATCAGCCAGATGAAAACAATGTTTCCAAGAGGAATCCTATGATGCAATTCAAAGGAATAAGGACATCCACAGCACAATCAAAGGCACCAAAGTGATAAAGTGGGATGTTTCAACACTTAATTTGGAAGGCTGAGCTGTTGACATTTTCAACATGCTTTCTCTTTCGAAGAATAAGTACATTTTCAGGTTCAAATTGCTTGGCGTGTGGAGTACTGGGGCTTTGGGTTTTTAACAACATTATATCCAGTAATCTAGAGGGATTTATGACCAAAAATCATTTAATGAAGAAGTTCCCACAAGAACAACTGCTTTTCTCCCCCCAGTTTTCTGCTGCATGATATCTCCAGAACAGGGGCAACTCCTCTCCTTTGGCCAGCAATGGAAGTCTCAAGCCCCTCAGAGGGGACCACTACTATTTCAGGGTAAGATTGTTGCTCCCAAGCCCATGTGAAAACTGCAGACTGTGTTTCGCAACATCCACTCTCAACATAGTGAAGAGACCCCTCCAAGCCACACAGCAGAAAAGCAACAAGAACACAATTTACACAAATCACAGACCCAGGAAGTGTTGCCTCAAGGCAGCACTTGCACAAGACTCACTGGGCATTTCATACCTCATGAAGCCAACCTCTCTGCAAGGTATTTAAGACATATTAAAACCAGTACTTCACTCCAGCAACTACGGAGACAGAGAAAATAACTTGTGGAGCTTTTTCTAAGCACAAATAGAAAGGGAGAAATGAAATTTGCTCAAAGTTCTCCGAATATTCAGTTTTCAAGTACACTTTCAGTAATTTTGCCTCTGCCATGATAAATATCTACTCTCAAAGTGTCTTCTGTTTCTCAGAGTGCTTAGGTTAGCACCTGTTAAATCCCATCTCCTCAACACACAAGTTTACAAGTGATTACCTTTGATGCCTACGTTGTTTTAACAGAAATACTCCAAGATCAGTTATATTTGAATACAGACCCCAATTGAACTGCAATGCAAAGAAACTGCCTTTCTCCTAGTATTTCTCATAAACTAACGCTAAAAAATTACCTGGCTTATTTAACACCAGATTTCAAAATTACTCAAACTAAACCAAACTGTGACTTGTGACCTATTCCCCCAGGGAAAGCTGCATACACAGTCAGTAGAAATAGAACTTAAACAAATGTTTCTTACAGATATAAGCATGACATTATAAACACCAAGTTAACAAAAAGACAATTAGTTGGAAGCTACTTACTTAAGAATTCTCCACC
The DNA here is from genome assembly GCA_033558105.1 of Coccyzus lansbergi. Lineage (NCBI taxonomy): Eukaryota > Metazoa > Chordata > Aves > Cuculiformes > Coccyzidae > Coccyzus > Coccyzus lansbergi. Next base: position 168,811 of record JAUMJK010000342.1, on the reverse strand, counting down.
TTTGTCAGAGAGGCTCAGTCCTGTTGTCTATAATAAAGCTGGTCAAAACAGTTCCTTGAACTAAGCACTTAATGAAGTCCAGGGAAAGCTACCACACAAGCAGGTTTCACCCGCTCCTGCTTCAGTGTCATTCTCCCACGTGTTTATGGGCAGACAACAGTCCTTCTTTGCATGCACAGTGGAGGATGACCCACAGGGAGACACACAAAAGCTTCAGTTACAGAAAAATGAGCAAGTCGGTTTCATAGAATCATAGAACAACCAGGTTGGAAGGGACCCATCGGATCATCGAGTCCAACCATTCCTATCTAACACTAAACCAAGTCCCTCAATACCTCATCCACCCATGCCTTAAACACCTCCAGGGAAGGTGAAGCAACCACCTCCCTGGGCAGCCTATTCCAATGCCCAATGACTCTTTCTGTGAAAAACTTCCTCTTAATCTCCAGCCTAAATCTCCCCTGGCGGAGCTTGAGGCCATTCCCTCTTGTCCTGTCCCCTGTCACTTGGGAGAAGAGACCAGCTCCCTCCTCTCCACAACCTCCTTTCAGGTACTTGTAGAGAGTAATGAGGTCTCCTCTCAGCCTCCTCTTCTCCAGGCTAAACAACCCCAGCTCTCTCAGCCGTTCCTCCCAAGACTTGTTCTCCAGCCCCTTCACCAGCCTCGTCACTCTTCTCTGGACTCACTCCAAAGCCTCAACATCCTTCTTGTGCTGAGGGGCCCAGAACTGAACACAGTATTATTCAAGGAGCAGCCTCACCAGTGCAGAGTACAGAGGGAGAATCACCTCCCTGGACCTGCTGGTCACACCGTTTCTGATACAAGGCAGGATGCCATTAGCCTTCTTGGCCACCTGGGCACACTGCTGGCTCATGTTCAGTCGGCTGTCTGAACACCCCCAGGTCCCTCTCCTCCAGGCAGTTTTCCAGCCAGACTTCTCCCAGTCTGTAGCTCTGCATGTTCTGCATGTTCTAATGTTTGTTACTATGCAATTAATGTTACAAAATAAAAATATTCAAGTATGGTAATATTAAGTATATTCCTGCAAATCACTTTATAAGGCTCTTATTTCTCATAGCTGCTCTAAAATTCCAGGGACAGTGGGGAATAAAACACTACAAAAGAAAGAAATAGCAAAGGAAAAAAAAAGAAAATACTTTAAATTTAGCATTTCCTGAAGAGCTACTTTATCTAGGTCTTATATCCATACTGCTTGGGGAAACTAATCCTTTGTTTAAACTCCAGCACTGGAGTTTAAGTACAGCATAAGGACGCCTACCCTACTCATTTGAGTTATCATGCTATTTTCTAACTGTAGAAGTGACAGAGTATTAGGTCAATCTCTCTCCTCCATCAAAATGGAACAAATATTATTGTCTCTCTTTCTATCTTCTCCTTTCTGTAAGCAAAGCAAGACAGGTTCAGTTATCACAACTGCCTAACATGAAGCAAATGCAAAACAAGGACTCATTAAACTAGAGGACATTTTATTCTATGTGAAGCAGCATTAAGGAAGTGTGCCCTTCTTCGTCACCCTCAAAAATAAAACTGACAAATGCAAGGGTTGAAAATTAGAGGGCAACATCCAGAGTCCACAAACATGGACTGGAGGGGATGAAGGTGTGGAGGGAACTAAATCCTTACAGGTGATAATTCAAGTCAGTAGCTCAGAATCAGTGTACAAATACTATGTAGAGAGGAGGTGGTTTTGGCAGAAGGGAATCTTCTTTTTCTGTTCAGGGAAAACAGACCAGACCTTAGACTCTAATTACGTAAACACAAGCAAATTACTGAAATACCTGACTGGGCAGTGACTTCATGACTGAGTTTTTAAATCAAGAACATTGACCTCTGAAAGGGAAAGGTACCATAGCACCAACAGCATTTGCAGGAACGTGGCAAATATTCTCAGACAAAATTATTTTCCCTGTGTAATACAGATCAGATTAATGCAAGTCGACAAGTTGGAAGTCCAGTCTAAAATATTTCTAGAAGAACCACCTAAATAAAATATTTCACGTTTCATGAGCCACTGACACTTTGAACACAGAGAAGCACTTCTTGCTTTTTTAAAGCATGAAAAATCATGAAGGATTAAGATAGTAATGTCACTAAAGCATACACAATTTCAACCATACTATTCTTAGAATCTGGTGTCTTAGATGGATATAAATCCACAGACACATAGAAAAAAAAACACTCAGGCTAGCAGATCTCTTCATTCTCTCATGCCCTGGACCTGGCCAAAACTGCACTTGTGAATGCACAACACAGGATTGGGACAGAGCAATTTTTTTAAAAATAAAACTTACTATATGGTGAGCATCAGATTTTTTTTAAAACAAAAGTTGTCATCAATTTCTTTAAGAACGTCTATTTTAGTCTACATTCCTTCACAGCACCTTCCAACATCCACTAAGAGCCCTGCTTTTGTGGCTGGGACACACACATGATCACAGCCCTGCTATGGTGGATTGGTACATTGTTCTGGAGAGTATTGTATGTTATCAGGTTAAGCTATTTGTGCAGATCGTAAGAGAACAAAATAAAAATTTTCAGAAGCACCTTCTCCCATAAAGGTACAGGAGGAATAAAACCTACACAGTTATCAGCACAGCAGAACTGGAAAATATTTTCTAGGCATCTCAAAACCATTCATTAGGAGAATCATTTCTCTATGTGCAGCTTCCCTAGGACAACACAGTGCAGCAATGCTTCATCAGAACAATTCAGCTACAGCTATAAATGACTGACAAACCCTAGTGACAGAACTTCCCAAGTAGTTTGTGGACAGACCGTTGTGGAATGCACTGAATCCACATTTTGCCACACCAACAATCAAGCTCCAGAAATGCCTGAGCACTGCTGGGACCACTGTCTTACCTCTCTCCTCTAAAGCACTTACTAAACATAAATCCTTACAAGATCTGCAAACAAAAAAAAATTTAGACGCATCTCTACACAACCACTTAAATCCTCCTGCAAAGCTGTCGCCTCCTGTTTCCCCCATTCCATTCTGCCTTTCTTCAACCTCACATCCTTAAAACAGACTACAGACAGCCTCTTTACAAATACACATTACATATATATCTGCTTCTTAAAAACTAACCACAAATGCTGCACTCGCCACATTTTTTTATAAGTTCTCACATGATGTTCATAAACTTTACAATTTCAATGATGATTTGGTGAAACAATCACAGACCATGCTCCACTGTTTCAAAGACTATCATAGAACAGTTTGGGGTGGAAGAGTCTCTAACGCCCACCCAGTTCCAACCCTCCTGACATAAGCAGGGACACCTCCCACCAGAACATGCTCCTCAAAGTCCCATCCAACCTGGCCTTGAACATCTCCGGTGAGAGGGCAGCCACCACTTCCCTGGACACCCTGTCCAGTGCCTCACCACCTTCATCGTGAAGAATTTCTTCCTAACATCTAATCTAAATCTTCATCCTTCCAATTTAAAGCCTTTCCCTCTCACCCTATCACTCCAGAGCCTTCTCCAGGTTGAACAGTCCCAACTCTCTCAGCCTGTCCTGATAGCAGAGGTGCTCCAGCCCTCTAACTATCTCCATGGCCTCCTCTGGGCCAGTTCCAACAGCTCCACATCCTTATGTTGGTGATTCCAGAACTGGACACAGTACTCCAGGTACGATCTCATGAGAGTAAAGTAGAGGGGGAGAATCACCTTCCTATATTCTGATTCTGTGTTAAAGCTTTGGTTGATAGAAATCATACTGGATGTCCAATCCAAAAAGACTTGTGTCACCATGCATGCTGATGTATAATACTGTGGTAATTGCTCTGAAGTCTTCTGGTCAAGAAGCAAAGAACCCATATAAAAAGCAAAGAACTCATACAAAACTTTCCTAGGATGGTCAAGGTTTCTCACATGTCTCAGAAGCACATTCCATACCCTGTTCCCTACAGCAGTAAGGGAAAGGGAGAAAAGTCTTCCCTCTGAAGATGCACAAAAATTAGGTTTATACAGTTTTCAGTTCACAGTATCCTTATGAATTTATCACAGAAGAGAGAATGTTCTACACAAACATAGCAAAGCAAATAGATGGAAGCAGCACTCCTACTCCTTACTCTTCAGCAAGTCACTTCTAATCTTTATTATCTATTTCTCCTTTCCAGGTCTCACAACAGTTTCATCTAGCAGATACAAGCATTCTGCATAAGTATGACCTTTGCACAGCACTACAAAACAAAGCACCATGTTGTCTATCTGTCAGTGAAACAGGCTAAGGCTTGCAGTTTCTTACTGCTCTTTTCCACTGTTAGCAGTGAGAATCCTTAAGTCAGTAACACTCAATAACTCCATCTTCCCCACTGTTCATGAAACTCTTAAAACTGAAAAGCCACCTGGTCCCATTTCAGATATCATAATTAACCACCACATCTGCGTGATAAACACAATACACAAACACTGAAGGAAACATGACTTCCCAGTGCACGGGTGTTGATAAACTGCTGTCAGCACCTCCTCGTCCGGGACTATACACACTAAGTCACCACCTTGACTTCCCTGGAACTGCAAGCTCACTTAAGGAAAAAGTATATGTGTGAGCAATTCCCTCCAAAAGATAAGCAAAGACTGTTGCAATTTTTGAAATGGGCCAGTTCTAAAACAATTTTTAGTTTTCAACAAGTTCTAATTGATTTAGAAGGCAACACATAAGGACAGTTTAGCTTCCTACAGAGAGCTGCACTTTCCTTCCTCTGACCACATCATAGTCCTGGATTTAGTAACATCCATTTAGAAGGCACCATTAGGATATGGCCTTGTCCAGGTGATTCCCTTCAACATCCTGAAAATCCTTAGATCTCAAATTGTATCTCAAAGTAGAGTAACAAAACCTTTGAGACCTTACTACATGGCAAAACCTGATGCAGATCAGGATCTCAGGCTGAAAAGCAGTTTTTCCAACTCTAACTGCATAATTAAACAAAGTACTGCTGCCTGAGAGCTGCTTAAGATTGGCTTAAGTGTTTGCTATATTCCTCCAAGTATCATGAGTAAACCTGCACTGACAGACTACGTGCAGTCCTTAACAAGCTGGCTCAGAAACTTAGAATCATAGAACAACCAGGTTGGAAGGGACCCATCGGATCATCAAGTCCAACCATTCCTATCAAACACTAAACCAAGTCTCTCAATACCTCATCCACCCATGCCTTAAACACCTCCAGGGAAGGTGAAGCAACCACCTCCCTGGGCAGCCTATTCCAATGCCCAGTGACCCTCTGTGTGAAAAACTTCCTCCTAATCTCCAGCCTAAATCTCTCCTGGCGGAGCTTGAGGCCATTCCCTCTCGTCCTGTTCCCTGTCACTTGGGAGAAAAGGCCAGCTCCCTCCTCTCTACAACCTCCCTTCAGGTAGTTGTAGAGAGCAATGAGGTCTTCTCTCAGCCTCCTCTTCTCCAGGCTAAACAACCCCAGCTCTCTCAGCCGTTCCTCATAAGGCCTGTTCTCCAGCCCCTTCACCAGCTTTGTTGCTCTTCTCTGGACTCACTCCAAAGCCTCAACATCCTTCTTGTGCTGAGGGGCCCACAAGTATTATGAACACAGTATTATCCAAGGAGCAGCCTCACCAGTGCAGAGAACAGAGGGAGAATCACCTCCCTGCACCTGCTGGTCACACCATTTCTGATACAAGGCAGGATGCCATTGGCCTTCTTGGCCACCTGGGCACACTGCTGGCTCATGTTCAGCTGGCTGTTGACCAACACCCCCAGGTCCCTCTCCTCCAGGCAGTTTTCCAGCCAGACTTCTCCCAGTCTGTAGCTCTGCATAGGGTTGTTGTGCCCCAAGAGCAGGACCCGGCATTTGGCCGTGTTAAACCTCATGCCACTGGACACTGCCCAGTGGTCCAGCCTGTTTAGGTCCCTTTCCAGAGCCTTCCTTCCCTCCAGCAGATCGACACTTGCACACAGCTTAGTGTCATCTGCAAACTTGCTAAGGGTACACTCAACGCCTTCATCCAGGTCATTGATGAAGACACTGAACAGGGCTGGACCTAGCACTGGGCCCTGGGGGACCCCACTTGTCATTGGCCTCCAGTTACTACCACTCTCTGGGCTCGGCCATCCAACCAGTTTTCCACCCAGGACACTGTGTGCCTGTCCAGTCCAGAGGCTGACAGTTTCCGTAGCAGAATGCTGTGAGAAACTGTGTCAAAGGCTTTACTGAAGTCCAGGAAGACCACATCCACAGTCTTTCCCTCATCCAGTAGCCGAGTCACTTTGTCATAGAAGGCGATCAGGTTGGTTTGGCAAGACCTGCCTTTTGTGAACCCATGTTGACTGGGCCTGATCACCCGGTTCTCTTGCATGTGCTTCATGATAGCACTCAAGATCACCTGTTCCATCACCTTCCCTGGCACTGAGGTCAGACTGACTGGCCTGTAGTTCCCAGGATCCTCCCTGCGACCCTTCTTGTAAAAGGGCACTGCATCAGCCAGCCTCCAGTCCAGTGTAACCTCCCCAGTCTTCCAGGACTGCTGGAAGATGATGGAAAGGGCCAATACATCTGCCAGCTCCTTCAAAACCCTAGGATGAATCCCATCTGGCCCCATAGACTTGTGGGTGTCCAGTTGGCCAAGCAAGGCTCTGACCACCTCCTCTTCCACTGCAACTGCTCCATGGCAAGAAACTAAACAGAGCCACAAGATAATTCATGTGGGAAAGGACCTCAAGAGATCTCTGTTTCAACCTCCAGCTCAAAGCAGGGGAACCAGTGAGATCACACTTGCTTTCTCAGGATTTATCTTGTTGGATCTTGAAAATCTTCCTGGAATTAAGACTATGCAACCTTTCTGGATAGCAAGTCCAGCTGCTTGAATGACCTCACGATGAAAAAAACCATAGACACAGACTCCTCTGACTTCAATTTCTTGAAGATCTCCCCACAGATACTGGAAGGGCTACCCAAGCCTTTTCTTCTCCAGACTCACCAACAGGCACAGTTCCTCTGCCTCTGCTTACAAGGCAAAAGCTCACACACACCTCAATGACCATCTTGGCAACTCTTGACAGAAGTCACCCCAGTTTATCAACACTGCCTTCCATCCTGGGAGGCAGCACAACTAAATGATGTATTCTGGATGTGGTCTAAAGGGGATAATCGCTTCACTTGACCTATTTGCTATGCTTCTGTTAATACAGGGCACTCGGCTGCCCAGTGTTCAGCTTGCTGTCCACCACTCTCAGGGCCTTTTCAGCAGAACTGCTCCCAGCCAGGCTGGTCTCGGGCTGTGCTGCTGCAGGGGGCTACTTCTGACAGGAAACAAAGCCAGGAAGCCCCCACCCTGTTTAAATGGTAAATTTGCTTAATCAGCAGCAGATGAAATGGATAGAAATTGAAGCCAAGTCTTCTTAGTGTTAATACACCTTACTTAGTACTACTAAGTCGCATCTTAGGGCCATATTCAGATGGCCTAAATTCCACTTAAATCCTTCTGTCTCCTATTTCTTATTAGCAAGCTTTCAGGCAGATCCTCATTCAGCATCTTATGTAAATTCTTTGAACTGGTCTCCAAAACCACCTAGATTTCTCCATTGATTGAGAAAAAAGGACTTGAGTGGAATTCAAAGCACCTGAACTTAGTCTTTAAGGCCTGGTAATGCTGCAGCATCAGACTACATTACTGCTTTGGTTTTGTCACTCTGGCAGTTAAGTAGCAGCTTGTTTGTCAGGACAGGGTTTAGTTTAGTTACTATGGAACACGTTTTTTAAATAATTGTTGATTTCTAAGCAATTCAGGATTCTGTTCCTCCGGCTATCTTCTGGAGGTTTACTCCATAGTTGGATCTCCTTCAACAAGAATTCTTTATCCATAGTCCAAGAATGCACTATCCATAATTTAGCATTTTGTCCTGAGCCATGTGTGCTGCTTTGTTCCAGATGTCTTGATGAACCAACAAAAAAAAAAACAAAAAAAACACCCTGGTCTTTAGTAGTATCGTGGCTCACACTGGTCTACAGAAAGGAGGAATACAAGCCCTACACTGACACTTGATATGGGTTGGGGAAATCAGTGGCTTAAATGCTCACCAACCCAGCAAAAGGACACCATGTTTTAAGTCAAGCACAAAGACGTTTTCTGTAGTTCTCCTAAGAGGTGCAGTTTTGAAGTAAATAATTTTGTCAGGCTTCTGGCTGAACCTGATCTCTTCATTTTAGGAACTCTTCATTTGGAGAAAAAGTCTTACTAGGATCAACTGAGGGAACTGGGGTTGTTTAGCCTGGAGAAGTGGAGGCTGAGGTGAGACCTCGTTGATCTGTACAACCACCTGAAGGGAGGTTGTGGAGAGGAGGGAGCTGGCCTCTTCTCCCAAGTGACAGGGGACAGGACAAGAGGGAAGGGCTTCAAACTCCACCAGGGGAGGTTCAGGCTTGACACAAGGAAAAAATTCTTCACTGAAAGGGTTGTTAGGCCCTGGACCAGGCTGCCCAGGGAGGTGGTTGATTGACCTTCCCTGGAGGTGTTTAAGGTGAGGGTAATGAGGTACTGAGGGGCATGGTTTAGAGATTGGTGGGAATAGTTGGACTTGATAGTCCAGTGGGTCTCTTCTAACCTGGTGATTCTATGACATTTCTCATAGGCATTATTGCTTTATACGTGTTGTAAACTGAAAAGTTACATATCCCAGCATACACAGCCCAACTGTCTCTACTCTGTGGTCCGGTACAATTAGGATCCTCCAAGCAAAGGGGATGGAGAGGGAAGACAGGAAGTACCTGTAACATTTCTGAAAAAAGGAAACAGATTCAACACACTGCAGTCCTGATGCCTCGCATCCGGACATTCCCAGCGCTTCTGTAAAAGCCCCAAAGCACTCGGGATACACCAGTATGGACAGCCTATCCTTGGCCACAGCTCTAAGCTGGATCTCTGTCAAAAACGTCACAGCACACCACCAGACATACAACTGTGAAATACTGAGACTGAGGATCATTAGCTACACAATTACTCTGAGAGGAATGGGACACTTGGAGGTAGCACAGTTTGCAGAATCAAGTGACAGCTCACTGACGACCAAATGAGCTATTTTAAAATAAATTCAGTAGGTTTGCTTCCTCTCCAAGGGATTCCATTCCCATCAGTTAGAAGCTTGCTTTTCTGACCAGCCAACAGAGACTGGATCCCACTACAGGCTGTGTTACATGTTTGAGAAGTTTTGACCTCATAGATCAGCAGATCAGATTTACTCAAGTCTATCAGGCAGCCATCAAAACTGAACATACAAGGCATGAAACTGGGACCTAACTCCTCTTTCTAGGAGCTAACAATAACAAATGTGCTGAACAACTACCAAGAAAAGAAGTCTTTCAGTCACAACATTTAGCTGCACCCATTCCTGAAGTAAAACCCATAGGACAAGAAGGAATTATCAGGCTTAATGCCCTTTCTTCACTTTCTGAAGCACACACAACAGGCAAATACTATGAGATGTGCTTGTCCTTTGTGTGGTGCAAATGGCCAGGAGTATAAAATCTTGTAAATGCACCCTGGTGATAATCTTTCTCTTAGAACATCTTTAAGGCCTGGTAGAGAATCCACCATTTCCGATTTTTACTTCTTACCCCAGGGGGAGAAAAAAAAATGTCATATGCCACAGTGAATTTTTGGCATAATGATATGGTAAGGCCATCCTGGCGAATGGCTATTTCTACAGTTGAACGTAACCAGACCAAAAAAATCTCACTATGTTCTTTTTGTTTCATTTTGTGTTTTTTTTCTTTACATGATGCTGAGAACAACATAACAAAAAACCCTCCATGTCAACTGAAATACTCCTTAAGAGTTCTACAACAGGGTAACAGTTCTAGGCCAAAAGAGAGGAGATTGGGATTACATCTTAGGAAGAAATGTTTTCTTGTGAGGGTGGTGAGGAACTGGCCCGGGGTTGCCCAGGGAAGCTGTGGCTGCCCCATCCCTGGAGGTCTTCAAGGCCAGGTTGGACGAGGCTTTGTGAAACCTGATCGAGTGGGAGGTATCCCAGCTCATGGCCGGGCTTTTGGAACTGGATGGGTTTTAAAATCCCTTCCAACTCAAACCATTCTGTGATTCAAAGATATTCTAAAATATTAAAAGTAAAAACGAATGCCTTTACTCTTAATAGACTTTTAAAAGTACTCAGAATCATTTGATTTACTCTTTTTCACAAGTTCTATATTAATAACTAATTTTTTAATTCTTTTCAAGTTAGAAAGGGAGATGCAAGAATTCCACAGGCCAAAATAAAAAACAACTCATGCTCTAAAATCTGGTACTCCTAAACCAAATGCAGTACACTTCATTTAAAAACAAGTATATAGGTTGCTGCACATAATCATTACATGTGTCTTGGGGGTATTTCTTCAGCAATTTTAAGCATTAAAAAAATCTAGCATTGCTCAAGCTACAACTTTTACTCAAGTAACTCTTTCGATTTTTTGAAAGGTTACTGTTTGCTTATTTCCCAAAGATTCTGTATGGGTCCCGTAGTATGAATCTCACACAGTCTATGAAACTATCTGAAATATCTTCTAACACTTGCTCCTCTCCCACACACTGTGAACGAGGAATGTTCCTCTGCTATGTTTCCTAATCAAGTCAATGAAGAGAACAACCCTCAGCACTAAACCCAGCATCAAACTCCTGGAAATGGGTTGAGAGCAGCCCTGAAGAGAAGGACTTCGGGGCGCTGGTGGCTGAGAAGTTCAACATTAACCAGCAAAGTGCGCTTGCAGTCCAGAAAGCCAACTGTGTCCTGGGCTGCAACCAAAGCAGTGAGAACAGCAGGGAGAGGGAGGTGATTCTGCCCCCAACTCTGCTTTGTTGAGACCCAACCTGGAGCCCTCCCGTTCAAGAGTCCTCAGCACAGGAAGGACACAGACTTGTTGGTGTGGATCCAGAGGAGGCCACACATAATCGAAGGGCTGGAGCACCTCCCATCCGAAAACAGGCTGAGAGAGCTGGAGTTGTTCTGCCTGGAGAAGAGAAGGCTCCAGGGAGGCCTTATAGTATCCTCCCGTACTGAAGGGGGCTCCAGAAAAGCTGGAGAGGGGGCTCTTTATCAGGGAGTGAAGGGACAGGACAAAGAGGAATGGCTGGAAGAGGGGAGATTTAGTTGGGATCTTGTGAAGACATGTTTTCCTGTGAGGGTGGTGAGCACAGGAAGGCACTGGTACAGGTTGCCCAGGGTTGCGGTGGGTAGTGGTGGCTGCCGTATCCCTGGAGGTGTCCAAGGCCAGGTTGGACAGGGCTTTGAGCAGCCTGCTCCAGGGGGAGGCGTCCCTGCCCGTGGCAGCAGGGTTTGCAACCGGATGGGTTTTGGGGTCCCTCCCGACCCAGACCACTTTGCGATTCTATGAAACCAGAAGGAAATCGGCACAGCGCGGCGGGTAATGCCGCGCCTGCTCCAGCAGCCCCGCTTTCACGTTACCGAACCCCTCGGACCGGGGGCTGCAGGCGACACTGCAGACCCCGCGCAGGCGCCCTTTGGAGACCCGGGATTCGGGACACCGGGCGGTAGCGGCCGGGCTGCGCCCGCCTCCGCCCTTCAACGCAACGAGCAGCACCGGGTGCGCCTGCACCCACCGCCCGCCACGAACCCCTCGCTGCTCCCATCGCCCCCTCCCCCGCCCCGCACTCACCGCTGCCGGCGCCGAGGACGCGCGCGGCCGGCGCCCGGGCCGCCCCGTGGCTGGGCTCAGCGCAGCCCGCCGCGCGCGCTCATTGCGTATGCGCCACGGCGCCGCCCCATTGGCCCGAGACGGGTGGCGCGCGGGGCGGGGGCTCCCCCCGGAACGGGAGGGGCGGGCGGCGGGCGGGTCGGGGTTACTGCCGGTCAGCCGCGGCTAGGAGGGGGCGTGGCCTCCCGTGTCCTGCGTAGTAGCCGCACTGCCCGTGCGGGGCCGCTGGCGGCGTCTGTGGCAGGTGGGCGTCACGTTAGGGCTCCGACCTGCGTCGCTGTGTCCTCCATCTCTGTCGAAACGTCTGTTAGTGACCTGCTGTTGGCCTTAGCTCATTACGGGGGCAGGAGCTACTGCAGGGATCGGTGAATCATCATGGAATCATAGAACCGTTGAGGTTGGAGAAGACCTCTAAGCTCTTCCAGTTCAACCATCAGGCCAACCCCACCGGGCCTGCTAAACCAGAAGTGTCATGGCCACATGCTTTTTGACAATTTCAGTAAAGAAATATTTACTCATAACCAATCTAAACCTCCCCGGGTGCAACTTGAGGCCATTCCTTTTCATCCTATCCCTTGTCACTTGGGAGAAGAGACCAACACCCACCTCACTACAACATCTTTATAGGGAGCTGCAGAGGGCAATGATGTCTCCCCGCAGCCTGCTCCAGGCTAAACAACCCAGGTCCCTCAGATGCTCCCATAACCCCTGTATTCCACAGCCATCACAAGCTCTGTTCCCCTTCTACAAATGTGCTCCAGTCCCTTAATGTCCTTGTAGTCGGGGGCCCAAAACTGAACAGGATTTGAGATGGAGCCTCACCAGAACCAAGTACAGGGTCACAATCCCTTCCCTACGCTTGCTGGCCACACCATGGCTGATCCCAGCCAGGATTCTGTTGGCCTTGGCCACCTGGGCCACTGCTGGCTCATGTTCAGCCACTGCCAACCAGCACCCCCAGGTCCTTTTTCATCAGACAGCTTTCCAGCCACAGTTCCCCAATCCTGGAGCACTGTGTGGGGTTGCTGTGACCAAAGTGCAGAACTCAGCTCTATTCTCACTTTCGCTTTTTAAAAGTTGCAGGCACCCAGTCAAGGGGAAAAAAGAAACACTGCCACGTGCTTTGATCAGCAACAGAGAATGAATAGCAAGTAGTAAATAGAGAAGATTTCAGATGATCTTATGAAAATAATTTGATTTGAAGTACAGTCCACTGACTCATCAGGAAAGAGAACAGAAAGCCAGTGTTATATTTGGCCAATTCTAATATCCAGTGGGAATTAATAAAAACAAAACTATGAGCCACACTGAAAGAGGAGAGCCTATGAATGGGTAAGTATGTGTGGAAGGTTGGCATTAATCTTTCATGAGCATGCTGCTGCCTGCTGATGCTTTGGAAGAAGCTAGAGGAGGGGAAAGAACCAACAGTGTCACAGATACAACAGATGTGAGAGCTTTTAGCTATTTAAAAATCCCTGGAGGGACACAAAATTAAGTACTTCAAGAAGGTTAAACTAAAAACAAATCAATTTCCTATGTGAAATAATAGAGACAATTAAAGAAGGACTTGCGCAGGACAAAGCTTGTGATCTGGATAGAACATATTTCATTGTAGCCTTCAAACTTGTGAAAAATAAATTACTATAATTAGCAAACTTTCTCCATGACTCATTAAATAATTGAACCCAACAAATTAATACAGCATTAATCTCAATTAAAAGAATTTTAACTAAAAAGAAGATAATGTTTCTAAACTGATTGCTTATAACTAAATTTGCTTTAGCTGCAAACAATAACCAGTTCAGAAAAGGGACTCAAACCCCTTGACATTTTCAATTAAACAATCAAACTGACATTGTGAAATTCTTTTCCTGGAGGTGTCCTGGTAGTGTGGCATTTCTAATACCCTCATAGGTGTACCTTAGCAAATTTGCAGATGACACTAAGCTGGGTGGAAGCGTCAATCTGGTGGAGGGTAGGGAGGCTCTGCAAAGGGACCTAAACAGGCTGGACCGCTGGGCTGAGTCTAATGGAATGAGGTTTAACACGGCCAAATGCCGGGTCCTGCACTTGCAGCACAACAACCCTATGCAGAGCTACAGACTGGGAGAAGTCTGGCTGGAAAACTGCCAGGAGGAGAGGGACCTGGGGGTGTTGGTCGACAGCCAGCTGAACATGAGCCAGCAGTGTGCCCAGGTGGCCAAGAAGGCCAATGGCATCCTGGCTTGTATCAGAAACGGTGTGACCAGCAGGTGCAGGGAGGTTATTCTCCTCTGCACTGGTGAGGCCGCTCCTTGAATCCTGTGTTCAGTTCTGGGCCCCTCAGCACAAGAAGGATGTTGAGGCTTTGGAGTGAGTCCAGAGAAGAGCAACAAAGCTGGTGAAGGAAGGGGCTGGAGAACAGGCCCTATGAGGAATGGCTGAGAGAGCTGGGGTTGTTTAGCCTGGAGAAGAGGAGGCTGAGAGACCTCATTGCTCTCTACAGCTACCTGAAAGGATGTTGTGGAGAGGAGGGTGCTGGCCTCTTCTCCCAAGTGACAGGGGACAGGACAAGAGGGAATGGCCTCAAGCTCTGCCAGGGGCGATTTAGGCTAGAGATTAGGAGGAAGTTTTTCACGGGAAGGGTCATTGGGCATTGGAATAGGCTGCCCAGGGAGGTGGTTGCTTCACCTTCCCTGGAGGTGTTTAAGGCACGGGTGGATGAGGTCCTGAGGTGCATGGTTTAGTGTTTGATAGGAATGGTTGGACTTGATGATCCGGTGGGTCCCTTCCAACCTGGTGATTCTATGATTCTATGATAGAGAGGGCTGAGCTAATACTGAAGGGGCAGGAAGAGTCAGCTGGGATGCGGGTTCTGGCAGCAGAAACAGCTTGTGTTCCTGAAGTGATCATTCCCAAAAATGTTAATTCTGGGCTGTTGTTTTAAAAGAGTGGAAAAACATTTCTAGAGCAAACAGCACAAGGTGTCAATGCTAAATAGTCTCCTTATACATATCAGTACATTTGACTCACTTTTATCTATGAAGATTTCTGTTTCCAAATAAAGGAGCAAATAAGTAAGTTGCTAAGAATGAAATCGGAAAGCAGCAAACTCTGGCAGCATGTCCCAAATGATGAATTATTCAGCAGAACATTTGGCACTGTGGTCATGCCCAGAGCCAAGAGAGACTGATGACATTAATAGTAAGGTGATCAAGGATACAGTGTAAAATTTATCACTGCTTGACACAATGCAGCTTTGTTAATGTTTGAGTACTTCTTTAAATCCCCATCTTGTATTTTCTCACACTGTAGATGTATTGCCAACCTACTGCAAAAAATTAGAGCACCGTTGAGCTATTAATAATGTGATAACCCCCCAGAACTTAAAACTTCCAACTAGGGAAAGCGTATAAGTGGGGTGGGATCTGTAAACCAAGCTGCAGGGCCCACTCTGCAACACTGCTGCACCATACATGAACCACCATACTATGAGAAATTGTCGCCCACAGAAATCAGAGGCAGGATTCAAAATAGAATTTGTTTCTGCTCTTAAAGTTTCCTGCCCGAAAGTTGTCTGTTATTTTCTAAGCCAATGAAACATTAGAGTGGAGCAGACAGCATCAAAGGCAGCCAAGAGGAATCAAAAGCATCAAACAATGAGTAGTGACTCAAGCCTGCAGAAGAAAGATGATCCCTATGGGCTCCCAAAACAACAGTGTTCGGAGTGACCAGTGTCTTACAATACAATTTAATCATCAAATAGACCATAAAAACATCCAAGCCCAGGTCCACGTCCCCCTACACTTCTTGCACACAACCGGCTGCCCCAGCTGGGCTCCTTACACTCTGCTGTGTGCCTGGGCTTTGCTCTGCAGGTGTGGATGCTTTGGGCATACTGCAGCCCAATCCATCAATAGCCTTTCCAGCCTTGGCTCTCCTGGGCACAGCACAGATTTAAGATTGCTCCTTCGTTAAAGCAGTACTGACCACAGAGCCCTTTTGCCTTTTAGATCACCATAGTAAGACTCACTACGTTTGCCTGAATTACTCTGTGTCTGTCTGATATTTGAGAAGGAAGAAGGAAAACAAAAAAATACCCACTTCCCTGGATAGACTTGTTTTCTTCTGCAATTCTGAATAAATAAACACAGAAAAGAGGTAGTGTTACAGATAGAGCTAGTAGTTATAAACCCTGTCATGTAACAGCGAGTGGCTAAAACAGACCAAGAGTAGTTTCCTGCCAGCTGCAAAGGCTTTTGATAGTTTGCCCTTATTTCCTGGGGTTTATTTAGTCCATTACTGTGCAATGTTTTCACAAGCAAAAACTATTTTACTGTCTAAGACTTCAACCAGGAGAAAATATGGCCAAGGGTTTCCAAAACAGAAGCTTAAATTCAGGCTTTTGTGCAAGTCAGATGTTTGGTGTTATTTGAGAAAACTGAGGTAAATCTACTGAGTATTTGTCAGTTTGAAGAACACCTTGACTTAATTTGGTGCCCAAATGTACTCAAGACACGTTCTGGGAAAACATCTCCCGTTTATCCTGTGTCCCGTGCAAATTGCATCCATGGTGGAACTTTTCCTTCACATTTGCAATCCACCTTTTCAGTTTGAGAGCGTCTAAGGCTGTTTAACAATTTCATTAAATATGTCACCACTACCCCATTATATTTTTATAATGCTACTTCCACTGTTTAAATCCAAGA
Organism: Coccyzus lansbergi; assembly: GCA_033558105.1. Classification (NCBI taxonomy): domain Eukaryota; kingdom Metazoa; phylum Chordata; class Aves; order Cuculiformes; family Coccyzidae; genus Coccyzus; species Coccyzus lansbergi. The sequence goes on along the minus strand of JAUMJK010000342.1, from coordinate 152,433 downwards.
ACTCCAACCAGCAGGAAAAGTTCCAAGCTAAGAAGCAGAAAGAGGGGGAATTAATGCATTTTCTTTCTCTGGGATATTAGGTGGAGACAGATAACAAAGATGATTAAAAGAAGACCAAATCTCAGACACAAAGATGTGACTAGGTGTAACAGTACTAAACTTATAAAAATTATACTGAACTTTTACTTATATAATCATAAAACTTATAAAATTATGAAACTTACAAAATTATGAAACTTATAAAATTATACTGAACTCAGTTATGCTGGAAAATACAGAATTATAAAGGTAGGAGTTAAAGGACTTAAGAGTCCTGCCATAATTATGAAGAAAGCTATGAAGCCATTCAAGCAATGGATAAATGTGCTACAGGCTGATCAGATAAACCTCTAGACAAGTTATTCCTAGAAAACCCAAGCTGAATTCTGTATAGAAACAGGCAGTTGAGATAGGCAAAAGACAAAACCAGAGAATACATTTTGAACAAGAAAGCCATTGCACTAAGTCGCAGGCCTGGTCTGTAAAAATCAAGTGGTTTGTGACTGACAGACACCAAGGTGCTGTTGATCAACACGCTCTGAGACTGATGATTCAAATTTCACTATGTGTTCATAAACAAAATTGATTTTGAACCTGGCGTTGTTTGAATTCTACCACCTGCATATGATTTCATTTTGCCACAGCAAATCAGTCATTTTGAAACCCATGAAATGTAGTCTGCACTACTTAAAAGCATTGAAGACACTTGGATTTCCTTTGTGCTGCAGTACAGCAACACTTCAGTACAATTGTGAGACTTGAACAGAATGGCTGTCAGCATGCTTTACATAAGAGGGAACAACTCCTTTCCCCCTAGCCAGAGGAAAGAAGCCAAACCATGATTTCACTAAGCTCAGCTAGAGAACCCTTCAAAAGATGAGGGATACAGCAGAGGTGTCCAGTTTTGCAGGCTGTGGTCACTGCCAGGCTGTCTGCTGCTTGACGCCTGCAAGACAGCAGTTTGTTGTATTTAGTGCAGTTTGTCAATCACACTTGCACACTTTGCAGACACTGAGGCTGTGCAGCTGCTAACTAGTAGACCTGTGACATGCAGGTAGCGGATTGGAGGGAAAGAAAGTTAACTCCTTCCATCAAGCCTCATTTATGACATTTGTACATGTAAAATCAGGGTTTATCCAGGGGCTTGTATGTCTGTGGAGTCTGGGCAATGCTGAGCAGAATGTCGGATGTGCTCAATTATACTTAAAGAGTGTTCCTTACTGATTGCATCAGACAATCCATACAACTTACTGCTAAAGGGAACATTTGCTCTTCCAGTTACTCTTCAGTAATGAGAAGAGAAGATTTATATAATTTTGTCTGATGGACATACTCCCGTGCTTCATAGCATTTACTTAGTGATTGAAAATCTGGTATCCAAAACAGTGGAAAATGAAATAGAACTTCTCTGGCAGCTAGGTTTTATATGCTTCATGAAGTAATTGAAAAGTCCAATTATTCAATAATAGTAATTGCAAAATCCAGTATGCTTGAAGGCTGTCCTGCTGCAATACTAAAGAAAAAACAGAGACAAATAAGTTCTAAATCAAATACTGATACACTTGCATGCTGTAACATTCCATTCTGTGCTAAAAAACCATATTAGAAAACATACAGAAAGCATTAGAAAGCATATAGATAGAACTGAACACTCACAGCAACAAAATCAGAAAATATACAAAGAATAAAAAGAATATGCAGAGAATGAAGGCAGGAGGATTTAAGAGAAAGGTCTCATTCAAGAATTCATAGCTGAAAGTGCAATAACGAAAGCATGATTTTATAATCCTCCTACATCTTGGCATTGTTCTGAAGTCAATCTATGAAGGCATAAATAACTGAAGACAGTGTGATCTCATTGATGATTAAAGTGATACAGCGCTGTGAGTTCAGATATTGAGTGGGCTGGATTTAGGGTAAACAGGCCAGTGGTATCTGAGAGCACATGGAGCATTTGTCCTCACCTGACACAGGAAAGGTCTAAGGATTAGAAGGATTAAGATTAAGGAAAATGGTTCATGCCTGAGGAAGACTACAATCACACTTGCTTAACAGCACACAAAGAGGGCATCTGCATCCCATAATTTGCATCACTGGAAAATGTTTGCTTTGTCAGCTAATGGATCATACATGTGTTCTCCAAAACCCTGTGTTCTTTACCTACTCACTCCTCTGATATTTCAAAACCAGGAACATTTCTAAGAAATGACAGTAGAATATATGCAAATATGTATAAAATGGGAAGCAACATATACATCATATGTGCAGTGAATATTTTTAAGGGAACATTCCCCTGAATTTTTTCCTTATTGCATTCGCAGGAGAACACCCTAATTCAAAGAAACCTTAAGTCCTGAAAGGGTGGCCCAGCTGAAGCATGAGCAGTGTTTCCTTGTGAACACTGCATGCTGGACCCTTCTGGAGACAGCCTACTCCAAGAAGCTCTAATCCTAGCCCAAACAGACATTACTGTTGGCAAGAAGACAACAAACATGAATTTATCCTTTCAAACTATAAATAACTCACAAAATACATTTTGGGCTTGTCCATGCTGTCTGGTTAAGCAAGGGAAGGACACAATATGCTCAGTACTCAGTGCAAACAAGGACTATTGGGTTCCTGTACAGCAAGCTGTAAGCTGAAAACACAATAGTGCAGGTATTCAATGAGACCTTCCATAAACATGAAAATATGTGGGTTTAATATATTAAGCTTTCATGCTTGGAAAAAAATGGACAGGCTTTAGCTAGTGATCATCTAGTTACTCACTCTGTGTCTGCACTTTGTTTAGTGCTCTTTGTATTGTTTTTAAAGTCATTTTACCTCATCTGTTTTTCTAGTTGAGACAAAAGCCTGGAATTTTAAATCATAGTCTTTAGCACAGCTCACCAAGGTCATGTTCTCACATAACCTGTTTTGCTCCTGGGAGACAGTTCTGAGAGCTCAATTGCACATACTGAGTCATCTCCCTTTCCTTCCAGAAAGGGATGTTAACACAGGCAACAGCATTTTTTTTGCTTGTAGAAAGGTATTGCTGTTTACCATGGGAGGGCTTGGCAATAATTGCTTCTTATGTAAACAAGTAGAAGTGAACAGTGTTTTCTGGGGGCCTAAATAAAAGGTTTGTTCATTTATTGGAAATATGAATAGATGTAAAATCTTGCACCTGGTAAAAATTAGGTTACTGTACCCTTAAAGTTCGATTCCAACTCTTAAATTAAAGCAGTAAGAACAATTAGTTTTGTAATATGCTGATGTGTTAGAAGTCTTTGCAAACTGTATGGCTGATTTAGCATGCAGGTACTCTTAGAATAAGTTAGAGCACTATTTATTCAAGATTTTAAGTCTGCAATAGACACCTAGACTGCTTTCATGATATTGCAGCTAACAGGGATGTAAATGTAATCATGAATAATAAATGCAGTTACGGAAACTATATGGTGGAACACCTAATCAATGAGTGAAATCTGGATGCCTTTAGGATATGATCAGCTAGAAGAACTGCCATTAGGTGTCTTTTGTTTTGTTCCTGCATAGGCAAAGAAAACATGGAACAAACTAACAAAAACTAGTAGTTATTGATAAGCTTATTCTAAAAAGCTTTAAACACTCCTTGTTGCCTCATTTTTCTTGTGTGAGGCATACCAGATTTTTTAGTAATATTAAGTTTCCTCTGACAATCTCAAAGAAGTCCTGGGGGGGAAAAAAAGATGCTTAACTGATCTTTCTTTATGTCTGTCTTTAACAGTTTGCAAGAATAATTCACGAAGCCCTTCATATTTGTTTACTACTCTATCCATCTCAGTGCACAGCACTGAAAGTAATTATGAACATCATAGTCATCACAACATGAAGAGTAGTTGTTTTTTAAGCAAGAAAAAAAATCCAGCTTGCAGTTTGGTTTCAGAAGTTGATTAGTACTGTTCTGCAAATCTACAAAGTATCACGCAGTGTGGAACAGATTACATCCCATCACCCTTATTTAATAGTTTGATATTACATTTAGTAGTATCTTTTGCCTGGCGGAATATGAAATAACTACGCACTTAATTGTAAGGCGCTAAGTGATTCCCCAGCATGCTGAAAAGCATAGCTCTCAAAGCGCTTCAAGACCTCACAGTCAACCCTGGAACCAGTGGTTTTCCTACATTTTATTTACCAGTCAAGTGCAGAAAAGAACCTAGTCTTCATCTAAAAAAACCCCCAGCAAATAAGACACCAGTGCTTGTATAAACAAAGCCTGAAATCCTGACAGGTTCTGAATCCTGAATGCAAATAATGCAATCCTAGAGTTCTTATTAACATTTTTTAGATTTAAAATATTTAGGCTTACAATATGGCTTTTGAGAGATGCTTATTGCCTAGAGAACACAGCTCTTGCTTTAGGAAATATATAGATATATGCTACGATATCATGGGAATTGGCTAACATAACTTCCAAAGGAGTCTTGTTTGCAGCTAAAACCAGGCAAGAGAACTGCTACTGCTGTTTCAAGAAGGTGTTCTATTTTAGTGACAGCCTTTTAAAGGAGCACACTGGTGCAAGGGAAGGAGAGGCCAGCACAGAGGTAATGCTCCTGTTGAACTAAATTTTTGTATCTCCTGAAAATTCTGGTTTTTTCCCTTCCTGCAAGAACTGTACTTCTCGTGTACACCTTCACCTGGAGCAGGCTGTGCCCAGGACACAGCTCATGCTCTGACTCAGCTGCTGTAACCCCTGCTCTCCATCATTTTTGCCCTTTTTCCTCATCTTCATCGCTTGCTGTGGCACATGAAAAATAGCCCTTGATCTTACAGCAGTTGCACTAGACTAGCATTAAAGTTTAGAGGCTGGCAAACCAGTGTAGGAGATTCCACCCACAAGGAGAAGGCCTTTTCATACCTGAAAAACAATGTGCATACTTCTGCTCCCATGTAACTAAAAACATAGTTATGGTTAGACACATGATGATGAGTAACAAGGATATAGATTACTAGCTCTGGAGTGCATGGAGATGTGTTCACACCATCCAAAATGCTGGCAGTGCCAAGATTTATCACTTGCTTTTAGTGACACCTCCCCCTACATGCTTTTATTTTTCCAACCTGAGTTAAAATTTCAACATGCAACAGTAAGAGGTAGTTACAAATGTTCTGAACTGACAAAGAAGTGGTTATCCAGAAAGTCAGATATATCTTGAAAACAATGGGAAGCTTGTGCATCTGTATCCCATCTTGTCAGCACTAATTATGGTAATAGCACCTCTTTATAAAGGTTTAATGAAGACCTTTATAAAGGTCTTATCAGCTCCATTCCTTGCCCCTTCCCTCAGCTAACTGGTGCCTGACCACTTGTACTGAAATGAGACAGGGAGGGGAGATGCAGAGTCCAGTTCTCCAGCTCTTTGTTGCTCAGTGCAGCTCTTGCTGTTGGTTTTCATTCAGTCCTTTGGTGGGTGACAGAAAAGATGACATAGTGAGGCTTTGATGTCATTTACAGTAGTAATTCTGGGACCTGCAGCTCGTGTTGGCTGGAGGACACTTCTCACTGGGATCAGTGGAGGCACTGCTGCTCCCCAAAGCCAGTTATTTTAAGTCACATCTAAACAAGGAATTATCAGCTTAAGATCAGCCTCTCTCCCCTACAGCAGGCTCTGGATCAGTTAGATGCAATACTGAATAACTAAAAAGCAAAATTACCTCCCTTTCACTTGAGTCAGACTCCTGTTGGCCTCAGTGGATGTTGGTCCCTGCTGAACTGAAGAACTCACAGCCTGGGTATAGGTATGTGGGTAAAAAACTGGGAAGGGAATGTGTCCTGTGTGCCTGTTAACATAGCTGGATACTAGCCACGGGGGCACAGCAGCCTCATTTCATATGCTACTCTGTGTGCTAACAACTGACAACCTTGATAATAAGAGAGTAGGTGACTCCACAACACTTCTTGTACCACCTGCCTGGTGCCACCTAGCCTTCTGTTATTTGCCTTCCCTTTAGCTCATCTCATAAGTAAAAATAAACTCTCAACACAATAAAAACTATAACTAGACTTCACACTTCACAGCCTGCCCCATGCATGTTCCTTGCTGCCCATACCCTGCTTTCTCAGTGTGTGTTAGCTGCTCCGGCCATCGTTTGTTTAGTGGCAGCCTATCTACCCCAGCACTTCCCATCAGGTACACTGCTATCTTCAAAGCAGAGGCTAAAAGCCTATTGCAGAGAAGGTCTTAGAAACACAAAGAGGCTTGCAACAGAGCAAACAAAGCAAACCCAAAATGCTCTTAACACATCTGTGTTTTTTTTTCTATGAAGCTGTTTTATGAGAGGAGTTTATCCATTGCTAGGCTCCCTTTACAGCATTACTTATCATTAAATAAAAATATTTACATACTAAAACAAAAATATATTGTATTTGCTAACCACCAAATCCCAGCAGCTTTGGTTTTGCCAGGCCCAGTTTGGGAATCATCTTGCTGGGAGAGACTGGTAAGCACCAGACCCATATACTGTCAATACCCCCGTGCAGTGACAGCCAGCTCCAAAGAGTGAAGCTAGGCCCTCCTTTCCTTACAGCTAAATCAAAGCAGTGTGAGTAAGTCCCCTTTCCCCCACAAGTCAGAGCATTTCTGTTGACTCCAGGGATGGACTTCACTCTATATCCAAATACCTTGGGAGTTCAGGCAGGTGCAGATCCAGGGCTGACACTCCTGTCTTATTGACATCCATGGTATTGCTCCTCAGCTTCCTTGCAGCTTTTCTGGTCCACTTCGAAGGCTGCAGCTCCACAGATCATCTCATCCAGCAAGGGTGCTCACCCAGAGCCCTTTCTCAGCTGCAGTGCCCTCAGCCCTGGTTAAACAGCTCAGCTTCTCCAGCTCTCTCTGCCTGTGTCCATCTTCTCAGCCAGATTTCTGAAATGATTCAGCTCAGGAAATAAACCAAATGAAGCTTCCCACCATGGGATAGGCATGAGCCACAGGTGAGCAGCAGGAATACCAGCAACCTGCTGTCACAGACTGTCATTACCTTCCATTGCCTATAATTAAGGCTGCAATTTAGCATCACTGAATTAATTTGTTCAGCCCTCGTTCACTTGCTTTTATCAGAGAGGAATGATCTCAAGGCAGCTGAAATCATGGCATTGGGTCACTGCATACAACTACATATGGACATGGGCTGTGAAGTTAGGTTCCAGATTTGCACTCTTCAAACTTAAAAGGAGCAATCTCCAGCCCAGACTCTTCTCTAGCTCCTTGTACCCATTTGTTAAGTCATGAAGGTATCTTTGAAACTGATGATGAATCACGAAACTTTTGAAGAACCTTACCAGAACAGAAATCCAGCTGAATTTTGTGCATATACATATTTTGAAAGGTTTCACTTCTCAATATTGCTCTACTAGGCACGGTACTTTTGAGAATCCAGCTAATACACCTTGTATAAAAAGGTGGAATGAGCCTAGAACTGATGGTAAGAGTGCTGATGAAACTAATGCACATTCAAATCTTAAAACTCTTCCCTTCAGTATTTATTTGACATGGAATATAGTAGAGCAATTGCAACCCTCAGATTGCTTTATACACCAGTGAGTTGGACTTTTAACTGCTTTATTAGAGAACTAAGAAAGCTCATGAAAAGAAAAGCCATCATTCAACATTTCTAAGAGCTATTAGAGGTGGAAGTGAGCTATAAAAGCTTCCAACATTTTATTGCATACATGCATATACCCATATATGTATGTAGAACTGCTTATCTCATTAATTGACTGTTTAGGTCCCCCATCCTTGATAGATCCTTTGCTATGAACCCTTAACCAAAAATCTAAGGATGACTGCAAAGCCCTTTACAAAGATTAACAGGACCTGGATGTTATGTTTTGATTCTATTTAAAATGTTTATATGTGATTAAAAGAGGAGACCAGGCTAACTGTGCTGTAGTGTAATTGTGTCACACCTAAGCTCAGCCTGTCCTATTAACACCATCACTTATTTCAATAGTTGTAAGTTAGGATTTATTGCCCTTGAATACCCAATAGAAAGTGCTTTTTCTATTGGAAATTTAATTGAAATTTATCCCAACTAATAGTGAAAAACCATAGCAGTATCAGCGTTACATCAAACATCAGTCCTGGAGTATTAAAAATGTATCTCTGTGCCTTTCACAAAAAGATTAAATAATACAGAGGGTGGGCTGGTGGATTTTTAATAAGTCCTGGCAAGTGGGTTACAACTCCAGACAGCAGCCAAGAGCACAGTTATCACTTTTAATCAAGACTATTCCTTTAAACAGAGAAGGAATCAAATCCCCCCTCTCTGCAATTAGGGCAATTAAAAATACAGCTGTCCATCTGCATCCCCTGATGACAGCTAGCTCTGCCTTCTCCCAGATCAAGTCAAAGTCAATCAGTCTCCACAACCATTTGAGACCACTGCTCACTGATATCAGTGCCTGGTTCAGCCCCATTCTCACTCCACCCATTGACTGGGAGCAGCAGGTGACTCCAGTGGGACACCACAGTGGAAAATGCAATCAAGATGCCTTCATAGATGGGTCAGGCTGAGGAGGCTGTGCCTGGCTGCTTCTCAACTGCTGTCGGGCAGACCAGCCTTCTTGTTGCGTAGATGGGGGCAGGAGTGGCATCAAGCTAAACAGGAATTGTGACTGAAGCTGAGAACATTGTACCAAAGAGCCTCGCCTTTGAGGAGCATCTGAAATCTTGGCACAGAGCTAAAGTTATAGGCTTTTACAAACAACATTTTGCTTTAAGCAATGAAGTTTCATTTATATCAGAAAGTGTCATGAGGATACTGTGACACATAACTTCATTGGAGGCAGAATCAGATTTCTTTTGATGCAATTGTGCAAAAAGTGCAATGTCACAGGATTATCAGCTTTACATGAGAAAGCCAATTCCATGCTTTTCTCTATTTTTTCCAGCTCTTACCATCTTGCAGTGTGAAATCCTACTCACCAAACATAGCAATAGAGTCAATTGAAGAGAGAAGAATATTCTTCCAGTACTGTAAAAGATATGTCACATATAACATTAGCAAAATTGATAGCAATGTCATATAAATATTAAGCATGTCAGCATTAATATCCAGCTGCCACCATGAAGAACTGTAGATAAAAATGTAATAAAAATTTTTAAAGCTGTGGATTTCTATGCAGACACCCAAATCAATAACCTTTTCCACAAAGATTTAGAGTGCCAGGTTATCATCATACAAAATCAAGTGAAAGGATTCTTGTAGAAACAGGATATGGGGTTTATGATTCTAATTGGTTAAAGAATTAACCAATTGAGTTGAACCTCAAAGTATTTTTATATTGTTACTTTCATACTTCTGGGTCTCTTCTTTCAACTTGCGGATCATTTTCTTACGTACTATGGTTTTTACTAATAGTTTCACTTTAAATTACGAGTCCCTTTCATTTTCTCATCTCTTATAGAAAAGATGAATTATGGAGTTTATACCAGCTTTTGAAACAAAAAGTGTTATCTAACAGAGGAATCCAGGGACTGGATTAAAAAAAGAAGACCCAAGACAATATCACTTACTAGTTTTGACTCCACTGACTGCATGTCTATGCTGAGATAAGGATCAGAGCTTTTCACACCCAACAGTGGTTCTCTTCTGAAGCATATGAGCTTCTCAATATGCTCTTGGCAGGGCTACTCACCTTGCAGTGAAACTCAGGTCTGCAGCACAACTCAGGTTTGCAGCACTGGATTGTAAGAGACAAGAAAATTTAGCATTCACTGGAATTAAGCCACTAAAACATATTATTTTCTTCTACTTTTTACACCACTCTGTGTACAGCTTTAGTATCCAGCCACACTATTAGCAATTTGCAGCAGCAGCAGCCTGGGAAGCAGTAATGATGCAGTGGCCAAAGAGGTGAACCAAGGTACAGAAGGCACAGATGAGGGCCTGATCCTAATCCCAAGGCAATCAATTAATGAACTCTGATTTATTTATTACAAAATGATCAGCCTTCTATGAATCCGTTCCCCGTATGCTGACCTGCTGTCCTGACTTCTAGATCACATGTAGATTACTGGATCAGACCAACTCTTACCTGGTCAAAAGAATGGAGAAGTCAGCAGAAGACTGAGTTTTCTAGATTAATTCAGTTTTAAACAAGAGGGAAGTTGTTGCACTGTCAGTACCTGTTAATGCAATCCTCCTGAGCTGATTACCTATGATTAACTTCTCCCAAGGCTAACACAAGTTTTTAAGGCTGAGTTAGGACTCTTGGAAGTGCCTCATTCCCATAGAGTTTGTGGCATGGCACTGAAGTCCATCATACCTAAGGTTTCTGTTTACTTCAGTGGTTCCTAAAAGATCTGGAGGTACGTGGGACTACCTGGACAATGAGAAAACTTTAAGTGCTTTGCTCTGGAATGTCCAAAGAAAACGCTTCCTGACAGCCAAAAAGGATTTGAGAACACATTTCTGAGGGGCTTGTAAGAGGATTGAAAGGTAAACAAAGAAACTCATATGGTCCACAAGGTAGACTTGATCAGCCCTTTTTCCTCAAGCCCTACAAATTTCAGCTGATCTGCTGGTGCCTTCTCCCTTTTTTGTCATGTAAAACTGAACGTAACTTCACATGCAATAACTAGATCTACTGGTGGAGGGAAATCTTAAGTTTTCCTGCTGACTTCAAGACCCTTCCCCTGGCACCATACATTTGCAAAGAAAGAGAAAACTATACAGGCAAATGCACTTCAACCTTCTCTGCTGTTCATCCAATTCAAAGCAGATCTGAATAAGCGGCATCCGATACATATAAGAGTTGCCATATACCATTGAGAAGATGCACTGCTCTGGGTTTGGTGCTTCTCAGGGTGGAGGATGCTTTAAAAACTACAGATGCTTGGCCACTGAGCAGAACAAAGAACCTGAGGATAGCAACTGGCAGAAATTATTAACACATCAGTATTTTAGTTCAGTTTAAGGATGACCATTTGAACTGAATCTCCAAGTGGTAGCAGTAAGAATTATTTGAAGGCATGATTTGTGATGAATGAATGCTAGAAAGCTGAAGGAATTGATTTCTAGGTACCGCTTCACTTCTCACCTGGGAATAACACTTAACCCAGGACTGGGAATGGAGTTATGGCTTCCCTAGTTGTTTGGATTCAGTGAGAGCTGTGGATACCAGTGCCCATACTGCCTTTTCAACACGCCTGTACAATATTCAGCATACCTCGACTCCTCAAAAAATTATGATGGCTATTTTGCCTTGGCTATGTACATTTTCTTGCTCCCCATAACTGTGATTGAAATTTCAGCTTCATAATCTTCTTCCCAACTTCCCACTCTGCTGTCCCTATCTTACAGAGCCTCTACACCACAATATTCAGACATGCATGCAGCAACGCAAAGGCCAGAAGTTGCTAAATTGCTTATGCAAGTTAATTACTGTGCCGGTTTAATCCCAAGTAATTCAGATTAGTGCTGTCGGCCAGTGTTCAGAGAGCAGTTAATGTAACAGGCTGGCCCATCAGCAGGGAAACCACTCTTTTCAAGAGGCACTTAGTTAATGCTGACCAGCACCAGGAACAGAAACCCTCCATGCTGCTCCTGGTTGTTGTCAGGGGGCAGACACAAAAGCTGGATATGACAACCAGGCAGGTTTAAAGGAAGTATCACAGCCCTCCTTAAAATTTTAAGAGAAAACTGTCAGCTTTGACCCCATATCCCACTTCTGCATGTTCAGAAGGAAAACTGCAGAGAACAATCCCGCAAAAGACATCCGATCCAGATGCAACACGTGAGCCAGAATAATGACTTTATTCTGGCCACTAACCACTGTTTTCATATGAAACTCAAAAACCTAATAGAGATTTCTATCCAAATGAATACAAACAAGCCAAAGAAAGCCGTTCAGTCTGAACAGCAAGTTATCCCTATGGGCAGGAGAAAGTGGGAATATGGAGGGCCCCTCAGTAGAAGGAGGATGTTGAGCTGCTGGAATCATCTCCAGAGGAGGGTGATGAGGCTGGTGAAGAGTCTGGAGCATAAGTCTTTTGAGAAGCAGCTGAAGGACCTGGGGTTGTTTAGACCGGAGAAGAGGAGGCTGAGGGGAGATGTTATCACTGTCTACAACTGCCTGGAAGGAGGTTGCAGTGAGGTAGGTGCTGGTCTCTTCTCCCAAGTAAAAGTGGTAGGATGAGAGGAAATGACCTCAAATTGTGCCAGGGGATTTTTAGATTGGATATGAGGAAAAATTCTTTACCAAAAGACTAGTGAAGCACTGGAACCAGCTGCCCTGGGCAGGTATTCAAAAAAACCTGTAGATATGGCACTGTGACATAGTTTAACAGGCACATTGGTATTGTGTTGATGGTTGGACTGAATGATCTTAGAGTTTTTCCTTACCTTAACAATTCTATGATTCTTCCTGGGAACTTCAGCTTCTTACAACTGGAGTCCAATTGAATTGGATTAATTTACAATCATTACTCAGGTACAATGCACATTGCCAGTGATGAGTGTTTACATAGGGCCTGCTTATTCCCCAGAAGAGTGCCAATACAATGTGTTCAGATGGCTCATTCCAGAAATTAATGGCATGTAATATTTCAGGACTTCCAACAATGCTTTTCCTGTTCTGGAGGGGTAAATAATACTAGTCATCTCGCTTTGTAAGTGGTAGCCAGGGCTACAGCATTTCATACGACACCATTAGTAACCGAGCTATAGTAATAATGCCCATTTCCTCCAGCCATACATTATATGACATTTAAGCAAGTATTTTCTACCTCAGCAGGTTTTATGGTCAAATTACAGACTTTTTTCTCTGTGGTTCACGGCTGACAAAACTTTGTTTGATGAAGGTGATAATGAAAGAGCATGTGACCAGGCTCTCCACCCTTGGCAAGAATCAAAGCATGGGACACTGGACTTCCATATTTTTGAAAACCTTTCTTATTTCACATGACTTAGAGATGCAGTAAAACTGAATCCTTATTCTTTTAAAAAGGATAAACAAATGTAAATCACATCAATAACCTTTTTTACATGATAAATCTAAGTCTTTTGTATTCTAATAAATAACATTTTGGAAGCAAGAGACAGAAGACGAAAAGCTGAATGAGCATCTAGTCATGTTTAACCTTGCACAGCACACTTTGGCTGTTAGCCCCAATACCTGAAGAAAGACAAAAGGTTCTCCCAAACCTGCAGCTGTCTACCTCAAGCTGAAGCTGGTTTCTTTAAAATCTGCCAGCCAGGACCCTTGCACACATGGCCTCCCAGTGATGCTCTTCAAGAGGATGCTCGCAGGTGAGTGTGCACCAGTCTTGGCAGCAGCCAGAGATGTTCCTGCCTGCAGATCTGCCACATGCTGCCAGATGCCAGCCTGAATTTCAGTAAAGGCTTGAGTTAAGATGCCAGGCTGAGACACAGACATGCAGCTTGTCCTACCAGCTCTGCTAAGGAAGTGGTGACGTTCTTCAGGGCAGGCAGCAGAGGGGTGATGTCTCAGCCACCTCAGCAAGTACCAGGCACCCTACTTCTCTCTGTCTGTCCCCAAGGGCAGTGTGAATCCAAAGAAAGACAAGTGTTATCTCTTATTTCACAGCAAGAGCAAGGTGGCAAACATATTGGTTAATCATTAGCCAAGCCACACACTTCACACAGCACTGGATCAGAAAGTCACAGACGAGGAAGGTGAAGTATCCCTCAGAGACAATGTGGCAACTACAGAAGAGCCAAGCAGGGCTTGGGAGAGAGGCTTCAAAGCATGAACACACTGAAAGATAAACCCTGCTGTAATATAAAGAGTTTCCAATTTGAGAATATCAGATATTTTTTCACAGGATCATTTTTCTCTCATTGCCAAAGATCAAGAAGCAGTGATGTTATTTCAAATAGCTTCCAGAGCTGCAACACTTGTGTTACCTTTTGTTTGCCTGCCTTCCTCTTTCCCAGCCTCAGGAATAAAAATGTCAAGTTGCAAAGTCATGCAGAGAAAAATTTTCCAGGCAAAACACTGTACCAGAAGGCAAAAAGAAAGAAGAAGACAGAAGCAAGGAACAAAGACATGGGAGCTGCAGCAATTTCTTCAGCACAGGGACACAAACATGCAAAGGCCTGAGCACTCCGGTGCATTTACTTCCATAAAGCTTGAGCATCAGCCTCACAGCTCCCCCAGACAGGAGCAGAAAGGCAAGCTCACCTTCTCCACTGTTCCTTCTCATCCCCCCTGCCTTGGTTTCCTGCTCTGGAAGCAAGTGAAACTGGGAACCACTCTGTCAGTGCTGTGGAGCAAAACCCACTTGCTCACTGTTCCGTCTCACTTTAGAAGTGGGAGCAAGGACATGCCTAAATCTTGGCACCCACGGACAGAAATTAAGAGCATCCCACCCTCCCCTGTCTTTTGGCGCCAAGGGCTGGTGCAACAGCCAAGACCCCCAATCCCAGAGTGGGGTGCAGCAGCTGGAACCCCCCCTCCAGCTCCAGAGCTGGGTGCAGAGCCTGGGACATCTCTGCCAGCTCCCTCCACCCCAGAGCAGGGTGTGAGTAGCCGGGACCCCCAGATCCCACTGCCTAGCAGCAGGGTACGAACAGCCAGGACATTCCCTTCCCCCCCAGCAACAAAGTGCAGCAACTAGGATCCCCCAAACCCCACTGCCCCAGAGCAGGGTGCAACCTGTAAGGACACCCTCAGCTCCAGACTGGGATGCAGCAGCTGGGACCCCTCTCCAGTCCCAGAGCTGGGTGTAGCAGCCAAGACCCCCAAACCCCACCGCCTCAAAGCAGGATGTGAGGAGCTGGGTTTCCCCCAGCTCTGGAGCTCGTGCAGAGCAGGGATTCCTGACATATCACTCCCCTTGAAGCTGCTGAGGAGAGCTATTGCTTTACCAAGTCACTGGGTGGAGTTGGAGCCAGACAGAGGTTTGGTGGCCACATCAAAGCCCACATGTGCAGCAAAGATGAGTGGGGGAGAATGAGCTAGCCCTTATGTCTCTGCCACTCATTTACCTATCAGGATGACCAAACTGGTCTCTGGTCACCCCTTCCTGCATATCAAGGCAGGTATGCAGATATATACCATAGCCACAGAACAAAGAATCAGAGGTGATACTGAAAATAGAAGTATTAATAAAATGTATGAATAGAAACCAATATATGTTGTATTTAGATGATTTATGGATGTGGAAACCATGAGGTTTGTGTGTTGGAAATGGCTTGAGGTATGACCTTAGAGTTTTTGGGATCCCTACATATTGGTGGAGGCTGCACCAGCAGGGGGGCAAAGCAATCCACCATGTCCCTTACTGGTCCCACTGACCAAAGGTAAAGAAGATAAGGATCTGGGCTGACTGATACCCCAGTTGTTATCAGTGCAGAAGGGACTATAAGAGAATGAAAAGAGCGGGTCATCATCAGAGCTCCTTCTCAGCTGGTCTGAGACCCCCGCTGACGTCAACATAACATGGATCCAATCCCTGCGAGCACCGGAATCACAGAATCATAGAATAGTTTGAGTTGGGAGGGACCTTAAAGATCATCCAGTTCCAACCCCCCTGCCGTGGGCAGGGACACCTCCCACTAGATCAAGCTGCCCAAGGCCCCATCCAACCTGGCCTTGAACACCTCCAGGGACAGGGCAGCCACAGCTTCCCTGGGCAACCTGGGCCAGTGCCTCACCAATGTCATAGTGCAGAAATTCTTCCTTATGTCTAGTCTAAATCTTCCCCTCTCCAGCTTATACCCATTGCCCCTAGTCCTGTCACTACAAGCCTTTGTAAACAATCCCTCCCCAGCTTTCTCGTAGACCCTTCAGGTACTGGAATTTCACTGTAAGTTCTCCTCAGAGCCTTCTCTTCTCCAGGCTGAACAACCCCAACTCTCTCTCTCTCAGCCTATCCTTGTATGGGAGCATCTGCAAAAACTTCACCTGCAGCAGCCTCATGGAAATATATAAAAAGCCTTTATCACTGAACTCAAGAAAGGTTGTATAGTCCCTCACAAATCCTTAGAGGATACTGATGTTGGTCTAGACTTAAGCTTATACTCTTAGAATTGTAACATTAGTGGTAAAGAACTGTATGTTTAAGTGGGGTGCTGGGTCCTACTCTGTCTCCCTCAGTGTGTGACAAACCTCCCATCCCTGGAGTGGGGGCAGCACCATCCCCTCCATCCCCATCCCCATTCTCTGGAGCAAGTCTAGAGAAGAGCAACAAAGCTGGTGAGGGGGCTGGAGAACAGGTCTTATGAGGAATGGCTGAGAGAGTTTGGGTTGTTTAGCCTGGAGAAGAAGAGGCTGAGAGGAGACATCATTACTCTCTACAGTTACCTGAAAGGAGGTTGTAGAGAGGAGGGTGCTGGCCTCTTCTCCCAAGTGACAGAACAAGAGAAAATGGCCTCAAGCTCCGCCAGGGGAGGTTTAGGCTGGATATTAGGAATAAATTTTTCACAGAGAAGGTCACTGGGCATTGGACCAGGCTGCCCAGGGAGGTGGTTGATTCACCTTCCCTAAAGGCGTTTAAAGGACGGGTGGACGAGGCGCTGAGGGACGTGGTTTAGTGACTGATGGGAATGGTTGGACTCGATGATCCGATGGGTCTCTTCCAACTTAATGATTCTATGATCCCCATGCCCGCGGCGCCCCCTGGCGACACTGCCCGCGCAGCCCAGCCCAGCGGCCTCCCGGCTTCTCCCCGGGGTGACGAGCGACGTGCTCTCTCGAAACGTGGTTTCTTATCGGGCTGCCGCCTTTGAACCAGGGTCTTTGTTTAAATGAGCTTCTGCTAGGAGGGAGAGGTTTGGGAAAACTCGAGGAAAAATGTTTTCTTTCCACAGCCGCTTTATGTTTCCCTCACAAACAAAACAGCACAAATTTTAGTAACAAATAAACCCCCTGGGTTCTGTTTCAGTGTGGACCCTTCAATGCATCTTAAAGCACGTAAGTATCTGTATTATTGTGTCCAAGAATTAACCCTAAACAGTTTCCCCTGGAAAACGCTCTAAGCCCTGTCTCTACAGAACAGGCATAGAACGACGGGGATGGTCTGGGCTGGAAGGGAACTTAAAAGTTCATCTAGTTCCACCTCCCCTGCCGCGGGCAGGGCCACCTCCACTGGACCAGGCTGCTCCCAGCCCCATCCAACCTGGCCCTGAACACCTCCAGGGACAGGGCAGCCACAGCTTCCCTGGTAACCTGTGCCAGTGCCTCACTGCCCTCGCAGAAGAACATTTCTAAGATCTTAACAGAATCTCCCCCCTTTCTGCTTAAAACTGTTATCCCTCGTCCTGTCCCTGCATTCCCTGATCAAAAGCCCCGCCCTAGCTTTCCTTGGAGCCGCTTTTGGTACTGGAAGCTGCCCTAAAGTCTCCCTGGAGCCTTCTCTTCTCTGGGCTAAACAAGCCTCTTTGAATTACTTCTTCAGATAGATATATTTCTCCAGCATGTGACTACATTAAGTAACAAGCTGCCTCCTTTTTCCCTTCTCCTCTTCTCTACAGGTCTATCCAGTCTGTTGAACTGAGACAAAGCAAGGGACTGCTGGGGTCTGCAATGCAGGTGAGGCTCCAGGAGCTCAACTGATGTGACTTTGATACCAACCTCACAAGTCCTCCTTCAGTCCACCCGATTCTTTTCACAGTCAGCTATTTGGACACAACAGGAACATCAGTTACCCACCATGAGCAGCCGTGATCAGGATTAGTGCTCCTGCAAGCACTTCGAGAAGCACAAAGATTCAGTTTCTCTCTGTTCCACACTATTCTTCATTTCTTGCTTTACAAGTAAAACTTGCTTCTTTTTAGCATTTTGGCAAAAACAGGATGTGATGTTAATCCACTGATAAGCCATGACACATCACCCATTTACACTCATGCAGGTGTAAGGGCACTACTTCAAAGCATTCCAAGGCCACTTTTTATCCATTTTTTCCTTTGCAGTATAGTGAGATGCAAGGTGGTATTGTTCCATAAAGAATCAGAACACTAACAAATGACAATTAGCCTTTCCCGCGCTTGGGAAGTCATACTCGTCACTGCATCTGTTAGTCTAAACATAGCCATAATTATAAAAAAACCTAAAATACATCAGTGTTTTAAGGTGGCTGGTTTTCCTCTTCCCAAAGACAAATGCAGCACTGTTTTGACACGAGTGCTGCTTAAAATTCTAACACACTTAGGCTGAAGTTGAATTCAATTCCAAAAGCTATTACTTCACCAGCCCCTCAAAGGAGTCACCCAACCCTCTTTGCTCCAGCTTCCCTGCCGTGCTCTGTTGTGTGATACCACAGCCCAGCCCTCCCCTGCTATGAATTTCTCCTTAACAACAGGAACTTGGCTGATCCCTCAGCTGACTGCAGTGAGGGACCTTTCTGCCCCCTGCTCCCTCAACATATTAGGACCACCAGCTTGCAGCTGGTATAGGGGACTTCTTAAGCTCAGTCAGGCTCCCAAGGACAAGGGATTAAGTCCTCACCCAACAGTAGTGATGGACACTGGAATTCCAGTCAACACAGGCACACTTTGGTACCAACCTTTATTATTTATCACCTCCTTGCTGCAGCTCTCATTCATTCATGACTGACATTCATATTTTAGAGGTACCATAAAAAGTTACAAAGTGGAAAACATGCTTTGTAGTTCACAAAACCAAAAAATCTTGAGTATTGACTTTCTGTAAATCACATTTGGCAGTGGTGTTCACCTGCAGGGAACAGGCAGGCACTGTCACCTGAAGCACGTTAGAGGCAGTGCTGACACGGTACAG
The DNA here is from genome assembly GCA_033558105.1 of Coccyzus lansbergi. Classification (NCBI taxonomy): domain Eukaryota; kingdom Metazoa; phylum Chordata; class Aves; order Cuculiformes; family Coccyzidae; genus Coccyzus; species Coccyzus lansbergi. Next base: position 133,664 of record JAUMJK010000342.1, on the reverse strand, counting down.
AGGCAGAGTATCGATCTTGTTGATAGAGGACGAGCTCCCTGGGACTACCCATACCACAAATAGACACAAAATGAAACATGCCATCAAGCAGACCCCAGTAAGGATGGCCATCCCAGGAATCCGAGCACCTCCAGATTCTTCTGATCAGAGCTGGGAGATGGGGGGGGTCACCATTCCCACTCGCTGCTCGCTCTCACTTTCCCAAGCTCAAGCTGCAACTCAAGGCCGCCTTAAGTACTCACTCTAACAAAAGAAGTCTCCTCGTGGCTGCAGCAATGGTGAGATTGGGGCTTGCACCAGTCACAACAAGTCTGCAGCTTCCAGGACTCAGGCCTTTGATCTCAGCATTGCAGGGCTGGGTTACAAATCCGCATACCAACACAGGTAAATATTTTGTGTGACACCATGCCTATCAGGTTTAGAGGCTGATGTTCTATTTCAAAATAGGCCTGGATGCACTGGAGAATTTGTTACTAACAGGTAGGTTGGAAGGACCATCACAAGCAATCTGCTGCAGTTATTGAGCAACAACATGTATTTAAGAAGTTGGAGATTTTTTTCATTTTTTTCCTCCATCTTCCTGTGCTACAAAGCAATAAAAATGTCCCAGTGCCAACTTGATTTGGTATTCAGAGCCCACCAATAATTTTTCCATGCAATTCAGAGGTCAGCCTGCTTGTAGGGTACCCTCTGGACCAGATATTGCCCCAAAATCGGTATCCATGCAGTCCCAAGAAGTTTTGGCCACTTCGATCAACAACAATCCTTTGTTACTGCCCATCCTCAACTCAACACTAATGCTTTTAAATTTACATCCTGAGCTTCTATATCATTAAGGTAATGGAACAAGAGGAAATATCTCATTAGAGCAGAAGATGGAGGAAAGAATAGTCCAACACAGATTCCAAATTCTTTTTCCATGAATAATCAGCACTACTCCTCAGGGCAGGCAACAAAACAACAAATCCAAAGGGAATTTCACATAGCTGGCAAAGTAATAATGACTGCCTGGGACTCATCACTTACTACAGTCCTCAGGACCCTAGAGACCTCTTCTCAGGTATTAGACTTGCTGTGTTTGACTTTCCTAGATACAAACCCTTCCAAGAGGTGAAACAATCCTCATTGTGTTAACCACACCCAGTCACAGTGCCTCCTCTCCTCAAGCCCTGCTCCTCAAATAATCTTCTTCCAAATGAGAAACCCCTGCTCAGTATTTTGTATGCACACGTAGTCCTTCTGAGATCTTAACCCAGGGAAGGATGGACAGAGAGTGAGGAATTAATGTGTCTGCACCACAGAGATCATCAGGTAGCAAAATTGTGGGAAAGGAGGGTAAACACATGTGGCACCGAGAAGGCTTAAGTAGAGTAGAAGTGAATTGTGGGCATGTTGGCAGCAGCCTATCAGGGAAGAGAGGGTGGCTTCTTCACACATCTCAAATTCCAGCCCTGGCTCCCAGAAAAGACATCTGCCATCCTAGAAAAAGCAAGAGTAGGATTCACTGGCTCAGTATAAGTCACATCTGATGGCAGATGGGCACTATAGAAGGAACAGCCTTCCTAAGGAAACCAACTTGTTGCTGGAGGGGTTTTTTGAGTATATCAGATCAACATAACCTTTGCTCTGTCTGGCAATATTTACTCAGCTTTGGTTCATTAGGACTGCGCTCCTTAGGAGTCATGATATCTCCGCTCTTTTCTTCAAATGCCTTCATCTTGCTACGACCCTTTCTTTCAACATTTTAACTTTTTCCCAGAGTCCCAACTCCCCTTCCTCCTGTGGAAGCACGTGGTATACTATCATTTTCAACTTGCACCAGATGTAAACTTCACCTGATTTCCCTACTGGCCTCCTCTGTCCAGTTCTCCTATCCTGTGCCTGCTACCTCCTCTGGAACTGCCAAACAAAGCTGCTTCATCTTCTAAATTGATGGTCCAAAGCACAGCTTATCCAAAAAAGTCACATCATTAAGTACTTCTCGCCATCCAGCATACACATGCACACAGAAAACTCAACATGATGTTTCCTTCCAAGGATTTGCTCTGCTCCATAACTCGGCCAAACCACTTCTATCCTTGTCCAGGGCAGAATGCTCTTATTTATTCTTGAATTCACAAGTAAACGGCTTATAATGCTGAAAGCACACACCTTCATTTCCATGGAACAGCAGCAAGGTTTTCTGATATTCAGAGAACAACCCGATGTTATCTTTGATATATGCTGGTATGTCTCTCAGCTTCTAATCAAAGTCTTCTCAGGTTTATACTTTTCCTTCTCATGATCTCATGCTGGGGCAACTCCTTTGCCCAAGCTATGGTGAGGTACCATGGTGGCTAGAACATCTGTGTGGAGTCTCTCACTAGCATTTCTGGTACAGATGAACCCAAAAGGACAACTCCAAACAGCACCAGCTTCGAGGCTCACACCCTAAGGATTTTTTTTTTCCCAATAGTAGATAAAAATCAATAAATCATCTAATGATCCCTTCTTCAAATTATTCCTTACACAAGGGTAATTACAGATTGCACAACACAGATTGCAAGAAAGACATCTTTCAGTATACACTTGTTTTTTCTGTGAGATTTGGAATTACAAATTGTAATTTGCTACTCAAAGATAAGAGATTTATGCTCAGGGATTCCATAATTTCTTTTGTGTTCTTCAAATAATTGTCTCAGTTTCTGTAGATACAATGCATGTAGCTGGTCAATCTCTTCAGTGGTGGGATTCAAGTTCCGTTTTACAGGGATGGGGCTTCCCACTGTAAATCAAACACAACAGCAGCATTAGCTTCAATGATATCTGTTTCTAAGTAGAATTACCCCATCTCCTGTAATACAGCTCCACCACAGCTTCCAGCAAGGTGGCAGAATCACATCACAACTCTCTTGCCCTGGAGCCCAATCCTGGCTTGCACAAGCTTGAGCCCTGGCTCTGGTTCTCCACTTCCTTTTGCTCACATTCAGATAAAATTGCTTTAAAAATCCCACCATTTCAGTTTGGCAGCAAAAGCACAAAGGGGAAGGTGGTGAAACTCTAACTTGAAGGAGAAACTCACACTTCAATATACAATTGCATGGGTTATGTGCTGTCTTGCCGTAGGGTAGTATTCCACAAGTTCAAAATAGCATTTAAAAAACACACCTTCTCACTGTCTTCTGATGTGATCTGAATACTAAAGGTATCCAATGTGAGGGACATGCCTAAGAGGACAGTGGCGCCCTCAGCCCAGAGCCAGGAACAGGACTGAAGGAAATACACATATCTTCCAATTTATTCAAAACAGGTATCACTGCACAAGTGCCAGACAAGTTGTTGGCTCCCTCGGCCTAGGGAGTGGTAACATATAAAACCAACAAATCCTGTCAGATGTCTCTGAACCATCCATTGCCCGCAAATGTCATTCCAACCAAAATGTTCTCAAGGTAATGTGTAAAGCCTGCTGCCTGCTCTGTCAGAGTGAAAGGGAGTGCGGGAGGGAATTCCACGGCAGTCTAGAGGGCAGCCTCCTCCTCTGCCAAAAGCTACAGCTAAAAAGCCTGTGATACGCTAAGAGAAGCTTCCCATCATCTCTGTCTTCCTTGTGTTGTTCAATCTCTACAGATTTTTCACTGGAAGCTCCAAGAGCTTAACAGACCCAATAGAGTATACAGAGGCATCCTGTAGAAAAGCAAAGCATTACAAACACATCCAGGAACTTTTACAAAGGTACCTGAAAATCCCTTTTCAACAGATGCTGCTACTTCAAACTGGATGGTCTTAACTAAACGGAAGGGAAGTCTAGCCACAACCAAAGAGGCTGATTCTGCATTTTCCCGCTGAAGCTTCATTTGCCAACAGCTCCCAGGCCTTACACAGCACTGAAATTCAGACTTTACACAGTCAGGGGTGAGAACCCAACCCTGGATTGAGCAATAATTAAGGAGATGTGAAATCAATATACATACAACACAGGATTTCCTGCAGCATGACTGGGAACACCAAACAACTCCCAAGCCCTCTTGCAGCCATCTCTCCTAAGAGCAGAGATTTCTTGTGGAATTGGAAATTATGCTTATCTCTATCAGGTTCTATGCAGCTTGAAGTAACTTGCTAATCTGATATTATAGAGTTGATTCTATGTCTAAAATGCAGTAAGAATTCTCAGGAAAAAACCCAAACCAAACAAAGCATTTCATTTGCCTAGCCAAAAATGCTAAGACATCATGGATCTTGGTTTTGCTGAACTGCAACTCTTTGCTTTAGGAATCACGGCTTCTAGAGCAGGAGGAAACCCATTGATACCCGGTCAGGTTGTCAACACGGCTAACCAGCTCGGGTGGAGCTCAATGTGACTCTACAGCTCTTGGGAGCTGAGCTAACAATTTCAAAGCCAGGATGAGCCACATCAAGGCCCACATCCCCCACACCCCCAACAAGAATACAATGACAGTTTCCAAACATGAGAAGACACAGACATTGAAGGTAAGGGATTTCTTGAGATCATATAACAAATTCTGTTGCAAGCCTTTTGTCATATTGATCTGAAGCACTCCTATGCTTTAGCCATGGACCACCTCTGTCCCTGAAGTAAACATTACAATGATGAAGATTTACCTTAAAGTGAAAGATATTTTAAGCTGCAGAACAATCTCAATGTCATCAGTACAAGGAAAAATCTACAGAAAAGACATTGTTCTCATTTCAATATTTTGAAATCTTTTTGGCTATAAAAAAATTCAGGTTGGATGGGGCTCCGATTAACCTGGTCATGTTAAAGGTGTCCCTGCTTCTGCAGGACAATTGGACTGGATGACCTATAAAGGTCTCTTCCAACCCAAAGCATTCTATGAAAATAAGTGACAATTGTAGCCTGACTGTGGACCTTAAAAATTCAATCTTTCTAAAACATTTAATTATACGCGCTGATAAGGTACCAAGCTGTGTGAAATTTCACATAAAAATAGCTACCTTTTTTGTCTTAAACATTTTTATTTGACCCATACTAAAATCAAATCATCTCTCCACTAAAAGGAGGGCATTCTTAAACTGCCCTTGTGGAATACCAGAATTTTTTCTGCAGACGCATTTAGTTCACTCCTCTAAAACTTGTCTAAAAATGATTTATTCAAAATATTTGGACAGCCAGCTATTCCCTTTGATGTCCAGAACAGCTTTTTTTAAAGGTGTGGGTTGCCAACAGCCCTAGTTAAAACCATTAAAAATCAAAAGACTTTCAGTCCTACACTGCAGTGAGAGCAGACAACAAGGGATGAAAACTCTCTTCCAAACTGCCTGTCAACATGGCATGCATGTTCACTGTTAAACATGAACAGATCTTTCCATGGGGAGGAAACCCAAAAGAGAAGGAAACATCATAGGGAGCTGCAGTGTCATCTCAGCAGCAGCCTGGTGAAAGGCACCCTCTCCTTCTCCTATTCTGTCTCTCCCCTATCTTGATGAGCGCTGAGTCAAGACTGCACAAGACCTTCCAATAGCCTTGTCCCCAAGTGCTGCTGTGGTAGCTGTGCATCAGCTGAAACACCCAACTGCTGCTTCTCTGCAAGGCTAAGAAATGAAGGTGCTGGGCATCTCACAAAATAATTGCAGCATCCAGAATTCACAGATTCTACAGATGCTACAACATCAACAGCTGCAGAGCTGTGGCGACCTTCAGGTATGGACAGATATTAAGCACACATTTATGTGTTTTTAAACAGCTGCAAAAGCATTAGAAAAGGCATGGGGAACTTACCAACCGTGTGAATAGGTTGTCTGTAAGGTATTAAGCCAAAGCTGTATTGAAATACTCCTCTAGCATGAAACAGTGGTAAAGCAAAGCCCATTATCTTTTGCAACTTCTCCTGTACATTTCTGAGCCATGAACCTTTGGGGTTTGCAACTTGCTTGAATAGTTCATTTTCACCAAAGGAAAACACGGGGACCAGATGAGCTCTGTAAAACAATGAATACACTGAGAACTCCACCTCAGCCTGAACTCGCATTGCAGTTCGTATCAGCAGCCTGGAAATGATTTCATAATAACCAACACAGAAAGCCTTGGCAGCATTAAACTTCATCATCAAGAGGCACCCAACTCTTCTGATATGTAGCATCTGCTTTGTGATTTTGGAGTTTAAAAAAAGAAAAAAGTGATAGGCATACAACAAGCAATTAGCTTTTTGGCAGTATTTGGCTGGTTGCTTCCCATCACAAGTGTTTATGACTGTCATAATCATAAAAATGAATAATTGTATCCATCATAATAATGATTATGATCTTATCCACCACTATTTCACCAAGCCCACCTTTGTTCCACTGCATTTTCTCACTCACCAAGCAAAGAAGCCTCTCTGCTGACCTTATAATGTTCCCAACTGGGTGGCATCAAAACCAGATTCTGGCTTTTTTCTGCCTTTTGACTTGAGTGATACACGCACTTGATTTCAGCACAAAATCCATGATAAAAACCAGACACCCTTACAGATACAAGTGCAATGCCAAACTCCTCTGCTGCCCAATTCCCAATGAAATCCTGCTTCCTCCAGACTTCTTTGAAAAACTCTAGCCTTAATTTATTATTACCAGAGGTCAGATCTTACCCACAGAAATTATAGTAACTCACTTTGGCTCCTGTACAGCCTAATGAATTCTCATTCAGTTCATGAATTGGCTTGGGAGGAAATGCACTGACTCAACTCCTCAACAAACCACTTAAGCCAATGGAATGAGGGCACTTGTCTCCAACAGGCAAAACCACCACTATATTAAAACTCTGACTGCAGTACACTTTTTGATTAATGCTTTGTTTCATTAAACATTATGCTACACAGTTTAAAGAAAGAAAACGCAGGGTAACCCTAAGCAGTCTCTAAAGGATACAGAGGTGTTTCATTTGCTTTTCTTAAGTCTTTGCTTCTGTATCTTAGCTCCATTCAGCACACCCTATCTTTCCTTACTGTAAAATCGTAGCATCACTATAATAGTTTTGGGATGAATTACTGCAAAGCTTTGAACACCTGAGGAGGATGCACTGAGGACAGAGCTGGCTGGAAAGCACTACGGACACTCACAACCCACCTGTATGGAAGAACCACATGCTTCTTAAGCCTGAGGACCCCCCAAAGACTATTATTCCCACTCACTATTTTGTCCAGTGTCTGATCAAATTTCTTTCTCAAACAGAGCATGTATCACCCAGCTACCTCTAAAGGAAATATCAGAAAGCCTGGTACATACTGTGGCTAGGTAAATAATCCACTTTTCACTACAAAACTAAGACAAACAGGAACATCTCATGGTGCAATAGCAGCTGGAGGTTGTGGGATTAGTTTTAGGCTTTTGCAAGATGCTCTGTAGGAGGCTGAGACAGAGAAATAAGTAACATGATTGTGCAACTAAAGTTAACTTAGCTGATTCATCATTTGTTTTGTGTCTTTAGGATTTCTTCACTTCATATCTGATAAGTGTACTACCTCAGACCAAAATGTCCCTTCCAGAAGTGCAGAGGACTTTTCCTGACGTGGTTGGATCACACTTGATAAGTTCCTAGCTGAGGAACCACAGCTTCTCTTTGATGGCAGTACAGGAGCCAGGACCAGAGAGCACAGGTCTCCTCATTGTCTCTGGCCTCTGCATTGCCCCTTTCCCTCTTCGTTTTTGATGTTGCAGAACAGGAACATACGCAGGCAGTGATAGCAGCAGTTGATTCTTCTCATCTGCTTCCTGCAAGCCTTCCACAACTTTTCATTAGCCAGTGAACCGGCAGCTTCTTCCACATTTTGTTAATTGTTAGAAACCAAATGTTAAAACCTGAAGCAGATACTGGAGAAGTTCTTGTCTTTGGACAAGAACTCAGGACTGCCAACAGTGGTGCAAGAGTTGCAGTGGCTAGAGTCATACTGTCCTACTGTTCCACAGCCCTGCTGGACAGAAATGAAGTCAGAATTCCTACACATCATGAAGAAGCAGTTTCTCGTGCTACTGCTCAGACCCAGAATGACTTGTAGCCTGATGGTTAAGGTGAACATGAGTGAACATGAGGTTTCAAGTCACTCAGCAGAGATAGGCGTTATCACCCTAGCTGAGGCCTCTAGACATCAGCTTCTTCCTTAAAGAGGATCATCATTTGAAACACAGAACTTGATAAGGAAAGAAGTGGCCATTCCTGTGCTTTATAAGTGTCTTGATCTTCTTATTGTGTGTTGGGGATGCTGTTGAAATCAAGGACAAGAGAGGTACAGAAGTATCTAGTTTCTCAATCCAAATCAGTTTAGATGAGAGATAAACACCATCCTTTGCGATCTGTCAATCATAGAATCACCAGGTTGGAAGAGACCCACCGGATCATCGAGTCCAACCATTCCCACCAGTCTCTAAACCATGCCCCTCCGTACCTCATCCACCCACACCTTAAACACAGGGAAGGCGAGTCAACCACCTCCCTGGGCAGACCAATCCATTGCCTAATACTAATTGTCAAACTGGACATATAGTGATATGCTCAAAAAAAAAAAAGCACCTAAATACTTATGGCTAAAGAATAAAAGGCTACTGACAGTGTTTAGGATCCTACTGGATTAATCAGTAGTTGAACAGAAAGAGTAAAGACTCATTTAAGCACTAAAGTCTTAATCTAAATACACAAGTGTTATATCTGGGTACAAATTAGACTAAAATATTACATTCTATTGGAGAACAGGTCCTTTATAAGACTCCTAGGTATCTGTATATCAGAAATCCTCTTGGAATTTCACTACAGACTAGTTTCTAATAAAAACAGATCTTGGCACCCTGTGTGAAAACAGAGAGCCACTCTTTGCAGAGACCATGTTTCTTCCAGTCAGTAGCTTAAAAACCTATTCTAGATTCATCAAGACTAATATTTTTTTCTCACTGCTTTGTGTGTCAGTATATAACCCTATGAGCTGTTCAGAAAGCTTAACAGGAACAAGTCATTGGTTCCAATATTTCTAGTACTCAAGACAATTGGGACCAGTACAGCCCAAACACAATAGCTTATACATTATAAATCACTCAAACGATAGTACTACCATCCCTGTTCTCAGAGATGGTATTTGGTAGCAAAAAGTAAGCTAGTTTTTTCTTGAGATTTTCACCAAAAAATCCTAGCAATTTGCTTTTGTGAATAACAATCTTCAAAAGAAATTTTTTAGAATAAAGGTGGAAACAAATCTTCTTAGACCACAATTTTTAGTGATTTTTAATAAAACAGGCCCGGCCCTAGCTTTCTTTTTTTTTTTTTTTTTTTTTTTTTTGTTTGCTTGCTTAAAATGATAAAGGAAAATCTATCTTAATGTAACTTCAATTTACAGAACAGCAATCAGAATGTCTGCTCCACTCAGGAATAACGTCTGCTCCACTCAGGAATAACAGCCAAGGTTTGGTAATATTAGTTCATAATTCTTACTCTTAGTACAAAACCCAACTGAAACAACACACCAAGATATGCTAATAACACCAACTTCTTACAAATCACAAAAGTTAAAGGGAGTTTTCAACTCTCCCAGATGGGATCTACGCAGACAGGTTGGCTCCTGTGCCAGACACCTGAACATTCTTAGACAATTAACTCTTTCAAATTCTAATTAAATATTAATGTCTATAATATGAACTATACTTAAGAATCAATCAAACCATGCTTACTACAGCATCCCAGATGGGAAACTTACCCATGTTTCAAAGCCATTTTAATAAAGCCCTTCCTTTTGAGGATATTCAAAGTTAAATTGCCAGGATGTGCATTCAGAGATTCCTCTGCTCCTCCAATCACAATGACAGACGCATGGCCACCTCCTTCATTATTCAGCACATACGAGACACTCTCCTTGGATGCAGAAACCATTCCTTTAGAAGCAAACATTTTAAGAGTGACCATTAGATCTTCATGTACAAGTACAGTGGAATCTAAGAACTATTTCTAAATATCTAATTGATGGTTCAAAGATTTGGGTTGAACCCCCTTTCTCTGCAGGAGATTGGGTCTTAGGTAAATCCTTCAGTCTCAAAATGATAAGCTAAATGCTGTTTGAGTTCTTCAGGTTAACTCCCCCATCAGTGAGATTCTATGCCCTAGAACAGAAGAGGTGTTAGCCAGCAGCTACTGTTGCAAGCAGCAGCTAAAGCCACATAGCAGGTGCATATAAATATAGGCACGATGGGTGTAAGAGAATGAATAGACGACTTGTGAACTCAAATACTGATCTACAATGCCAAGCTGATCCCTTTCATTCTTTCCAAAGCTATAAAGCAGCTGTTCCATCTAAGGCAATGGCATGACAGTGTCAGAAGCAGAAAAGGTTCACTTGTACTGTCTCAAATGGCTCCATCAGCTCATTCTCTGGTAACCAGGACCTGGCACTAATCAATCTATTTAGGCTAAAATAGAAGAAAATATGAAGCTTTGTTCATACACCTAATGCTTCTATATCAAAGGCATGCTAGAATACAAGCCTTTAACATTGATTTAAATCTTAGCCTGAACTTGGCACCTTGGGAAAACCCTTGTAGATATGGACCTGATCCCTCAAGTGCTCCTTTGTGCCCTAAGTTTTACTGCAAAGGCTCAGTGTGGTACCAGTTACCCAGAAGCCACATGTAATTGCATTGTGTTGAATCAATGTAGTCTAAATTACAATCTAGAGATCAAGTCTAGTCGGTGGTGGTAGTATTTTCTGAGGGGCTGGAGAAAGTTGGCTGGTTTGTTTGTTTTTACAGGATAAGTAGTAAAGCATGCTCTTCGGGATGCCAAGCAAACACTCCACCTCCTGTTACCCACTTTCTTTTTTTTTTTTTTTTCTTTTTTTTTTTTGTCCATTAGGGACCTTAAAACATGGATTATAAAAATCTGCCAGGAAAGGCAAGATGATTGTGATCCAGTTTTGAAAGTTGGCCACCATGAGAAATAGTTTGCTACCGAAGCAAGTTCAGACCTCAGTAAAAAGCTATTTCCACAGCTATTTCCACTTGTCATGTAAGTATCCATAGTCACTGTCACTCTGAAAAATGCAGCCTTAACGCACAAATAACTCAGGTGATGCTTGTTCACCCATGTGCATGCAGTTTCTCTAGAAACAAATTTATCCCACAGATGAATCCGAGACGCCAGCCTGCACACAGGGCTCTGTTCTCCACTTGCTGACAAAGCAGCTCAGTAGTGCTGCAACTGCTCTTCCCAATGGTAACTACAGCATAGCAGGCTTTGGAGACAAGCAGCAAGAGACTGGGAGATATAACTGGGAGTGCTAGGAGTATGGCTTTCAGTACATGGACAATTTTGCAACTGTTTTATGGTTTGACTGATAACCTGTACGATACCAAAGGTCCCCTCTGGTTTATCACTTGTGAAAAATAAGATACCGTGCTGACTATTGCATAGCATGCATTTTACTCGAGTTGTTTCTCATCTGGCAGGTAAATATTTGTTTCTATGGGTCAAGATGCCGAAAACATGGGGAGCTGACTTTCTGGTCAATCAACTTTTATAATCATCATCTTCCACCACTGCCAATTCTGTAACTTTACAAGGCTGAAAGAATCCCCTCAAATAACATGACTGGACATTCTCTGGTGTGCTGAAATACATTTGGATATTCCATTCTGATATTAATCTGAACAACATCCTAGGCATCCATTTGTAGATGGAACAGTTGCATGGCTTATCTGAAATCACAGCATCTGTCTTGCAGTCAGGAATACAAGCTAGTTCTCTGCCATCAAAACCTAGTCTTGTGCACTAGACTGTACTTACTCAAATGCTGTTATTTAATGAATTTAAGTAAAATAATTCCTGTATTAAACCACCGGGAGGGATATAACTACTGATTTCTTATGTTTCTCAGTCTTCATTTCCTGTTATTTTTATTACTGCAGTATCAGTCATGAATATCACCCCTTTATGATAAGTGCTGCTGAGAACATAGGAAAAAAAAGTTCCTGTCTTTAGAGTTTACGTCTCCATTAAAATTACACAAATTTGTAATATGTGACCTCAGCAAAAAGCAAGGTATTAACTTCCGATTATAAAGATATTTGTAATAACTAAGTCTTTAAGCCTTTTATGTCTGTGTAATGACTAAATGTTATGAATTAATATTCCCTTCTCTTCTTGTAAATAACTGGTACTCAGCATTGCTGTCTCATAGTTCAAGGGAAAAACAGCAATATTATTTAGAAAGAAGAAGAAGCTTAGTAATCTCATTTAACAAAACTACTAATAAAATCTTTCAAATTGTCTTGCAAAAACAGTTAATCATAAAACAGATGTTTAATTTATCAGTAACACTGATCCTTCTGAAGTGAAATTACTTACCACTTACAGGCACAGGAATATACCCTAAATATGAAGTAGAAGCTATAATGTGGAGCAACGGCTGAGACATTCTGCTTTTACCTACCAGCACTCATTATGTATTCTCTGAAGAAGGGACAGCTGAACCAGATGGGCATGATATGAAGATAGGGAGTAAGCCCAGGAAATAAATTTTTGAAACTTGAACCGGTGCAAAAGTTTCCAAAGGCTCCAGCTACCAGGACCCCATGAGGGTGAAAGCCAAATAAGTAGTTGTGATTTGGACTCAGATCTGAAGTTTTTATAAGCTGAAAAATAGAGACAGTGGAGGACTTTATAATACTTACCTCAGAAGGATTCTCAAAAACAAGTATGGAGATTGCACATTGACAGGATGCAGAAGCGATGACAATTCATTTCCTTCTGAGCACTTTAAACTACTGTCCTGTTTTACAGCTGAACAAAGGTTAAACAGATGTGTCCAAGATGTGATGCTTAGCATTTACTGTGCTGAGGCACTATCTTGTAACCCTGCTATCCAAGCAGAAAATCAGCCCCTACCCCTTTCTGTCACAGAATCTCAAGATTCCCATGTTTTAAGAAGTACCGTTCACCCAAAAGTAAGTATTAGAGTTTTACCAAGGATGAATCTTAAGACACATGTCCACACTCGTGGCTACTCAAGCTGCCTCTGTTCCAATATCTGCAGTTCTGTGAGAAACCTTTTACTCACGTGAATAGGAAAGTATTCCCTAAAGTACTTCCAAACAGTCCAGCTTCTGACCCACTGGGACCGTCTTCCCCCCATGCATGGTGTTTCCCAATCGAAGTAGAGCCACAGCAGGTATAGAACAGCAAGAAACCAGAACTTGCCCAGGATAAGGATCACAAAGAATCCACAGCAAAACTCTGCTACAAGAGACAAAAAAGGAAACCGTAGCAAGCATTAATCATGCCTGTCTTCTTTTAAAACATTTAATTCCCCACTCTAACATTTTTATTATGGATGCTACTCAAAATGCATACAAATAGAAGCTAGCTTATTCCAGACTGAATTGATGTTGTTACACTGATGATGAATGAAACACGTGCAAGGGAAGGTGAACACTAATGTCCAGTACAGAGCACCTGGTTTACTTAAGGCAGAATAAAAGGAGATGACAAGAGCTAACAAAGATGTGATACTTCAGTGAGCAGGAAGGGAACAGAACTAGGGAAGGAAGAAGGAGGAGAGAGGCGGCCATGGCAAGATCTCTTTTCTAATAAGAGTAGTGTAAGGCAATCATTTCCCCTTTCTTTTTCTTTATTTCTTTACCCGTAAAATGGGGATGGTAGTTCTATTCCCTGTGCAGGGTGCTCTGTTATTGGCCAAGGAAATGCACCATACAAGATCAAAACATTCAGAGATTCCATTTCAGCCTCTAAACAAACTAGCAGTTTTATGTCCTGATACTTTCAGGCCCAGGTTAAAAAGTACTGTAACATCCTACCACAGTAATGATATATTGAAAGTTTATTACACACAATTCAAAACCCCAGAAAAAGTTGTCTGATTAAACAGAGTGTGTTACTTGGGGGCTCAATGCTGAAATAATAATCCAGGGCAACTCCCTATGGAAACATTACCTTTGTAGGCTTGCAGAGTTTTGCACTCTTGTAGCAAGCAACTCAAGCAGAGATATACGCTACCAGGTGAAGCCCAGCACAGCAGTGCTTGTGGCTCTCTGCCCTGGAGAGCACCCTGCAGCAGCACGTTTGCTATGATGCCTTGGGAATGAAATACATCAGGCTCACAGGTCAGAGTAGCTCCAGGTTTGCAAGTGAGCCAGGGATTTAACATCACATACTTACACAATAGCAAGCAAACCCCACTTTATATGTCCCACAACTGACTGGTTTTCCTGAAGGCAATATCCTGTTATGTCCTACGAGGAGTTATGCTAGTGAAACATATTGAACTAAATATATAAGTAAACAGAGTGGAGTAAAAGAATAACAGAAGTACTGCAGGCAATACTTTGGCTAACACAATGTAAATACTATCAGAACTGAAAACCAGACCAACAGTAAAAAACACTTATCCTAGTTAAGCTTCATTCAAGAGAGAAATTGCTTAAGCATTGAAAACTCACAGGAGACTCCAGGTTTCGAGCTGCTGAAATTCAGAACTTAACTTAGCCATTCCTGCGCCCACACGCTATGCCCAGGTGAGCCTTTACACTTTGCTCCAAGGAAGGGAGAGGAGAACAACCATAAACAAAACCAGAAGCAGGATCAAATTGACTGAAGGATACTCTGTTCTTCAGTACCATCCGTACAGAGGCTTACTGCTTCCTGCTTAAACAGGCAACCCTGGTCTTGCATGGAGAAGCACCTTAGAAAAATAACACCACTGAATGAAGCACACAGACCTCCAAAGTTGACTCCCAAAAGCTGAAATAATGAGTTCTATGGGACATTGTTAATGCTGGAGGAGGAACACTGGTGAAAGGTGACACTTAACTCCACTGCTCCAGAGGGAGAACTAACTGGGAATCCCACATGAGCAACACTTCAAAGTCGGGCACAGAAATATTTTGAGGAAAAGTCACTACCTTATCTTTGAAGGAGGCCTACAAAAATTATAGAAATTTTTAGAAATCCTAACCTGGACAGGATGTCGAAGTTCAAGGTTTAAGCTTGAATGAGAAGATTTTTAATTGCCATATAACAATTAATTTCAGGTTGTTATGCAAAAATTGCTAAGTATTTTTATTTCCCACCCTTCCAAAAGACGGGCTTTTGGCTCAGTGCAGAATGACATGGCTTGTTACTAACAGTTGAAGCAAAATAGCTGAAAGCTGCTTTGGATCAAAGCATCCTTGCTGTGAGACCTAATTAAATCAGCAGCACTAAGTGCCAGACAGCACTATTTAACAGTATGCAGACAAACTTCCAGGAGATGAACAAGCTCCCTGCTTTGCTTTAGCTGAACACATTCCTGTGTGGATGTGAAGTATGGTGAGATAAGTATGCTGCCAGCACTTCCTGAAGGGAGCTCAGTAACTTGTAGGGCAAAGCCATTTTATTATTGCATTCTCAATGAGACACACTAAACAAATTCCTTTTACCATACCCCCTTATTACTTGAATACATTAACAGCCTGCAAGAGGAATTAAATACTGATGACTCAAAACCAGTGAGCCTATAAACACTAAACCAGTGTTTTCTCCTTCAGAGAAGACTGAGTAAATAACTGGTAACCATTTACCTAAATTCATAAACAAATTCCAGGAAAAAGGTGAATAATTCAGAATTCAGCCCTTTACTATATGATTACCTCTTTGGATGTAGTTCCAAATGTAAGCATAATTTTTTGCTTAAACTTGAAGTAAAGCTTTGAAAATGTTCCTGTTGTGTATTGGTATGGGAAGTGGGAACGATATGGGTTAAAAGGCAAATCACTGCCATGGGAATCTGATCATCTGCCAGCCAACATTAGCAAGACTTTACAACCCTCTTCCTCCATTTCCCCACTCACAACATGTGCATACTCATTGGCTGCAGGAAATAGATGGGTGGGGAAGTAACAGGTGATCCAAGCAATAGGAAGCTCCAAATGCATTTGCAGTTACTATAGAGTAAAAAATGTTTGAGTAATATCTACTGTGAGGGCCACGAAATCTAAGACTGTCCTCTAGCAGAAAAGCCTCCCATTACTCTCGGATCAGTCATAGATCATATGAAACCAGTGCAGGTGCATCCAACCAGGACTACAGGCTCTCTGTAGTACCTCATGAAGCCACGCAAAGCAGCCCACACCAAGACCTCCAGACTGCTCAACAATTCTGAACTACAAGCCAGTTTCTGCTGTTTCCCATATGCCCTTAGCAAAGTCTTCTCTGAATCCACTACCATGTCTTCAACCATCTGAAGATATTCAGAGATCAGCAATTTAACCCTTATCCCACAAAGGACATGATAACCAGGATGTCTTTATTCCACTGGCGTTCTCGTGAATACACAGGTAGAGATGTGATTTTTTTACTACTGTACCTCTTTGGGTTTTAATGAACACGTATGCATACCCACATACAAAGCAAGGTGAAAAGCTCATTTCTTACATCTACAGCCATGGTGGGTTGGGAGGGGGAGGAGGAATGAAAGAAGGCATTCGTCAGTAACCATGTTAATGTACCTACAACAGAACAGTCCTTTCCTCACCTTTAGCCTTCAGAGCAGCAATGTGTCTAAACTGTATACCTGAGGAAGAGCACACTGGAAGGAACACACAAGGAGAACCTCACACACTGATGTTTGCATCCCTAATAAATATTTGCTCCTCTCTATTATACCTCAAGGTACCAATGATAAGTTGATTTGGACATTAATTTTTTCCCACACTCAGTTGATTCTTTCATTAGGAAGAAGTAAAAAAAATTAAAAATCAGCCTCAACTTCTGGAAATACTTTCCCAAATCATAAAGAAAGAGATAGGAATTTATATGAAATAACACAAACAGCAACTGGACTCCAATAGTCCAATCAAAGGAAGGCTTGAGACAACAGGCAACACCTGAGAAGAATCAGCCTGTCAAGGCAACATTAAGAAGGTTCATGCCACTATAGAGTACTGCTTTTACAAAGAAAGGGCTGTTAAGAAAAAACCAAAAAAACAGAGCGATCATTTTAGTACTCTTCCCTTCAGAGCTTACTAGTCTGTGTGATTCTGTCAATAGACACGTCCCCACCAGAAGGACAGGAACTTGCTGCCACTTTTTACCAATGACCGATATGGACTCCACAGCAAAAAGCAGTTTGGGAGTTTATTTAAGCTAAATGCACTGGGAAACTGTTGAAGTCCACAGGAATTTGGTAGCCATCTCCAGGACTGAAGCAGCAAGGTCAGCATTTGTTGAATATGTATCACACTCCTGTAGCAGAGGTCCTTTGTCAGTTTATAGGTCACAACTGGGAGCTCCAGTCACAAGGATATTTGGGTATTCCTACCAAGGGAGCTGTATTTCAACACAACTATGATAACAAATACAAACACTCAGATGCCAAGACTGGTTTAAAGGCTTGTTTACGCTGGATTTTGGTTCCAGCTCCCAAGTAAGCAGACCTTCCACTGGCAAACACTGATAAACCAGAGATCCAGATCATCAGGCATTACTACCAGAGTGGTGTGGATACACTAAATCCCTGAGTTACTAATTACCAAACCCTGAGTCAGCATGCCAAATTCAGTCTCTTTGCTGTTTCAATTATTTTTCTGTAGGCATCTACTATCAATTTTGTTCATATGCAGGTTGCCAAGCCAGAGCACCCCTGGCCTGATGTGACACAGCCGTTTTTCTCTTAGTTATTCTCAGGACATACAAACAAACATGCGTGGCGACACAGTTAAATGCCCTAAGATGTAGGTAACAGGCGCATTCCTAGAAATAATAGTCAGCCAAGCATCAGTGAGTACCCTGTTATTCTCTGTCATCACCCATCAGTCCCTGCTCACAGGCCAGCAATGAGATTCAGAGAGATATAAATACAGAGTGACCACACCAATTAGCAACACCAGCCAGCTCGCCAGGAAAGGCTCACAAAGCTGAACTGAGTTTTCTTAGGTATCAAAAAAGAGGTTTATAAAAAGGCTTTGAGAAAGAATGAGACCAGTTTAGTTAGCTAGTTACAGCTGATTAATTAAACAGCACCATCCCTAACAAACCATCATGATGTGTTAGGAGAAAAGGTTACTTTTTTTCTTAGCACAGACAGCTGCTTTCTCAACACTTAAGTCACATATGATTCCAGCAGCAATCTCTCAGTCTTTGGCAAATGTTTCATCATTTCAATTCTTTTGAGGAAGCCAGATCCACAACTCAAAACCATCTCAAGCCAACTCCAATTAATAAGGCAATCCAATTAACAGAGCACTCCATCCTACACATGCAGTTGTTTATCATTAGAGAACAGGATGTGCTTTAAGACACACCAATGTCTTCAGCATATTATTTTGTGGCTTTATACATCTTAAAGTACACTTTGTATCATATACTGATTTTGTATTATTAAGTTTTTTGCAAACAAACGCATGGGAGCATGCCCAACAGTCACATCCTCTGGCCCCAGCAGCGAGGAGACCCACGCACCGCTGCCGGCCCTAGAAAAGGTAACACAGAAGTTGCACCATTCTCCCCTACCACCAACCCATCTCAAACTAAAATCCTGTTGTCCTTGTAGGATTAAACTCTCTCTCTCATTTCCATCCCTCACTGTCTGGACCAAGAAACCACCACTCCACCTGAGCTACCTAGTTCGGCATTTGGTTTTGTATATGCTTAAATTCCACTGTCCCTTTCCAAATCAAACACACAGAAGATGGTAGAGGAGATGATACACCAACAAAGACATCTTGCTTTATTTTCCCCAAAGTGCCTTTATTTGATTTGTGTACATTAGAAAAGAAGAAAAGCAAATGGCTGAAGTACCTGCAAAGCAGCATTCAACCCAAATCTCATTTTGTTTTAATTTTTTTGCCTTTAAATGAACCCTTTGATCCACCCTCTGCCTAGGTACTGATCAACTCCTGATACAACCTGAGCTCACAGATGGGCAGTACTGAGGAACACAGCTCACCCCTGCAGCACTTAATTAGCAAGAAACAGAAAACCTACACTGGTTCCTGGCAGGATAATATCAGACATGCTATTTAACTGCAGCAAAATTAATTCAACGTTCTTAAGAAAAATATTTCCAAGCTTAAAGAAAAGATATCCAGTATTCCAGTACGTGAAGGAAGCCTACAAGAAAGCTGGGGAGGGACTTTTACAAGGGCATGGAGTGACAGGACAAAGAGGAATGGCTTTAAATTAGAAGGGAGAAGATTTAGACTAGACATTAGGAAGAAATTCTCCATGATGAGGGTGATGAGGCACTGGCACATGTTGCCCAAGGAAGTCGTAGCTGCCCCACCCCTGGAGGTGTTCAAGGCTAGGTTGGATGGGACTTTGAGCAGCTTGGTCCAGTAGGAGGCTGTACTGGTCCATGGCAGGAAGGTTGGACTTTAGGGTCCTTTCCAACCCAAACCATTCTATGATTCTATGTCATGCTAAACACCTGGGACAACTGTTGCATTCATCCATAGCAGCAATTTCTTTTGTGTTTATGTACCATGAAACCTACAGTACAAAAATGGGAGCGAGAGCATAACCTCTTTGATCTCACCTCCAGCTGGTCCAGCAGTGTTCACAAGCTTGGAGATTTCATTTCTCCAGGTGACTTTCTGCCTGAGGTTGGGCTGGACAATGGCACAGAAAGATAACAAGCAGATATCAGTACACAGCTTCGCATGTGGACATGTTGTGGGTGTTCCACAAGCTTGAAACTGGGTCAGACCTGCCCAAGGACTGTCAGTCCCTGGCTGTACTGATGAACCTCTAATAACAGTAATGACTAGCACAAAACTCCATCAAAACTTTGTGGTTTGGGTTTTTTTTTCTTTTCCTACTCCAAAGTACGTATTCCAAAACTGCAAAACTTTTTTTGCCGTTTCAGCAGTGAAACACTAATGACTTGAAATCATGCTTCAGCCTGACACTGTTTTGGAATTCCACTTAATACAGCAAGAAACAGCATCACTCTAGCATTTCCTGGGTTTCACTTTTCACAGCTTGAGTTTTCTAGACTTCAGGCTGATACTGCTCTTTTAAAAGAAAAACGAAAACAGTTTAGAACACTTATTTTTCATGGCACTACTGCACTTGGAGCATATGAGAAAGGAAAACATACAAAAGTCTCAGCTGGCACACGGTGGGAAATTGTTAGATGGGCATTTCCCTCATCTAATCCAAAAGCTCTTAGATACAGACACAGTATTTCAGTACAGAGGAACCACCGCTGCAAAGAAAACTTGTCTTTTCTGCTTGAGGGTTGAACTTTGGCAGCCGCAGTGCTAAGCAGGGAAGCACAGGAACTTACACCCAGAATTTTAAAGAGGTGCCTATTGTGCGTAATGAAATTCTGCACACATCTGCACAGCTTCTTTGAGACAAAGGCATGTTTATTCTGCTTATGCTCTACAGCAGAAGCAATCTGTCTGTAATACAGACCCAACCCAAGCCTGTATGCCACACAAAGAAGCAGAACTTTCTTGTTTGTACCATGCTATTACAATAATTTGTTTAGTATTTATTGACTGATTTGCTCTTTCTACAAGTGGTGATAAAATTAATAGTCATCAAAAACTATTGCATCTATGTACGTCTGGCCAGCTAGTGAGCAGCCTTCAGTCACACAAGCAAGAGGGCATTTTCCATCATCAAGTCTTAGAAAACCACGCAGCATTACAACAAAGCAAGCTCCGAGAGCAAGAGGCTTTTTACATTAAATTCAGCTAGTTGTAAGGGTCTCTGAAAGGATGATAAAGCCAATGCTGAATTTTCAGCATTTTTCTATTCAAGTCACATTATGGATTCCAAGTTGTAATGGGCTCCTGTTCTCCTTAAGGCTCACTCTGTATGCCAAATCATGTTTTCCACATACCTCTTCCAGACGTAAAGGATATAATTACTCAGTTCAGCTTTTGTCTGCCAGGGCACTAATTTTTACAGTTGCCTTACTCTTATCTGTTAGTCCTATCAGTCCATTTCACTAAGCTATAGCACCTTGACACATACCTAGATGGACAACTTCAGGAACTAAGCCAGTACCCTATTTATTCACTGCTCTGAACAGAATCCTTGTATCTATAATCTGGATTTTTAGTTATTACCCGGTGTTATTTGTTCAGGTTATCACATGCAGGTATTTTAACATAAGAAAGACTGAATCTACAGGTGATCCTGCTTGGTATAAAGTAGTTCCAGATACACACCAATACCTAACCACCACCTACCCCTCCAACCTATCCTGTGATGAAATCACCCAATATTCCACTCCTACTGGGGCACCTACTGCACAGTTTTAAAGTGTCACTTCTGAATTCAAGAGGTTACAATCAATGTTTCCATATATTGTCAGCTCAGCAGACAAAAAAAATGGCTGAAAAATCCCTGCACAATGGCAATGCAGAACATCAGAAACCAACCTATTTTTTTAAGTAAACTAGGATTCAGCCACCTGAATGTTCCTAGAGCTAAACGAAACTCTGGCCAGATCACTCCAACTGTCCTACGACTGAAAGAGTACACCTACAAAATTAGAAGGTCACCTTGGATAACTCTAAACATAAACACCTCCAGGAAAGCACAAGCAGGTGATTATTATTAGAATCAATTTGTCCACCAAAATTCAAACATTTTTGCAAACAATTTTTTCATGATCACAGGCACTCAACATGACCAGCCATAAAACCACTTCCTTGTGGCTTTTCCTCAACATTTATTCCCAGGCAGCACCAGCCGCAGAAGACAGTTGTCTATTTCTCCCACTGAACTGTGGCAAGAGTAGATTTTCTGCAGCCTGATCACTTCTAGTTAGTAGAGAAGGACGTGATTTTCTGCAGCAGCATTGTTACCAACCAGCCTAGGATAAAAAAAAAAAAATGTTTCCTTCCGCTCCCACTGAACTTCCACTGCATTTCATTAGCCTGGAATAATGGTATATGCCAAGATGTAATTCAATAACAGAAAATTAAAAGCACAGGCTATTTACAATGTAGCCACAAACATGAACTACCCATAGTCCAACCACATATAATTTAGAGGTAACAAAACAGCCAAGCACTAAATACAAATCTGTGAACGTGCCCCAGACTTTACATGCTTCCCCACCTACCCCAATCTTTTATGTGTGGTCTAACAACCCAAAATAAAACATCTGAAAGACATCTAACCACCACATGACTGATATTTACAAGATATACAAGGAAGATATGCTCATTCCTTTTCTCTTTGTAATTACTAAAGCACAGACGATCACAAAATGTCCCAATACCTCCAGTACACACAGGTCAAGCTGCTCTATCCCTCTGAACAGTTTTGTTCCACACAGACTATGCCACAACCACTTGACAATTTACACAATCCATGGATCTGATCCCAGAGAGCTGAAGCTTATCAAGTGCCTCATTTTATCAAGCTGAAGATAACCACCTGTGAGAAGATCTGCTGCCGTGAATAGGTGTTTAGTGATAGGACTCTATTAAGGTATTAGGAAAATTCACTGTAGAGGAATAATCAGTGGAAAAAGTTTACTGAATAGAACAGTTAAGAACACTTTCTTAAAGCAAGTGAGGACAATTTTTTATAAATTTAGAGAAGTGGCTGCATTTAAGCCAGTTTACCACAAGTCCTTACCAATTTTTGTCACTTAGTTAAATGAGAATTTTATTGAACCACAGCACATAAAGTTATTTTACAGAATTAGTAATGAGAACAGCATTTGTCACACACCAGCCTTTATGCTCACGTTCGATAAGAAGGTGTTAGACGTCAGAAATCTGGGGGGCACCTCAGTGCGAGTCACTAGCTTTCTAAGTTCATATTGGAAAAAGAACCTAAAGAAAGAGACACACACCCCACAGCCCCCCACACTCCCCTCCCCCCTCCGAACAGCCACCCAAAGCTTTCAGGTAAGAAGGAGCCCGGAGCACGATGCTCCGACCCGCCTGAGCCACTGTCCGGAGCCGAAGGCTCGCAGCCTAAGGGGAAAAAAAAATCTTTCTCTTTTCTCTGCGGGACAAGGGCAGGGAGGCTGTTACCCAGGAGGAGGAAGGAGAAGATCCACTGCAACACGGCCACTGTCTGGATCCTCCTCTTTAGGGGGACGTTGAGGGGGGCAAACTCGACCTTCATGCTGGCGGCGAGGGGCTCGGAGCGGGCTCCCTGCACTCCGCACCTGCCCGGCCCCACGGGCGGCGATGGGGAGGCGGCCGCCGCGCTGTGCCCGCCCCGGCCACGGCCACCGGGGGCGGGGAAACCGCCGACCCGCCGGGACACGGGCACCGGGAACGGGGAAACCGCGTCCCGAGGGGACGGGCGGTGCAGGGGGCGCCCAGCCAGACCGATCAGCTCCAGCTCCTCCCGTTATCCCAGGCGCTGAGGCTCTTACAGAGCTTATCGAAGGCGACCAAGAACTTCGAATTCCCAGGGGACTGGGGTTTAACACCTCCGCTCTTCATTAAACCGGCATCTGCCCGCCTGGTGCTCAGCCTGGGGCATCAAAACCCAATCCAGTGTGAAAACAAAACACCCCGCACGTGGCAGAGAATCACAGAACCACTCGGTTGGAATATACCTTCAAGATCACCCAGTCCAACCATACCTGTTCCCTACTAAATCACATCCCTGAGCACCTCATCTACCCATCTTTTAAACACCTCCACAGACAGGGGCTCCACCACCTCCTTGCACAGCCTCTAACAGTGCCTGAGAACCCTTTTGGTGATTTCTTTTCTGACATCCAGTCCCTGGCACAACTCGGGGCCCTTTCCTCTCATCACCTGCCACTTGGGAGAAGAAACCAACACCCAACTCACCACATTGACCTTCCAGGTTGCTGCAGGGAGTGATATGGTCTCCTCTCAGCCCTCTTTCCTCCAGGCTGAACAGTCCCAGGTTCCTCTGATGCCTCTCATAAGAGTTGTTCTCCAGCCCCTTCCCCAGCTGTTCCCTTTCTCCAGATACCCTCCAGCCCCTCGATGTCCTTTCAGTGAGGGGCCCAAGACTGAACCCAGGATGCGAGGTGAGGTGTCACCAGAGTACAGGGGGACAATCTGTTCCCTACTCCTGCTGGCCACGCTGTTTCTGATCCAAGCCAGGATTCTGTCGTCCTTCTTGGCAACTGCTGGCTCACGTTCAGCCACTGCGAGCCAGCATACCAAGGTCCTTCTCTGTCAGTCAGCTTTCCAGCCACAATTCGACTGCATGGTATCATTGTGACTGAAGCACAAGACCCAGCACTCAGCCTTGTTGAACCCCATCCTGCTGGCCACAGTCCATGGATCCAACCAGGCCAAGTCCCTCTGCAGGTCTCTGCCTTGGGATGGGATGGGAGAGGACAGGCCAGGGAAGAAGGGGACAGGTCAGGACGAGACCGCCGGTGCCTCTCTCGGGATAAGATCATAGAATCATAGAATCACTAGGTTGGAAAAGACCCTCAGAATCATCGAGTCCAACCGTTCCTATCAAACACTAAACCATGCCCCTCAGCACCTTTTCCACCCGTGCCTTAAACACCTCCAGGGAAGGTGAATCAACCACCTCCCTGGGCAGCCTGGTCCAATGCCCAGTGACCCTTTCTGTGAATTTTTTTTCCTAATGTCCAGCCTAAACCTCCCCTGGTGGAGCTTGAGGCCATTCCCACTTGTCCTGTCCACTGTCACTTGAGAGAAGAGGCCAGCTCCCTCCTCTCCACAACCTCCTCTGAGGTAGCTGTAGAGAGCAATGAGGTCTCACCTCAGCCTCCTCTTCTCTAGGCTAAACAACCCCAGTTCTCTAAGCCGCTCCTCATAAGGCCTGTTCTCCAGCCCCTTCACCAGCTTCATCACTCTTCTCTGGACTCGCTCCAGAGCCTCAACATCCTTCTTGTGGTGAGGGGCCCAGAACAGAACACAGGATTCAAGGAGCGGCCTCAGCAGTGCTGAGTACAGAGGGAGAATAACCTCCCTGCACCTGCTAATCACTCCGTTTCTGATGCAAGCCAAGATACCACTGGCCTTCTTGGCCACACTGCTGGCTCATGTTTAGTCACTGTCAACCAACATTCCCAGGTCTTTCTCCTCCAGGCAGCTTTCCAGCCAGGCTCCTCCCAGTCTATAGCTCTGCATAGGATTGTTGTGCCCCAAGTGCAGGACCCGCATTTGGCCTTGTTAAACCTCATGCCCTTGGACTCAGTCCAGTGGTCCAGCCTGTTCAGATCCCTTTGCAGAGCCTCCCTACCCTCCAGCAGATCCACACTTCCACCCAGCTTAGTGTCATCTGCAAATGGGACGGGACGGCCCCACCACCGCCTCTCCCGGTCTGAGCGGGGACGGCGCGGGGCGGTCCCGCCAGGCGCTGATGTCACGGCCGCGGGTGGCCGCGGCGCTGCCGGTGTGGGACAGGGCCGTACCCGCCGCGCGGGGCCCGCGGGGAGTGCTGCTCGGAGCGCAGGGGGAGCCGAGATGAGTCCTGGCGGCGGCTGGTGGGGTCCTGGAGGGGGCCTGGCTGGGGTCTGGAGGGGCGTGGCGGGGTCCTGGCGGCCGCGCAGGCGCAGGGCGGTCTGGGGCAGACATGCCGACCGTCAGTGTGAGGCGGGACCTGCTCTTCGGGGCGCTGGGTGCGACCTACAGTGAGTGCGGGGGATCAGGGTTTGCTCAGCCTGGGGACACCCTCTGGCGATTTGCACCTGGGGAGGAGGAGAAGCATGTGCAGGGCTCTTCTCTCTGAACCCAAGGGAACGGCAGGAAGATGTGTCGGGGAGGGTTAGTTTGGATGTGGGGAAAGGTCCTTCCCCCAGAGGGAGGTGGAGCACCGGAGCAGCTCCCCGGGGTAGCAGTCACGGCGCCGAGCCTGACAGCATCCCAGAAGCGCTTGGACAATGCCTGTAGACACACGGTGCTGGGGTGTCCTGTGCAGGAACAGGAGCTAGACTCGATGATCCTTATTTGGTCCTTTCCAGCTCAGGATATCCTGTGGTTCGGCAGTGCCCGGCCCGGTGACCGAGCCGAGCTGGCTCCCCGGGCTCCAGGCAGACCGTGCGCGTGCTCTGCGCCGGCAGCTCCCGCCCAGACACGGCCCTTTGGGAGCCACGTGTTGGAGTCCCACTGGCTGATGGAGGAACTGTCTCAGTCAAAAAGGAGAGGGAAAGCACGGGAGCAGGCAAAGCCAACGGTGAAACACAGAGTGGTTTGGGTTGGAAGGGACCATGAAGGTCATCTAGTCCAACCCCTCTACAGGAGCAGGGATGCCTTCAACTGCATTAGGTTGCTCAGAACTCCATCCAACCTGATCATGAATGTTTCCAGGGCTAGAGGCTACTGCCTCTCTTTTGGGCAACCTTGTGCTTGTCTTTCACCACCCTCAGCACAGCAAGATATTTCTAATATCTGGTCTAAACCTCTCCTCTTTCATTTTAAAGCTATTACTCCTTGACCTGTTGCTACAGGCCTTCCTAATAAGTCTTTATGTGACTTTCTTGTAAGCCTCCTTTAAGTTATGAAAGGCTGTAATAAAGTCTCTGACATTGTGTCTTTTTGTTCAGCCCTTCTTCCCATGCACTTTGGGAATGGGAGGGCAGAGCTGTGGCAGGGCTGGGAGTATTCTGGGACAGGCAGCAGCATGTCTGCCCCGCGCATGTGGGCACAGAGCTCCATTTCACATCAGGGCTATGTTGCTTGAGTGTTGGTACAGAGCTGATGCAGCGTCTGGATGACAAGCTGACTGATGGAAAAAGTTACCAGAAGCTGTTCCGTTGTTCCCACCTGTTTCCATGATTTGTTCAGTACAGCATAACTCTGACAAGTTCAATTGAGGACCTGGTTGGTAGTGAAAGTGGGCTCAGAAGCGCTTGCTGCAGCTGTAGGAATGATGCACCAATAAAATCAAAATGTACTAAATTCAACATGAACCAAAGAAGCTATTGTTCAGATTATTAATACATTTGTTATATTGTTTGAAAACACTCAAATGAAACACAAAAGAAGTTGTTTTAAAAGGCCTTATTAACCAAAAGCCACCTTCTTCCTTCACAGCTGATGAAGAATTTAATGACCTTTGCTTTGAGTTTGGTTTGGAGCTTGATGAAGTTGTAAGTAACATTTTTATTTGTTAATTTTTCATTAATGTACTGGCAGCATTTATATTCAGTAAGAGTTCATACTGTATTACTTCCAGCACATTGCCTGGCACAGTGTTGGTCAGTGTTCTCTAGCATGTACAAGAACATGTCTAGGCGAGGTCTGGAGGGTACCATGCTCAGAGAATCCGTAGAAGACAGCAGAGACAAGATGTGAAGGTCCCCTTCAACATATATGGATTTTCAGCAGTACTGCAGCAGCAAGCTTTTCATCCTGAAATATCCTCCTATGTCTCTGTTCCACTGGGCAGAATATCTAACACACGCCTATAGATACTTGTTGTAAAATGCTGTTGTAACAGACTGTATTAACATAGATGTTTTGAATCTGAAAAGAAAAATAGACTTACAAGAAATGACCGTCCTGGAAGCAAGAGTCCCTGGGATAGCGTATTGCTGAGCTTCATGGAAGCTGGCAGTCTGTGCTGCTTAGTCTTCAGTCTCTGCCCACGTTTTATTTAGCAGCATAAGTATGGCCATAGACCGAGTATTGAACATATTTTACAGGATACATTTGGCTTTATTTTTGTATGCATTCTTCTGTGCAGTATCCATAAAAATGTATTTGTTCTGGACATTGTTACCTGAATTGCAACTATTGTATATTAAAATTTTGATTTAGATTCCATACTCGTGAAAATTTCCTAGCGCTCTTAACTGTATCCATGTATATCTTATTGATATAGACCTGTTTTAGTTTTTCTTTTTAATCTGAGCCAATATTTTAATGATGTTTTTCAAAAGATAGCTGAATGTCATATGCTTTATTTCAGAATAGAATCGTAGAATGGTTTGGGTTGGAAGGAACGTTAACAAATATCCAGTTTCAACCCCCCTGCCATAGGCAGGGACACCTCCCACCAGATCGGGCCGCTCAATGCCCCATCCAGCCTGGACTTGAACACCTCCAGGGAGGGAGCATCCATAGCTTCCCTGAGCAACCTGTGCCAGTGCTACCATACCCTCACAGGAAAACATTTCTTCCTAATGTATAATCTAAATCTTGCTCCTTCCAAGTTAAAGCCATTCCCTCTCATCTTATTGCTACATGCCCATGTAAAAATCCCCTCCCCAGCTTAGGCTTGATATCACAAGTCATTTGCCAATCTGTAGTAAAAAATAAGGTCCCAGTTCTACGCTGGGATCTGCTAGACTGGACATTTGCTTCTGTAATCTGTTTTTTTTAAAAAAAATTCAAATTCTAATAGTGATTTTTTCATTTGGTAAACTGCATTGTAATCCCTGAATCTAAGAAAGAGTTAGAATTTATGTAATATCTGGTATTTGGTGTGTCCATTTGTTTTATAAATCCAAATGACACCTTTAAGCTCTTTTTAAATCAAGACATTTTTTTCCTATTATACCATCTCACTATCATAGTTCTGTCAATTTTAATACATTTCAGGTTAAAAACTTATTTTTGCTTGATTTCAGACATCTGAGAAAGACATTATAAGTAAAGAAAAAGGTGAAGAGAAGGCAAAGGGTGCATCTGAAATCATTATCTATAAAATCGATGTTCCTGCCAACCGTTATGACCTTCTTTGCCTTGAAGGGTTGGTCCGAGGACTGCAAGTCTTTAAAGAAAGGTAATGTATAGTTGTGAGAATTCTGTGTAGTTTGTTATTTGTTTAAATATGAGTCTGTTTCTGGTCAATGAACAAACTTGCCACCTGCTTGAATTTTGAGTACAATCTCATGT
Source organism: Coccyzus lansbergi (assembly GCA_033558105.1). Classification (NCBI taxonomy): domain Eukaryota; kingdom Metazoa; phylum Chordata; class Aves; order Cuculiformes; family Coccyzidae; genus Coccyzus; species Coccyzus lansbergi. The sequence goes on along the minus strand of JAUMJK010000342.1, from coordinate 104,915 downwards.
GTAGATCATATTTGTCAGATGTTCCTCTGGAGAAGATCTGTTATTTATTTTTAAGAGACTAGACTAGAATGTTGCTGGGGTTTGAATCTGTTCTAAAAATGCCTGGGTTCCATTATAGACACATCCCCTGTGAAGAAATCCTTGTGCTCCTTTGAAATAAATACCAATATAAAATTATATCATGCTTCCACTGTAACTTTATCTTCTTGAGTCATAGAATGGGTTCAGTTGGGAGGGGCCTTAGAGCCCATCCAGTTCCACCCCCCTGCCATGGGCAGGAACACTTCCCACTGGACCAGGCCACTCAAAGCCCCATCCAGCCTGGCCTTGAACACGTCCAGGGATGGGGCAGCCATGACTTCCTTGGGCAACCTGTGCCACTGACTCACCACCCTCATTGTGAAGAATTTTTTTCTAATGTCCAGTCTCAGTCTTCCTCAGCTTCCTATCGCTCTATGCCCTTGAAACAAGTCCCTCCCTTGCTTTCTTGTATCCCCTTTCTGGTACTGGAAGGCTATCTGAAGAGCCTTCTGTTCTTCCTTTCTAGTTCAGTGATCTGTTTCCCATCCCACAGAAAGCAAGTTTTGAACAGTTAGCTAATTGAGAAGTGTTAGCCAAGAAATGGTATTAAGAATTTTTTCTACATAGTATTGCTCTAAGGTTTCCAACATTTTGGGAACTTTCTGTCTATTGGTTACAGACTTATTTCTGGTTTTGTTCTAGGATAAATCTCCCTAGGTACGAAAAGATAATTCCAGCTGAGGGTGCAGGTCAGAGGCTGATAATCACTGAACAGGTAAAACATGTTGACTGCACCTTTGAAAAATTATTGAGATTTTCTGAATGGACAAGATGGGTACGAACTATCAATACCGATTTTAAGAGCAGTGAGACTGGAAATCTTATTTGGGGGAAAAAAGCTACAGAAATGTAAATATTTTTACTCATTGTGATTTACTCTTGGGGCAGGGGAGAAACAATAGAGAAGTCATTTTAGGTGCACTTGATAGTAGATTAAATGAAAGTTTCAGATGCATACATCACATTTACATTCTGGGCTGTCACACAGTGTATCAGAAATGTCTTTGTCTCTACTAGACCTGGAGTGGGTTTGTTTAGGGCTTTTTTTTTCTTTGGGGATTCTGATATCTTTCCATGAATTTATCACTACTTTATGAAAGATGATTTTATGAAGAAAAATCCACATTTAATCAGTTTTAGTTTTATATATTACATGTATTTGAAATATATAATGAGATGCTTTTGTAAATCGCAGACCGTTCAAGTCCGTCCTCATGCTGTAGCTGCAATCCTTCGCAATATAACTTTCACCAAGGAACGTTATGATAGTTTCATCGACCTCCAAGAAAAACTACACCAAAATATTTGCAGGTTAGTGCCTAAATTTAAAGGAGTGTTTAGTGTCCACATGTATGATCTGATCACGTTAAGGTTGCATATCCCTATTGCAGAGAGGTGTTATATTCATGCTAAGGAGAATCTGTAGCAGTTCTCTTGATCCTTCTCATTTCCTTTACCGTTTCTGCCCACTCTCAGTATTTTTTCAGCACAAATGGCTGTTACAGCTCCTACAACAGTTGAAAAAGAAGTATTTTGCAACAGGCCCTTTGGGTTTGTCTTTGACTGTTAGATGTGTTGTACAACAATTGTTAAAATTATATTTGTGAAAATAATTTCTAAGTTTCTTAAAATTTCCCTTCTACTTTATCAGCAAATTCTGTGAATTCATAGGAATATAGAATATCAAGAGATTATCTCAAATGATCTCCAAATATCACTAGTAAAAATCATTATTTTGCCTGCTTTTTTTCTAGGAGAAGAGCATTAGTAGCCATAGGTACGCATGACTTGGACACCATCTCTGGCCCATTTACTTTTACAGCTAAACCACCTTCAGAAATTAAATTCAAGCCCTTGAATCAGTCCCAGGAGTACACAGCTTCACAAATTATGGATCTGTATAGGGTAAGTGAGGTTTTTCAGACTTCTTGTGCTAAATGCAGGAAGATAAACTTCTGAGTCTTAACGTCCCATACATTTGTTGCCAAGAGTTGTTCTTACAAAGTTTATCTTCTGTAGCTTCATTTAGTGAACATTCTACATTTTGCTTATTCATGAGAAGCGAATGCTTTATTTTTATTTTCCATAGAAGGTATATTGTATGTTTTATGGCTAAGCTTGGAATAATGAGATTGATATTAACCGTCTGACTGCTTTTCATGATGCTCCTAGTAGTACTGTAAAAGGTTGTATATTTATCTGTCCTCATTGGTAAAATTGTGTACAAACCTGAGAAAAGCTTGAAGGGAATAATATCACGTTTTTAAATGTTGTTTTAATTTGGCAGTTTACTCAGGGAAGATGTTAAATTATTTACCCAACTATTAGGCGAGTGAAACTGTGGGAAAGGCTCATGTCTGGCACTGGTCTTGGATCAGCATCCTGATGAAAATAGGGAATTACTAGGAAGAGATTTTAGCAGGTCCAGTTTTATGATGTTTATGCAGGCCACATTAAATGTCAGCATTTGAAAATTATGCTATTATCACTATTGTTGTAATACACAGCTCTGCTTGAGCATAGATACTCTCAAAGATCTCTGAGTAAAGATGAGTAAGAGAGCTAGGAAACAAGGGGTATCGGGGAACTAAAAGTAAGTTATATCTTTTAGTTCAGCATATATGTGCTGGAATGTTTGCTGTCATTGGAATGGATGTAAATTTAAACACAAATGTGTCAATACCCAGCAACTTATAATTTAAAGTAATGTAGTGCTAATTTTTATCAGATCTAAGGAAAGTTAATACAAACTGAGGATTTATGCCCTTGGGTTTGGCAATGAAAGATTTCCTGTGGTGAACAATGGCATCATTTAGACAGCACGGCCTATGCATCTTCAAGACAATCCTTAAAGAAATAATTTTTAACATTTCTGAAGAAAACAATCCAGTTCCCTCATTTCAAAGTTTTCACCATTCTGAGAGTCAACAGTTTTTGCTAGGGAAATATCTAGCTCTGAGCTCAATCCTTCCAGCATTCAAAATTCCCATTGATCTCTCAGCAAGGGATTGTGGCAATGTGGAAGTTCACAAATGAGCTAATGGGACACTGAAATTGTGCTCTGTTTGTCCAGACTGACAGCCACCTTCGACACTACTTACACCTGATTGAAAACAAACCACTTTATCCTGTTATTTATGACAGCAATGGTGTTGTTCTGTCCATGCCACCAATCATCAATGGTAAGATTACTTACACTGTGGCTGTTCTGTATGTGAGTTAAGGTGTCTAACAGGAACACTGGTATGTTATAAAATGCCTTCATTTATAATTTCATATCATCTTCTTTCAGTTTAAATGCAGCCAAATTTTTTGCTCCCCCAAGCGTTCCTCTTTTCTCATCAAGATGATGTAGAAGTCCCATTGTAAACTTCTCTGTTTAGCTTGTCATACACTTCTAGGTTTACGTGGTATAAAATCCAGAAAGATTCCCTTTGGAAGCAGTTTATTTGCACTCATGGATATTGTTCTTGAGTCACTTAACAAAAACAAGGGTGTAAAGAATTATTTTATAAATTGGTAGTTATTTAACATAAAATAATAATATTGAATGAACAATGTGAAATGGATACTATTAAATTATTTAATGTTTAATTATAGAGCAAGGGGAAACAGGGATTAGTCATATAAAGGTCAATTCAAGCATCACACAACATGCAGACCATCTATTTTAGCCTTGCATGCTACCAGTGGTCTTCAAGATATCTTTAAAATATACCTGCATTAGCTAAACCATTAGATAGTATCTCTCCACAGAGAAGATGATCAGGTATTTCCATTGTACTTAATACATAAACTAAGTCATGTTTTATCTGGTTGGTTGGTCATTTTGCTTTTATTTTGGGTTGGTTTTTTTGCATTTACAGCTTTCTGTTCAAATCTTTGTTCTTCATTTAACTGGTCACAGCAGGGATCTTTTTTACCTAGGTCTTAAGCCCAGTGTATTTACCAGCAGTATGAACTTATTCTTGTGAATCCTTTTTCTGTCATACAAGTGATTCCAGAAGATTGTCATGGGTTAAAAGAACAGGTCTAGACTTTTTTGCACTGTTTCTAAATATGGCCTTCCTCTGAGTACAAAAGAAACTGTGGGTGATTTTTTAGAACTACATGTACTAAAGCCAATTAATGACATGGCAAGAACTACTCTTTTAACAAAGATGTTTCAGTGTACCTATGTATTTAGGTCAAGAATCTGTAACTGTTTCACTACAGTGACCAATAAAATATGCAGTGATAATCTCTTTGGATGTATTTTTCCTAATTAACCTTATACTTAACAGCTATCCAAATCTTCTTAAAAGGCAGCTCAAAATCTGTGGCAGGGGTTGGCAAGAACAACTGTTCTGAATTGAACATGCTGTCAACCACTGATCTTTCTTTGTAAGGCTTATTCCAACTATGGAGTGTTCCACCTATAAGCATTGTGTATTTTTAATAGATAAAATGTAAATAAGGTTGAGCTAAATTTAACAGATCTCTGTGTTAAGAGAAGCTTCCATGTTAAAAGTACTTATAAAATGGATAATGACATGTAAAATTCTGTACTGGGTTTTTTTTGATTATGTACAAGCATGAAAATTAAAGGTTATATTTGCTTTGAAATGAGTACAGAAAAGCTCAATACTTTCTATCTGCTAAGAGGTACAGCACAACACGCTAGGGAAGGGAACATAAAATCTCTCAGTCTTTGGTGCACCAGCCTTTCCAGTCTAGCTGTGACCTACTTTCTCAGGTGGGAAACTAAACCATGGAAGGCGAATGACTTTCTCAGAGTGAAACAAAGGAAATAAGAATGCCTATGTGTATACAAGTGTTTGCTTCCCTTTGTCACCTGTGGGGTACATCTCCATTAGTGAATGGTTCAAGGAAAGGCAAGAAGGACAGAGGTTGTATTCGTCACGATGCCATACAATTTTAAGACTGTGCATATCCATCTTGCATGGTTACCAGCAAAGAAATTCATTCAAGGTATGCACTACAATCTATTCCTAACAGGTAACACGAGGCAGATTATAGCTGCTCTAAATTGCTTGCAGCTTACTAACAGAACCCCACTTTTTAGAGAATCAACTACTTAGGGACTTCACAGCCAATTTGCAAGAGACATACTTCAGATGGTGTCCCCAAGGGTGCTTCTTACCTTGCTTCTTCCACACAATAAACAGTTTTGAGTGCTTCAGTGCAAATTCAGGTATGATACTAAAGCCAGGAAGGAAGAGGTGCTTTGGAGGTGCAGAAACATTTGGCAACCAGCAGATGGCTGCTGGTTTATTAGTTTGTGTCCTCAATAGATACTGAGATATCTGTAAGTCTGTGTGTCTTTCAGTTGAAAGCATAACCTGAGCAGTAAATCTGGTCTGTCTTTTTCCTCTTTTTTGATTATAAATTTAAGAAAAGAGTTGTTTTTTTGGTAAGGATTTGGAATATTGGTGCAGTAGACATGATGGCTTTTTAATAGTGATCTTTATGAATCACAAAAGGAGTCCAGATCAGTGTCATCACCAGAAAAGCAATAGCATTTCTTAATATTTTTTTGTCTTTACATGTTTTAGGAGATCATACAAAAATAAACATAAACACCAGAAATGTGTTTATTGAATGCACTGGCACAGATATTACAAAGGTAAATTAATCTCTCCTACTTTTGATATGCTATAACATCGTTGTTTTCCCTTGGGTGATAAGGCTTCAATATAAACACCTACAAAAGCTATGCATTTACATTATGGAACAGACCTCCCATTTCAAAAGGGTAGGGTAGCTCATAGGACTATGTGGCATTACTTCAATGCAATTTTAGGCTCACTCTGTAGATTGTGTTCTGTTTTCATTGGACTTTGGTTTTACTGTGACTTTATGTTGACACCAAGTATTCAGCTTAGTAATTTAAGAAAGTAGGTAGGAGGATGTTGGTTTTGAACACTTTTTCTAAATGTGAAAGGCTTCAGAAGAGTAAAATTGCTAAGATCATTTGTCTTACTGGAATTCTTTTTGTAAAGAAACAGTTTGACTACTACTCAAAATTTGGACTGAGGGAAGGAAGATGACATTTTCTTCTTAGTTATCTCTTTCAAGCAGAGATGCTCTGCACATAACTGTCAAATTGAAGTTTTTCCACGTGCAAATTCTCTAACTCAAAGCTGAAGCATGAAAGCTTAGCAGTTATAATTGTATGTTCTTGAATATAGGTTGTGCATTCCTTGATAGTTTCCCTACTTTGACACTTAAGAGCAAAACACTTTTAACTTACTCTACTAAACATATGTTAGCAACAAATACATCTGTACATCGAGGAGTGTCATCTAAGCAAACTAACAAATACCTGCTGCTTGCTACTGCTTGCCTTTATAGTAAAAAATAAAAATAGTGCTGTTATGTTTACATAAAGGAAACTATGCTGTCAAGCGTCAAAAGAAAACCCTTCTAGACTTAGAAGTCAATCTAAACCTCATGATTAGATTCTGTAATACAAATCTCTTAAAATATTAACTGTAAACTAAAATATTCTGCAGCTGAGGTTGTTTGCTAATATATTTCTAAACAACACGTTGTCCTTCAGTCCCTACGTTCTCACTTGGAATTTCAGTGAAATGACTGACTAAAGACTGGGAAGATCGAGTTCCAGCTGGTAATAAAGACCCTATGTATCTTCAGAACAGACTTTAGCAAAGATATACAAATGCTCCAGAACCTTGAAAAACAAAGATTTCCATTTTTTGGTGTAAATCTATTTTCAGGAGTCTACTGTTTTAGACTGCTAGGGTTTTGGTTGCTAAGTTATTAAATAGAATATAATGGAGAGAGTGTAAGACAAGGTATTTTCCCCCATTTTTTGTTAAGATAGTTTTGTCTCTTTCAGCACAAGTGCATGATAGATTTCAATATGATTATTTTTTTATTTTGTAGGCAAAAATTGTTCTTGATATTATAGTCACGATGTTTAGTGAATATTGTGAGAAGCCATTCAGGTGAGTATAAATCTCCAGACAGAGAGAGACTACATTTGGACCATGAGTTAAAAACATTTTTACTTCTATTTCTTTATCTCTCTCAGTGCTGAAGCAGTAGAAGTAGTTTATCCTAATGGGAAGACCCACATCTATCCGGTAAGCATAGTGATGTGATATCTCGGTGTCCTTGGGGAGATGGTTTCATTGATGGAAAGTCTGATAAGACTGGCAGTGCCTTCATTTTCTGCGGAGGTATTGTGTGCAGGTTCTGAGGTACAGTGTAAAAGCTCATCTTGGTACTGTCTATATATTTGTGAATCAGGGCCCTCTCTAGCTCCACAAAAAATTAACCCCCAGATCCAGCCTCCCCATATCTAGAAAACTTATTCTGAAGCTCTGCTAGGTTTACAATAAGTCTGAAAATACAGTCATGCTGACAGACTGATACTCTAAAAAGCAGGATAGTGTTCAAAGTTATGAACAGTGACCACTGTTGTGGTTTAGAGTTCATGCGATGCCAACTTCTTCAGTAACAAGTAAAGATTGCAATCACAGGTCGTTAAATCTGTGTCTAAAACCTTTAAAACCTTTGTGCTCCAAATCTGGAAAAATGAATGCAGGAAGAGATCCTTCAGACCTAAGCCAGTAGACAAGTGTGATTAACCTCAGCATAACTTACTTATCAGATCTGGAAACCTTAATGCCCTTCAGTTAAAATAGCCTCGTAACACTGGATTTTTCAGTCTCCCACTTAAAAGGCTCTGACTGTAAAAAAGGTCCATAAGGCAGGATGTTGACTCTAAGTGCAGGTTTGCCTGCATTTGGAGTCCCAGGAAGACCTCTTTGCAGTAATGAAATCTTACTTTTTGTTCTCTTAATAAGTATAAAGAAAGCAATTGCTCCTGTTTCCTAAAGTAATTGAAGATAAACAAAGGTCTGATTGAGTTCATAAATTCCTGTGCAAGTACAAACTGTTTAGAGGGAGAGAAACTTGCCTTTACTCAGAGCTCAACCAAAGTAGTTAAATGGAGCAAAAAATCCTGAGAAGTTTTTAAGGTTTTTTAGGCTTTTAAGGATTTAGTATATCTAGAAATTTAGAAACACATGAGTGGATGTATACAAAATAACTTTGTAAGGAAAATGCCAGTAGATACTTCTGTGCCAGTATGGAAACAGAAAGTTTTCTTTCCTTTTCCTCCTAGAAGAAATTTGATCTGTGCTAGACCATGAGATCTCATGCATGACAGTTCACTACTCTAGGGCCTTAACTTAGGATGAACTGGTTACTAGAATTTTTCAGAAGCTCTGTTACTTGTATGCATCAGAAATTATTAGAAATTTTAATAACAGGGACTTCACGCTGCATTCAACCTTCTGACTTAAAGGAGAACAGCTTTTGCAGCATGTAGTGTGTTTTCCTGAATTCTCTTATCTTAGAATGTTAAGTTTAGCCCAGTATTCTACTCTTGGTCTTCTGTGGATATCAGTTTAGTATCATAATTAGAGAAACAGAGATGCCAAAATTGAATCCTCTTCTGTAGAAATGGCAGGCATTGTATATGCTGAAAAGCTTTGTCATTCTTTTTAGGAACTGGCTTACCGAAAAGAGAAGGTGAAAGCTGAACTCATTAACAAGAAAATAGGGATCAGGTATGTTGTTGCAAGTGAAAACATAGTTTTTACTCATAAACATTGATCATGTAGAAGGTACTGGAAAACATTGATTATTGCATGGTTTTATAAATGTTTACACTATGTAATTTTATTTCCTTTTAAATTTATCAGCAGTCCAAGGGTTATCTTGGATAATTAGATCAACTCTACTAGACTTCTTCCCCTGTTTTCAAGAGAAGTGAATGATTCTTTATGGCCTCACACAACTGTAATGAAGTAAAGAAAAATTACCGTCTCTAAAGTCAGGATCTGAGTTAGTTCTAATGGAATGCTAAGTCTATGTACAGTCCAGAAAGCGCCTGAAGGTTTTTTTCAGGATATAAAGCAGTGCAGCAGAAACATTGATTACTTTAAAAAGCCAGTCCACCTACTGCAAGATACATAAGTTACTACTTTCTTGTTTTGTTGCAGTGAAACTTCATCAAGCCTTGCAAAGCTGCTGACTAGGATGTGTTTGAACTCACACGTCATAGGGAATGGAAACCACATCGAGGTTGAAATCCCTCCTACCAGAGCGGACATTATCCATGCATGTGATATCATAGAAGATGCAGCAATAGCTTATGGTTATAACAACATTCAGATGACTATTCCAAAAACGTACACCATAGCTAATCAAGTAAGATTGCCCCTTCAAATAAATGCTCTGTTGTCAGTAAATGACTAGTGCATGCCAGAAGGGCTTTGGGGAAAACAGAACTTAGGAATTAAATATTTTGACATGCTTTGCCTTGAAAAATATTTACCATGGATAGGATACAAAACAGATGCCCCACTGATTTGAGTAAGTCCAAGACCAGTGGTTGCTGGTACTTGAAAAAAGACAGGATTTAAGGAGGGAGCACATATTAAATCTCTAATTGGGAGATTCATTTTCTTGGGTAAGCCTAAAGGCAGCTGACTGACACTCTCAGAGATTTTAAGCACACAAGCATAGTTCTTCCCTCGTGAATTCCCTCTAATGTAACAGGTAGAATGACCTTGGCAAGGAATAGAAAAATATTTTTAGATAGAAGATGAAAACTTCTTTTTGTTTTCTTGTAGCTACCCCTCAATAAGCTCACAGAACTTCTGAGACATGAATTGGCAGCTGCTGGATTCACTGAAGCACTCACTTTTGCCCTGGTACATTATATTCATTTCGTATTTTTCTTAATTGTGTGTTGCAACAGTGATGCAGCCTACACTGCAGAGGATGGTCTGAGGATATGTTGTTGTATAAATTTACTAGTATTATCTGTTACTGTTTTGGCAGGCTATTGTTTGCTCGTGCTTTGGAATTATAGGATAATATTCCATAAGTTTGTAGGTCAGAGAAATTGAATGAGTTACTGCAAATGTGACGTGTAGTTCTAAGTATAGAGGCGAAAATAACTGCTGAAGTACTGCTTTTTGTTTAACTTGTTAGGATGAAATTGTAAGGCAGCAAGTCTCTCGAGGTGTTGATCATTGGATGTTTGATAATCTGGAAAACAACCCAAAAACTGGTACTTTCTGGTGGATATTACTACAGTTTAGAGATTACTCTGTTTCTGTTTGTCTTTTTTTAGTATTGTCATGTCTTTTTAGTATTGCCCATGATTCCTTGCATTAAATACCAAACTGATATGTAGTTATTCAGTCAAAGAGTTTGATTTAAGAATATCTGTAAAAAAAGTTATAATGCACACTAGGGACAAACCTTCAATTTCGCCACAAGTGGGACTTGGGTTTTTTTGTGTGGAAGAACAAATGAAAACACAGTAATTGTTACCACTGGTTGCAAGTATCAGTCATGTCATTTGTTACAGCCATACCAATAGTTTTCTACCAAGATTGAGGATTCTGCAGCAGCATGTGCCACTCTAATACTAACAGTTGGCATAATTTTTAATACTGAAATTCTGTGGGAGGATTAGTTTATTGAAATAAAATAGTCAATGGAAAACACCACCTTTGTTCGTACCGCTTTACCAGATTTGTGAACTGGATTAGAGTACCTGATCTACTTTTAAAAAATATATGAAGTACACCTCCATGCCCTCCAAATGTATACAGTAACTGTCCATACAGAGATTGGCATAGTCAGCTATTGAAAATGCACTCCATGTTTTAGAAGATCTCTTCTATTGCAAGATGATCCAGTGGGTCCTTTCCAATCTAGTGATTCTATTATTCTATCTGCTCAAAACCTTTGCCGTAAAGTCCAGTTTGTGGACATTCCAGTGTAGGGGAAGCTGCTGTCATATATTCTGTGAAAAACTCTGTGGGATTTCATAACCTTTTTCTGAACCTAAAATTTACTAGATGACCAGAAGCATACATTCCCCCAAGTACACAGCCTTTTAAGAGAGAATTATCAGATCGCAGATTGTTTTTTGGTAACTGACTCAAAGTTTTTAAGACACAGTGATGCAGGCTCCTCAGACACTAACACTTAATTGAAATGTCCAGGTATTGCAACCAAAGCTGGTAATCCAAATGGATTGAATAAAATGTTAACAACTTCAGAATTCATGGAGCATTAAAAGCAAAATTCTTAAGTCTGAAAAATATATTCCAGTTTTAATAGTTTGTTATTGACTTATTAAGTAAGCAGGATAATAACCAGTATTACTTCCTGCAGTGATAGTATTTGTCAAAGGTATTGACACTGTCTGTGTTAGTACCATGGTGGGGAAACAATACCTATAACATGGTCAAGTTTTTATAGATTTATCTTATTAATTAATAAATATAAATTCGTTTTTTAGTCCTGAATAGGTAATAAACTTTAAAACATTTAATGTGTTACATCCCTGCAACTGAAGACACTTACGAACTGCAACAGCAGCATTTTGTGAGATTAAGCAGTACATCATGGTATCATATGACACATTTATATTTCTGCTGTGGCATGATAAATTCTGTGTCACCAAAGTATTATTACACCACCAGTGTGAGCCCTCTGACTATGACAAATACCATTTCTGCTGCAGCACTCTGTAGCCCAGTGTTGCATGACAAACACTGCTTATGTATTTGTGCGTACAATCCACTTCTTGGTTTGAACCTTAAATTATTCTGGTACACAATAACAGTGCTGTCTCTGAGGAGCTCCAATTTAGCCAAAATGCATTTTGTGAAATCACAGTAACAGACTGTAGTTCAGACACACATCTGAAAACTGTTTAACATGATTTTCTCCTCCTAAGGTCAACATTCATTTAATTTTTTTTTTTAAGTTCAGTGATCCCCTTTTTCAGATGGTATCATCTGCTCATTTTCCTCAAGTTTGGTCTATTAACACGCTTTTCGGAACACTGTCAGTGCAAAGGGAACACTTCTGGGAGACTGCAGCACACTAGCAAATCCTCAATTACACGCCTGGTCTGCTATTGGTTTCTCTAGTAAAGCTATAAATTATGGAAGTCTACAATGTGGAACTTGTCAGTAGCATCTGTTGCTGTACGTGCATGGGCATCATCTGAGCTTTATAAAGCGCATGCCTGTTGCTGTACTGACCAGCTTAAAAAAACTTGAGAATGAGAGCTTTAAAAATACCCCCAACTGAAAACATAAGAAAACATCAAGCAGAACTAGAATAATCCTATGCAGCTACAATAACTGCAGGCTTGGCCCTATGACCTATGTATAGCAGCCCTTTACTTTCTGTAAGCAGCCCTCAAGGGACTGTTATCTTTGTGAGCAAGCTGAGGTACCAGGCCCTTTACAAGTGCTGTTTTCAGAATAGATCACTTTACCTACTACAAGTCGGGGAGCATAATGTGAGCCTCTGTTTTCAAAACAGGTGACAGCAATCCATGACAAAAGCCTAAATAAATACTTTCCTGTTTATTTTTAAATCTAGTTTTATTTTGGATGGTAATTAACATCTGTAGATAAACCAGTTTGCATATTTGGCCCTAAGACTGGGGCTTGATTTTTATGATGAGTGGGTGTTGCACATGAAAGCATATATTATAGGGCCATATAGCAAATGCTACAGTCATATTGTTCGTTAATAGTGAATTTCATCACTGGTTTACTGTCTGTTTTAACTGCTTGACCTTGGTGGGTTTTTGTCTCTTTCTGTCAGTGTTGTCAGGAAGACATTGCAGATAAACTTGGCATGGATATCTCTGCAACAAAAGCAGTGCGCATAGCAAACCCCAAAACTGCAGAATTTCAGGTGAGTTTATTCAGACTTTGAAAACAACATTGCCACATATTCTACACTTCAAATCAAAAGACAGAAACTGACAGGAAATCAAATTTCTAAACTATAGAGAAATGCAAAGGTATACTGGCTTCTTCAGTAAGCCTGATTTCTCCAAGTGTCTAAAATAACTTTCTAGATCTTATCTTTAATACTAAAACTGGTACTCTGCTGCTCTGAGATGCAGGAACTGAATTTTTGTCTATCTTCATCTTTATCTGTTCTGTTTGATACCACAGACACGCAGAACAATGTTGTAACCTGTAACCTTTACATCGTTTGGCATAGTGATTACAGCTTAGCAGTGTAGAAAATACCTCAGACAAATGGTACTGAGTGCAAACACAAAACCAAAAAGTGACAGCCCCTCTCACTAGCTGTGATTTCAGATGCCTGTTCTCCAAAGCCTGCTGGCCTTTGCAGTAGCAATGCTGCTAAGCAGTTACATTATTGGCTGAATATTCTTTGTGGCAAAAATAGTCTCAGTTTTTTAAAATCCCCAGGCCTCCTTGAAAATTGAGAGGAATTCATAGAATCATAGAATGTTTTGAGTTAGAAGGGACCTTAAAGCCCATCCAGTTCCAACCCTCCCGCCATGGGCCAGGGACACCTCCCACAGACCAGACTGCTCAAGTCCCATCCAACCTGGCCTTGAACACCTGTAGGGATGGGGCAGCCACGACTTCCCTGGGCAACCTCTGCCAGTGCCTCACCACCCTCATGGGTGGTCCTGATGTTTAATCTAAATCTTCCCCTTTCCAATTTAAGACCATTCTTGCTTATCCTATCACTCCATGCCCTTGTAAAAAGTCCCTCCCCAGCTTTCTTGTTGTCCCTGTCAGGTACTGGAAGTTGCTATAAGGTTTCCCTGGAGGTTTCCTCTTCTCCAGGCTGAACAATCCCAATCTGTCCCCATAGCAGAGGTTGTGATGCCCTGTATACATTCAGCTGTATATACATTGGCGGGGGTGGGGGGAAATACCCACTTCTAAGGAATAATTTGAATGGAAAACACAGGAGATATCAGTGAATGTATCTGTAAGAACAGTAACATGATAACCACTTGCTTGGTTCTTTGCATAGATTTTCTATGTATTTCAGGTTGCCTACAACTACAATCTGAGTACACCCTTTTCTGTTACTTGGATTCTGCCTATATCATTGATATCAGGAGGTATCAAGATAATACTTCAGATAGCACTTAATATTTCATAAACAACACTTAGTATTTACCTTTTGCGTAAGTGACATTAAATTTGTGGGATTTTTTTTCACTTCTTTATTATTTTTTTTCTACTCTGTACTGCAGCTCCAATATCTATGAAATGGTACCTATTCTTAAGCTCACACACATTCTCTTTCAGAAAAGGCAGTATAAAGAGCGTGCAGAGAACATACATTTTCAATTTGAATAATTCTAAAGCAGAGGTGCTTAAACATTACAGATAAGTTCAGTATTTGCACCTGAGTACTTTTAGACTCGTCTTACAAGCAAGCAAACCAAATAATTAAGAAAACTAGCATTTGCTATTAACATTTTACAAGGTATTTCACTTGCAGTATCCACGTTTCTCCTGCAGGTGGCACGTACAACTCTCCTTCCTGGGCTACTGAAAACTATTGCTGCTAACCGAAAGATGCCCTTGCCTCTCAAACTCTTTGAGATTTCTGACATCGTAGTAAAAGATGCTAGTACAGGTAAGAGAAAGTTCCTCAAAATGTTTGATAGGGGAAATACAAAACAGCAATAGTAAGTAAATTTCTTTTAAAAATGTAACAGTTGTTAGATACTACGTTGGAGTTTTTATTTCTGTGCATGTCACATTAGTCAAGAGATTGGCATAACAGGCTAGATTTTAGAGTGGCTAGAGATATGGTTCCTTTTTAAATGCTATCTCAAAAGTGCAAGTAGATATGTCACAAATATTTTGAGGCATCTAAATATCCCTTAAAATCTGTCAAGAATAGTGCAAGGATAAATGCAAGATGATTTAGCGTCAAAAAAAACCTGCTCTAAATTTCATATGGTGATGCACAGATTTTTACTTGCTCTTAATCTAGGGCTCCTTTATATATTTATCAGGGGTGTAACTCATGAGAGAAACTACCTGCTGGTAATGTTTTCAAGTGGCACAGACCTTGAAAAGCAATAAATATTGAAGGCATGTTGCTATTAGAGTACTAGAGCCTGCTTAAACTGCTGACGTCTTAAA
The DNA here is from genome assembly GCA_033558105.1 of Coccyzus lansbergi. Taxonomy (NCBI): domain Eukaryota; kingdom Metazoa; phylum Chordata; class Aves; order Cuculiformes; family Coccyzidae; genus Coccyzus; species Coccyzus lansbergi. The sequence continues at coordinate 89,817 of JAUMJK010000342.1, read as the reverse complement.
GATGTGCAGTGCTATGCCGGCTGAAAAGCTGCGTGTTTTGAACCTTGAAGCAGCAGGTTGCATTTGCAGGCAGATTGTATTCTGGAGAGCTGTAATTCAGAGGAAGATTTTGGGGTCACTGTGTCTGAGTAGGAATCTCTCCTCCATCCTTCCATTATCTTTAAACAGGATTGCTTGTATTTGTTGTCCAAAATTATCTTCTGGAAAACTGACAATCAATATGAAGAATTAGGTTGGTAGCACACATGGTGGACAAAGAATGGAGCAAGTCTGTGTATAAAAATATATACATAAAAAAAGGTTCAACAGTATAAAATTTCCCCTGTCATCTATAAAAAGATTTTCCTTATCTTTCTACTTCATCCAACCGCGCTAAGCATGGCTGCCTTTCAGTTGTTCTGTAACCTTAATTGTTTTACATGAAACAGTCAGAGCAACCAGTTCACTTTTCAAAAGTTTAAGTGAAATCTTTGCTGCGTTTTGGGGCTTCTTTGCAACAGTTTCATGATACAGCATCAATATTTCAAATTATCTCTTTTTAGCTGGAAAAACTTATCAAAGTGAAATGAAGTGCAGAAAGAGTTTCTAAATGATAAAAATTTGTCTAAAATTTACTGATGTATTCTTTCTGTAGGGTGTTTTAGAGGAAAAGGGGGCACAAGCTACAGCTTAAGGGAAGGAGCACATGTACACTGAAATACAGCTCGAAAGTTTTGTCTCTCAGTGAAAAAGACTGACATTACTTTAAATTCAGCAGAAGGAATGGTTCTGCCATTTCATTATCTGGTTTCAGATTTTAGTGGTGGTGTTTAAGGTATCTGGGATCTGCAAAACAAAGCTTTATGTAAGGCATAAACAAAATGGCAAGTAAATTGCTTTGGCGATGAATTTAATTTGTAGATTACTTTTTTTTTTTTTTTTTTTTTTTAGGGAAAAAAAAGCCCTGCCAAGCAAAACAGTCAGTTTTAGCTAAACACATAGACATTTTTTTATTAAATACAGACATTTTGGTGGTTCAGCTCATTCTTTGTGGAGCATGCAGTTAACTAGAACACAAAAACATGGTACAGATGGCAGAAGAACATCAGCATTCTTCAGAACCAAAAGTGGGGTTATTTAGTTTGGACTAAGGACTGCAATTATTCTGCCTTTATAACATTTGCAAGTTAAATTGTTACTTTCATTCTGTGTGTGTTAATTGCAGCTCTCTATCAAGACCAATTTTGTCATGTAATTCATTTTGATGGGAATCATTGCAGCAGATGGAAGTTAAAGACTTCTGAGGTAGCAGCTTCATAGCCTATGCTCTTCAGCAGCCTCCTCATGGGTTGAGCACTTGCAAACTGTGAACAGTAGCTGAATTGGTTTTTAATTACATGTTTATAATAACTACTGCCTTTCCCAAATAATTAAACCTGCCTTAAAAAAACAGTTTAAAAGAGGAGTAAAAAATAACTGGCAACTCTGCAAACACTGAAAAATGTGGGGTTGTCCTCTCGAATGTGGAACGAGTTTTCCTGCAGAAGGCTTATGTCATCAGACTGGCTAATTTAATTTTATTATTTCATGATGTTGGCATGCAGAATTTTCAATTAATAATTTAAAAAGTATGGGTCAAAAGAGTACTAACATTAACTGTATTTGAAATGGCATCTTGTAGTCATTCATGTGTGAATGAACCTAGCTCTTTTAAACACTGGTTTTTAATAAAATGCCTTCTTGCACAGAACTCTTGCTTCCCAAGGTGAACTGAACATATTTCTCTTCAGACATATCTGGCAGAAAGGTTTGACATACTAAATTAGCAAAATGTGTGCCAGATTTAATATAACTAAATGGAACCAAATCTGAGCACAAATATTCCTTCTCAAGGAAATGTGCTGATTTTGAATGTTACACAGCATCTGTGTGGTTCGCTTGTAACACTGGAAAGTCACTCCTGGCAGGACAGAAATATATAGATCGTCACTTTACACCACCAGACTTAGCAGAGAATACCCCTGTTCCCCCTTACCGCAGCAAAAGAAGTTAATCCATTAGAAAATCGCCTCTGACCAGGGATCTGGGAGAATCTGGCACCTTATGGCACATTTAGCACCTTTTACATCATTTGCGAATACAGCTGCTGCCACAGTTTGAAGCATTTCTCCAAACTGTCTGGAAGTGTTAGTTACCCACATAAAATAGTTTGGCATTTTTGTGAGGCCAAGAGATGAGTTTAAATGAGCAGGTGCCCCCTTTCAGATCACTAAGGCATTTTTCAGAAGGATCTCTAATTTGAAAAGGGCAGTGTTCAACACTGCTTTATCTTCCTCTGTGCTCTTTTGGTTCACATATTCCTCACCAGCTGCCCATCCTTTGGATTGTTTTTCAGCAGCATCCCCAGGAAGTGCTTTGAAGTCTCAGAAATATATATATGTATAATTTAGGTTGACATACTTGGCAGTCTCATTTGAAAAATAGAAATGTTTCATGGCATGACACAAGAGATCTCTTAAGTAAGTTATAAAGAACTGAAGCATTTCTAACATCCGCCAGCTTTTACCCACAGTTCCCAATGCTTTCTTTTGTTTCTTCATACTGCCTGTAGTGTGCAAACCTCTCGTGTTATAAGTTTGTAAAAGAGTATTATAACTGCTTTCTTGAATGCTTGAAAACACATCTTTTTGTTTATCAAGGATTTCTACAGTCAAAAATAGAAGGTATAAAAGTGTTTGTATATGTTTCTTTCCGATGCTTTAGTTAGGAATGGCAATCAGACACCACTGGCTGTGTGAATAGTAATGGAACTAAAATTCTGATAGTTGTCACAAATTCTGCTCGCATACTGACTCAGAAGAAAAGAAATCAATTCTCCTGAATGTCTAACCCAAACAAGGTGCTGTCTTGGGGAAAGAAAAAACTTTTTTCTCTGTAGCTCAATACGATATGAAAATAAATTATCTACCATTCATGACTTACTGATGCATATCTTAGTAGAGCTGGGAAACAGATACATATGGTGAGACTAAACAGCCAGCATGCTCACACCAGAAATAAGACGGTACATTTATTGCTATTTTCTCTGTAACCTTTACTTTTCTTTGTTGCCATTTTAACTTCAGGATTGGATTCTACAGCGTTAAATACACTGCAGATCATAATAATGACAGGAAAAAGATCCTGAGCAACAAAATGCAGATTTACTGCTGCAGTAAGTTCAGCATTCAGAGTCTGATGAGAGAACTTGCAGCTTTATTGCAAAGCTGCTGCCCTAGAAATTTTGAATTACTTTTGGCTAAAAAAGGCTGTGCTTTCCTCTTTTGCTTGGGCTCTTGCTCCTGTATCTTGAAGCCCTTTTAAATCCATGTATTTCCAGTCAATTGGTAAACATTTTCCTGTTTAGGTTTTTGTTACTAAACAGGTAGTTGGAGAAAATAAACAAGATGTAAATTTAATTTAAAAGTAATCTCTGCTTTCTTATGTGGAAGGTGTTAATGGTTCAAGAAACACTCAATGAGTGCTGAAGTTTCTGGTTGTATTTAAATTCAGTCTACACGAAGCATGAAGATCGGTTGTGGTGGGTTCTTGTTTAACCCAGGAACCTGTCTGTAATACCAGCTAAAAGTGGTTGACTAGGGGAAAACACAAGAGCACACACACAAATACCAGTGCTTCCAGAGCACTCCCCTGTTCTCTTGCCACAAGTAGCTCCAGGAGTTCCCCAGCTCAAACACAGATCTTTGTCTTTTGTAAGATGGAACAGATTTATCTCCTATGAACTTCCTCTGTCTCCTCAATGCTATATGAACTTATAGCATCCACAAAATCCTGTGGGTAAGGACTTTCACTCCTTAATTCTGTATTGCCTGAAGACACCCAACTGCTTTAATTGTTTTGAACTTTGCTCCTGTTGATTTTGATATCCCTTATTTCTTATGTTGAATACTGCAGAAACAATCGATCCCTGTAGAAAATACCCATCTCTTGTGGTTTGAGGTGCTGAGTTCTAATACTTGTGTCCAACAGTATGTGGAACTACAGCTCAATTTATAGGTGCAACTGTAACTCCCATGAAATCACTAATGGAAAAGGGATCTTTTACCATGCTTCTTTTGTGAGTGGGATGCAGTGCAGTGCCTTTTTTCCTGGGAACACTAAGTCCAGCTGAGATATTTCATGACCAGAGTCACGGCATGCTAACTGTGAACACAAATTGACTGCACAAGGAGCATAATTCACCCTTACGTACACCAGATTTGATGTGTCTGTCTTTTGAGTATCTTCTGAAAAGAAATATGAAAGCCCTACACAAGTAACTAGGTGACATGGTGCTGCCCTACCTTAAGTTGCAGACCAGACAGACTTGTTTACTCACTCATTCATTACTCACTCTGCTCCTTCACTACTGTAGAAGTTCTTATTCCCCTTTTCCTCCCAAACGTTAAAAATATTTATAGATCAGAAGGATATTTGTGGGGTGTTTTTAAAGGGAATGCATTTGCCATCAGCAAACTCATTTATTCCCTGTATCTAACTGCCACACAGTGGAAGAGAAAGGTGGAATGTCCATCTAGACATAAGCAACCAGGAGACTACAAAAGCCAGAGGACTGTGCCTAGAAAGGAAAGAAGAATTTGCATGAAAATCTGTCTGTGACTTGTTGGCCTGTATGCCAGTGTTACGAAGCAGCGCAGTGCAGGACGCCAGCTGATGGCTCATGGTCCATGCTATGTGCGTGTAAGCTGTACTTCTGACTGGCTCTAATCTGATTGTATCAGTGCCCTTGAGTGGCTGAATCTACTCAAGTGCCCTTCTGGAACATCCGTCCTGACTCAATTCCAGCTGGAAGGAGCTGGATTTACATGCCACAGGGTTGCCTTACAATGGGAACAGAAGCACAGTAAGTGAAGATGGAGATTTCCTTCAAGAAGTACAAGTCTGATCCAACCTGAAATGCAGTGTGTATACTTAAGTTGCTTTCAAAGTGTCTGCCTGGAAGATGACAGTAACATTTAGAGCCCTTCCCTGGTTTTGGCAAACTTTGGTCTTGTTCACTTCAAACCTTGGTTTACGCGTGCTTGGACTTTAACTTTGAGAGGGTAAAGACCTGAAGCCAATAACAAGTTCACTGCATTAATCAGTGTTTTTCATTTCACTGTTACTAATTACATCTGTGAGGATAGACTTGTTGCTTTGTTCCTAGGTTGTTCCTGTCCAAAAGACAGAATGTTGCAGCCCACAATGAGTGAAGTAGGCCATAGCAGTCCTAGAGAGTGGATATTGCAGTGGTGTGGCCTAACTTTAACAATGGGCTGCTACATTCTTATTTTGAAAACTTAAATAAAGATTAATGAATTTTTATGAAAGTGATAATGAAAGAAGACTTATAGCTAGGAGAACGCAGGGTGTTGACTTGAGGAACTGTCCGAAAGTGAGAGACACTTGTATCACATTTGAATTTGTGCAGTGCAGCAGGTTTTTCATAGTCACGTGGTTGCAAGGGTGTTCAAGATGATCATGAAAATCATCATTTGTGATTTGGAGACCTGTGTGAATTTATATCTTTTCACATATCACCACGCTAGCATTATTACTAATTTTAAATTGTGAGCTAGTTGTTACGTGCTGGTAGTTATTCTGCAACTGAGTTCTATAAATATTTGGTTTTCCTACTACCATCACAAGTTTCTTGATGTATACTGAGTATTTTCATTTTTGCTGGTCTGTTTTAGACTTCTTAAACACTGAGCTGTCTGCTTGGTACCTGTCACTGTTTGCCACCCAAGGCATAGGGTACTTTAAATCTTTCTTTACGCTTCTGACTGTGAAAATCCCATGGGTTAAAGAAATCCCATTCTTCCCTCAGTTTATATTACAGCAGGTGTGTCAGAGAAGCCATTTTACATACACATTTCTCCTTTCAACCACAAGTGCCTCAGTACAGCAGAATAAACCTGGTGCAAAAGGTAAGGTTGAAAGTATGACAAAGTTTCCAGGTAATGTAATTGTTTCCTTCTTCTTCAGATGTAGGTGCAAGAAACTGCAGGCATTTGTGTGCAGTTTATTACAACAAGACCCCAGGGTTTGAGATTATCCATGGTTTGCTGGACAGGGTCATGCAGCTTCTTGAAGTACCACCAGATGAAGATGATGGCTACATGATCAAGGCAGCTGAAGGTAAGGAAGACAGAGCTGCAGCATACAGCAGAGGTTGTTCTGGAGCTCAAATGTTCCCCTACAATCTAAGGGTGAATTTTCAATTGCTGTGAGCAGTAAGCACTAAGGATTAATGTTATATGCGGTATCGTACTGCAATATGAGGGAGCAATAATGCAAAGGTGTTAACTGCATTCACTGGTTGTAAAATGGGATTGCTATCTCCCTGTAAGCTGTTCTGAGTAGTTTTATATAAATTGTGAGTTGACAGGGATTTGGGGAGACTTATAGTAATGAGTATGCTATGAGTTTCATGGACTGTAAAGATTACTCTGCTCAGTACAAGGGTAAGTAGGAATTCACTGAGCAGATTAATATGCCAAATAGCCACTGTATTCTCCTTGGCTTGGGGAAGACAACCTCTTAAACCTTATCTTTTAGTATATAGCTGTATCTGTAGCTTTTATTCTTATGTACCTTTTATTTATATATTCATATGAAGATAGATGCCACATGTCTTTATTTGGAGACCTGCTGTCTTTGAGACTGAACCTGCTGCTTAGACAGGTACTTGTGTAACAGCTCCTTTTCTTCTCCTTACTGAGTGAGCTGCACATGAATTAAAAATAACATCCTTAAGTGCAAAAATCTCTGTGTATGTGCATGTAAGAGAAAGCAGGCAGACTGACCCCATTACTTCATTGCAAGAGCATAGTTTGATGCAAGGGACCAAGCATAAACAACCACTCTATTCTGCTACCAAAAACAACAGTGTAGTAAATACAGTATAGAAAAGCAAGATGGCAAGGGTAGCAGCTATGATTCTACTTAAACGTCACACACTGGTGTTCAGAGCTATGAGACACTGAATCAAATTGACTCAGCTTGAAGATGTGCCTCCATTCTGCACTTACTGGAACACGTGGCCCTGGCAGAGTCCCTGGCAGCCTGACTGAGCTCATCTATTCATAGAATTTTAATGAAAAACTGTTAGATCTCTTCGTGTTCTGCAGCACACTGCCAAGATGCCAAACATAACACTTAAGCTAAGTAGTCTCCTAGCATTTTAATGCATGTGAGTGTCACATATATTGACCTTTTATTTTTGTTGTCCTGCTTTTGGACAAAATCTTTTGCTCAGTATTGTTTAGACAGACTTCCAAAGGGTTTAGGGTTTATTAGAATATTGCTAATAGGATTCCCCAGGTTACCCAGAAGTACAAATAAAACAAATTAAACAAATGTACTTGTTCAAATTCTACCAAGCAGAGAAAAAGTAATAGCAAAAATGTAAGCAATAAGTAATATTTGGAAGGAAGGGGAGAGAAGGGGTGGGAGAGCTTCTGGAAGCTGGATACTTGGATATCAAAGTCAGACTGAACTGTTAGACTCCTTTCCAAAACTTTTCTGTAGCTTATTTTTTTAATAGACAAAGAGTTTGCTTTAGTACTGGAAATATTTGCAAGTGACTTATATTCTGTACTGTAGGATTTCAGTGATGGCACAGAAGCTGGATGAAAGGAACTCAAAAAATAATTCTAACAGTGGAAAAGTTATTTCTAGGTACTACTGCTATTCAGTATTCCCAATGCTTTGAGATTCCTGATGACCATTCAGAATCCCTGCATTCCCATGACATCACTCCTCAATGCATTTAGTGTAAAGAATGGGTTATGCCTTGTCATATGCAATATATTACAAGCATTTTGTGCCTTTTGGCTGTAGACAAAAAGTGCCTACTACTTCTGCTTCATAAGTGATTCAGAAACTCCTGGGCTGGCATGTAGATTCCTTGCAGTGCTGACACTGGAATTGGATCTTGATAACAATGCAGATGGCTGATACTCCTGTGCCATAGTGAATGCAGTGTCATTGTACCAACTTACTTGAAAAACCTTCACTCCAGAGGTGGTTGAAAGTCAAAGTAGTTTCATGTTTCTATTGTGGGTGGGGGTTTTTTTTATTATTTTGGGTATTTTTTAACCTGCTTCACAATCTGTCAGTTAAGCTGTGCGAGAGAGAAAATGTCAGTCAATGGAGTAAGATCAGTTGCTGAGTGGAAAAAGAGATCTGTAATGTCTGAAGAGACTGCAGGATACTGAAATAATTACGAAAAATATGCAAGTTGCTTCAGTGATTTTAAGTCAGGACATTAAACATGGTATGGATTTTTAGATCTCTCTTTATGGGGCACCATTTCTTCTTGCCTGTGCCAAATTAAAATTTGTACAGTGAGAAATATGTTTCTGCTAGGACTTCTATGTGGAAAGATCCTAGAGATACTTTTCCTGTACATGATCTTAAACAAAACGTGAGACTAGTAAGCCACACAATGTAAAGGTGGGGATTTAGTCCAGTTGTTTTCATTGCTTCTACAACTGATTAAAATAGGTCTAGTGATTATTTGAAACAATATGGGGGGGAAATGTTTTAATTATGCAAGAAAGATTGGATAGAGATGCATTTGGCACATTTGCCTCTCTTCCAAATTCACTTTGGAAAATGAAATGCCTGTACTCCAGTCCTGTTTGGTCCATATGTGCAAATCATGGTTATTTAAGTGCCTTCTGTTCTACCAACACCTAAGTGCCCTGTGGTTTGACCTTAAGGTCAGAGTCTTTTTGCCTTTATAGCAACACCTGTGAAAAAAGTACAGATGCTAGAAAATATGGGTGAAATTCTGATGTTCCCCTGGCCTTTGTGCTATGCTTTGTTGTAATCCGAGCTAGGTAATAAATGAAGAAGAGCTGTTTAGAGCAGCCTTAAGGAAGAGAGGGGTTTGAGTGACTGACTGAAGGATTTCAGCACACATTTATAACTAAGTGCTTTTCAGCTCCTTAAAGTTATTGATGGAACCGTTTTTTTTTTTTTCATTATTACCACTAAATATACAAAATTAAAATTTTAAAGACAGAACCCAGAAATGCTACCCTTTGTTTTAAAATGCATAGAATGGACTTTTTGATACCATAGTGAATGCTACAATTACTGGTCTAGAAAAGCATTTTTGTTTTTCCTTTGCTTGTTTTGTAGCTGGGGCATCCCTTATCAAACATAGATTGAAAAGAGTACAATTTTTGTATTAACCCTCAAATTTGTATGTGCTGCATAATACAAATTTTGGCATAAAGCTCTTGAAATTTTAGCCAGTTCCATACCATTAATAAAATTTAAAAATCAGTACAGATGTGCATGATAAGGAGAAAAACAAAATAAAACCAAACATCTTAAACAATAAAAATATGGGTAGAAAGATATAATAAATTTGGTTATATACTGTTAGTTAATTTAATGAAGTAATTTATTTTTTATTGCATTTTCATTTGTTCCATTTCCCTTGAATTGAGAACTAGAGGCATTTTGATAATTATGTTGGAAGGTATTCTTAATTGCTAGTTTTAATCTGTGCAAGAATGGGTATGTTTTCTGCAAGATTTTTATCATCTTGTGCTTCTGGATGTCTATCTGAGATGGTGATGTTCATCCAGAGATCAGCACCACAGTCACAGGAGGTGATGTTAGTAAGGGGATTTGGGTCCATAGTAAAGTCTTACCTAGCCTAAAGAGAATAAACAAGGGCTTGGTAAATACTGTCAGTGAATTCTTCATTGCAGTCTTCAAAGGAGTGGTGTGAAATGTAAGGTGTAATTATCCTTGCTCGTGTTATAAGATTTAGAATGCCTGTCCCTTACGTAAGGGGGGAAACCCCAGATCTGCAGTACTTTGAGAGTCTCTATGCTTTGCAAATGGGAGGTAATTGGGTACAAACTGTTAGAAAAGAGAAAATAATATCCATATTTTATGAAATGAAGCAATTGACAGGTTCGATGGTAAATCGATACTGCTTGACTACCCCACAGCAAATCTGATATCTGATGAAATCTCATTCCTTCCTATAAAAACAATCCCTGGACAGTGGGAGCTTGGAACGTGAGCTGCTTTTTTGTATATTATTGACTCTTAGGAATTTCAGCAAACTCTTGAGCTTGTTTTCATTTTATTTTTGTTTTTTATTTGTATTTTGTGTTTATGCCATTTACTCTCAGGGTAGTCAGCTGCTTGGTAAAGCTGGGACATCAGCCCTTTGGTGTTCAGTATACACATGTGCTTTATAAATGCATCCTAAGCCTGGCTTCCTTCGATAACTGACACTTGTCTGTCAAAAAAAAAAAAAAAAGAGAAATCCCACTCCCTTCTTTTACTGCCCTTAGTTAATTAAATGAAAGGTGTGGTAAAGTCTAGAAAATTTTAATTCCACAGCAAATCGTAGCAATAGCTTCTCACTTAGGAAGCTTTAACTGTGAAATTACACGTGTTAATAGTTACTACCATAGCTAAGAACATCAATAAACATTTGCCATCATCATCATCATCATCATCATAATAATAATACATTTACCTTAATTATAATTATAATTATACGTAATTATAATAACAAAAAATATCTTTAAAAGAAGGTTTAGACTGTGAACCTTGATTCAGCAGTAAGAGGAGGGAAGTTTGGGACTAATTCTGATTTCCATGTATAGAATTGAAGCCTGGCATCTATCTCTGGGAACCAGTTTAAAGTGGGAGACCACATTATATGCAGGTGGAAGGTGCCCATGTTGAACTTGGCATTATTAATACCTGCTTTATTGTAAGGAATTGTAGCTTGATTGCTCTTAATGGCAATCCTGGCCTTACATTTGCCTGTCTTGGCAGCCATTGCATTGTTCATGAATGTCGATAATTATCCTTTTAGTCATTGATAGCAAAAGGGGATGTGTCAACTTTACTATGAAGCCTCCAAATATAATTTGTGACATCCTGGAAGACATCAGTCAATTCTTAATCCATTAATTTGCATTCAGAAATATATAACTTTATAGGTGTTATTGCATCCTTGTAGTTACATTTGTAGCATTTCAAATTACAAGTTTGATAGGTAGTTGGATTTGTTTGACAATAAAAACCTGTCAGCTAGAAGCTGACTGTATACAAAGTCCTCCAAATTGCACATTTGCCAATTCTCAAATGTTTGGGTTTTTTTCCTCATCCAGGAGCAGTCTAGATCATCCACCTTGGAGCAATGGCACAACATTAACTTTTCTCTAGTAGTACCCATTTCCCAGAATTGCTACTGTAAAACAACAGCAGCAGGAGATCTGCTTTGTGAATTGCACCGTAACTGTGGTGCGTAAGACTCGCAGCATCTCAGAAACATCCTAGTCTTGGCTGAAGTATTCTTCATTTTTTTCAGTGGGCTGGAAGATACCTTGTTGTATTCAAGAATTCCTTTTTCTCCAGATGAAGAGAAATACTTGTTAAATACTTATACATTTATGTCTCACATAAAAATTTCAACCAGTCTTGTTAGTAGAAGAAAGTACTCTACCTACAATTTATTTCCAATATCCTTAAAAATCATTACAGTGCTGTCTTTATTGCTGCCAGTAGTTGATCTTTCCTAATTTACTTCAGATGCATTCCTCCTGACAGATTTTTCATTTCCTACCAGTTTCTGTCAGCTTGCAGACCCATCTAAATCACTGGCACTTCTATTCCTGAGCTCATTTCTTCTCCCTGACATTAAGTCTCTGCTTTTCTGCTGTTCCTTTACTGGGGAGACCTCTTCAGAATTTAATTCCTTTTTCCTCCCAAAAGCAACACTTTTTTAATCCTATAACAAGGCTAACAGATAAAAATCTTGCTTGCATCAAGAGTTGAAATGTCCGGCAGAGTGTACATTATATAACAGAGAATTAGGCAATTTCCTTTTTTTTCTTCCTGTCTCCTTACATTTTGAAATATAAAATTATTTCTTAATCATAAACTAGATTTTCAATATTGTGAAGGCTTCTTAGGGAAAGAAATTATTCATCTGAGCCAGCAGCAGAAATAGCAGCAAGTTGCACATCTCATTCTCTGTGATTAAGCAGTGAGCGTCAGAATGCAAGGTCTGGTTGCACTGGCTTCTCTGGAGAAATGCCAACTTCATCCTTGCATTCTGTTTGCACAGTCTTCTATGGCTAGAGACCAACTAAGCCTCTGTATGCTTGTATTTCCACGACAGTATTAATATCGATGCTAGCAGTTGTTATCTTGATGTATTTATAGTGCACAGTTAAGCAGTTCTGTGATCTGCTTGGGTTTTTGAACTGTGTATGAAGGTAGTGCTTCAGATTTAATCTTGCATACATTTTCTAGTATTTGCAGGCAATTTAATTTTTAACATGGATTTGCAAGATTTTTTGCTCAAACTTTTATAGCAATGTGAATGTGTGATCCTAAATGATTATTTCTTTTGCCTGTGGTGGAGGAATGGATGTTGCCTTTGCTTATGGTGTCTGCATCAGAAAACAGTAGATAAGCAAAGAAATGCTGAGCTAGTGTGGTCTCAACTCAGTACATGTGCTGGGCACAACCCCTTCTTACTTGGGTTCAGAAGCAGAACAACCAAATTCCATAGAATCGTGGAATGGTTTGGACTGGAAGAGACCTTAAAGATTGTGCAGTTCCAACCCCACTGCCGTGAGCAGGACCCCTCCCAGTGGAACAGGTTTTTCAAGGCCCCATCCAGCCTGGCCCTGAACACCTCCAGGGATGGGATTTCCATGACTTCTTTTAGAAACTTGTTCCAGACCCAGTATCACTTCTGGCCCTGGGCTAGCTCTCACTCAGCCTGCTCAAGCATTTCTGCCCTAGCAGTGCAGCAACACACTTCAGCTACAGGCTGTTTGCAACAGAAATCTTAGTTGCTAAAACTAAGTGATTAATAGATCCAGTGACTCCCGAAATTCATCATTTAATTACAAATTTTTCCATCCTAGTTTGTCAAGTTGTTTTCTGAAAGGCATGAAACATGTTGGTAATGAAAGCATCATGTCAAGTGGCTGTTATTTATCTCAGCAAGTAATATCAATTCGTCGAGAGGGCAGAACGGCTTTGTCTAGGACACAAACAGAATAAACAACATGCAAACCAAGTATGACATGCTAAAGTAGGCTTGCAAACTGACTTAGTGCTGGTTCTTGTTATTCTTAAATGCTGGTTTGAAAGCAGAGCCTAAAAGCTAAAATCTGCTGCCTTACTGTGCAGACATAGAATACCTTATACCCCCTGCCATAAAGAACATGGTTTATTGTTTCCTGATTTCTCACAGATTTCAATGTTTGCAAGGTTAAACTATTTTTTTAGGTATTTAGAGGGATAAACCAGTCATGGAATAGAAATAAAATATGGTTTTTTATATTCAAAGCTTTGTGTTCTCTAACTCCAGTCAAATAGCAAGACATCTTGAAAAAAATAGAGCTTTGTTTAGAATCAGGAATTCTCTAGCTTTATAAACAGCTGTGATATGATATCAACTTGTGACTTTTAAATTGGACAAAGTATAACATTTCAGATAAGTCTGGATAAATCAGATAAAACTGGCCTAAAAGCAAAGATTAGTTCTGTAATGGTGACCCTACAGGGCAGCTGAACTCGAGTGTAGAATTGCTGTTTCTCACAGCTGCCACACAAATACAAATTTATTGTGCTTTATACACAAACACTGATTTCTAGAAATATACACCTAGTTTGATATGTTTCTTTCTGAGTTTCGTACTCCAGATAATTTTTACTCTATGCATTATTTAAATGGTTATTCTGGTACCTGGCAGTGGATACGTGAAATCCTGTAACCCTCATCTATGACCCAAGTGCCTGCTTTCCTTAGCCTCAGTGTCCACCCAGATATTACCTTCCATTAAGAAAGGCAGGGACACGATGATTTTACCCAAATAATCTGAAGTGCCTGACACTGCTGTAATCTTGAGAACAATGCAGTGAATATAGAGGATCTCCAAACCTGTTAGGTTTTTCAACCACTTCACAACACCCGGCAACACCACACATGCTCTGTTAAAGCACCTGAGGTGCTCTACAGCAAGAATGAAAAATGAATCTAGCCTAAAAGTCTGTGTTAGTCCCTGCTCTCAATGCTAATGAAAGGAAAGAGATTGCTAGCTACTCCAGCCCCAGTTTATCGCTGTTATACACTGTAAGAGGGTGAACAGCAGTTGGCTATGCACCCAGAGAGCATTGTGGTTATTTCTGCTTACAGTGTATTGTAAGTTTGTATTTGTAAAACAACAACATTGATCCACAAATAGTCTTAAATACAGAGTAGAATAGAATAGAATAGAATACATTCAGTCCGAGAGTTGTATATGGCAGTTCTTATGAGATAGAAGAATTAGTTTTCCTCGCACCCTCCCTGAGATGCAAGTTTATGAAAATGCAGCCATTGACTTAGTTGTAACATGAGAAGATGATTCACTGGCTGTCTGCTCCAAATTTGTGGATGCTTCTCCATATTCCCTAGCCTCACTATCTGCACAAGGACTCTAATATTCAGCTCTATTTTTGAATATCCAGTGTACCAGTCCAGGTAAATAATTGATGATGCCTTTGCCCTCTTCTGCGATGCCCTGTCTAAGGAGACTTGTGGAAAAGCATAGGAAGAAATCAGAATGAAGTATGTCCTTTAAGCAGAGGACATATTCCTGCCTATCATTCAGATACGTCTGCCATCTTTCCAAGTGTTAATTATTTTCTTGAGTGGGGGCACTTGTCTTAAATTTTACTTCAGTGTCCTGATGTGTCATTACAGCCCACTGTAACCTGGGGAGTGGATGTTGTTCTGGCATGGCTTTAGCCAGGAGTTACAAACCTGGAAACTGCAGTTAATAAATATCCCACTGATCCTAAAGTATGTTTTTTCTGGGTGTGGGATTATATGGGGGAAGAGCTGCTGAAAACATACAAGAGCAGTTGTTCTCTCAGTATTGTTCCAGAACTCATGCAAGGTTTGAGATGTCTATGATTGTAAAATTAGCTGAAGGTAAATCATCCCATGACAAGATATGATTTTGAGGTTGCTGTTGCTTTACTTCTAAAAACAGGACTGCACTGTGTACATGGGAAAGAAAAGGTTGTTGCCTTTTAAAACACTTACTAATCAGATAGTGTCCTGTGACTGCATTGGAGCTCGTCTACCAAAAGATGACATTAGCCAAAAATGTGAAGAACCTGATCCTGCAGACAAAAACAACATCCACCCTCAAAAAACTGAATTCCATTCAATGTAGCACAGGTAAACTACTTCACCAAGTGAATCAGTGAAAGGGTGGCTGCAGTGACTAAGGGGATGGAAAATTAAGATGAAAGACTTCAGAGGCTAGATGAGCTCTGCTCTGTTACCTCCTTAGGCTTCAGCTTCCGATGTTCCTTCAAATTATAGGAACGAATGAGTGGGTTTGAAGGCTTAGTGCAACTTGAGGCCTATAATACTGCTTTAATCTATTTCTTTTTGAAAAGGAGGGAGAGTAAGGGAGAGAAGAGAAACTGTGCAAGGTGTTTGACAACAAAGAGTGCCGGGAACTCCAAGCTATTTGAGGGTCAATTAGCCAGAAAATGTGCTAAAGACTACATGCTCTATTGGATTATTGGCCAAAGAATTACCCCAAAGCAATCCAAGTGACCGTGTTGCCTGAATACAGAGAAGCAATTACAGATTTTCAGGACATGCTACAGAAGCTTTAATTAAAGGTATTATTTCTACATCACTGAACACTGGAAATTAAATTCTTACTTGCAACCACAAGAAGTGGCTTGTGGCTTTTGTCTTTCACTTGCATATAGTATGTCAGCACAAGGCATTGTTGGCTTTGGTATCTCTTCTTTAGGAAGGCGTATTGCATTTCACCCCACCCATTCTCCTAACTACTAATTACAATGTTGACATATTAAGAAGTCGATTGCTATTGCTAGACCTTAGGTCTTCCTGTGGCATTGGTTTCTATTAGCAGGGGCAGCACAATTTCTGACTAGATTTGAAAGTGAGGTGTATGAAGTACTATTTGTGTGCAGAACAGAAAGGATTAACGACATCAGGAGTGATAAATCTGTTGTCCTGAAAAGGGACAATATAGTAAACTACAATTTTTAAACTAATTTTGGCCCTGAACATTCAACCAACCAAACCTACAAGAGCAGCCTTTCAATATAAGTGCACCAGGAGCAAGCGCAGTCCCTTCCCAGCACCCCTGCTGGTAACAGTGCTTCCAGGTGTGCATTGGTACTCAACTGACCTGGGAAAGCTTTCTTCAGTAGACCGTGCTGTTAATGCCCATGCCATTCCTGACAGCATTCCATACACAGAGAGCACAAGCTCTGCTGCCAACACTGAATTCCTGCTCAAAAGCTGCAGGTTGCAGCTGCCACCTTTGATGGGGAAAGTGCCTTTTGGACTCCTTTTGGCATGAAAACTTTATTAAAGCTTAAGAGCACAAGGCTTCTGCTGATGAAGTTAATTATTCAAATGAGATAATAATGCATGCATTTTTTGCCGACTTCCCATACACTGAAGTAGCGTAAGCATGTGTCTTTCATATGGCCTTGACACTCACTTTGAAATGTTCCAATTTCTTTCAAGAACTGACTGATAGGCCAATCCAGTACACAACACAAGCTTTGCAACAAATCTACAACCATTGCCATTTACTTGATAGATACACAAAACACATGAATCGGGAAATAAAAAAAAAAAACAACGCTTACCTTTGTTTCCTGGTTATTTTGACAGTTTCTCTGCTTTGCAGTCCTGTGCTCTGGGTTGCTCAAGTCTTCCTGCAGCCCGTGGCTTGACCTCAGCCTAAGGAGGTTCCTCCAGTTCGGGTCTACCTTTTCTAGTTGTGGTTGATCTCTCAGTCAAAGCGCTTCCCCCGGCAGCAAAATGCTTGTTCTCTTTTCCCCCCTTTCTGCTTAGTTTTTTCACATTTCTTCTGAGTTTTGTCTTTGTGTGCTTCCCTTTCGGTGTCTGAATTTCTTGATCTGAAATTTCCATTTGCTGCAAACTCTGGTGCTCTTGGCAGAGACACATGGACCATCACCACCCAGTCACAAACAGAAGTCAGCCTCCTTCCCTTTCAATGTGTGTGGTCAAAGGGAGTCACCAAGATGAGGAAGACCTTAGATCCCTTATCTGTGGGATGTAGTCTGGAGGTCCTTTTGGCAGGCAGGAATGTACTTTGAAGCGTTCTGTAGTGCAGCCAGTTAATCATAATAATAATTTTGTTATTGACCAGAGTTCATAAACTTCCTGTAAACTTATTCCTCAGCTCACACTTGCTGCCAAAGCCAGTTAATAGCTGCACAGGTGGGGACCCTGAAGCTTTTAACAGGTTCTTTGGGTTTGATTTTCTTATTGTCCTGTCTTTTCCAGTCACAGAACAATACCCTACAAGTGCCATGCCTTTGCCTGTAAAGCACTGGGCGTATTGGTGAGCGTACTGTGAAGGAACCAGCATTTCAGGGTTAGCTTAACTAGGAATGGAGAAGTGATTCAGAGGTCCTGCTTCCTGCACTTTGAGAGTTAAATGTTTCCCCTTAGTATTAATTAAATATTTAGCTCTTCTCTGCAAGGATGCACAAATTAAAATAGATAACATTACAGTCCAGCATCAGTAGCTGCATATAAGATGGAAAATGTGATTGAACACATAACAGAGCCCGGAGCAGCACATTCTGAGCCACAAAGAGTGGATGGTTTCATGCTAAACCTTCAACTGCATCAGCAGCTTGTCCAACTCTCCCCAATCCAGGCAGAGGGCCACCAGCTCCCTTTTGGCAGTTGTGATTCACTGACTTAGTTGACTTGTGTGATGAAGCTGTGCTGTAAGCTCACTGTAAGAAGGAGTACATGTTATCAGTGTTCATGTTCTAGCTAAGGTAACACATCACTTTATGGCATAACCATTAAGTCATTTCCTAGTTTCAAATATAATGTTATGAATTGCCTCCAGTTTTCAAAATTTCTTTATCAGAGGTTTGTATTTTTTCCATGCATTAAATGCAAGGGAATTGCTCTAAAGCTTTGGCTAAGGAACGGCTTTGACTTGGGCTTAAAGCAGGGGCCCAGTGGAAGGTGTCCGTGCTTGTGGCAGCAGGGTTGGAACTGGATGGTCTTTAAGGCCCCCTCCACCCCAAACCATTCTATGATTCTATCGCAGAGTGAGGCACTAATGAGACAAATCATGTATACCCGTTAGAAGGATGCAGCGACACTAACTGATTTTGCAGTGGATTGACTCAGTGCACTGTTATTTTAGCCCCTATCCAGATGCCTACAAGTTTTGAAACAGTCTAATCTCATGATCAATTTGGACTAGGTGTGTAAGAAGATAAACTGACGTTCCCAAGGGTCCGGCACAAGGCACCTCAGAAGAACAGACAAAGTCAGGCTCATGGACTTTTAACTAATCATACTGTCAAAGATCCTTTTTGCCTATAATTTATAGTGGGGTACCATGCCAACATTGTTAATTTATGCTTATTTCTTGCTCTTATGCCATTTTAAGTTTACAGTCAAGTTTCTAAGAGAAGGTGACTGTGCTGCTCATGTCCGTGGGACAATACCAGCTTTATTCACAAATAGAACAGCCTTTACCACAAACTACAAGGATGCTTTATTTTTAGGTTCTGTTTTCACCCACAGTCTGCAGTGTGATTTGTATGTGTCACATTTGTTTCTTTTCTAAATGTGTTTTGTCAAGTTTTATTTTAGCACTTGTTCTGCACAGTGCAGCTTGGCAGTGGCAAGTGTTTATGTGGCTGGATTCAGGGGCAGCTAACAGCCATGGCTGGGTAATTTCACTTGGGGACGACCAGGGGAAGTAGCTGGTTTGGGCTTATAGCTAAGCCAGGAAATGTATGATCTGAAAGATACTGGTTCAGAATATTTTTGAAAACAGCCATTAGGTAATGTTACTGTGTTCATTTACTACAACCGTCAGATTTCATAAGGCAGCTAAACTTGAAGTATGCATTTAAGTTAATTTGCACTTGAAGCACATTGGACAACAAAGACACCTAGTTGCTGTTCTTATTCTTGTAGCTGTGAGTCATGGCTATAAGCCTCGCAGGAGACATTTCTTAAATGAACTATTTCTACTGGGGAGCTAATGGAGAATATATCTCTGTTTCCAGAACCTTAAATAGTATTTGGAGCAACCAGGTTGCTGTAAGGAAATTCTTGCACTTCTTTTGCAGGATGCAGAGGATGTTGAAGGGCTGAGTGTCACATGGTAGCAGGCAGGGAGCAGAACTGGAATCATAGAATCGCTTGGTTGGAAAAGACTTTTGAGATCAGGAGGTCCAACTGTACCTGTCCACTACCAAACCAGATCACTGAGTGCCTCATGTATCCATCTTTTAAATCCTTTCAGGGATGGGGACTCAAGCACCTCCCTAGGCATCCATGTTTTCAGTGAAGAAATTTTTCCTGATATCCAGTCTGAACCTGCCCTGGCACAACTTGAGGCCATTTCCTCTCATCTTATCACCTGCCACTTGGGAGAAGAGACCAATGCCCACCTCACCACAACCTCTTTGCAGCCAGTTGTAGGCAGCAATAAGGTCTCCCTTCAGCCTTCTCCAGATTGAACAAGGCCAGCTCCCTCAGCCTCCTCTCATAAGACTTGTGTGTCAGACCCTTCACCAGCCTTGTTGCCCTTCTCTGGATGTGCTCCAGCCCCTCAATGTCCTTCTAGGAGTGAAGGGCTCAAAACTGAGGACAGTATTCAGAGTTCAGCCTCAACAATGCCAAGTACAGGAGCACAAGTAGCTCCTCAGTTGTCTTTGTGCTAGTTCAGAAGCAAGTAGAACGAGGATGTTTCTCATCCTCACTGGTGCAACCTTTTGCATACCCCAATAACCAGCTCTCCTTGTAGAAGATAATTAATTGGATTTTAGCTTATTGAGAAAAAGGTGCACAGCAAGGGGCAAGAACAGGGGAGCTGACTGGTCCCTGGTGCTGTCCTTGTTTGACTTCTGAGTGGAAATCCTATGAAGAGCCTTTCCTTCTCCGCAGAGGCAGCACTAAAAA
This sequence comes from Coccyzus lansbergi, assembly GCA_033558105.1. Lineage (NCBI taxonomy): Eukaryota > Metazoa > Chordata > Aves > Cuculiformes > Coccyzidae > Coccyzus > Coccyzus lansbergi. The sequence continues at coordinate 69,767 of JAUMJK010000342.1, read as the reverse complement.
CATGACAGAGACGGCTTTCTACAGGAGAATGTGTAGAATTCAGTGGCCTTGTTTCATACTCTCCCTGTTCCTCCTTTGAGTTCTCATCATCATCTGCAGCAGTACTTGCTAGAGGTCCTGCATGCACTGCCCTGCTTCCACATATTTGTTATGAAATAGGTGGATTCAGGAAGAGAAACTTGCTTAGTTTGGTGTGGATTTGTCTTTTAATGATCAGGTCAAAATGCCGCTCACCTCAGGACAGAGACCAAAAAGAATGCAACCAGAGCTGCTGTAGATAAGCTTGAACACATTACTGGTGTAGCTTTCGGGCACAGGTAACTTCCTTTGGGTTGATCCTTGTTCCACAGTTGTACAGTGTATGTGAAACTGCCTAAAAGCTCTTCTGCAGGTGAGGAATGTAGGTTGTTTCTGATTATGTGACATGTAATCAAATGTGACATGCCTACTTAGCCCTTAGATGCTTTACTTCCTTGAAGAGAGAAAGTTAGGAAACATCCAGATGTTAAATAGCCTAAAGCCTGCACAAGTTCTTCATTTCAGTATCTCTCCAACTGGACTATCTGTGCTAATTTCTGTTACAGGAGTAACTGAGTCAAAACAACTGGAGTGTGAGAAATGCCCACGCTTTAGGCTTCACATTTTATTTTTAACTCAAAGTGTCCTTGTTCCCTATCAATCATGACAACTGTTAATGCAAGAAAGTGAGAGCCCCTTCTTAGCATCTCAGCATAGAGAAAGTTTTAATACTGAGAGCTTTGTTCTCCATGTTAAGTGCTTATTGACTCCTCTGGCACAGAGAAATATTGATTTTTCTCTCTTTCTTTACAGGCTCTGCTTTCTTTCCTGGTCGCTGTGCTGAGATCTTTGCCAAAGGTCAAATTGTTGGGAAACTTGGCGTCCTACACCCCGATGTTATCACCAAGTTTGAGCTCACCATGCCATGCTCTGCACTGGAGATCAATGTTGAACCCTTTGTGTGAAGACAGGACTACTGTCCTCCTCCAGCTGTCCAGTGTCACATGCTCTTGCCCTATGCTCTTGTCTCTCTGTGGTGGACATCCACTTTTGCTTTTATATCCCAATAAACTAGAAAAACAGCCTGGCTCCCTGGGTAAATATGTTATCTACAGTGTGATTTGGCTAAACTTCTGCAGGGTAAGAATGTGGCATCTCAGACTAGACTGTGCCCTCAATGTTTTTAAAGTGGGGGAAAGAAACAAGTTGGGTAAAAGCCCAGTGTTTTACAAGAGAACTGTAATGGCAGAGCACGTAAATGGTTTTCAAAATCAGAAATGTTCCACAGACGCAGTTTCATACTGTAACTGATTATGGCTGCATAACAGGAATCTCATTCTTTCCTTATTGCATGAAATAAGATAATTGATTAGAGCAAATGTTGAGTGAATGTGAGCATAACTAAGGAGCTGAGCTTTTTTTCTGTATGGTTGTCATGTGCTCATCAGTGGCAAGAGGAGGAAAATAAATTTGTCTCATGAAAACCAGAGCTATTTTGTAAGCAAGATATGTGTAATATCTGCTTCCTGACTCCAGACATAACTGTTGATCCTTTATCATTCTAAATTCATAAAGGGGAGGGGGTGGAATTAAATTTTTTCATGGTTGATGTAAGCCAAGTGGTTTCTGAAGCTCCAAACCAAATTGGCAAAATGCATTTAAGAGCATATGCCTGTGGTCTTTTGCATGAGGAGCTGAAAAAAATATCAAAGCCTTTGTCCAGCTAAGTGTGGTGTATTTGTCTGCAGAAGTTAGTGTTGTTCTTGCACTCGCATAGCCCCACCTGTGGCTTTCTGAGCTCCAACTAGACAACAGGGCCCACACAGCTCTTGTTTTAGTTCCAGTCTTGCCCCTGACAATACCTCTCATGGGTCAGGCTTTTCCTCTAGGTGCCTTTCTGATCACAGTTACGTTACAGCCTGGTGCATTGTGCTGCTGCTATCTGGGAAATGGGAGCTCCGTCCAGCATGGTGATCCCCAATACAACATTCTTTGTCACTGAGTGGGTGGCCAACTCAGTGCTCTTAAGCAGGCTTTTTACTGGCTTGCTAATGAAGCTGTCTAGTCCTCTGCAGTATTACAACCACTGGTTGGCTAACAGTAAGTACTTTGTGGCTTGTTTCCATTGTGAGAGCTAGACTGGCTCTGATCCCAGGAGGAGTCCGTGCAAGGGTAGACATCTGGGTGATGCTGGAGTAGGTCATTACTATGACCGGCTCATTTTGAAGAGAGATGTGCAATGAAAAGGATGAGGTAAGCTGTCTCTCGCGAGCTGCGTGTCTGCACAGACTCTTGTTGCTGGACCCACAATGGCTTTCAACCCTGTCAGTAACTCTAACAGGTGGGAGGGCAACAGGCAAAGCTTTTTGGTGCATGTGTTAATCCAGTATGAAACATGCACCACAGTTACCTATCTGGGAACCCTACAGTTCCCCTTAGATGGAAGTGTAGATTTTAATTACCTCTGCATGACAGACGTGAAATGAGAATATAGCTATTGCCATACGTGGCACGACTGACTCCAGTGCCCAACAGAGTGAGAAAATTGCAACTCACATTTTAAAGCCTCCTGAGGGATTAGGCAGATTGTCATTTGCTGAATCTCTCTCTCCATGATGCTTACACCACTGTAACCAAGCAAGCTCACAGTGTGGGAAGCAATCTGTAGCGCAGATGGTAAGTATTAACCCCCCCTGTTTATTAGTGTGTCAGGCACGGGGATTAGGGCAACAATGAGGCAGATTTGCATTTCAGCAGAGTACAGGCACATTTGCGTGCACCAAATATATTTGTCTACGCAAGACTTTCTGACTCTTTGGGTGTCCCAATTCTCCTGTGAATTTATTGTCCTTTGAGTGTGAAGACTAGCTTAGGCAGGGACTAGGGGCTTGCACTGCAGTGGTGTGTGTCACGAGGCTTTCAGGAATCACTTCTTTTTTTCATACTACTTGGCCATGCATTGTTTGCTAAGTGCTCCACAAGCAACTCTGTCCCAGGAAAGTAGCATTACTTGCTAAAAGAAATGAGCTGGCAACACATACTTACAGCCCTTTAAGCCGACTATATCCTGGGCTATATTAAGAGAAGCACGGTCAGCAGGGCAAGGGAGGGGATTCTGCCCCTCTACTCCACTCTCATCAGACCCCACCATAAGGAGATGGAATGGTTGGAACAGGTTCAGAGGAGGCCACAAAGGTGATCCAAGGGCTGGAGCATCTCTGCTATGAGGACAGGCTGAGAGAGTTGGGATTTTCAGCCTGGAGAAGAGAAGGCTCCAAGGAGACCTTAGAGCAGCTTCCAGTGTCTGCAGGAGGCTACAGGAAAGCTGGGAAGGGACTTTTTACAAGGCCATGCAATCACAGGACAAGAGGGAATGGCTTTAAATTAGAAGGGGAAAGTGAGGCACTGGCACAGGTTACCCAGGGAAGCTGTGGATGCCCTCTCCTTTGAGGTGTTCAAGGGCAGGTTGGATGGAACCTTGAGCAGCCTGGTCTAGTGGCAGAGGCTGCTGCAGGTCTGAAATCCACTGGAGTGCTGTGCTCAGGATTAGCTTGTGTCCTGACAAGAAAGACACCATACAAGTCTAGCATATTTATCACAATGTGTCTTTTGTAGCCCCAAACCAATTATCTGATATTTACACCTTGCTCATCGCTGTATTCAGGAGTCAAGGATCCAACACACAGCTTTGTGCTGGAGAGCTACGGGGAGCACGAAGCTTCTGCTTTTAGCCTTTGATGTCTTTGGAAAGGAAACATCTGCTGATGGTGGTGACTTTTGAATGATTTTTAACATCTTTTGAACTTTGAGTAGTTCTTTAAGGACCTCTTGGAAGTTGGATATTTTTGCTAACGGCCTCCAATTATGAATTCCTTGTGGCTTGCTCCTGCAGGCTGCAGGTAGTGAGCCACCGCTCAAGATTAGAACACAAGCATAAAAGGCAGGAGAACTGGTGACATCACAGGTCAAAGCCTGTTTCAATGTGCTGTCTGGGTGACAACTGTGTTCATTGCAGCTGGACACAAATACTGACTTCAGGGTTTTCCCTTGCTGTGTTCTGATCCTGCAAAGGTGCTGTTCCAAGCAACAGAACCGCCAAGACAGCCTGGATCAAACTCCCAGCCACAGGGCTCTCTGCTGCCGGGTCTATTGGGCTAGAGTATTTATGCAAAGGTAACGCTTGGGACTGTTTCCATTTCCGGGCTGGCAGTATGCTTGCTTGCAATTTAAATAATTCTTGAGTTGGTAGGTCCATATGGAATAGGCTGAGCAAAAGCACACGTGACACCTCTGACTGCCCGGTGCCCTTGACACTGAGCCCAGCGCAGGGGAGGGCGAGTGGAGTGGCAGCAGATATACCAGACAGGCTGCTGCTGTCAGTGGACCAGGGAGGGTGGCTGAACATAGGCAACAAGGGAAGCAACATGCTCTGGTGGGAGCAGGAGCTGGGTAGCAGCAAATAAGGATCATAGAATGGTTAGGGTTGACAGGGATCTTAAAGCCCATCCAGTTTCAACCACCCTCCCATGAGCAGGGACACCTCCCGCTGGATCAGGCTGTCCAAAGTTCCCATCCAACCTGTCTTTACACATGTTTTAGGAAGTGTGCGATCCCACTTGCTGCTGAGCCACACTTTCACCTTCTTCAGAGAAGATCCCACAGTCCTAACTTACACTTGCAATAGACATTAGAGAGCTTAAACTGAAAGTGAGACCATTTACTTTTCTTCTGTCCCCTAAAAAAAAAAACAAAACCAAAAAAACCTACATCCAGAAAAGCAAGGTGCCAGCTCACTTGCAGTTTTACGAAGCAACTCGGGTGGATTGGGAGACTGGGGTCATGACAAACCAGGCTGGTTTGGTTTTTAATCCCTGCCAAGGGATTACATTTGGCTGCTGCTGGAGTACCTGGTTCTGTGCTGGGGGAACCAACACACAGAGATGCCCAATGGCAGGAGGAAGCCTGTGCCAGCACTACGCCCCCAGAAAGTGGTTTGCAGAGTGAGCACGTCAGCAGGAGGTAGCTTCAATGCAGAACAGAGAGGACTAAGCTAAGGGTGAGATTTCTGCTGCATCCCTCTTGATAGAATAATGGAGGAAATTTAGAAGATTTGTCTTGGTGACACCCTCCAGCTGAAGAAGGCTATGGGATGGAGAGTGGCAGGGCTGGACCAGGATGTAAGGACGTCACTGAAGAGAAGGCAACAGCCCAAGATCCCATGCTGATGTTCTGTATCTGGAAGATCTCTCCTACCCCATTCACATTAAGAGCAGTGTTTCAGTACAGAACATGACCAGCAAGCCAGCTGCAAAAGCTCATTTTCTGCCACGGAGATGCAGAGGCACCTGAACTTCAGGCATGAAGGTGGGAAGCATACCCAAAGAAGGAAAGACACACACTGGACTGCAGCAAGGAACTGATAAGTCATGTTAGTGACATATAAGACAGATAATACATCTTACCTTGCCAGAAGACTTGCCTCTTCCACCCTGTCTCCACGGAAACTGCCATGGTACCCTGAGTGCCCCATGAGCACAACCTCATGACAGACCCCAGCTGAAAGCCTCGCCTTCTCCCAGCAGCCCAGAGATGCTGCAGTAATTGCATCTCACCCCAATCAGCTGTGGACAACTGAGGGTCCACAGGCACACCACTTCCAGGCAGGATGTGATGCTGAGAGAAGGATATAGCCCTACCCAGCTTCAGATATATATCTTTGACAACAAAAACTTGTTAGTCTCCTCAATGAACACAAAAAATTCTGCAATTCATGCGCTGTGGTGCTATAATTGCATATATTAATTTAAAATTGAATTTGGCTTGCAATTAACTGCTTAGTCTATTAGAAATAGATCTTGCAGGTGAAGGAGATTCCAGATGCCCATGTATGCCCATCACTGACAACTAGCACATTTCCATTAGCAAAGGAGGTAACAAACAGTTGTGAGTGGATCAATCTTCTTTTTAGGTTTTATAAGAAGCAGGATGCTGCTGCTGAGCCTGAAGAAGCCAAAGCCTCACAGCTTGACTGAGCAGAAGAGGAGGGACCAGCTTAGGAAGAGAGGTGGGTGGCTGCATTTGGAAAGCTTTTGTAAACTGCGATTCTTTCCCCTTACATCAGTCACTGGCAAATAGCAACAATGGATGCAAAAAGAACAGAGAAACACCAAATTTTGCAAAATATGTATATTTTAAAATTGGAACCAAGTACAGTTCACATGTATTGCATGAATCACATGCAGGTGAATACTATGAAAGATAAAAATACTTGTGCGTGTACTTTTAAAATTCAAGCATTTGTATATAATTTATAAAATTTTCATAGCATGAAATAGCTGTGATTCAGAACAGAAATTCTACACATAAAACTGCAGGAATGTCACTGTCAAACCATACCTTTCTTGAGACCAACTGATTTCACCTCATGGGTTAAACTCAGGTTTGCTGTCAAGTTTGGGGTTTTTGCAGCTCTGGTCCCTTCCACTGTGATGTGGCACCTCCACGGGGTTGCAGCTCTGTCAGGCAACTCCTCCTGCTCTTCAACAACTACTCCAGCTATATTTTTGGAGCTCACATATTTATCCAAGCAGCAAACTGATGGCAAGGCATCTCCATTGCATTTGTCAGGTTAATTTGTGTTGCAACCAGGGAGACAAGTGCATGTGTTTGAAAAGCTAGCTTGTGTGTACATTCTGCAGGAAAGGCACAGGGGCCACACTTGAGGCTATGTGGTTGCAGCGATTTTCCAGCCAAGTGGACCTCATTCACCGCTGTCCTGCTCAACAGCTCATTCGTCCAACACACAGATATATATATATATTTTTACAATAAGAAGCCTGAGTTATAACAATCACCCTCCTATGAATAGTCCTCAACTGCTATTCTACGAGTGTACACATGGTATTGCAAGATGCATCGAAGACCAGCCATACTGTGGTGCAGCACTAGAAAATGATGGCATCGTATCATCGCCACATGTTGTAGTCACTGGAGTCACCACTCAGCCTCTTCCACAATGCAGTTTAAGGACACTGCTTGTCACCCCTACACAATAGAAAGGAGTGTGTCCCATCCCCTAGGCAGGGAAGATAAATTGGTGTTCAACAGTTTGAACACAAATCTCAACATTGTAGTAACAATTCTGCTTGCTTACATATAGGCGAAGGATCTTTTACTGGAGGCTTTCTTATTAATATCCAAGATAAACTAGTTACAAATCACTTAAAATATTTTTTGTTGGGCTTTCCTTTCTTCTCTTTTACTTTTCTGTTTGTTTGAGGGTTTTTTGGTTTTGGGTTTTTTTTGAGGGATTGCACTGGTTAAAACCACAGAACCAACCAGGTCTGGCAGTGCTGTCAAGAGAGACTATGACAAGCAACAAGTACAATAATCAGCAGATTTCTTTAGGGAGGTGCTCAGATGTATCCAAGTGTGGATGTCTGATCTCTGCTGATGCAGCAGTCTCGGCCAGCAGGATGCTCCTCCCAAAGCCTGGCAGTGGGAAGGTGCCAGCAGTTGAAGAGCCTCCACCTCTACATCACCTTCCCATCTTCAGCCACTCTTCCTTTGCCCCAAGTCCACAGGGGACAGCTAGGTGCAGAGTGAGCCCTGTATGCCCCAGGGACAGCACTTTGATCTTGGCTGGTTACCTCTTCCCCAATCCCACCAGGTGCTTGCTCTGCCTCCCCTTTGCCCCAAATATAAGCCCCTCCTTAGTTTGCTCCCTAGTTTCAGCAGGAGCAAACTCACTGCCTGGCAGACTGTTTTGGAGTCCATGGAGCCACTGGGCAAGCATCCCGAGGTGCAGTTGAGCTTCCTGGCACTTCTGACCCCACAGCAAACCAGCCGCTGCTGCCACTCCAGCAGAGATTTTAGCTTTGTACTCTGAGCTCGTCAGCTTTAGTCATCTGGGCCACAGGTCCCTAATTATGGGACACAGGAGGGTCAAAGATTTCCAATCCAAAGTTATTTGTGTACAGCGATTCCAATGAGTCTTCCAAACTGGGTGTTTTAGGCAAGTGCAGAAAGGCACAAAACACTTTTTGGTCAAGCCTTGATTGCCTCATTGCATCTCTGAAATGGTGGGGTGTCACATTACTTTGTAAGGAAGGTGCTGCGCTCACATCAATCCTAACAGCTCATGCAGCAGTGGCACAATCACAGTAGCACTGAAGCCAACTGAGGAATACGTTATAAATTTACATGGCACTTCAACTTCCAGCCGTCTCTGGGCTTCCAGGTCACCCATGGGAAACTTGTACCGGTAACCCAGCATGCCAAGGGCCACACTTTTCATGAGCTGGCGTGTCAGTAGAATAACAACAATTCCTATGAGGAACCTGGCTAGCATGATCACTGCTATTTTAGCGGTAATCGGGTGAAATCCAAACTGAAAGACTTTGCTGGTGTAGGCCGGTGCAGCAAGCTGGTTGTTTAACCAAAATCCCACAGTTGCTCCAGCGCCTGCTCCTAAGATAGTTGTGGTGTCTCCCCTGGTTGGGCTATAATTATCTAGTTTGGGGTAGTTGTAACATAAGACAAGAGGCACAACTATGGAAAGCAGTGGACAGAAGGGACTAGTTAACAGCAAGTGATCTATCACGTCCCACGCAGGATACAAGAGCACAAGCAGCACAGCTGAAATTAGCGCTCCTCCGATCACATCCTGCAAAGAGACCACATTTAAAAGCTCTGTGAGACCTGGAAGGTGAAACAGGTATTCTTGGGTGATGATGGAAGACTAGTATCTGCATTTCTGGATACATAGCAGCAGAAGAATGCCCTGAATCGACCGTGTGATGGCATCGCCCACACACAGTGACAGTCCAAAGCCTGTGCTTAAAAACACGTGACAACTCACAAACCCAGACTTAGCCTTGTCCATGTGAATATTCTATCAGTCCATATTTTTCCCCTGTACAACTGAGATTCTTTCCCTCACCTGTTCTCATATTTTGAGGGTGCTCTCTACTCACAATCTCAATGGACTAGGCACACACACAACTCTTCTCAGGGATGATGCTACAGTAAGTTACCTTCATACACATTCCCCTCCCATAATCCTCCAAGAAATTTCATCATGTCTGTAGGATTATTGCTTACTTGATTTGAGTAAATGGGAAGATGATTTTCTTTTGTCAGAGCTAAGCATCCAGTCCAGGAACACAGGCTCTGGGGGAGAAAACTGCAGAGCTGTGGGATGCGGTACATGTGCCATGGTTTCTGCCAATCACAGTGAAAGGTAGGCACCTCCAGGTAGGAAAATAGCAAGAAGAAATTTGTTGCCCAAGCTGCTGAAATCCAGCTTGCAGTAAAGCACCCAAGGCAAGCGCATAGTTAAAACCTAATTTATTAACAGAGGCAAACAACTTGATTTTTGTCAGCCGCAAGACTGGGAAAGCAGACAAAGTAACCTCTAACAAAAGGTGTCTGTATGAGAGTAGACAGATAAAAAGCAATATAACAATGTTCCTGGTGCTGCTGTCACAACACTGCTCAAGAAACCCACTGTAAAAGCTAAAGTTAATCTCTGACATTCATGTCGTCTTCTCAAGATTGTATCTTTTTCACTGAGTTACGACAGTTCACCATTACCATGCTTGGTCATAGTCTAATATGAATTATTTATGAGAATTTCACTTACAGTTAGGCAGGAACAAGGGTGCTCTGTCACAACAGAAATATTTAATGACTTCCTGGTAAAATACTCCACTACGGCTGAACAACAGCAGTTTACAACTTCCAGGCATTGGATTCACAGCACATTTGCTTTTAAGCAACTCCCAGAACCATTTTGTATATTCCTAATACAAATTTCCACTTACATTTATTCCCTCCTCTGTGACAAGTTGTTTACAGATGTCTTATACATAAAAGACCATTAAGTGTCAAAATTTCACAATAATCCATCTTCTTACACCAATTTTTTGATGATAACTTTACTCACAAGGGTATGTTTTGGCCCAGCACTGAGTAACTGTATTAAAACAACAGAGCAAAGGGGTTGCTCAGAATCCCATCACGACTGCATACCTCCATTTCCCAATCCACTATTTGTCCACCTCATATTAGAAGACATCTTGACATCTCAATACCCCCTTCACATGTGTTCAATGAGTGAAACTCAAAAGCTTTCCATGTGCTTTTCTATTACCATTAAAGGTACTTAACAAAACATTAACCATTTTCCTAACAAAGGCTTTGCTCTGTTTCACCCAGCAGTTCCCAGCCCTGTTTACAGACCTAATTCAAGTTTTCCGGTTTGAGATGAGGCCAAATCTTGAATCCTGGGTTCAGTTTTCAGTCGTTCACTACAAGAGCAACATTGAGGGGGTGGAGTGTGTCCAGGGGAGAGCAATGAATCTGGTGAAGGGGCTGGAGAACAAATCTTGTGAGGAATGGTTGAGGGTACTGGGGTAGTTCTGTCTGAAGAAGAGGAGGCTGAAGGGAGACATCATTGCTCTCCACAACTCCCTGAAAGGAGGTTGTAGTGAGGCAGGTGTTGGTCTCTTCTGCCAGGTAAGAAGTAATAGAACAAGAGGAAATGGTCTCAAGTTGTGCCAAGGAAGGTTTAGACTGGATATTAGGAAAAAAATCTTTCCTGAGAGTGGAGAAGCATTGGAAGAGGCTGCCAGGGGAGTGATAGATCCTCCATCCCTGAAGGTGTTCAAAAAACATGTAGACATGGCACTTCAGGACAAGGGTTAGCAGGCACAGTGTTGTTGGGCTGAGGGTTGGACTGGATGACCTTAGAGGACTTTTCCAACTTCTATGATTCTATGATTTTATTAAACTCCACTTCAGCCCCCGTACAGTAACACGTCTTGTGTAGTTTTCAAGCAGGACTCTGATAACCAGCTCTGCTCCTGACTTATATTGGTGTTCTCCATAGTGGGTGTGCAAGACAGCCAATCAGGCTATGGGAAGAATATACTTTTTGCACCAGTAACAAGTAAAACAATATATTTTTCTTTAAAATAGCACTTATTTAATCCCTATCCCTTTTTAATTTATATTTGGGTATGTTTTATAATGTACATTACAGTACAATAGTAAATGTGTACAATTCATAAGTAAATATACACTTCATGGAATCATAGAGTTATGAAATGGTCTGGGTTGAAGGGACCTTAAAGGTCATCTGCATCCAATCCCCCCATCATGGGCAGGGACACCTCCCCCTGGATCAGGCTGCTCAAAACCTCAACCAACTTGTCCTTGAACACCTCCAGGGAAGGGACATTGATGACTTCTCAGGGCAAACTGTGTCAGTGTCTCACTGCCATTACAGGAAAGTATTTCTTCCCAATAGCTCATAAAAATCTCCCCTCTTTCAGTTTAAAATCACTCTCCTCATCCTGTACCTGTAATCCCAGATAAAGAGCCCTTCGCCAGCTTTCCTGTAGCCCCTTTCAGTACAGGAGGGTCGTGGTAAGGTCTCTCCAGAGCCTCCTGTTCTCCAGGCTGAACAATCCTAACACTCTCAGCCTGTCCTCATACAGGAGGTGCTCCAGCCCTCGAATCATCTTACAGCCATTAGTAGTCTCTTTAGTTCTGGTACTCACAGGGAGATGTTTGATTTTATGAATGTCCAGAGAAGGTAAGTTCAAGACCAACAATTTACAAAGCCATTAAGCATTGCAGGATTATTGTTTTTCCCCTCTCATCTGTTAAATTAAGGAAAAGGCTCTGATTTCTGTGAGAAAAATTACTTCTCTGGACTCTCCCTGCTGTGCGCCCAGGAGAGGGACCTTAGCCTTTCCTGGTGGTGGAGCTCCTGTTAGCACTCCCAGGAAGCACATTCTTGCCAGCTGCATGTGTAAAAAGATTAGGCTCCCACCAAACCCTCAGTTATAAAGAAATTTTTAAATGAGGGTAAACACAAATTTTGCTTAGGGTACAGCACAACCAGCAAAACGTAAAGCCTTCCATTTCCCTGCTGGGATACTCCAGCTCTGTCAGCACTAACAGGTCCTCTACAGGCTTCATCCTTCCCAAAAAGCTCTCTACTGTCACATAGCTCAGCCCCACTGCCACCCAGCACTCACCCCTGCAGCACCAAGCATCTGCTTGGGTTCCACACAAGGGACACCTCACTCCTATCGACTTTAACTAGAAAGTTGTAATTTTGCTTTCCTATCTAAAGAACAGGACAGTATTGGGTTTCCAGCACTGAGTCTTTCAAGTTGTTTTCTTGTGCTACAGGTACATAAATTAAAACAATTCGGCTAAATATTCAGTTGCTTGTGATGCCTGAGATGCAGGACTGAGATGCTTTAAAACACATTCTGCCCATCACCTGTGGAGCATATCAGTGGTGTTGCCTGTGAACACTGGGACACTGGCACCACTGCTACCATTCTCATGCTGGGATGGGTTTTTTTTTTATAAGGTCTGAGAGAATAATTTGTTTTAGGATTGCAAAAGCTTTCTGACAGCAAGACCCTTCTATGCTCCTCCTATTGAAGTCATATTCTGAGACACAAACACTCACAGAATGCCCCCAGAATAACAAATCAACATCCTGAACACAGTGGCACTCAAACAAACACTGCCAATCAAAGTGGAAGTAACACTTTTCCTATTCTGTCTTTTATACAGTCACTTACTGCCTGAATTCACTTCATGCTTTCATTTGCAGCCATGGGCAGGGATATCTCCCACTGAATCAGGTTGCTCCAAGCCCCATCCAAAACTGGCCTTGAACACCTCCAGGGACTGGACAGCCACAGCTTCCCTGGCCAACCTGTGCCAGCACCTCCCCACCCTCACAGAAAAACATTTCTTCCTAAGATCTAATGTAACTATGCAGATAGCTTTCATATCAATTTACTTCTCTCCAGAAGGACTTCATTGGTAATATCTGACATGTGTGTGTTTTTCAGGGCTGCTCCTGATCCAAAAGCAACACCAGCAATGCTGAAATACTGACCGATTTGTAGAGCTGAGGCTTCAGAAGACAAGCCCCTGTACTGGAGCTTCAGCTATGGCTGCAGCAAAGCATAGTGCAACCACCTTGCTACTCCTTTTCCATTTTACCAAATGGGAACAATTCATAGTTACACTAATTCAGTGGGGATATTTTACACATTCATTTGTTTTACTAAAATATTATGATTTCTTAACACAAAATTATTTTCCATCAGTGTACATTTTCTATCAACACCTCTGTAAAAATCTGCTAGAAAGAGGCTAGTTTGGCTGGTGGCTTTACTGAGACACTGATGTGTCTTGGTCCCACAGCATCTTGGGTAACTCAGGCTGGAGCCACCTCTCAAAGAGTGGCAAATGGTTCTGAACGATCCTTCTTCCCTGAAAGAACCTGCCACTGCAGGTGGGTTAGACAGCACAGAGTAGGGTTGGATTTGAGCAGCTGTGATCAACAGACATTTCCCCAGCTAAGTCCCCACCAGAGCACACATCAGATGTACATTTGGCTTTCTGAAAGGCAGTATTGCTCACAATTCAACTAAGGAGTTTTATTTTATTTTAAAGCCCTTTTCTAATCATGTCAAAGGCACAAAGGGCTTTTTCTTCTTTACCCTAAAATCCATCTAAATTTAGGAGTCTTTCATTACTGTGGACCAGCAAGGAAAGTATGCAAAGAATTTTTACTTATTGATTGAAGGCAACTAGCCAAGAAAGGGTGTCTCCAGCTTCCGTTTAAGATATTGTTTCAATCCATTAAGCCTAGAAGAGAAGGTGAACCTGTATTTTTTAGACAGTCCTAATCTCATAAGGTCTCCCTTTCTTACATCCATTAAGCCTCCTTATTACAACTAACATAATACTTAGGGAAAAATTGCCGTTACTTATGTATATGCAACCAACAAACAACGTGTAATAAATACCTGCAGGGCAAGTGAAGAGTTTTTATCCATAGTTAGGCAGCTGGACCACCCCTCTCTCTATAACAGATCAATAACATTTCCCCTCATCAGGAAGGAACCAGCTACTGCCTAACAAAAGCCAGGCTGAAATTTGTTCTTAAAGCAAGACTGGTATCTCTAAACAACTGTGCCCAGCAGGTCTGTCTTGTGAAGGCACAGATACTTTCTGATTATTTTCAGATGAAGTATTTGTGTATCTGAATCCTCTGAGAATGAATTTCCTATCAGTTGAAAACCAGGTGCTTGCCAGAATGTTTTTTAAGCGCCATGTCCCTGTGTGGTACCAAGAGATGCTGTCTCTGAGTGACCCCAAGGGCAGATGGCTGGTCATGTTTTACCATCCCCTGTGCTCTCCCTTGGCTGTAGACATGACTCACCAACCTGCTATTCCCTCCCTGACACTCCCAGGCTAAACCAGCCCTGGATACTCCTTGCAGACAGCAATGATACTATTGCACAAAAGGCTTAGCCAAGGAACAGCATCAGTTGCCCAAGCGCATTCTCAGCAATTAAAATTTCAAAACAGAGAACTACAATTCAGCTGCCACACCAACCTCACCCAGCTCCTCAACCCACACACACCATAACTCCCTCATGGTATAAATTATTCCCCTGCAGATTCAAATAGCAATAGCCTAAGGGTTTCCTCACACAGCCTGAAATTCAGTGGTGTAACTCCTATGCTCCTGCAGTGGCACGATCAAGGCAGAATGTACATTGCTTGAAGAGTGGGAGTTGGGAATCACTGTAGGTAAGCAGAGCTGGAGGCATAACCAGCACAGGGCATCCTTACCAGGACTGTGTGCATCCCTGTGTAGAGCCTGCTGAGGCACACCAATGCTGAAAACACAAATGCCGCTACCAGGCCGAGTTCAAAAGGATACTGTGAAAAGGAAAAAAAACACAAAAAAGGAAAAGTACACAAATGACACTGTTATCCACTTCAACATTGGCATATATCTGCAATAAAACATCAAAGTAGCCAGACTGACATGAGGATTTGTGTTGGGAAATGGCTCCTAAACTCTACTTTTCCAAAGAGATTAATGTGACTCGAGACAAGACTTCAGATTGGCCAACCTGCAATCTTGTTGGAAGGTTGGTTCATTATCTGTGGTGCCTACTTCTGCAAAGAGGAGGCTGATGCCTCATCACTCCCTACAACTCCCTGAAAGTAGGTTGTACTGAGGTGGATGTTGGTCTCTTGTCTCAAGTAACAAGTGATAGGAGGAGAGGAAATGGCCTCAAGTGGCTCCAGGGGAGGTAGATATTAAGAAAAATTTCTTTATTGAAAGAGTGGTAAAGCATTACAAGAGGCTGCCCAGGCATGTGGTGGAGTCACTATCCCCAGAGGTGGTCAGAAAGTGTGTAGATGTGGTGCTTCAGGACATGGTTTAGTAGGCATGGTGGGGGGGTTAGGCTGATGGTTGGACTGGATGATCTTAAAGGTCTTTTCCAACCTTAATGATTCTATGAAAGGCCTAGTCTTAGTGTGGGAAAGCCTGGGAAACTTTTGCAGAGCTTTGTCCCTGCAATATCCACCTACAAAATCTATGATAGTGCTAAAAACCTTATGGAAAAAAAGGCACAACACATTGTACAAGTGATGCAGCTTCAGATCACCTGAGGGGACTGTGACAGCCACAGATCCTGCCCAGAAGCACAATAAATAGATCAATGTCTGGTGTGAAACCACAGTCCAGCTATTAGACCAGTCAGAAATGCTTTTCCCTGTGACATTTAAGATTTAATAACCTTCTTATGAAGCTTGTTTTCCTTAATTCCCTGAGTTGCCTACAAACATGGAAAGAAGTGTTGAAACAAATCAACATTTAAAAAGGAAAAAAAAAACCCCACATTTGGTAAAGATTAAGCTTCACATATTAGCCCTTAATCCACTAATTCCAATCCTGAAACTGCGTGTGCTAGAGGGCTCCTTTCAGTCCATAAAGGGCATACTTCTGAGAAAAAAATAAACCAACCCAAAATATAAATAAATGAAGTTAATTCACCCGATGAATCCTCCATCTACTGACAAGAGGCTGATGACTGACCAGGGTGGTCATAGGTCAGCGCAAAAATTCTTCCTTGGAAGTTTTAGGCATAACTCATTTCTGACTCTTTACCTCAGCATACACCAGCCCTCAAAATAGAGACCTCGGACCCAGCTGCAGATGTCACTCCTAGTTCATAAAATGCTATTTTCCCCCTCACTTCTCTAAGCCTTTGGAGGATTTACGCCCACTTTATTCCCCGCCTCAGCAGGTAGCCTGGGAGCTAGTCCAGGTCAGTAATTGATGACTGAAGCAGCTTTGGAAGATAGCAGCATAACGTATTGGTAGATTTTTCCTTCTTAATAGAGGCAATTAAATAATTTAATTATTTTACAGCAGCTGTATTGCCTCATAGCAGTTTCCAAGAAGTATGAGACAGCCCAAGAAGAGCTGCATGTCCCACTGGTATTGATCAAGGAGAAGAAAGTGCTGCTGACCAAGTCTTCTTGGAGGATCTGACCTTCCAGGGTTAACAAATATCCCATTCAATGGCTCAAACAGGTTGCCCACAGAAGTCATTGATGTCCCATCCCTGGAGGTGTTCAAGACCAGGTAGGATGAGGTTTTGAACAACCTGATCCAGTGGAAAGTGCCCTTGCCCATGGCAGATGATTTGGAACTAGATGACCTTTAATGTCCTTCTAACTCAAACCATTCTATGACCCCCATCACACTGCCAAAATGCTCCATCCAGGTACAACGCAACTACCATGGACCTGGAGGTTGGAGTCACAGCTTTGGCACTGCTGACCTCCTCACTCATCCCTGCAATGTGGACAGGAGCAAAACCCACTGCTTCAAGGCTGGGAGTTAAATTAATGTGGAGATCTCAGTGTAATTCAGAGATCACCATTTCTGTGAGTTACAGCCCCAGGACATCAAGTAGGTGGCTGCCTTTTGTCCCTAAACACAGCTGCTTTCATGGGGAGGACAAGGCAACAACAAATCCCTCGGCCGCACCGCAAGCCCTCTCGGTTACAGGGGTTCATCTTTGAGATACACTTTAGAAGGCTGAGAAAAAAAATTCAATACAACACAGTTAGGAAGTTATTATTGTTAGAGTATAGAAAACACATTTGGACCCATAAAATGAAATGAAAACAATCATTATGGAGAAATTAGTTTCTGGGAAATAAATGTTTTTGAAAGATAAAAGGTGAAGTTCTGGGGGAAATAATTATGAGATCTCCTCAGGCAGCCTACAGCTCCAGTGCAATGTTACTGCTCTGACAAACAGGCTCGAAAATCAGGTTGTGTGTTATTAGTTGAGCACAGGTTAGAGCCAGGGAAGGCTTTGCCTGAATCACACAAAAACAGAGCAACACAGAGCTCCGCTGGTCTCCATGGAATCCGGCATTTCCTGATGTGCAGCAGTAGCTTGGTGGGCACAGGGCAACCACAAAGCACTGATGCCAGATATCTTCCACAGCAGCATCATGACTTCCTTCATTGTCACTCTGCATGGAAAAACACAGTGAATGCCACATGATGGCACAGCAGCAGAGCCCACCCGCAGCTCTGAGTAGTGTTTGTACTAAAGAAAGGAGACTGCTGCAAAATTTCTTCTTGTGTCTCTTACCCGCTACCCATGGGTAACAACTGAGAAAAATACACGTCTGAAAATAAGTGTAGAGCTTCTCTTGAAGTGGCAACAGCTTTGGAATTGCAAGCTTTCTGTAGCTTGCTGGAAGCAGACACATAGAATCAGAGAATGGTTTAGGTTGGAAGGAACCTTAAAGCCCATCCAGTTCCAACTCCCTGCAATGGGCAGGGACACCTCCCAAGGCTACTCAAAGCCTCATCCAACCTGGCCTTGAACACCTCCAGGGATGAGGCAGCCATGACTTCCCTGTGCAACCTGTGCTAGTGCCTCACCAGCTTCACAGGAAAATATTTCTTCTTAATATCTAGTCTAAATCTTCCTTCTTTCAGCTTAAAACCGTTCCCCTTCATGCTATCCCTGCAAACCCTGATGAAGAGCCCCTTCCCAGCTTTCATGTAGCCCCATTCAGTACTGCTCTAAGGTCTCCCTGAAACCTTCTCTTCTTCAGGCTGAATGGCCCTAACTCTCTCAGCCTGCCCTTGTTTGGGAGGTGCTCCAGCCCTAATGCTTTTTTTTGGTTAATTATTATTATTATTTTTGTACCCCCTACCTTGTACTGGTTCAGGGTTGCAATGAAAAAGGAGAAGGAGATGGAAGTGGCTGCCATGGCATGGGTGGAAGGCATCCCATATTCTGCATCTGTCCTCATTTCCAGCTTGACGACAGGTGGTGAGAAGGGCCGTGGCCACTTCAGGATGTCCTTGGAGACCTGGCCTATGTACATCACTATCTGGGGACAGGAAAGGTCACATGGCTGTCAGTCAGTACAGGAAATCCCCACTCGACCCTCCCAAGAACCACCTCTATTTCTGCAGTTTTTCCTGCAAAACCCACCACCCTGAGGCACAAGATATATCCTCTGAATTATTAAAGGATTTTCCATTATTCCAGTCACAAAGGAAGCTGTGGTTTTACTGAACCATGCTGTAACCTGACCAGAAGTGGGACCAATAGGTTTCAATGATGAGGTGCAGCAATACAGGATGGTGTAAGATGGACAGCTGGCTCCCACAAAAATCTA
The DNA here is from genome assembly GCA_033558105.1 of Coccyzus lansbergi. NCBI lineage: Eukaryota > Metazoa > Chordata > Aves > Cuculiformes > Coccyzidae > Coccyzus > Coccyzus lansbergi. The sequence continues at coordinate 51,182 of JAUMJK010000342.1, read as the reverse complement.
CAGAAGTTTAAGTTTCCTCCCTATCCCTTAAAAGGCTTTTTTTCTGCCACCACCTGCATCTCACCACCTCGTTCAGTTGCATCCCACGCTGTTCCATGCAGTAGCTCTCCAGGGACAGCACCAGTTCTCCCACTCCCAGCACCTCTGTCTCCACCCATAGCACAAGGTGCTGCAGGAACCCTGCTGGGATTCACCCTCAGTGTAGCTGTTAAATAATAACCCTGGTATCCTCGGTAAGGCAGCAGAGAGAAAACTGGACGAGCAGCATAAAGTACCAGTTCTCCTACCCAACTCCTCAACAGCAAAAAACTTTGCGTCCTGCTTAGGACACCAGAGGTCTCCATTAATTAGTTACTGAGCACTGCAATGCAGTGGTTTTGAAGAAAATGTTGCATTCTCAGAACACTGCAAGCAGTAGCAATGGGAATGCAAAGGCAAGAGGCAAAGCTGGCCAGCATCCCTGAGAGGTGCAGCCCATCCAGCAGCACCCAGAGCACCCTCCATGGTGACATTCTCTGCTCCTTAGCACACCCTTCCCAAAGGCAGTGAGCTACCAGCATCTGCAGTGAAGTGGATGTGAACAGAAGTCACCCAGGTTGTCTCTGGGGGATGTATTTGCCTCCTTACTGTCCCCATCCTTCCTTTGGATAGTGCAGCCAGACATAGGCAAAGCAAGCTCTACAAAACAAAGCAACTCTTTTTTAAAATACAAAAATGAGGGTTATTTATGTCTGCCGTGAAAGCTCAGTCTCTGTGTGAGACGGGTGGCTTCTCTGCTTCTCACACTTCCTAGTGAAGGAGTGGATTTAAAATAACATCCTTCCCATGCTGATATTAGCCCTATGAAAGAATAGCAACACAATCATCTGCTGCCACAGTTGTCACTAGCCGCATTGCCATGCCCAACAGCCATTTAAATTATTGTTTCACAGTGAAAGATTAAAGACTTCAGGTTTCACAAAACAAGACCAGGAAAAAGACAAACCATCACGTTCCTTCATCCCCCTCTCTACAGCAAAGCATGTGGTGCAGGGAGTGCTAGGCTTATAGACAGCACCAAGGGCTGTAGAAGTGGCTGCTGGTGTCTTTGCATCCTTTATCCCTTACCCCATGAATCACGTCACCGCCTTGTTTATCAGCGCCACCCGTGGCATGCCTGGTGCTCCTCATTCACTTCAATATATGGGACATCAGGCACCCAGCAAACACGCTTCCTGGACTGTTCACCGTAATCAAAGGCTCGAAGAATGAGGCTCTTAAAGAAACCATTGCATGGGGTGACTTGGATAATGCTCCTAGTTCCCAAATGGATGCAGGCACAGCTCTGGAAGCTTATTAAATTCCAGGATTGAAAGCAAAATTACTCTCTCAAACAGAACATAAATCATTGAGGCTACCATGCATGATACCATCTGAGAGGCCATGTAGGATTAGCCAGTTTATCAGCAGCCCTCTATAATAACAACTTCCACTTGTGGGATTATTATTAGCACTAATACATAAGAGTATTACAGAAAGGGAAATGAGTCATCTTTGAAAAGAAGGTTATGCTAGGAGTTCTCTGATGCTGAAAAACAGGCTGAGTGCTGGAGGTGGTACAGGTAAGCAAAAATACCAGGCATCCTCACAGCACCTTCCTTCCTGGCATTACATATTAAAGTCTGACCCTTCTATTTTTTAAAAACGCATGTTGTAGAGACACATGCAGTAGTGAGAGGAGAACACAACCTGCACAAAGCATGAAGAGGCATCCAAAATACATTCAGATTAATCACTGCCTTCTGAAGCACCAACCTTTGCCTTCAGCTTATCTGGGTGCTGCACACACAGTTTTACACACAACACCTTGGATTATTTGACAGAAGCAGCTGTTGTGGGTGTGGTAAAACATCCCCCATTGGCAGTTATCCCTGAGAGGATGAAAGACTACAAGTGCATCATTGCTAAAAGCCACCCAAGCAAAGGTGTTGCTCTGGTTCACCTGTCTCCCCACACACTCTCCAGCATGGGGCTCTTTATCAGGGAGTGCAGGAATAGGACAAGCTGAAAGAGGGGAGATTTAGATTAGACATTAGGAAGAAATTAAGTTCCAGGAGGGTGGTGGGGCACTGGCAGAGGTTGCCCAGAGAAGTTGTGGTTGCCCCTTCCCTGGAGGTGTTCAAAGCCAGGTTGGATGGGACTTGGAACAACCTGATCCAGTGGGGGGTGTCTCATGGCAGGGGGTTGGAGCTAGATAGGGTTTAAGGTTCCTTCCAACCCAAGCCATTCTGTGATTCTATGATATTTGTGTTTTAACAGATCTTGCTTTAGTGAACAATGATGAAGCAAACTCAAGGCACTGGCATCCACGGAGTTCCAGGTGCCAATGCAAGAGTTCCTTCCAGGGTGTGGGATGGCTCCTCTCCCTGTAGGCATCCAAGTCCCATCAAGTGACCTGATTCCTTGACATTGTCCTAAATCTGGTAAAGCTTCAGTAACCAAAGAAGCCAGTTTGCTCACCTCCAGGTGCTGCCCAGCATTTTAAATGGTTCCTCCTCACTGCCCTTGCAGCTGCTGTGGGCAGCGCAGCTGTTGCAGGAAGCAAGAGATCTGCACATAAATTTACCGCTATAGTACAAATAGGGATGAAGACACATCAATGAGAACAGCTGAGCCATCTCTGTATGCAAACACGGGATGGGTAGCTTAAGGCACCATTTCCCCTTTGGAACGTTTCCATGACAGCTGCCCGGACCCTGAATGTGGCAGGTTTTAGGAACCTGCCCAGCGCTGCACCATGCTGTGTGTGGCACATCCACCATACTCTGCCACAGCCTCCACATGGGCACAGGCACACCTGATCATCCAGTAGGCATGGGAAGGGCAAAAGGAGCAATTCTTTTTGTACTCTGTAATATTTCAGCTAACAAAGGTAAATCAGAGTGTATTTGTTTCCAACTGCTGGTTTTGTAGCTTTCCTATCTGTACTATCGATCTACTAAAAGGACAAGATGAAATTCTAGAGAAGACATAGGGTCAAATAGCATTGGTGGCTCCTTTCCTGAGACCCATGGTGTGACAGACTGGCTTTGAATCTGCTGGTTTGTCTCCAAAATAGGAATTCTATAGTGTGGCTCCAGAAACCTTAGCCTGTGATAGCATTTGTCCTCTCCCTAGAAAGGAAATTTACAATTTGAAAATGATGTTTTTGTCACAGCCACTGTGTGTTGATAGAAGTGACAAAGCACACTGGGAATACTGGGAAAAGGGGGGGAAAACCCCAGGATGCACTATTAATAAACTGGCATTTGCAGGAGTTTAGTTAAGCAGAAGCAAAGACTGTATTCCTGGTTGTCGAGGCAGTCATGACTTTGATTCACTATACAGAAATTAAACCAAGACTCCAGTCTGTACAGCTGCTGCTCTCAGCATCTACCCAACTAAGGCTTAAGTGAATAAACACTGTGAGAGAGAAGAGCTGCAGCCGTGCTCCTGGAGCATCACTTGGTTCACAGTGGAAGAGGGGCGGGGCAAGGAAGAATATGATCTCACATAGATATTCCTCCTGCGCCCAGGTCAATGCCAAGAACTAAGGTATAGCTTCAGGAAAAAGAAAAAAGTACAACGTGAAAGTCACTGAGCAGCACTATTGGCTTTTCACCCCAACAGCAGTCAAGGTGGAGGAAGGCCTGCAGAGCAGAGGAACCCCAAGCACTCCCAGCCTGGGGAGCTCAAAACAACCCTCTGATCACATCCTGCTCCCTATTGCCTCCCGAGTCAGCCAGCTGCTTCCTGCACACAGAGATGCCAATCACAACCACTGAGCACCTTCTTGAGGCACACGCACCTTGCAGGAGAAGGCAGCTGGCTCCGGCAGTTTGAGGATCTACTCTTTAAAAAAAACTACATCAATCCTGTGCTAGAGGTGCAGGAACTACACATAATGTTTGCCAAGGATTTGGTCAGGCTCAAGGTTGCAGTGAGTTGATGGGTTGCTCAAAAGTTTGAACTGTGCTAGCAGGATGTGAGCAGCACACTCACTGGGCAAGTTTCCAGCACACCACAAGCAGCACCAGCTCAGCAGCAAGTAGCAGTGCAACGTGTTTCGTGGCAAGAGGCAGCAAGGGAAAGGACAAAGGAAGAGACAGTACAGACGCATTCTTAAAAATACATTTAGGATAATGTTGACTCTCTCAGGTCAGATTCAGAAAAACAAAATCAGAACAAGATGATCAAGAGAGCCTATTGCCTCCTGAAGTGCAACCAACCAATTTCCTAGGACATGCAAGCTGTCCAGGGCAGTGATGGAGTCACCATCCCTGATAGTGTTCAAAAAGCATGTAGGAACATGGTTTAGTAGACATGGGTGTTGGTCTGATGGTTGGACTTGATCTCAGAAGTCCTTTCTAATCTTGGTGATTCTATAAATCCACTCCATGATTCACTCTGTTTTTAAAACAAGTCTTCAAACTCTGGTAGCAGCAAAACTATTGTTGTATTGATCTGCTTCAACATCTAACACCTAAAACTCGGGAACTACTACACCTTGCTTAAATGAAATTTAAAAAAAGTTCCATACTGACATTTCATCTTAAATTGTTCCCAGCTATTCTCAGTTATAAAAGCCTAATTAACGCTATTTTTGCAAGGGCAGAGGACAACATCAACACGTGCAAAAGCCTTTCTCAATCAACATATCCTCTTGCATACAGCATTTTCTTCTATGGACTATTTATTTTTGCATTCTGTTGTTTTGTAGCTACTTACTTGCCTGAATACAGTCTCATGTGGTTTATGCAGAGTAATAGATCAAGTTTTAAAGAGCTTGACTTTCCAGTGACTGTATTAATCAGCTTTTTCAAGCTTGTTTCAGTGAAATTTTGCAAAAGCAGCAAAATGGTTTGGGTAAACGTTGCAAAAGCTCAAAAATAAACACACACACACACACACACACACACAAAGAATCACTAAACCCAGGGTTTGCTGCAACATGCATTTCCAAATTAGTTTCTCCACACTGTAAGGTCTGTTACACTGTGCTTGCAGGAATTTTTCTGCTGGTTACTAAAGTCCTGGCTACCCTGACAAACTTCAGAGCTCACCATTCCCTAGTAAGCAAATTGCAACAGCCTTTTGAAAAGCATTCTTTCTGAAAAGCAAAATGGAGAACTAAATTGCCATGGATTCAGATCCAGGATCTTCTCAAACCTGAAGATCCCTGCACCCAGCCTCTGCCTTCCCTTGGAGACACCACCTTCACCTGAGTCAGTAGCTTATCACACCTGCACACCAACACCTGCCCTGACAAAGTCCACATTAGCCAGCTCTTATTTATATTGTACAAATAAAATTTTATAGGCTCAAAAGAGGTGTGGGTACATTTTACATCCATGCACCCTGAAAAAAATAACCAGAAAAAAGATTTCCAAGCATGCCGAATAGCAAACACAAACTGTGACTGTTTTTTCCAGGCCTCTACCTTAAATTCCACAACAAAATAAAGCTTACAGGCCTGAAGGGGTGTATAGGTTAAAAAAACAAACAGAAATTTCATTTCTCAAGCAGACTCATGCAGTAAATTTAAAATAGATTTGGGAGCTGGTTCGTGTGAAGTTATTTTTCATCTCTGCAGTTCCTGCTGGAAGTAGCAAGAATCACAGAATCAAAGCCGCATCTGTGCAGATTCAGGAGTGTTTGTGTCAAAGAGCTGGAGAAAAGAAGCAAAGACACCAGAGCACCTTCAGCATTGACCCAGGGTATTGCTCAGAGGTTTCCAGTAGTTATTTCTCTCATCTATCTGTAAAAGGCAAAGCCTATATATACACCGCAAATTCTCAGGGGGAGGGCATCGTGGAAGAAAATTGTGTTGCTTTAACCTTCCAAAGCACATGGTTGTGGCCCCAACCAGTGTTTCCCAGAGCTATCCAGCTAAACAGAAAAGCATAAGCAGCCCATTTTGGGGACCCATGACTGGAGAACAATTCCCAGGGCATCAAGTCAATCCCTCTGCTGATGCTGAAATAAATTCGTTCCATGCTTCATAGTTTTACTTACTACCTTTCACCCTTCAAGGGATACTTCATGACCTTTGCTTCAAGTTATCTGATTTATGACTGTCTCATGCACGTTTCTTCTTGTGACTGTACTTTTATTTGAAGCAGATCCTACCTTCTCCAGGTGTTTACAGCTAGCCCCATCCTCTCTCCAACTTCATTGTGTAAGGAACTTATCTAAGCTTTCAGTCTCTGCTCAGAAAATAGCCTGTTCCTTCATCATCCCTGGCTCCACTCCAGTTCCAATTATTTAATTTAAATGTGGGTGACTGGCTGTGCATAAACTGTTCCAGATAAGATGGCAGGAATGTGTTGTAAACAACACTGATACTACTTTAATTTTTAGGGGAAGAAACTGCTCTGATTCATCCTGGGTCCCCAACTCTGTCATTTCCAACCTGCAGCAGAAACTGACAGGTCTAAGTTCCCACTAGCAAAAACCAAAGTAAAACTCAGTACTACTTCTGTTTCTCCACCAGCCAAGGTTAAGCCAACCACCCCCACAAGACTGATCTAACCCCCTGTGTGACCACCATCCTTGCTGACTGTGTTTTATCAGAGCATGTTTGCAACCTACCCATGTGCTTTTGTATCAGGCTCACGAACAGTTCACTGCAGATCTACCACCTCTCTCCCTGATGAAAAGCTTCACTAGCAACCTCTCCTCATCCGAAGCAGTGTTAAAAGGGGACTACTGTTACCTTCTCTTTAGAGCTCCCCTTTTATACCAAATTCCTTTCCACAGCTGGGTAAGAACCTCCTGCAGACTGTGCCTGCATGCTGCACTGACCCTTCGAGCTCTTCCCAGCCTTCTAGTGGCAGCTGTTGTCAGATCCTCTTGGGCTACTTGGATCCTGGCTTTTCCCTAGCCATGCCTGTTTTCAGCCCCACGTTACCAGCCATGCAGAAAGAGTAAGTTAAAAGCACAGCTTTGTCACAATGACTGCTGTGGTATTTCCCATGCAGCTATCTGATTCTGCTGTTGTGTACATATCCAAGACAGGCCAAAACACTTAGGCACCATCAAAGCTGAATCCTGCTCACAACCTGCTTGACAGCAAATAAGCCATTCAGCTGAGCTTGCCATAATATTAGCCCATAACCTGCAAAGCCACTTTTAGCCATTGCACAATTACATATAATAAATGTTTTTAAAACTACAGATTTTCACAAGTCTATATATAAAACAGCTTCTCATTTTCCCTTTTTCAGTATAAAATGCAGCTCCTCAATTACTGGAAAAATAATATCAATAATCATAATATCACATGCTTGAATGTTCTAATTAAACAGCCTAAATCCAGCCAATACCCAGATAGACTCCTTGCAAGGTAAAGGCAAAGCAAGTCTGCAGAAAGGCAAGTGAGGATCTCTGAAAGTCGTTTTTTGAGCAATATGCAAACCCAGAAGGCAGTGACTACTGATTATCATCTTCTGTGGCACATTTCCAGAAGCAGTAGGTGTACTCCTGGCCAAATTCCAACTCTAATTATACAGTGTCCACCTACTTCTGAATTTCATCTGCAAGTTATTTTTCATGTTCTTGTAAAATGTATTGACTAGGGTTACTGGCACAGAACAAGTGATGCCTCCTGTCCAAGACTGGGTGCATTTGAAGCTTATGACACAATTCAAAATCGTTTTATTATTTCTCATTATATTATTTGGGCAGGAGACAAAATATTATTAACAAGAATTGACTAAGGCAAGAATCTTCACTGTAAAGAAAGGAAGTTGGATACAACACCCAAGTTTTTACCAGGCTTCAATTTCTTAAATCAATGTAGACTGATAGCTAAACCTCTGGGGTCTCAGGTCTGCCAGAGATGCTTCCTGACTCCTTTCTTTGTTCTAAAAAGATCTAATTTGGACAGCAAAGATCTGATCAATACTAAGATGAGCAATGGCAGTGACAAAACAGCAGCTATTCCCAGATTAAAGTGCCTGGTAATCTACTGGAATTCAGCACCAGAATGGAAACACAGAGTGGAATGAAGGCTGAAGCAATGCTGAAGCCTGTTAATTTGAGAATGCTCTTGTTGTAACAAAAATCAATGCTTTTAAGCCTTAACCTTCAACAGAGAATCTGATATTTTCCCCCCTCAAATAACTGCAGAACCATCCCGTTTATTCCTCTGCAAACTGTGCATCCCCCTCCTATTATGCTTGTATTAGTTTCAATCAAGCCAGAACTATGTGAGGAGATTACACAGAAGAAATTGGAGTTAAGAGAAAGAGTTCCTAAAGTAATGAAAAATAATTCTTAAAATAACATGAACACATCGGGAAGGAAGTGTTTTCCCAGCTGCTCTGTGCAAACTCTACCAAAAGCAGCTCAATCAAGTCACTGGGCTGAAAAAATAAGTCAATCCGAGATGTAACAGAGATAAACACCCTGCGTCAGCTAATGCCTCTCACCTACTCTTTCAGCTTTGCAATGCTTGTGCTTCCAGTATTACACACAAATAATGTTGGCTTTGTTTATTAGAATGGATATTGTCTGTTTGAGGAGTTAGTCTACTTAAATATTCACTTGCTACAGTTACAGAATTAACAATTACACTTTTAAATAAGTAACAGAAACACTCACCGACCAAACAATTATCATCCTCCTAGACACGGAATGATCTATGTTCCAGTACGTAAATGGAAGGAAAGTGATATAAAAAACCTCTTCACCCAAAGCAGCTGAAAACTTGAACAAGTAGTAGTAGAAGTAGTTCTTCACAATGTACTTCTGTGTGCAGCCCTGGAAATTAGAAGATTTTTAAAAGTTGTATGAATTAGTAAATTATTTCAATTATTAATAATATTTCAACTGTTCTGGTTCTCAGCCCATAAACTAAATAATTTATTACAACAAGTATCAAGAAATGAAGCTTAATTTTTATACTAAAATGAAGATTGAAGTGATAGCTCAGCCATGTTTCCCACAGATCAGAAAACTCTTCAACTGAATTAAGGGTATCAGGCACAGTGACAAATATTTTCAAGAGATCACAGGTGTTGTTCCCCCTGGGAAATCAAGAATATTTCATAAAGGATACCGATGCATTAATTTTGAAGTTCCTACATATGCGGATAAAGAAAACCACCATCACTTTCACTGGATATATATTTTGAGATGAAAAAAAAAATGAACTGCAATTGCCTAATCTTTTCATTTAAAACTTGCCTTGTCATAGCAGGCAAAGTTTATGCTGATAGTACCTGCCCTTCCCTGGGCTCTTCCAGCCTCATGTTCCCAGATGGCAGGATGCTCATCAGATCACCATGTGCTGCGATGTAGCTGTGAGCTACAGCCCTTACGCATGAGTCATTTTGGCTCTCACAGCCACGTGAGCAGATCCAGGGGACAATAAGTGGGCAGAGAGAGGAGCTGCCCCTCTCACCACCAAAGTTTTGCTCCAATATCTTTAAGTAACAACAACTAGGTTGCCTGTTTAAACATTATCAGCAGATACATCGCTAACAGTATCAGGTGACATCATTTAGGTCTTTATTTATTAATTTTTATTAAGCTAAAAATTGTACTTTTCTCTGGATTTTGCAGCTAGATGATTTCATTAGATGTAGCCCACCTAAGACATGCATTTTCTCCCTCCTCCTGAGCTGGGAAACCACACATCAGTGTACATGATGAAGGCCATTACTTCAGTCCCTTGTTGCAAGGTTCACTGTTGCTGACATTTGGGATGAACACATCACTAAGAAGCCTCCCAGCCTGTTAGTAGCGTGTGAATCACATTGCAGATAAATACCTGTACACTTCAAACAAAAGGAGATCTATGTGAAGAGGATTTATGGTTTAGGAGTAGGCACAAGAGAGCCAATCCTGTCTCTCTCCATCTCCCGAAAGAGAAAAAATAAAATCAAAGAAGGGAGGTCCAGAGGAGTGTAACATAGTTGGTGAACCAGTCTTACAAAGAATGGCTGAGGGAAATGGGGTTGTTTAGCTTGGAGAAGTGGAGGCCAAGGGGGAATCTGATCACTCTCTACAACTGCCTAAAAGGAGGTTGCAGCAAAGAGGGTTCTGGTTGCTTCTCCCAAGTAAGAAGTGATAGGACGAGAGTAAATGGCCTCAAGTTCCAGCAGGGAAGGTTTAGATTAGAGATAAGGAAAAATGTATTTACTGAAAGAGTGGTGTAGCCTTGCAAGAGGCTGCCCAGGGAAGTGGTGGAGTTTGCTTCACTGGGACTATTCAAAAAGTGTGTAGGTGTGGCACTTCAAGACATAATTTAGTAGACATGTTGGTATTGTGTTGATGGTTGGACTGGATGATTTTAGGGGTCTTTTCTATCCTCAATGATTGTACGAGATAAAAGATTTTCTTAAAGATGAGAGCTGAGAAGGGATCATGGAGGTAAATTACTTTGACAAAATCTCCTAAAACTCTATGTAATTATTCTACCAGAAAGAAATTCTCATCCCATGTGCAAGTAAGTAAACATAAGAATCATCTAAGGAGTCTAGACACACAACTGCAACTCATTGTAAAAACCATTAAGAAGTTCTAGCCGCTCAATCTGCTTTCAAAATGAAAATGAGGCAAACTTCACAAAGGAAACAAAAGCCAGGTAGGAAGAAGTTACATCCGTTCACCTATCACAGTGAAAACCACAACAACTAAACTTGTTTTTTCATCAATAAGCAAAAAAGATGAGTCAACACTTTTAAAGTACTGGGGTCACAGGAGCGCCCCCCTTGAGTTTGTAATAGAAGTCACAGAGCAATTACTGGCATCCCTCTAAGATAATTTTTCAGTGTACTATGACTGGCCAAATGACAGAGCAAGCAGGCCAAGTATCTCAAGTCTCATACACCACTTAGATAACACCTCTAGTGCAATTAGCAGCTCTGGTGCTTCTGTATGAGATCCCCAAACAATATTTGGTCACACTTACACGGCCCCAGAGAAAGCGGTCTTCTGGCTGCACTAATTTCTCAATTAAGCATCAATTTCCAATGTGCTAGGAATTATCTGCTTGTGTGTTTTACATCAAAAATGGTCAGCCATAGTCCCAAGGTAACTATTATACTCAGAACCTCATGGGATAAAACTCTCTAATTCCAGTAATCTGTTTTGTGGGGAAAAGAAAAAAATCAGGTTCTAAAAGAAATCTGAAGTTAAAAGAATATTTCCAGGTGGAATCGGGGCCAAATCGTTTGATAGGACTTTTAAAATCTTTGGTTTTCTGTCAGAAGTCACTTCCCAATGGTTTGGATTTTTTTGTTTGGTTGACTTTCTAACACTTTTTCTTTTAAAAAAACACCCATCAGCAGTTGTGGCAGCCCAGCATGTGAGGCAGGGGACAAACCAATCCCATCTGTGACACACAGTGGTAACAGCAACAAACTAAGTGTGTAAGGTACCATGGAATAGTTCCTCTTGGTTTTAGGTAGGGTATGGTAGCAGAAAAAAGCAAAGTAATGCTTTCACCTATTGTGATCCTGAAGCACTCTCAGTACAGAAATCCCACCCCATACACCTTTGTAGCCCAGCAGTGCTGATGCTGGAGTCTAGCAGTTAGCTCACATTTACTCTTTATATCCACTGTTTCTGCAGAAATAGGAGACTGTACTTTGTGAAATGCCTTCCCTTTTTATTCTCATTGTAACTCGAGTGCAGGATAATGCTATTTCCATTATTTGCATTAATGTGTAGGACCTTCTAAAACTCTCAGAAGTTTATTCCATCTCTACTTTTAAGGAACTCCAGTCTTTAGACTTGTTTATGTTTAATGTACTGAAGTGACCTGATGCCTTCTACAACCTTTCAGTGAGTCAGGTCCTCCATCCACCCCATCACTGTTGGGTTTGCATCAGAGAGGATTTAATGGGCAGTAATTAAGGCTGTAGAGAAAGTCAGAATTTTAAGAACGTTTCAGAAGCAGGATGTGATAAATCATGACATTTGCAGACACAGAGGACAGGTGATTTCACATAGAGGACCATTCTCATCAGCTATAAAATACCTATGTCGAAAAAAACTTAGCTGAACAAATTACAAGAGACTCACAGGAATGTATGGGTTTCCATAAGTTAACCGCTCACCTGAAGTATTGGCACAGAAAATGACTATTGTAGGTCTTCCTAATTTCACACTCTGCACACCAGACATGGATGGGTCACCCACATCAGGTGGAGGTCCAAGCACAGCCTCTGTGCTGCTAGAGCACCCACTCAGCCTCCCTCAGAGCATGGAAACATCCACAAAGCTCCCCTGTGGAGCAGTAATGACCAGGTCAGCAGAGCAGATGAAACCACCACCATGGTGACTCTTGTGAGACACTGACACACACTGACACAACACAACAGGAATTCAGCACTTTAGAAAGTGCATACAGGGAGAATATTTAGCCTTTGCAATTGAAGTAAAGAAAGCGCAGCTGAGCCACTAATGTAATGGATTTGAAATCTATCTTTAGGCAGAAGTGTAACCCCCCAAGGTAAGAAAAAAAAAGAACTGTATAAAGAATATGCTTCTTCCTATTCTTGTAGGACTTATCTCTTGTCAGAGAGCAAAATAGGCATCAACTTTCCTTGTCCTGCCTCTAGAGACAAGCTTTGTAGCATGAGACTTCTAAGGCTCAGAGTTTGACCTAAAGATACTATTAACCAACCTACTTTTCCTCAGCTTTCAATTACTTTGGATTTTTCAGAAGACATGCGTGCTTAATTAAAGTTCTTGAAGTCCCTTGCTTCCCTTCCAACAGTCTTTGATGAACATCAGGAATTTTCTTCTCAAAGTCCCTAGCTAAGGCATTCCAATACTTCTCACTTTTAGACCTTTAATGCTGGAAAAAGGGGGCAAAATTTAGAGAAGGTACCAAAGAACAAGCACAAGAAAAACAAAGCCAAAATTCTGATCTAGATGCTGGTGTATGCAGAGACAACATGAACTGTACAATTCAATCCCATAGGGCAGAACTATCTGGAGCATAACCTGATCCAGTGGAAAGCATTCCTGTCCACGGCAGGGGGTGGAACTGGATGATCTTTAAGGTCCCTTCTGACACACCCAATTCCCTGAATCCAAAAGTCAGGCAGACTTGTATCAGAAACAACATGACCAGCAGGTCCAGGGAGGTTATTCTCCCTCTGTACTCTGCACTGGTGAGGCCGCTCCTTGAATACTGTGTGCAGTTCTGGGCCCCTCACCACAACAAGGATGTTGAGGATCTGGAGCAAGTCCAGAGAAGAGCAACAAAGCTGGTGAAGGGGCTGGAGAACAGGCCTTATGAGGAACAGTTGAGAGAGCTGGGGGTGTTTATCCTGGAGGAGGCTGTGGTGAGACCTCGTTGATCTGCACAAGTACCTGAAAGGAAGTTGTGGAGAGGAGGGTGCTGGGCTCTTCTCCCTAGTGACAGTGGACAGGACAAGAGGGAATGGCCTCAAGCTCCACCAGGGGAGATTTAGGTTGCACATCAGGAAAAGATTTTTCAAAGAAAGGGTCATTGGGCACTGGAATGGGCTACCCAGGGAGGTGGTTGAATCACCTTCCCTGGAGGTGTTTAAGGCACGGGTGGATGAGGTATTGAGGGACTTGGTTTAGTGTTTGATAGGAATGGTTGGACTCAGTGATCCAGTGGGTCTCTTCCAACCTGGTTATTCTATGATTCTATGCTTCTGTTCTGAAACAGCAAACCACCATTGAGTCACGCTCAGCCTGTCATGTCTTCTAATCATTTTTTCCTCCATGAAAGCAATATCGAGCTTATCATTTTCCATTCTGCAGTTAAGTATTTATTACACTTGTTTGTTCAACAGGTATCTACACCTATTGAACAGAAGTAAATTTTCAACCATAACTTCAACTTGACAAGACTATTTGATTTCTGTTCTTACCCTCCTGTCTACCTGCAGCTATTCCTAAATTCACCTCACAGGCAATGTGTCTCTTGCACCTGCACTTCTAGCTACTTACTTCCACATGGCTACAAAACCTATTCTGAAGAGCCTTTATACTCATCACTTTGCATCAAAAGGCATTCTTTGTGGCACTCACCTTCTCAGGCCATTCAACTTCATATATTCCCTTTCTTAGGAGGTGTCTGGAGGAATCCATGATTCCTACCAGCTCATATGCTTTGGAGCTTGTGCTAGTTAGCAATAAAATGGTAAGATGATCTGATCTTCTCCATATTGCAGTTTCATGGTGTCAGAATGATGTTTCAGTCCTTTTCTTCCAGCATCAAACAGAGAAATCCAAATAGGTTTACTTTCCACCACAATCTTCTGACTGATAAGCAAACATCTATACACATATTCCCAACACAGAGGATAATGCCTTTGTCTTTAATTCCTTCTGTGCTCTTTATGGAAAGTTGTCACTCTCTTGGCCATTCCAAGTGGCCTGAGTAAGTTCTCAGACATCTAGTTCTTACGTTTTTAATAACTGATGAGCATCAACCCTAGTTTCCTGCCAAGAAAGACTGATAACACCAGCAGAAGCTTCTACTTCTTGATTACTGTGACTCACATCCCTCAGCCTCTCAGCCCTGCTTTGTAAGCCAGTGGTTGGGCAAGTAGGACACAGCTCTTTCAGGTGCCCCTGACCAAAAAGGTGGGTGAGCTTCCCATGTGCTTCAGCACCCTCCTGTGTTCCTGAAGAACTGGCTACTTCGTGCAATAAAGAAACAACAGAGCAAGAGAGGGGCAAGAGAGGGAAAGGCAGAAGTAAAAGGCTTCCATTCTCTCCATTTTACGGTGTGGAAGAACAGGTTTGTTTAATTGCATTTTAATTTGAGAGAATTAAATTGTAATTTTATGAGGTGCACCACAGAGCCAACACCTGAAAGCATTTCAAGGATTAGGTAGCTGCAATGTCTGTGTATGGGGTGGGGGTGTGTGTGTGTGTCTCTATGTGAGTTAAGAAGCCAAGAATGTAAATTACAGACATTTCATAAGAACTGGGAACATCAAAACGGACATCAAATTCCTCCAAAACTCAACTGTATTTCATATCTCCAAAGGCTGAGTGTTACTAAAAGTGGTTATGGATAGAGGAAGGATGTGTCATACAACAGTTTTCAAATTGCACAGCGTTAGACAGCCACCTTGTCCACATGCCAGCTCCCTGCAAGCACCACCATCTATTTTTGACCTCCTGCCAAAACACAAGTCAGAGTGTTAGCGGAACCTACATGGCTGCTAGATACCCATGCTGCTCTCCAGAGGTCTGAAGGAGGAGTGGGAAGCCACTCAACTCACTTTTCCCCCCAGCACACCACATCTGAGGAGGTCCCGGCTGATAGGAGGTGCTCAATAGAAGCCCATTTGAACCCAACAAAAGCATTTGGGAATGGCCAAATGACCATGGAGAACCAGAAATTCACTGCTAAATTTCTTTCCAGAGCAAAAAATCTTGTTCTCATCTTAAGACTTGGTTTTAGAAATTAATTATAGCCTGGAAATTTGACACCATAGTTTGTCACCTGTTTCTACCCAGCAGCATCACAAATCCAGGCAGCTTGCTTTTGAGCAAAGATTGATTCCACAGTAGAGGTCAATTTTGAAGGGCACAGCAAGGCTTCTGGAAGATAAATGGGCAGAGTAATATCATATCATTTTCAGACAATTATTATTTTTTTATCTGTTATAATCAGGCATCAGGACAGGGAGAAATGATTCCCCAGCAGATAGAATCATAAAATGGAATCTTAGAGTGGTTTGGGTTGGAAAGGACCTTAAAGCCCATCCAGTTGCAAACCATCTGCCATGGGCAGAGACACCTCCCACTAGATCAAGCTCCCCAAGGCCCATCCAATCTGGCCTTGAACACCTCCAGGGATGGGCAGCCACAACTTCTCTGGGCAACACGTGCCAGTGCCTCACCACCTTCATCATGAAGAATTCCATCCTAATGTCTAATCTCAATCTTCCCCTTTCCAAGTTAAAGCAATACCCCCTCATCCTATCACTCCATGCCTTTGTAAAATGTCCCTCTCTGGCTTTCATGGAGCCCCTTTCAGTACCAGAAGGCCACTATAATGTCTTCCCAGAGCCTTCTCTGCTCTAAGCTGAACAACCCCAGCTGTCTTAGAGTATCCTCACAGAAGAGGTGCTCCAGCCCTCTGATCATCTTTCTAGGCCTTCTCTAGACTCATTCCAACAGTTCCATGTCCTTTCGCTGTGGATTCCAGAAACAGACATGGGACTCCATGTGGAGTCTCATGAGAGATAGTTCCAGGGTTCAAGTCAAAGAGCAATTTTTTAAGGTAGTGTTGAATAAGGCTTCAGGTTAACTCTCAGTGCAAATACGCCAGTCCCAGGGACACGTGCCCCTCGAAGGCAGGGACTGCTGTAAACAGGAAGGGACACAGTGTTCAAATTGCAGCTGCAACTGTAGAGAGGAATGCTGGAGGACACCTCAGCAGCCAACCCCTGGGGATGAGAGTTGTAGATAAGGCCTTCTCAGTTCACTTGCTGCCTCATTATTAGTTGCAATTAGTGGAGGTCATGTTGATGTCAGCTCTGTTTCCAATGGGGAAACTCACAAGGAGACCAACAGGCTGACCAAATGCTGCCAATAAGCACACTTCAAGTAAACCGCCTGGATATCTTAAGCCACTGAACAAGTGACTGTGGCTGGAGACCCCTTGGCACCCCAGCAGCCTCCACACACCAGCACTGCTTGGCACAGTGCCACTGGCACGGTTCAGCAGGTGCCTGCAGGGCTGTGGGGTTCAGTTTAAGCCAATTCACTTTTCACCCTGGCACCTCTCAGGCAGGGGTGACCCTGGCATAGCAGCGCCCCTGCTGTGTATACCCCTTTTTCCTCCCTAGACTCCTCTTACAGTCTCTTGCTTTCTGTCCTCTTCTTGGTGGCATACATTCTGGTCCAGGGGCCTTATCTTTGTCTGGGAACAGGCTCCTTGCTGCCAAGGCCTCTGAGCTCCTTTCCATGCAAACATTTGGTCTTTATGGCATGGCTGAGGTGTCTGACACACTTCTCCTGGAAAATACAGTATCTCAATGCTCTCCCTTTGCCCATAGAAATATCAATATAGAACACCAAAGGCAATACATTCGATTGCTTAATTAGGTGTAAGTAAGCAGTTATAATTAAGTCTAACTAGCTGCCAAGGGTATAACAATGACCCGGTCTGCTGTTACAGAATGACCACACAGTTTAAGGTGTACCAGAACCAGCAGGCTGATAGAACTCTATTAGCAGTAGCTTGAAACAGACAGTTGTCTTCAAAGGGAAGAATTAAGTTGTTACGGGGTTTTTTATACATCTGGTAATAAATATTCTCAAATATAGTAATAAAAAAATAGTAATAAAGTGGCAGTGTGACCCTATATCAAAGCATTTGTGTATCTCTAAATCTAGATCAACAGCAATTTACCTTGAAAAATAAGTAACAGGCACTAACTGCACTTACCTGATATGATGCCCCAAGGAGTAGGATCTTGAATAGCCATTTTAAATAGAAATCTCATGTTTTAGACAACACTACCTGTACATTCCTGATCTCTGATCTACTTCCCAAGGCAGTAAATAGTCACCTTAAATTGCCCAGGTGTCCCAAAAATACTCTATGGAGAATGTATAAATGACGCCAAGTAAAAGAACTGGCTGTCCAAAAGAATATTCCAGGGAGAAGATATTTTCTCTGGCCCTTTGCCCATCAAACCTACCCATGTTCTCCAGAGAACCCAAAGGAGAAAAACAACTGCAGATGAGCTTTTATTCTCTGGTTGATATCTGAACTAATGGCCCAAGACATTCATCAGAATTATAAAACAGTAAGTGGCTCACCTCCAAGTGCTAGAATTAATTCTCAGATCTCAACATCTTCTCATTACAAGGTCTAGTGGCCTCCAAAAAGATGACTCAGGCTAGGAGCCAGGAAGCGCTGAGTCACAAAGCATTTAATCCTTGGCACAACAAGTTAAGCTCCCAGCACAGCCCCTTAAATGCACCCCCTTGCCTCCATCCGCTCCATCAGCAGCAACTCAGCAGCAGGCACTACACAGCTATACAGGACATGTTTAACAAACACAAACCTTTATTAGTATCAGGTGGTTCTACATCAAGATCTAGAAGATGACTAGACACGGGTAACAAATGGCATGTGTCTAGCTTTGTTTGCTGCCTGTAGTCTAGAGGAGACACTCTCACTGAGGAGCAACAAACTCAGCTCTAACAGAGCTACACAGGTCATCACATGCTACTGAATCTTGGATGCAGCTGTACTGACACCTTTCAAAGGACAATCACTCATGGGGCTGGCCAAAACCATGAATGAAACCATCTAATTCATACTGACTAATAAGTTCCTTATACGCTGCTTTCCATGAGAAACTTAATACAAAAGGTGGACACTTGCAGGAGAAGCAAGCTCCCTTGGCCACCACGCTGGGTAGGGGAGAGCCGAACATGAAGTACCAGAGTGACACTAAGGAATGTGAGCCTCATGCTCAGCCCATTGAAATAAGAAACTGGATCTCATGTTTCTCCAGTTGCAGCTCCAAACTAAGGATCCTCCAAAAGCTCAGCTATATTCTCTAGGAGGACAAAGTGAGGCACTGGACTTCCTGCCAGCTTTTCTAAAGGTGCTTGTGGGCTTTTCTCACAAGGGTTTCTCTCACCTGCTGAGCCTATCTCGTCTACTGTCAACTTACTGCTGTGTAAAAAGGGAAACTGTGAAACCAAGTAAGCCAGTAATATGGTATAAATAGGAAAAGCAAGACTCTGAGGCTGATGCAAAAATCTATTGCAAGGGAGCACCACAGAAGGGAAATCTTGACTCAAGCTCTAGAGCAAGGCCACTTGAAATTACCAGACATCCCATCACAGTAAAAGCAGTGCTGTCATCTACGCCTGGCCAGTAATTAACAACGTTTTGGGGGATTGCAACGTATCAGAGATGTAGGTGCAGTTTTTACCTACCTTTTCCCTTTTTGTTTCCATCACCTTGCTGTTATCCTGGTCATCAGCCTCCTCACCTAAGGCATGAGCAAGAACTATACAATCACTAAACGTGATCAGGTGGTTTGTAAACACTGCACCGGTTCAGAGCAGTTCTGACAGTTAAGCTATAACTACAGAGTAAATACAAACTGTAGTCTTTCAAAGTCAAGAAGATAGATCTCAAGAGACGATAAAGCATGCAGGAAAAGGAAAAGAAGAGAAAAAAGAAAAAAGTCTCTATAGAGAACTTTAAGAGACTTTTTTTCCCCCCACTTCATTATCTTTAATTCAGGCTATAAGTTTCAGGAGCATAAATCCTTCAGGAGGTTACAGATAAACAGAGCTCTAATTTTTATATATACATAACCTTTGTTTGGCCACTCACTAGACATTAGACAAGTCCTCAGAAAATAAGTCATTTTTTTACATATGTAGCCTGAGGACTTCATACAGAGAATCAAGAAAAAATTATCTTCCAAGCAATTTCAGAATAGACTCCCTGTGAAACAAACTAATATTAGAAAGGAGTACAGAAAACAAAGAAGTATTAGCCAGAGATAAGATAATTACAAGAATGTCTTTCCATAGTAATAAAACCCGACAGCTGCCTCTCTGAAAGTCCCTGGGGTCAATATCAAATCCAAGCCAGGGCATGAATCCAGCTGGCATGTTGGACAAGCACCATTCTGTATCCCCCTTAGATACCCAAGTTTCCATTTGAGGTATTAAAAAGTGTTTCTAACTGATCTGGTAACCAAGGGAACATCAAGAACATTGGCTACACAACTGATTCAAACTTTCAGAAACCCGTGCTGCCCTTGCTGTCACATCTAAGTATTTCAATCCTTGTCTCATCATCACAGGGCAGCTCCTAAGAGGCAGGTAGGTCTAAATTACAAAGATGTAGAAATCCAGCCACTCATTGTGGTGTTGACCATTGTAATGAGGCCTCACCAAGTTTTGTTTAAAAAAAAAAAAATTAAAAAACCAACAGACCACACAAAACCTTCTCCAAGATGAAGACCTGTCCTGTCTCCTTACCCTCCTGAGGGATCATGCCATGCTCCATGCAGCAAGGTATCTATCCCTACCAGGTGTGTCTATCCCCTCCCAAACCACCACCGGCTGCTCGCTCTTAGCTCCCTTTCACCCTAAATCACTCCAGCTGAGTCATCCCAGCACACAATCTGGCCCATGCAGATGCAAGGGCCTGAGAAATAGCACAGAAGAAAGGAGGAATTTCGGGGGAGGATGGAGCAGGTGCAGCCCTAGCATCTATCTGACTGTTCAAACCTTCTTCACTCAAGCATGCAATTACATATGCTGTTTTCCCAGGTGTAACATACTGATTGTCTAAGAACTCATCTCAAAGAAACCTGAAAACCTTTGAGATTTCTGTATTTTGGCAGTAAAGACAAAGTAATATGAAAGTTATTACCTCATAGAAACATCCTGTCCAAATAACACAGACTCTGAAAATCCTAAGCTTCAGGAATCATAGAATCACTAGCTTGGAAAGGACCCACTGGATCATCAAGCCAAAACATTCCCATCAATCACTAAACCATGTCCCTGAGCACTTTATCCACCCATCTTTTAAACACCTCCAGGGAAGGTGGAAGGGATGCTCAAGTTGATTACAGAGCCATCCAAGGTCTCCAGAAAAGCAGCGCTTAAGTACCTTTCTGCAAACACTTGCAGCTAAGAGCAAGAAAATACCACTGTCCATAGAGAGTCTATGGCCAAGGACTTTGCTGCATGTATTGGACTCCTAAACACACTAAGCTCCTATATCCACTTCTTTACAGATACATCAGGGCAATCTTAATTAATTTAGCAACAGCACAGTGAGTTTCGGCCTAAGGAAGATCCAGATTCACTTCCTGCACCCACCAGAAAGTTGTAGAAGACCCTCTTTGTATAAATGTATGTTCATGGGGAGAGAGAGTCTCTGTTTACAATTCTGGCACTTCATTAAACATTGTTCAAGTCATTACTCTCATCTGCATTTTCTTAGAGTTTCACAGAATCACAGAATCTTTTCGTTGGAAAAGGCCTTTGAGATCAAGTCCAACCATACCAGTTCAGTACTAAATGACATCACTGAGCACCTCATCTACCTGTCTTTTAAATATCTCCAGGGATGGCGACTCCATCACTGCCCTGGTCAGCCTCTTCCAATGCTTCATCACTATCTCAGTAAAAAACAATCTCCTGATATCTAGTCTGAACCTCCTCTGGTACAACTTGAGGCCATTTCCTCTCATCTCACCTATTGTTACTTGGGAGAAGAGACCAGCACCCACCTTGCTACAAACTCCTTTCAGACACTTGTAGACAGTGATAAGATCTCCCCTCACCCTCTTTTTCTCTAGGCTAAACAACCCCAGTTCTCTCAGCCACCTCTCATAAAACTTGTTCTCCAGCCCCTTCACCAGCTTCATTGCCCTTCTCTGGATACGCTCCAGAGCCTCAACATCCTTCTTGTAGTGAGGAGCCCAAAACTGAACACAGGATTGAAGGTGTATCCTCACCAGCACTGAGTACAGGGCGACAATCCCCTTACTACTCCTGCTGGCCACACCATTTCTGATACAAGTCAGGATGCCATTGGCCTTCTTGACCACCTGAGCCACTGCTGGCTCATGTTTAGCTGCTGTTGACCAACATCCCCACATCCTTCTCTGCCAGGTAGCTTTCCAACCACTGCAGGATCTGGTACTTCGCCTTGTTGAACCTCATCCCATTGACTGCAGCCCATTGGTGCAGTTTGAACCCAATTGTCGCATGTATCAGAGGCAAGTATGCTAATTGCATAGAAACAAAACCCTTCTGCTTTTATCTCCAGGTCTCATGGAGTTTTACCTGGGATGTAGTCACCTTTCATCTAGGGATAGTCATGTCTTATTTTGTGCAACCCAAAACAATTGTTCCAGGGGAAGTGAACAGCTCCATGCATGGAGCATTAACTTGGGATGGGATTTTAACATCAACACTGTTATGTTACACTCTTCAAAAGTAAGCAGTGAAAACAAATCTTTTTGTGAATTATCTGTGTAATTTTCTTAAAATAGCGCACTGTCATCTGTTCGGAAGTGAACAGTCCAAAAGACAACCCCATTTTTCCTTATCTTCTAAATGAGAAATAGTCAAGCAGCAGCTAAAGAAGAATTTTAGATGCTTGAACTGTAATGTAGGCCAGGGAAGGGTAAAAGAGTATGAGAGGGAAGGAGTGGTAAGTTGTAGCAGCTGGTCCATGTTTATTCTGCAGGCACAGTTTGGAAGACCATTATCACACCTCCTTTCCAGAAGGCACCACAAAGGGATCTGCTAATGAATTCAAGTCGTTACAGCAAGAGAAAAAGCAGGTCACCCAACCAGCACACATCGGTTGCACCATGCCCTTCCCCGTTCCCTTCAGATTCACATCTGAATTACACACACTGCCATAAAATGCTATAATCTGCTTGGTCAGAGAGAATTGCAGGGAGCACAACCCATCTCCATTGGACCCCAGTGAGCAGCAGTGACAGCCCAGGTGCTGGCAGTGGGGTAGCCACTGGGATAGACCACAGGCTCATCCCACATGAGAGCAGCTAGAAGCAGGGGGTGAGTGAAGCTCCAGAACGGTTGCACCCTTGGCTGGAGAGACGCCACGGTGAATGGGATGGTGCTCCCAGCTGCTGCCCAGGTGAAAAGGTACATCCTGGGGGAGCGGCGCTGCTGCAGAGGTCCTGCGGGCACGACTGTGGGCAAAGCCCCACTTGCGCCCACTCTCTCCTTGTAGGGCAGCAGCGATGGGGGAGAGCAGGGAGCCCCAGAATGCCTCCCTCGCAGGGCAGAGATGATGCTGGGCTGCGGTCCAACCCCTCCGTCCGTCATGCCCCTACCAGCCCCCAGGGATGCGGGTACTCCTGCGTCCCTTCTCCCAACCACCTGCATGCAGATGTTCCACCATCCCTCTTTCCTGCTACCCTTCCCGGGATGTCGGCTGCCCTCAATCCCTCCTTCTACTCAGGGTGCGGGAGCCCCTCCATCCCTCCTCCCACCCGCGGTGCGGGAGCCCCTCCATCCCTCCTCCCTCCCGGGACGCGGGCTCCCCTCCCTCCCTCCTCCCTCTCGCGATGCGGTTGCTGTGCTGAGTCACGACCGCTCTCACCCGCGCTGCGCTGCGCTCCCCGCTGCGGGTGGTCACTCCCGGGCGGCGCTGAGCTCCCGCGCCGTTGCAGATGCCGCGGTCCCTGCCTTCCTCGGCGGGGTCCCCGCTGCCGCCCTCCTCACCGGCGGGGAAGAGCCCGCAGCAGCGCTGGAAGCGCGCCACTGGCTGTGAGCTGCGCAGGGTGCGCAGCAGGCGGGCCATGCTGCCGGCTGCCTCCGCGCTGCCGGCCGCCCTGCCCCGCGCAGCGCCCCGCCGGCCCCGACAGGTGCGCCCGGCCCCGCCCCGACAGGTGCGCCCGCCTCCCAGTCCCGCGCTGCTCCGCCCCGCACAGGTGAACCTGGCCCCCTGTCCCGCATTGCCCCTCACAAATGAGCCCGTTCTGCTGCCCCGCATTTCACCTTCCCGCACAGGACCGTCCCTCACGAAACCCCCGCCCCTCACAGGTGAGACCTCTCCCTAGTCTCGCATTGCCCCGCCTCGCACAGGTGTACCTGCCTCCTCCCCATCCCACACAGGTGTACTTGCACCCTCCCTATCCCGCGCAGATGTGCCTGTACCCTCCCTGCACAGGTGTACTTGCCCCTTCCCCACTGGTGTACCTGCCCCTCCCATTCCGCACAGGTGTACCTGCCTCCTCCCCGCCCCGAACAGGTGCGGTGCTCTCCCGGGAGCGCCCCCTGCCGGCCGGGCCGTGCGTCCCTTCCAACCGAGTCGGTCTCTGTTTCGATGTCCAATCGTACACACAACTATCAGAATAACAATTTTCCACACAAAAAAAAGCCCGCTGAGATGGCACAAACATGGACAGATCAGTGCAGAGCAGGCGCAGAGGCATTAGAAGATCTCTCTGGTACTGGTGGAAAAGGACTAACGTCTTTAATACCTGGAGAGGTGATGAAGATTTTACAAGGTAGAGCTATAAACCCCCACAGAGTCCCTGGGGTGTGGTCTGTGCCAGGAGTGTGGAACTCAGCTCACAGTTTTGCTGTGGAATCCCTCTTCTTCACCATCTGAAGATGCTTATGGCTAGACACAGGATCCCTTTGGCTATGCAGTGAGGACAAAAATCCCAACAAGTCATGACTATCATTGCATATTGTATTTAATTTTCAATTGTATTTTGTTTTCAAATAATTTTCTTCTGCAGATGTTTAAATCATCCTCAGTAATATTCTCAACATACTTGGAGCCCAAATCTCACTTCATCTTCCTCACCGTTATCTTGTTAATTTCTGTGTTTGACTACTTATATTGCAAAAGAAACAATTAAAATGTGTGTATTTCTAGTACCAAAAGTAATGAGTGCTCTTTTCTAAGATTCTTGCATTTTCATTTTATTTATTAATCATTGACGCATTTACAAACATGTTATTTTGGGCTTTTGTACTGTCAGACCAACCACCTGCTCACCTCACAGAGAAACAAATGGAAGAATGGAAAATCTTAAAGGTGAAGAGATAGCAGAGTTCTGTAAAGGTGCCCTTAGAAACCAATGCATGAGCGACTACATTTTTCATGACACTTGAATCTTTTGCTTTGGATTTAGTGCATATCAAAGTGCCAAAAAATATTCTGAAGATCATTCCTTAGGAAAAATCCTTTGCAACAGAGGTCAATGAAGAAAGAATCACAACGCTTCATCAGGCTTTTCTCTGCAGCAGGAGGAATGGTCTTGTGCCTCTGGTGTGAAGCCATGGATAGGTACAATTCTCACTGAACCTCTCCCAAATTCCATCTCTGTTTGAGACATAACAACATCACTCAAGTTGATTTGGCATAACTGGAGTTCCCACAGCTATAATGGGTCTCAAGCCTGCATCTTCAGCACTGATAAGGCTGCACCTTGAAGGCTGTGTTCAGTTTGGGCTCCTGATTACAAGAAGGACATTGAGGAGGGTAGAGGACAGCAATGAAACTGTTGAAGGGTTTAAAGCCCAAGTCTTACAAGGAGAAGTTGGGGGAAACCAGGGTTGTTTAGCCTGGAGAAAAGGAGGTGAATGAATGAATCCTTACAACCCTTTGAAAGGAGGTTGTAGTGAGGTGGGTGCTGGTCTCTTCTCCAGAGTAACAAGTGATAGGACAAGAGGAAATGGCCTCAAGTTGTGCCAGGGGAGGTTTAGAATGGATATTAGGAAAAATTTCTTTAGTGAAGGAGTGGTGAAGCATTTGAAGCATTTGCTAAGGGCAGTGGTGGAGTCTCCATCACTGGAAATGTTCAAAAAATGTGTAGATGTGGTGCTTCAGGACACAGTTAAGCAGGTACAGTGGGGTTATGTTGATGGTTTGGTTTGATGACCTTAGATGTCTTTTCCAACCTTAACGATTCCGTGATTCTGTTTTGTATGCCTTTTCTGAGTATAAGAAAATGTTTTCTATGCAAGTATCTTCTTCAGTATAGTAAGATTGGAACACGTTTCTGTAATAACTTAGCAGCCTTTAACACACTGAGCACATAGCTAATTGTCTTTGCACAGATAGTTTTAAAAAAGTAAAGCTCCAGCACGCTCCATGTGCTAAATATATCAGACATTGAACAAACTAAGTGTTCATCATCTCCCATAATTCTAAGTAGAGGAAAACATGGAATGGTAGACCCATGATTTTATAATTCTCACATAATTCTATTATAAAGATCCTTATTTTATATATATATATATGGTCATACTTCCACTTTTAGAGGATGTAAATGCAAAAACAAAGTGAATTTTAGAACATGGAAGGATGAAAGCATCTCGAAAAACTGCAAAGAAGAGGATGTGCTGAAATGGTAGCTGCTGTCTTCGGTAGGAATAATTAACTTTTCTGTTTGCAGTGTAAGTAACCAGATAATGCTGTGTAATTGCTTATGATTTGCATTGTTTGAAATGGTATTGCTAATTTCCAGCAATGATTAGCATATCATTTAAATAATTATTCTATGCCATATCATTTGGACACTTCAATTGTATGCACATCTACTGTGAAATTCCTAGAGATGTTCTCAATATTTTGAGTTATTTGTAGGCTATACCATACCTTGCTTGTTTCAGCATTCTTGGAAATTAAGCAGAAGAAAAATTAATAATGTTCTGCTTAAGTATCAAACTTACCCTAGGAATTATTTAAAGTTTGGTTCTCATGAGAGTTGGCATGTCTGGTTTTATTTGCAATACCATTTCTTAGCCCTCTGGAATGAGTGTCTGATTGTCTCTAGTAGCAGTCTAGGCCTAGAATGGTGAAAAATTGTCTTTCTCTGAGCTGATTTTGCCCTGATGCACAGGTGGCCCAGAAAACCAACAGCATCCTAGCCTGGATCAGAAAATGTGTGGCCAGCAGGAGGAGGGATCATTCTTCCCCTGTACTCCATGCTAACGAGGCTGCCTGTCAAATGCAGTGTTCAGTTTGCAGCCCCTCACTACAAGAAGAACATTGAAGGGCTGGAGCCCAGCGGTCAACCTGATAGCACACCTCTACTACAGAGACACTGTCACTGCTGGGAGGGTTTTGTTGAAAAGGCATGATTTCTTTTTGCTTATTTTATTCTAAAATATCTCTTGGCATGCTCTCTTGAATAAACTCTCATTCCACATGTGAAAAACGACAACATGACAGCTCTTGAGTAATTATTGTCCCATGTGGTGCTATCCCCTGCTTTTCATGGCTCACTCAGCTTTCAAACAGGCTATTATTTCAGGAAAAGTCAGGCTTGCTCTGAGCTCACAAGTGCAGAAGGAGGCAGTGGGAAGTCTTTCACCAGTCAGCTGCTAACGGACATCCTCACATCCAGCTCATACAACACTGGAGAAAAGGAAAAGAGGTGCTGATTCTAACTACATACTTTTCCTGGAGGAAAAGTTACTGATACACACTAGCAGTGGGGAGCAGCAGTTTCCATTGCCCTGGCAGGGACCTCTTCCAAAAGCCCTTTGTGCATTACACATTTTCCCATGGTTATCATCCTGTTAAGAGCTGAGGTTGGATTGGAAAGTGAGGTACATCTCCATCCTGCCCCTTGATTGTTTCTTCTTAGTCACACCTTACATGCATGAAATTTCCTGCCATCATTTTTTTGAGACTGTAGCATCATGATCTCTAACTGTTTATTGCTGTGGCATGAGTCACTGCCATCAAACACTTGTTAGGAAGGCAACAGAATGACAGCCTTTCTTTCTTTCCTTTAATTTCTATTTATTTGCAGCATGGAGCTGGCTGTTGCCAACGCAGGTTGTCTTGACCAGCAGAAATGGTGTGATCCTGGCAGATACTCAGCACAAAGCATCCTGAGAAAGGCAACAGTCGCTTTTGTAGGGAGCTTCCACTGGGTTAATTTGGGGGGGTGGGGAAGGGGTGTTGGTGTAGGGAATTAGGTGATTTATATGATGCAACAAAAAGTCTGCTCAGGAATTGACAGTCCAGAGAAAGAAGAAGGCTGCTAGTGGAAAATGAGCAAAGAAATGGACCGTGGTTACTGCAGCCAGTTCATAGATCTAGTTTATCTTTAGTTCATAGATCTATTTGGCTTGTATGCTCCACCACCCCTGGAGGTGCTCAAAAATGTGTAGACATGGTGTTTCGGGACATGGTTTAATAGGCATGGTAGTGCGTGTTGATGGTTGGACTTAATGATCTTAGATGTTTTTTTCAACCCTAACAATTCTATGATTCTCTGATTTTATGCATGAACTTTAGGTAACTAGCACTTTTTAAACCACTAAAAAATACATGCTCAGTCAATTCATTCAACCCTGAAGAGCTCTGAAATTTTCTGGTTTTCATTCTACTGCCACCCACATTACAGATGTCATCCTAAAACCATAAATAGCTCTTGGGTTTTTTTTTCTTATTTCTACTATTTACATGACAAACCTTAATGCCATTGATCTTATTTTAAAGACAGCAAAAAATCCCACACCCATATGTCAGTGTTTCAATGTTGATTGACTGGCAGTAAACCAAGAAGCATTCATATGTACATGTTTTATGGTACAGTAGATAGAAACAGTCATTAGGAGACCTAATAGCATTTGCCTTGATTCATTAGAGATAATATAAGTCATCCACTTTGAAAACTGGAAACCATGAGACTGGCTGTAGAAAGCAGTAAGAAAAAAAACCCCAACCTTTTATATTCTGGGAATTTGCCCTGATTCCAGCAATTAATACTCAGATACCAATGAAGCAAGGATACTTCCATTCTTACCCATGGATGAGAAAAGTCGAGATTTCCATTTGTTGCAGTATGACCAGCACATTTCCACAGCCTCAGGCTGTTCTGCTTCTCTCTCTGAAGCAGAGTGCAAACCCTTAAAAATGTGACCATCTTCAGATGAGGGGAACAAAGGAAGGATGGAATGAGGTGGGGAAGGAATGAGGTATGGAAGGAAGGATGGGAGGAACAAATGAATGAACGAACCCACAAGGAAGACAGAAATATAGGGTTACCCTGCACTTAGACACCTCTTTGTGGAGACATCACTGAATTCAGATGCAGGTAGGTGGAGGAGATGACTTACCTGAGCAGCTGCTTCTTCAGAATGAGACCATGATTGATCCTTCACCTCTAATAACTCATAGCAGAAGTGATTTTCTACTATGCCTCACTCTCAGCAAACATTTTGCTGCTGCAATGTATTTAAATATCAACAAATGGCAGGCATTTTCAGTATTTTTTTTCAGGAGAGAAACATGGCCATATTCCATCATCTTCCTTTAATGCAAACTCAACTGTCTGTATGGCTATTTTAATAATTCCTATTTTAAAATATTTTAGCAAAACTATTTCCTCTGCATCAAATACTTGCATATCAGATGTCATCCACGAGGCACCTGATCACACCTTACAGGAGTTGCTGCACCCTCTGACTGTGAGGATGCCTTCCAGTACTGAAAGGGGCTACAGGAAAGCTGGGGAAGGGCTCTTGATCAGGAAGTGCAGGGGAGGATGGAGAGGAAAGCTGAAAGAGAGGAAAGTGAGATGAGCTATTTGGGAGAAATATTTTCCTGTGAGGGTAATGAGGCAGCTGCACAGGTTGCCCAGAGAAGTTGTGGCTGCCCCATCTGTTCAAGACCAGGTTGGATGGAGCTTTGAGTAATCTAATCCAGGGGGAGTGGCAGGGAGGCTGAAACTGGATGGTCTTCAAGGTCCCTTCCAAACTAACGCATTCTATGATTATATGATTAATTCTATGATGTTGCGGCACCATTTAAAATACTGCAGCTTGACCTGTAACCCTTGAATAGACACTGTACTAGTCAACAAGACCTGAGACATCCATTGATTGTTTTAGATAAAACATCTATGCCCACCCTGTTATATTTTTTTTATTTGTGCTCATTTAGGGAATATACATTTCTGAGAAAGACAACGGCAGCACCTACAGATGTTTTAACTACAATTGTTGACTATCCACCACAAATCGCTCATCTGGTTGGTAGCTTTCCTGGCAATGGCTAATGAGAAAAACATGCTTTAATTCCCTTCCTTAATGGTTATGAAGTCTCCAGCAGTGCAAGAGTCAAGAGAAGTTTCATTCTTTCATTGCTTTCTTGCATTAGCATCTACAGACCCGAATTACAACCTTAACTCAACGTCCATGCTTCTAGCAGAAGACAGAAACTTTGGATTAGCTTCTGAAATCTTATACCATAGAATCATAGAATGACCAGGTTGGAAGAGACCCACCGGATCATCGAGTCCAACCATTCCCACCCACCTCTAAACCATGCCCCTCAGTACCTCGTTCACCCGCACCTTAAACACCTCCGTGGAAGGCGAGTCAACCACCTCCCTGGGCAGACCGTTCCATTGCCTAATGACCCTTTCAGTGAAGAACTTTTTCCTCATGTCAAGCCTGAACATCCCCCGGTGGAGCTTGAGACCATTCCCTCTTGTCCTGTCCCCTGTCACTAGGGAGAAGAGCCCAGCACCCTCCTCTCCACAACATCCTTTCAGGCACTTGTACAGATCAACAAGGTCTCACCTCAGCCTCCTCTTCTCCAGGATAAACAACCCCAGCTCTCTCAGTTGCTCCTCATAAGGCCTGTTCTCCAGTCCCTTCACCAGCTTTGTTGCCATTCTCTGGACTTGCTCCAGACACTCAATATCCTTCTTGTGGAGAGGGGCCCACAACTGAACACAGTATTATTCAAGGAGCGGTCTCACCAGTGCAGAGTACAAAGGAAGAATAACCTCCCTGGACCTGCTGGCCACATAGTTTCTGATACAGGCCAAGATGCCATTGGCCTTCTTGGCCACCTGGGCACACTGCTGGCTCATGTTCAGTCGGCTGTCAACCAACACTCCCAGGTCCTTCTCCTCCTGGCAGCTTTCTAGACAGACTTCTCCTAGTCTGTAGCTGCACAGGGTTATTGTGCCTCAAGTGCAGGACCCGGCATTTGGCTGCGTTAAACCTCATGCCATTGGACTGTGCCCAGCGGTCCAGCCTGTTTAGGTCCCTTTGCAGAGCCTCCTTATCCTCCAGCAGATCCACACTTCCACTCAGCTTAGTGTCGTTTGCAAACTTGCTAAGGGTACACTCAATGCCTTCATCCATGTCATTGATGAAGACATTGAACAGGGTTGGACCCAGCACTGAGCCCTGGGGAACTCCACTTGTAACTGGCCTCCAGCTGGAGTTAACTCCATTTACCACCACTCTCTGGGCCCAGTCATTAAACCAGTTTTCCACACAGGAGAGTATGCACCTGTCCAGGCCAGAGGCTGACAGTTTCCAAAGCAGAATGCTGTGAGAAATTGTATCAAAGACTTTACTGAAGTCCAGGAAGACCACATCCACAACCTTTCCCTCATCCAGCAGCCGAGTCACTTTGTCATAGAAGGTGATCAGGTTAGTTTGGCAAGACCTGCCTTTTGCAAACCGGTGTTGACTGTGCCTGATCACTCGGATCTCTTGCATGTGCTTCATGACAGCACTCAAGATCATCTATTCCATGACTTCCCCTGGCACTGAGGTCAGACTGACAGGCCTGTAGTTCCCTGGATCCTCCCTGTGACCCTGCTTGTAGATGGGCACCACATCAGCCAGCCTCCAGTCCAGTTGGACTTCCCCAGTCTTCCAGAACTGTTGGAAGATGATGGAAAGGGCTTTGGCCAGCACATCCACCAGCTCCTTCAATACCTTTGGGTGAATCCCATCTGGCCCCATAGACTTGTGGGTGTGAAGCCTCTGACAGTCAAACTGTAGAAATAAAGCAAACAAAAATATTGATCCAAATACATTGAGTAAAAAAAATTTCTCTGTGTTTATGGGATGAGGTTTTTGAGGGTAGATGTGTTTCCAGAGACCTGATGTGTCCCTAAGAAAATTTATCCCTAATACGGTATTTTTCTCTTTGTACAAAACCCAGTCAGCACAGATCACATCCACCAAGATGAGCTACATGATGACTTCTAGCATGAAGAATGAATTGCCCTGTCAGCTGTTGATAAAATCATCCAAAGGTCTCTTTTAAAGTAACTGCCAAACTAAGCTTGGTTGTCACTGATTTTATAATCTGCATGTAAAACACTTGATCTGAAATGGGACCTCAGCCTGGCTCCCTATTGTATTGCTTCCAGTCTAAAAGTGGAAAAAATATGTATGCAGGGCCCGATTCTGTACTTGCTAAGAAAGGTGCAAGTAGGGCAACAGCAATGAATCCAGTGGAATTCTTCCAAATTGGCATTCACCAGTGGGAGTACAAATTCAGTCCAGATTTTTTTGTGGGGAAAATAATTATGAACAAAAAAAATGGCAATTGAATCCATTTTCAATTATTATTACTCATAGAACTCAGGAACCATGTACTCTTCAATTAAAGTCATTTAGATTTCAAATTAGGATGAAGGAATCTCTTGACTCAGATAGAACTACATTTTTAGCTAATTGGAGGATTTTGTTTCCAAATGTAACATCCTAAGTTCTCACCCCCATGAAAAAGACATCCCTGTTGTCAGTTGTTTTTGTTCCAAAATATTTAATATCTAATCAACCCATTAGAAACAAGTTTCTCATCTTCCCTTCCAATATTATGAAAATGAGTGGGCCAGCAGAGCAGCCTATACAGCAGGATTGTGCCAAGTAACAAATCAGATATCCCTTTCCTTCTGGAGTTACAGTCACTCTTGGTGGGGCAAGTTTTGATGCTGGCAGCATCCTTTCTGGCAGTCTCCATCCCCTTGTAATGCTGGAGATCCATCTGCTGTGTCTGAGTTGCTTGGCTTATTTAACAGAGTAAATCATACTCATTTCCTCTAAGCCACCTCTTCCAGTGGTTGTGAAGTCCTGGTCAATTTGGTTTCCTTCATGAGGAAGCTCTTCCCAATCCCTTGTCTTTCTTGTTCTCTCTTGAACATTTCCCTTCCTAGTTTGCCTTCCTAGAGAAGAGGCAGCACATAGTGCTCAGTACGTGACAGGTACAAAAGGATGCTTTAATTGGTCCTAATTTACCCCAATGCTTGGTTTGCTTTTCTGACTTACATCTCTTTGGAAAGTAGAAGCTGGGCTCCTCCAGAGCTGCAGAGATCCAGGTGGGGAACACAGAGGCTTCCAAGAGATGGGGAGAGCAGGGACTGGTAAGCGTGGCCCACAGCCCCGCCTCTCTGGAGGCAATCTCAGTTCTATGGATCCTTACAAGCTGCCTTAGCTCAGGGAAAGCTTATGAAGTTTCATTTCCCCTACACAGGCACATCTTGAACTCAAAGATGAGATACATCTATGACAGAAAACAATACTATTTGAAAGTAACCTTGAGTCCAGAGGAACTAATAGAAATAGTCCTTTAGGTTTCAGTTCGCTACCTAACAGGTTTGGGGTTCATGCCAAGTAGTTTTTAGATTTGTTATTTCTTGTGAGAAGATGTTAAAGTTTGTCTAAAACCACAAGAAACTTTCGTGTGCTCACTTCAAAACAAAAAAAAAATATTATTTTTAATAGCTGAATACTCACAATAGTACAAATGCAAAAGTCCCCAAATCCTTCATCTGTTTCTCATTCTGAATAAAATTGGTTTAAGCACATGTAAATAATAGTGTGGTCTGAGCAATAGTAGTTGTTTTGAAGCTGTCTTAAAAAACTGTAACCCTGTCATGATTACTATACTATTAGGGGACCTACAAGAAAGCTGGAGAGGGACTTTTTACAAGGATCTGCAGTGACAGGGTGAGGGGGAATGGCTTTAAATTGGAAGGGGGAATATTTAGATTAGACATTAGGAAGAAATTTTTCACAATGAGGATGGGGAGACACTGGTACAGGTTGCCTAGCGAAGTCATTGATGTACCATCCGTGGAGTAGTTCAAGGCCAGGTTGGATAGGGTCTTGAGCAGCCTGCCTGGTGGGACCTGTCCCAGGGGTTGGAACTGGATGGGCTTTAGTGTTCCTTCCAACCCAAACCATTCTATGATTCTATGATTACCAGGGATAAAAAAAAATTGCTCACTTTGAGGCTGATGAAAAAATTCTTTCCATCTTCACTGAATCAGGATTTTACTTCAGAGATAACCAGCCGTACTTTAACTCAATGTTACCCATGATAATGCTGTAAAAAAAGCAGTAACTGAAATGTGTCCTCTGTATTTTAAACAGAGCTCCCAAAGCACTAAATAATCTTTTAAAGTGATTCTATATAGGAAGTTCTCTTTCTCAGTACAATGCAAGGACAACTTTTTGAGTAGCAGAAAGTTAACTGCCCAAAAGCAAAAAGCCATACAAGTATTCACTAATTACTCTAATCATCACTATTAGTAATTATTAATAATAGCTGTATTTTCCCACAGAGCTGCTTTAATGTAGCCAGCATAGCCATAACACTGAGCTAATGTTAAACCCCAAGGTGCTGCCTGAGGTGCAGCTGCACCACATCCCAAAATGCTCTGCCAAGGCTGATGAGGCAGCATGATGCACAAAGCAAGCCCAAACAGGCTCTGCCACCTCCAGGCTGACACCTCAGTCAGCATCCAGCATTAAATTCCATTTTCACTATCACTGTGACATGCAAAGCCACAGTGCTGACTGGAATAAAGGATTTCTCAGAGGTTTTCTCTCTTCTTCTCTTTTTACCTTGGTCCTTTTTTTTGAAAAAGAAATAATAAAATCTGCGTGATTCTCAGGCTCTTCTCTCTGTTATATTATCAGCAAAGGGTCTGAAGCAGCAGTTTGCTTAAAGGAAGGTAAATGTTATAAAAATACATGTGTTCCTAAAGCCACAATCAACCTGGACCAATTTAAGTACTGTTTTCTGTGAGATTAATTAAATCCCTGCAAACACCCAGGGTAGATCTGCCCTAATACAGAAATACACTCCAGGTTGCTACTAATAAAGTGCCATACATGAGATTGATGCGGGCTGTACTGCACAGCCCAGGGAGCCAAGGGGCACAAGGCTCTGCAGCCCAAACAATGGATCTTGGTACTCCCATTAGCTAGATTAAACACAGGTCTGCATGGGTCATACTAAGGTCACCTCTGCCCGAATCACAGAATGACCAGGTTGGAAGAGACCCACCAGATCATCGAGTCCAACCATTCCCACCCACCTCTAAACCATGCCCCTCAGTACCTCGTTCACCCGCACCTTAAACACCTCTGTGGAAGGCGAGTCAACCACCTCCCTGGGCAGACCGTTCCATTGCCTAATGACCCTTTCAGTGAAGAACTTTTTCCTCATGTCAAGCCTGAACCTCCCCCGGTGGAGCTTGAGACCATTCCCTCTTGTCCTGTCCCCTGTCACTTGGGAGAAGAGCCCAGCACCCTCCTCTCCACAACATCCTTTCAGGCACTTGTACAGATCAACAAGGTCTCACCTCAGCCTCCTCTTCTCCAGGATAAACAACCCCAGCTCTCTCAGTTGCTCCTCATAAGGCCTGTTCTCCAGTCCCTTCACCAGCTTTGTCGCTCTTCTCTGGACTCGCTCCAGAGCCTCAACATCCTTCTAGTGGTGAGGGGCTCAGAACTGAACACAGGATTCAAGGAGCGGTCTCACATAGTTTCTGATACAGGCCAAGATGCCATTGGCCTTCTTGGCCACCTGGGCACACTGCTGGGTCATGTTCAGTTGGTTGTCAACCAACACTCCCAGGTTCTTCTCCTCCTGGCAGCTTTCTAGACAGACTTCTCCTAGTCTGTAGCTGCACAGGGTTATTGTGCCTCAAGTGCAGGACCCGGCATTTGGCTGCGTTAAACCTCATGCCATTGGACTGTGCCCAGCGGTCCAGCCTGTTTAGGTCCCTTTGCAGAGCCTCCTTACCTTCCAGCAGATCCACACTTCCACTCAGCTTAGTGTCGTTTGCAAACTTGCTAAGGGTACACTCAATGCCTTCATCCATGTCATTGATGAAGACATTGAACAGGGCTGGACCCAGCACTGAGCCCTGGGGAACACCACTTGTCACTGGCCTCCAGCTGGAGTCAACTCCATTTACCACCACTCTCTGGGCCCAGTCATTCAACCAGTTTTCCACCCAAGAGAGTGTGCGCCTGTCCAGGCCAGAGGCTGACAGTTTCCAAAGCAGAATGCTGTGAGAAACTGTATCAAAGACTTTACTGAAGTCCAGGAAGACCACATCCATAGCCTTTCCCTCATCCAAGGGTCTAGTCACTTTGTCATAGAAGGAGACCAGGTTAGTTTGGCAAGACCTGCCTTTTGCAAACCGGTGTTGACTGTGCCTGATCACTCGGATCTCTTGCATGTGCCTCATGATAGCACTCAAGATCAACTGTTCCATGAGTCTGAGGTCAGACTGAACTGCAGAGTTGGCCCACATCTCCCATTGGCTTAAATAACACTTCTGAGATGGGTTTGGTCCGGGTAGCTAATCTGTTGCAATGCTCTTCATTGCCGTTAGCTGCTTGAGAAGGCTATCACAGTAAGGGACATGCCTTCACAATTGTAAAAGGTTCCTCATCCTTTCATAACCAAAGCTTGTAATGCAGTCTCTGGGTTGGGACATGCTGAAAACACAGGATTATGTAAATAAATTGATGTGAATCATCAGAAATTATTCCCATCAGAAATGATGTAGTTATGCCCAGATGAAAGCCTGCATCCCTCCTCCTTTTATTGCAAATAAACCCGTGGCACAATTTGGTATCAGCCTGATGCCAAGAAAGGTTGTATCTGTGCTAGGGACTGTGGGTCAACACTGTGTAAGTAAGAGAAGCTTAAAGCTTAAGCTAGAAGAAAGAGAAAGTAGAGACCTCACCAGCAGAGGTATTCACCTCTGGTTAGTGAAGGCAAGGTCTTTCACACTGTTCCTCATTGCCTGACGCAATGGAATAGGACTGTATCTAGCACCCACAACACAATAAAGAGTATTTTTGGGGGGAAAGGGGTGTGAAACAGCACTCCTGCATCTTCCCTATTACATACATTAAGATAACAACACATTTTGTATATGGTTATGACCAACATGGAATTACTCATAATTATGATCCTCCTTCTCTCCTTTTCCAGTTCCCTGAAATGGCCCACAAATATTACTGAAAATTAACATTCCTTTCTGTACTGAATGCAATGGACTGTGCATGCAATTGCTTTTATAGAAGTTCCAAGACAGAAAAGGTAAAAACGCACTTTAATTATAAATTATTCAGAAATACATTCTATGAAATAAAAAGTTTAAGTGAAGCAAGTAGAAGATAATGTTGCAGCGTCCTACAAAACAATATTAGAGCATAAAAATAACACACAGCTTTTGTCATCACTCAAAAGCAAGTGGGGTTGGAGGAGAAAATTAATGTAAATAAAGTTGAGTGGAAGGAAGAAAAGCAAGAGAGTTCTCTTTTCCTAAATATTTACCAACTGAGCTCTAGGCTTAGTTACTTAATCATAGAATGGTTTGGGTAGGAAGGGAATTTAAAGCCCATCCAGTTCCAACCCCCCTGCTGTTGGCAGGGACACCTCCACTGGATCAAGCTGCCCAAGGCCCCATCCAACCTGGCTTTGAACACCTCCAGGGACAGGGCAGCCACAGCTTCCCTGGGCAACCTATGCCTAATCTAAATCTTGCTCCTTCCAGTTTAAAGCCATTCTCCCTCATCCTTTGCTCCATGCCCTTGTAGAAAGTCTGTGTGTGTGTGTGTGTCCCCAGACCCTCCCCCGAGCTTTCCTGAAGCCCCTTTCAGTACTGGAAGCTGTTCTAAAGATTTCCCGAAGCCTTCTCTTCTCCGGGCTGAAGAACCCAAACCCTCTCAGCCTGTCCTCACAGCAGAGGTACTCCTGCCTTCTGATTATCTTTGAGGCCCTCACTTAATGCATTCTAGAAACTGATAAAATAAGCAGACTTTTACAAAAGTAAAAACAAAAAAAAGATCCTGATATTAAAATATTGTCAAAATCTTCTTCTGTCAACCATAGTAGTATCTTAAACCACAAGGACTTCTCTGAAGAGCTAACTTCAATGACCTTTGCATCACTCCTGAACAAGCTTCAATCATTGAAATGAATTCTGCATGTGCATCATAGAGACCTTTCTTCCTGTCTGTAAATTAAACATACTTATTGTATGGCAACACAGAGATTCTGATTAAACCAGATAAACAAGATATTATTGCTTTAGGGGTGATGCCAGCATATCCCTCATGAAAAGCAGGAGGATTTGTCTATGAGACTTTTGGGTTTGGCTCATGGGTGAGATCTGGGTGTTCATCAAGCAAGGTGGGTGCTAGCCTCTTCTCCCAAGTAAGAAGGGATAGGATGAGAGGAAATGGCTTCAGCTTGTGCCAAGGGAGGTTTAGATGGGGTATCAGGAAAAAATTCTTTACTGAAAGACTGGTGAAGCATTGGAAGAAGCTGCCCAGGGCAGAGGTGGAGTCTCCACCCCTGGAGGTGTTAAAAAAAGACAGATGTGGAATTTCAGGACATGGTCTAGCAGGCATGAAAGTGTTGTGTTGATGGTTGGACTTCATGATTTTAGATGTCTTTTCCAACCTTAATGATTTCATGATTTTACACTGTTACAGCTCTTCTTAGCTCTAACAGCTGCTGGACTTGAACCAGCACAAACCTGGTATGCAGCATGGGGTGAATCAGGATCAATATTTAAAATGCTAAAAATCCATTCTTACTTCCAACCGGGATGATGATATTAAGTGAAAAAATGTGTATTTTTTAAGGGTTTTTAGCTGCTTTTTCTCAGAATTTTGAAGACAGCTTCTGCTGAGTAACATCCAAAGTCTCTGATTGTGGTTCAGCCAAAAGTCAGCCCTCATAATCAGTTGGGTTGCATTTCAGGGGTTTTTACAATAACTAATACATCTTTCCCACTAAAGCACTTTCCCACTATAAACTTATAATACAAAGGAAAAAAATGTGCATTGTAATTAAAGCAACTAAAAGTGAGAATACATCTGGATCTTCAGAAATGCAGTCACTCTTTGAAAATCTGAAGAAATTTCTCTTCTCTTTAATCCCAGCCTAGGAAGCCATTTAAGTTCAACATGAAGATGTTTTCCAGTGCTCATGGGTCAGTTCTTCCACTAGTGCAGAACGGCACAGAGGAATGCAACCAAGAAGCCACTGGCAGCCTCAGGCCAAGTGCTCTGCCAGCCCCAGGGGTGGAGGAACCAGGGTGAGCACCACACCACAGGGAGCAGGTGTGCATATTGCAAACACCCTGCCTGGCAAATCTCTGCACCCTTGAAGAGCTACAGCTGAACCCCATCCTACATGGACAAAGCTGGCAGGAGATGCAAGAAGGCAGCTAACTCCTCAGGTTGTCACAGCAGGCTTTCAAGCCTTGCTCTGTGCTATAATATCCCATTCTACACGTGACACAATGCTGGATTAAGACAAAAAGGTTGAAATCATTAGTGGCTTTGTTCCACAGTAAGATAAGTGTACATAAATCACTGGCACTGTGGTCCCAGCCTTATTTCCTCTCCTGACCACACAGGCACTGGTATTTTAACTTGCACTGGCTGCAGACATCATGCACCCAGGCAGTGACTGCTTCACTGAGTTGTGCCAGCAGAAAAAATACTGAAAAAAGTAGTAAATGTTGTTCAGCTGGATCATCTCCATGAACTGACTTGCTGTGTCATCACATGATTTCCTGTGCTGGCAAAATGATAAGGACAGAACCTGCAAGAACCACTTTATACACACGGAGGTAAATAGGAATTACACCCTTCCATAGATGAGACACGGGTTGCCCAGAGAAATTGTGGATGCTCCACCCCTGGAGGTGTTCAAGGCCAGGTTGGATGGAGCTTGGAGCAATCTGAGAGAGTGGAAGGTGTCCCTGCTCATGGCTGGAGGGTAGGAAGTGGATGATCTTTAAGGTCTCTTCTGACCCAAACCATTCTATGATTCTATAACAGGGAAAAGCAGCACCTCAGCAGGTGTGGGGAAGGGACATCCACCACTGCTGTTCTTCATGTGGCTGACATTCTACTAAATAACGTTCTCTAGGGACCTCACAGCATAAGATAACCTCACTTGTGTGGAATCTGGTCATATGGCATTGTATTCACAGGGGTAACTGTGAGCAAAGACGCTGCTGTGAGTGTAGACTATTTTTTCTTATTCCTAGTTTTATCAAAAAAATGTAAATTTATTTCTAATTTTGCATTTAGCGTTTTTAATTATTATTTTTCAATTACACTCAACTTTGTCATCTGTTCTGTGTAGTTTTCATTCTGGAATTACAAGAAGCTTTCACAATGCTGACTTTCATACACTGATTATTTTCAGTTGACCTCAAGGCAGATCCACAGCAGATAGGAGGACTCAGAACACAAAAGAGGGGGTAAAGCAGTTTGAACCAGAAACACAACTGATGTATCTAGACGTTATTAAAGCACTTGATACAGTGTCTTGAAAAACTTCCCTTGAGAAATTAATTCAGGTTTGCTTGGACCTAAGGTCTTTCACATGTTTTGAAAATTAATTGGAAGTTGTAGAGTTATGAAAGTAGCAATAATATTAAGTGAAAGGGCAGTGCCTGGGATAATTTGACACACATCTTTTAGTGATAAAATAATTAAATGGGAAGACAACGTTAAACTGGGAAATGGTAGCAAGTAAAAAAAAAAGGGGGGGGGAGGGAAAGACAAAACAAACACTGGAAACATACTTTGAAGAATTTAATAAGACCTGAGTAAATAAGATGAGATTTAGTGTAAAAAACTGGAAGATATGATAGATGAAAATAGACCTAATCGATCAGAGATGATAGGCAGAACCAGAAAAATAGTAATGCAGACAAAGTCCTCCAGATAAGTTCTGAGGGTGCAAATCATTGTAGGCTTTTAAAAAGGGGTGACTTAGGACTCCACATGCAAAGTAGCTGTGCGCTGTGGACAGTGACAGCAGAAGTTGTTTTCTTTCTTCTTTTCAGAAGCTGAGCCTAGATTTTTAAATAGAATTTAAATCATCTCCTAGGAAAAAATGACCAAAGGATCTGGCTCCCTGTACAGAGAATGTACATCTTTTTCTCTGCTTGACTTTATTCCATTATTTCAAGTTATGCCAAGCTTAAAAGGAAGTTCTGCCTTTTGCCAGTTTTATTGCTCAAGGGCTCATGGACAATCTTCAGGTCTCTCACTACAAGTTAGCACTACGTGCCTTTGCATCTTTCCAACAAGTCAGTCACTGCAAACAACTTCACCCATTTTGTTCAGATTTACAAGAACGTTCAGGGCTTGAGAACAAGAGAAAACCACATAGAATTAGGGTCCAGTCATGAAGAAGGAGCTTCCTGTGGCATTTGCAGTGAAAGAGGCTTGATGCCACACGTCACAGAGCAGAGGAGAGAGGGCCTATGGAAAAGATGGGCAGGAGATCATTATCAGGGAGTGCAGAGATAGGATGAGGGAGAACAATTTTAACC
The DNA here is from genome assembly GCA_033558105.1 of Coccyzus lansbergi. Taxonomy (NCBI): domain Eukaryota; kingdom Metazoa; phylum Chordata; class Aves; order Cuculiformes; family Coccyzidae; genus Coccyzus; species Coccyzus lansbergi. The sequence goes on along the minus strand of JAUMJK010000342.1, from coordinate 10,260 downwards.
TGAAAGAGGGGAGATCTAGACTAGGCATTAAGAAATGTTTTCCTGTGAGGGTGGTGAGGCACCGGCACAGATTGCCCAAGGAAGTTGTGGCTGCTCCATCCCTGGAGATGTTTAAGGCCAGGTTAGATGGGACTTTCAGCAGTGGGATGTGTCCCTCCCCATGACAGGGGGGTTGGAACTGGGTGGGGTTTAAGGTCCCTTCCAATCCAACCCATTCTATCATCCTATACAAAACCATCAGTAGCACCTTCCACCTCTAGGCTCCAGAACAAAATAGTTCTATTCTTATGAAAGGAAATCACAGTGCACATAAGGTTCTTGCCAAAGAGAAGCAAAACAGGCACTGGGCTGGGAGCTGGGATACGTTGTACAGAGGTGAACCTGCTGCCACCTCACCCACCATGCCACGCTGACCCTGCATTACCGGTGTTAACTGTAGCTGCTGCTCCCAATGCGCAGTCACAATGGGGAACCCGCAAAACTGCAAATATCAATAACACGGTTAAAAAGAAATGCAGCTCAGACCATAAAGCCACCACTACTTCCCATCTCGGCGGGTTTCCTTGCCCTGCTGCTAGGAGGGGCTACTGGGGAGCAGCCGGCCCCGCCAACCCCTCCAGCAGGAGGGGTCAGTGGGAGTCGGGTAGGGAGCGGAGCTCCGAGAGGGGCGTTTTGGGAGCAGGGGCAGGAGCAGGAGGGCAAGGGAGCAGGTCTGGGGACAGGAGCTGGGGGGGTTAGAAGCACGTTCAGAGGCAGGAGGCGGTGGGGCTGGGAGCGTGTCCAAGGGCAGGAGGCGGGGGACTGGGAGCGTGTCCAGGGCCAGAAGCCGGGGCCGGGAGGGCGCCAGCAACAGCAGAACGAGCGGAGCCCCGGCGCCGCGCCCCGGCGGCCGCTCCCGGGGCGGGCGGCGCCGATCCCGCCCCCCGCCCGCGGCAGCCGCCGCAGCCCCCGGCAGCCGCCAACGCCGGCGGCGCACCCAGCCGGCCCTCCCTCCCTCCCTCCTTCCTTCATCCCCGCCGCCGGGCCTCCCCTCCGGCGCGATGTTATGGCCGAGCCGGCGCAGGGCGTGCGGCGGGAGGATGCTGCCAGCTGCGAGGACTACGAGTGCAAGATCTGCTACAACTACTTCGACCTGGAGCGGCGGGCGCCCAAGCTGCTCGAGTGCCTGCACACCTTCTGCCAGGAGTGCCTGAGCCAGCTGCACCTGCGGGCAGCGCTGCAGTCGCCTTCCTCCTCCTCGGATCCCGGCGCCGGCTCCCTCGCCTGCCCGCTGTGCCGGCACCGCACGCCGCTCCCCGATCACCGCGTGCACCGCCTGCCCGTCAACACCAAGCTGGCAGCCGCCTGCCCTCCGCAGCTGCGGGCCCGCGACCCGGTGCCGCAGGACCGACTGCCGCCGCTGCCGCCGCCCCGGCATCACCGGGAGGAGCCGCCGCCTCCTCCTCCGCCGCCGCCCCCCGCCAGCCCCGCCGCCCCCGGGAGCGGCCGCTGCGAGAGCTGCCAGAGCTGCAAGCGGGCGGCGCTGAGCGCGGGCTGCGTGTGCGTCGTGGTGTCCTTCCTCTCCATGGTGGTGCTGCTCTTTACCGGCCTCATCTTCGTCAACCAGTACGGCGGGGGAGCCGGCGGGGGGCCCGGCGCGCCCTCGCCCGTGGGGCCTATCTGTCTCTCCGCCGCCAGCGTCCTCGCGCTCTTCTCCGTCGTGGTCACGTGGCTCATCTGCTGGATCAAGTACCGGCCCGCGGCGGCGGCCAACGGCAGCGCCAGCGCGCGGGGACCCGGCCGCGCCCGCCGCAGCTAGCGGGGGGAAGGGCACGGCAGCGAGAACAGCCAGTGCGGGGCGTGGGGAGGGGGTGGCTGACAGCGGCGCCATGAGGGGAACCGGGGGGCGGGAACAGGAGCGGGAACAGCCACTGCAGCCAGGGCTGAGAGTGGAGTCGTGAGGGGCGGGGGAGTGCGTGATGAGGGGTGAAACGGAGCCGTGAGAGAAGGGGAGGCGGGGGGGGGGGGGGGGGGCGAGCCGTGAAAGGGGGTGGAGCTGAAGGGGGAAGCCGTGAGGGGGCCACGGGTCTGTGAGGGGCTCGCCGGGGCTGCGGCTCCCCCGGTGTAACGGTTCGCGCCCCGCGGTTGCCCAACTGTCCTGCACGAGGCTTCGCCCCGCCACCTTCGCTCCCCGGTGCGGCGGGACGAGGGCTCCGTTAAAGGAAACCGGCGTGCTGATGCCCCCAGCTGGAAGAGAACTGGAGGGATGCGCTATGAGCGGGAGCACGGCAGGACGCGCGTTCATTTCCCTCTTGTCCGGCTCCCGTAGAAGGAGCTGTAACAGGAACGTGTTGACCTAAAGAGATGGAGCCAAAGTTTCCCTACCATGCGTCGAGTACGGTTTTGCTATAATTTTATTAGAAGGCCGTTGGGCCCTCTGTCCGTTGCTTAAAATAAGCTTTTTTATTTAACTATTTGAAATTCTCATGCAATGTGGGAGACTGAAACGCTATGTTGCACACTTTAACTTATGGAAGATAGTTTATTTAATGGAGCTCTAAAACAGAGCTGCGAGACTTCTGTGGTAAAGAGTAATATTTCACTTGCCATTGATTTTGATATTTACACGGTGAGACAGGCTCACATTAAAATGCGGACTTTCGGCATCACTAAAAGTGAAGTGGAGCAGCGTGGTTTGTGTTGAACATTTACCTTTGGTCAAGGTAACTGTAATAAGAGGTTTTCTCTCTTGGTGAGTTTCTCTTCTGTGTTTCTGCAAAGGCTAGTACAAAATATTTTCTTCTGTGAGGGTGGAACATCAAAAATGTTTTTGAAATGTGAAGAGATGGTCATAATATGAAAAGGAAGCACATCACCATACAGCTGGTTTTGTAGTATATTAAGATGAGCACTCCTATATAGATACTATTCTGTGTTGCAGGATAATTCATTTGGTGCCTGAATTTTTTTTTAACTTGATTAGTTGTTATAACCTAACATATAGGGAATAAGATAATTCTCCTTATTCCATGTTTCTACACAGTACTGTAATGGAATGGGGTAATTATTTTCGTGCTTAACAATCCAAGAATTTTTCAAGTGATCTTTCAGTATGTGTATTTTGCAAGCTGTCTGCATGAAATTCTGACAAATATCTTTTTAGTAGACTTTTCCTGACCACTTCTATTTATCACAAGTGCAAAGGAATTTACTATGTTGAAATGTAAAGACAGCAGGTGAAAATGTGTGATGTGTTGTATGCCCACACAAGTTGTGAGTGCTGTGCATTGTCTTGATTATAACAAATCTGTGAAAAAAACCCCACCCCTTGAGGCCCATAAAACTCCACAAACCCACACACTATTTATACAGACTCTGCCATGATGGACACAATTTCTGGGAACAGCATATGAGTTTTGTGTCACTGACATCTATTTAGAAGATCCACACCAGCCTTTGAAAGTCATGCATTGTAGTATAAAGACCCTGAGGTGACAAATGACTGGCATCAGCTGTGGCTGTCACTGTGGTTAGTGTATTTAGACCAGTCTTTTCAAACTTGGAGGTGCTTGTTAGCAGGTGTATACTTCCTAAAATCAGGCCTGACCATTAGCCCCTGTTGACTTCAGCGGTAGTTGTGGATGTTCTGCACCAAAGAAAATCATGGGACTTTTGTTTAAGCATCTAAATGAGGATTTAGATGGTCGACTTCAGGTATAAATGCTTGAAAATTTTGGCCTTAACCTCTCTGTTCCTCAGTTAATGCATCTATAAAGTTTATAATAGCATTGACCTACCTCACAGGCTAGATGTGAGGCTTTATTTATGAAAGTTTTTAAGCAATTGGAGATCCTTGAGGAGGAGGTGCTACAGAAGTGAAAGTATTGTTACAAGTGATACTGTAGTAAGAACAAATATATGTAAATTAATTGACATAAACAGCAACAATGTTTTCTAAGAAAAATAAATATACAGGATATGTACATGTGTACATCATATGCACCAATATATCATTTGCCTGTCTGTGCTTCTACTGCAAACACAGCATGCCTGTCAGCATCTCTATTCCATCAGGTAAGGTCCGGCCCCTTGCAGTTCAGACAAGCCCATTCAGCAATCGCTGCTCTGATTCCATCTCATGCAGGCGTGCTGAAGCAAGCTTCAGGTGCTTATGAAGCTCAGTTGGGGCTTACCATGTAGCTCATACTTTGCTCTACTCCTGCAGGCTCTCTGGTGGCAGTGAGCTGTTTGGATATTGCAGCTGTGCTGCCAGCACTGTTTGAGCAAGCTAGTGAGCTCACACGAGCATGGGTGCATTTGCAGAAGCTGCAGTCACAACAGAACCTATTACCTAGCTATGCCCTGAAATACTGATTACAGAAAGAAATGCGTATTCCATCTTTCTCTTTTCTTTCTACGTCACAGTTTTATTTTTGCCTTTTCTCTGTAAACAGTATTTGCCATTTTGACTAAACCAGTGGTTTCAACTGGGATCCATGGACTGCTAAAGAATCTGCAAAGGGTAAGTAAGAAAATAGATCATCAGAAGCTTAAATTTGTTACGTGAGGGTCAACTTTAAAATGTTTAGAGGTTGGCACATTACAAAAAGTTGAAAATCACAGGCCTAAAAGGATTTTCAGGTTTATTCACAACTAAACAATTGTATTACATATCAAGTTCCAGCCCATGTATTTGAAAATATTTCAGAACCAAATTAAGACAGTCTGACCATAAGCCAAAGCCTTCTCTCTCCTTGTGCAAATGTTGGGAAACTTGACTGGTTTCAGGAGCATTAGTCTGGATCCACATCACAGTACCAATCAGTAAAAATCGTGTTGTATCCATCTCTGACCACTGTAGAATTCCAATATGATATTTGTGTTTTGGTTTCCTTTGAGTGCACAGATTGTTTGTCCAAAGCCAAACTTTGCTCAAGTTTCATTAAAAAAAAAAGTTAAGAAAAAAAAACCCCAAAAAGCAAAAAGAGAAAATCTGTATGGCTGGTGGTGTTTTATTATTGCACCTATTTCAGTGAGACCACTTGTGTTTTCTGGTTGTTTAAAAGCTCGCAGAGCTGTGCTGCTTGAAGGGAGGGCGTCCATCAGTTACACTATCCATGCATCTTACAGAAAAAAACCTGTGCTCTAGGGCACTCTGTGGGAAAGTTGAGAAGGCGAGATATATGCCACATCACCATGGGGAAAACCATGGGAAATACAAACTGCTGGCTTTTTTTTTTTCCTCCCTTGCACTCATCTTTTTTTGTTGGGTATTTTTTCTTTGTTTGTTTGTTTTTTTTCTCTGTGTTACACAGTCTGGGGCACAAGCAGGTACAGCAAAGAAATGGAAGCACCAGGAAAGTGAGCAAAGCCCTGAAGCTTTTTCAGTAATTTTTGACCTCTGCAAGGTGATGAGCGGCTGAGGTGTGTAGTTTCCAGTTGTGCCAAATTATCTTAGATCTTAAGCAGTGATCCTCTTCTACCTGGGTAGAGCACACTGGGCTCCAGACTGGAAGATCAGATGGAATGTTAAATTCATGATTTGGAATAGGCTGCCACAGGCACCAATGGTGCTAGTCCAAGAGAGAGAGAAGGTGTCAGGTAGGGCAGAGCCCTGCTTGCCCTCACAGAACCCAGAGGGGCAGTCATGTACTGCAAACTCTTCCACCTTACCTGGCACAGGTGACAGCCACCTCTGCCAGAGGAAAATTCCCTCTGGAGCTATCAGCAGCCCCCAGATAAAGCACCCTATCTGCTATTTACAGGGAACGTCTGCCGTTTAGGATGTACAGAGGTGCTTTAGACCAGTCGCTACCACATTACAACTTTCATTCTTTCATGTTGCACATCTTAATACTTGTGCTCAAGGATTCAATTCTGTGAAGCATGATGTTTTTCACAGATGTCACCTACATTCTACCACAGGGTAGAAAACATTGTTTCTTCTCTCTCCTTTGGAAGTGTCTCTGGTAAATACTGTGGCTGCAGGGAAGAAACTATATTCCTTTCTGCATCCCTAGCCCACAAGCACTAAATAATCATACAGTATTAATTTACACGATGGCAGGTATTTACCTTTTGAAAAGCAGGTTTAGCAGGAAAACATTTGAGTTCATAAATGCATGGAAGTGATAAAAAATTCTATTACCTGCTTTGGGTTGGTCAAAAGGCCTGCATACTTTTGTATTTTGTATACTTATACAAAATTCTTTGTACTTAAGTGTTCTTATACCTGGCAAAAATCAAAGTAGCAGTTACTCTCATGTTCGTGATCATTAGAAATGTATCTCACAAAGCCAAGTAATGAATAGGTAACAGCAGTTGGGATGGAATCCTACGTCCCTCCAACTTAGACCAATGACCTGAATTTCCAGAAGCAAGTGGTAGTTGGGGTCCATTCTATTTCTGTCTGGGCAGAAACAGCATTTTGGAAGCATATTTTGGAAACTGGGCTTGATAATAATATTAAACACTGAGAACCCAAGAGATCTTATCCCAAAAAGTGTGTTTCTGCCTACATTTATATTTCAGAGAAAAGAAAAGAATAAACTTTCATTACTTTTCCATTGCACTGTAAAAACATTTTATTAAAATGTTGTGGGTTACAGATGCCTATGGAAATGCTGTTTCTTCTTACCTTAATGCTCTCCGGTTGTAGCTCAAGTTGCCATTCACAGGGACTCGGGTTCGCTGTGGAGGCTTACGTCCCGAAGTAGCTTATTCTGTGTAATGCTTTGTATAAAATGTCTTTTGCATGGAGGAGTGATTTGCTTTCATTCAGGCCATTACCACAGACTGAAGAATACAGTTGCAATTGTAGGGTTAATGTGGATTTTCAGTGGAAATCCTTCAGTGAGTGGTTTTGCTGGTGTGGGTGAACGGTTTCAACTGGCCAAGACTGCTGGTTATGCTAATGAACAAAATCTCTCTGAATGGGAATTTGAGGTGCCTGTGAACTATAAGTTTCTCTGGAAGATGGAGTGCAACTGTATATTCAGATCTGGTGCTGAAAACCTTTACTTTAGGGGATAGATTTGAATCTCTAGAACTGCTGTTACAGACCCCTTGGTGGTGGTTGTCTGGCTCTTTCCTGTACTAGAGCATTCTGTGTGTGAGTGAGGATTTACCAGCTACGGAAGAAGCCAGTACTGAAATATGAATGTGTACATCATTCTGAGGAATGGTTGTTAATCATCTCTGCTCTGCAGACTTGAGCATAAACCATGTGTTTGGTGTTAATCCAATGTAAGGTATGTTTATGGACATAATAATGAGTGCCTAATAGTCATTGGAAATAAAAGTGCAGGAGAATTACTTGACTTAGTCAGAGCTCTTGGTGTGCACTCCAGTCCTCCTGAGCAAAGCGGTCCTTTTCCCTGTGTTAAGGACATTTAGTGGATACGATGTCCCTGTCTCTTCTGCTGGTCTAGGGAATCTACTTTATCTCAATGGATGTCAGTTCATTTTGTTAGCATATTACACTGCCAAAGGAAATTTCAGTTTGTGCTTGTATTAACTCTGCTTGTGTAAACCACTTCAGAGGCAGCTCCCTTGGTGCAAGATCTTCACAAAATCGTTGAAAATGCTCCTTTTTTTGCTACAATGGGCCACTCTCTTCCATGACTGCAATTTCAAATGTGTCTCAAGGGTATTTTAATTTGGTGGCTCACTTCTATTAAAGCTAGAAAACCCTGCAACTTACCTTGCTTCTACACTTTATCTGAGTGACATAGAAACAGAGGTACTGGGAAGAAATGCCACAACAGTCTTAACAAGATGCTGTTTATGTCATGGGGAATATGTATATTCATACGAGACATTCAGCTATACAGACCATTACCACAGACTGAAGAATACAGATGCAATTATAGGTTTAATGTGGATTTTCAGTGGGAATCCTACTTCAGTGAGCAGTTTCACTGGCCTAGACTGCTGGTTGTGAAACTGCTCACTGAAGTAGGATTTACGTTTATATGTTTATCTATGTTTGTCTTTGTTCAGTGCAGCATAGACTACTTTTGCTTGTGCTCTGGGTAAGGACCAGTACCAGCCCTCCCTTTGGCGTGTAGCTCCTTTTACCGGGAGCACCCAGGTCCAAAAGCTGTGCTTCAGAGCCAGTCTCTGGAATCCTTTACATGTATCCTGCAGACAGTGATGGTAATCTCTTGCAAATAGCTTCAGTTCAGAATTATCTCAGCTATTTTAAAGGTATTTTTACAGCGAACAGATATTGTGAGGTTAATTTGTCTCATAGGATTATGAAATTTGGGAGGAATAGCTTGAAAGATTTTTATTTCTTATTGTTTATCCCCCAAACCTACTCCTGAGTTGACAAGGAATCTAAACTGTAACACTTCAACTCATTACAGGTCCCCATCCTATCCCTAGGTTGTTTAACCGTTTAGCAAAAGCTGGCAAATCCATTTAAGTTGTTATTTTATATTGATTAATAGTGAATAACAATTAAAGCATTGAAGTATGGGAGGAGTTTAATGTCTGAAATTTAATAATTATGATTAAAGTATAAATCAAAATTTACTTTCCTTTAAAATAGGAAGAATGAGACTTTTTATGGCTCAGCAAATGTGGTGATGGACAATAATTCCAGTTCGATTTCCACATTTTAAACACAGACTTGTTAGTTGCACAGTTAACATTAGGGGAAAGAAAAATAATCCCTATGTAACTACTGCAAGCTTCAGAGTAAATTAAATGGAAATTTGAAAAATAAAACAGAGCCCACAGTCCTACACACATAGCAAACACCTCTCAGAGAACAATTTAGATCTCCCTGTATTCTTTAAGTATCAAAATCCCACGGACAGAGGAGACAGACGGGTGATTCTGGAAGTTTTGGTTTCTTTCAGACAGAGAGGAGCTTGGTTGCGACCGCTGAAAGTATTTTGCCAGAAATTAACGGGGTCCTGTTGCCTCCCCAAGCCCCTCCACAATTCCTTTTTGACCTATAGGCAGTTGGTTTGCCCTTTCCCGGGGAAGCCCCTTCCTCAGGACAGTAGCTGGGCTCTCTCCTGGAGTTGCCTGGCCCCAGAAGACCCCCGAGCGTCCCCCCCGGGGGCACCACGGCCAGTGGGGAAGCAACCCCCACCTCCCCACACCTGCGAGGGGCTTGTTCCCGTTTGGTTTTACTTGACCCAGTGACGCGGGGACGTGGGGAATGAGCGGCTGGCACTGTCAGGACGGGGCACCTGGGGAGCGGGACCCTTGTGCGGTGGCGGAGAGTGATACCGAAAATGCCGGCAAAGAAACCCTCCAAGAGCCGTTCTGGAGTTTCAGAAAGCGAGCACCCTTTATCAGGGCTGGGCAACACGAGAGAGTGATCTCCATCGATGGTGTGCAGCGAGACAAGGGCTAGGACAGGAGGTATTTCCCGCTTACATCATATGTGTAAATTTCCCCAAAAATCTTATACATAGTCTATTACTTTCCAAGGACTAATTTTAATGTTATTATGAACTTCACAATTTGGAGCTGGATCCAGCTCTGCCTGACCTTGCATTTGAGATAGGGAAATACTGCAAACAGAGGTGCTTGTAGAAGAAGACACCTCTATTCAGTACAGATCACGCCGAACACAAGACGTTATTATCTCCAAAAGAATGAAGAGTGTAACAGTGTGTGGAAAAACACTTACTGGGAAAAAAACAAACAAACCAAAAAAACCAGTCATACCATAAAGATATTTGATAGGAATGGTTGGTCTCGGTGATCTGGTGGGTCTGTTCCAACCTGGTTATTCTGTGTTTCTAAGATTCTATAAGAAACACGTGATTAAAAAAAAACAAACCCAGGCTATAGAGTAAACATGTTACAAAGAAACACGCTGTCAGAGGGAACATGCTGTCTGACTTTCAAAAAATACAGTTACCTGGGCGAAAACTTAACTCTGCTTTAGCTTAAATAGAAGTATTCCACTTCTTGTAATAGTAGCTACTTTTGTCAAGAGAGAGGCGACAGGAGAGCAGCGGCACTAGCCCGGGATGCAGTCGGAGCCGCCCTCACCGGCCGAGCTCCTCTCCGCCGCTGCAGCCCCGAGCCGCCTCTAGCCTGCCTTCACCTCGGCCTGCTTCCATCCCCTCCCTCGTTTGTTTTCTTGCTTGAGTTCTTTTGCTTTCTTACTATTGTCCCTTCTTGCTCTTTCTTTCTTTCTTTCTTTCTTTCTTTCTTTCTTTCTTTCTTTCTTTCTTTCTTTCTTTCTTTCTTTCTTTCTTTCTTTCTTTCTTTCTTTCTTTCTTTCTCTCTTTCTCTCTTTCTCTCTTTCTC